>JAMKCF010000013.1:5087028-6287028 GCA_023634235.1 Pisaster brevispinus
AGTTGTCACCGTTTTATTATCAATATTTTGGAGAAGTCTAAATAAATTTTGTTTATTTATTTTTATGTATTTCTAGGAGAGTGTTCAAGAGCCAGATATCAGAAACTCTCAGGAGGACTTAAGATTCATTCATGAGAAACACCTTGTCCAGGGAGAGCTGATGGCCAAGAAGCCTGTTACCGTAAGAAATCTTAAATCTTTTTTTTATTGGAAATAATTGTTGATGGCCTCATGTTTTGACCCAGTAGAGCCAAACTCTTTCAGCCTTTGAGAAAGACCCTGCCAAGAACAAAACATGAGGCCATTGACCTTTTTTGTGTGCATTTAAACATGAATCCTTATGGTTAAAAAGCAGTTTGCAACTGCTAATTCTATTTCATTTCTGTTTTATTCAAGGTGTAACAAATGCTATGAAATAATCATCACAGAATGAAATGTGTAGTGTTAATCTGAAGTTCAGTTCAGTTGAGTCTCTCAAGAACTTTTTTTTTTTTTTTTGCAGAAAAACTGGAGCATTGGCAAAGAGTCCTCGGAGTTGAGATGGAACTGAAAACTCGCCGCGTGCCACGCTCGTGCAGCTACACCTACAGACCAACCCAACTTCTATTCAACGGCCCGATTGATGTCAATTTAATAACGCGACGTGCAGTGGACGCCCCTGAGCAGGTCACTTGTAGCATGAAACTGGAGACTAAGAACTTGATCCAAGATGAGTACCAAGCGTTCGAGGTAAACATTTAAAAGAGCCAGAAGTTATCAGAGGTCTTACTTAAGTTTGACATTCTTGGCATTCTGTGTAGGAAAGTGTTTATCTGTAGAGAGGAGACCCTTACCCATTTTATAAGACTCCTTAATCCGTCTATACCAAGCCCCTGGTTTTCTTTTCAGAGCAAGTTTGGGATGAAGCAGAATTTTTACCCAAAGCAATTTGTGTATTTTTCCTCTTACTTTTTCAGGTCAATTACTTGTTGAAGAAGAATTTCACAACAGAGTCTAGCTCAAAGGAATACCATGAATATCACCCTCGTAGTCCGTCTGACGAGGTCCGTGATGTTCACCATGACATTCACCCCGGTAGTTCGCATGGTCATTATGGTAGTCCCTCTGACAAGGTGCATGATGTTCACCATGGCATTCCCTCTGACGAGGTCCGTCATTATGGTCATGTTCAGAGTCATACCCACAAGCACCCTGGTGGTCACTCCGGCAATCACCATGTAGATATCCACCCCAGAAACCTGATTGTGACCGAACGCTTTGAGAATTGGAGGTACCCCAACGCCAAGTCCTCTGAGACTGTGGATACCACGCACAACAACACACAACAGATCATCCCAAATATTGGCAAGAGATTCCAGCTGTTAAACATCTACCTCAACGTACGTAATTTAGCTTAAAGTGCCACTAACTGGTTTTTATACAACACCCAACGAGATCCTTGTCATTTTGTATTGGATGATTGTAAATCACGCGGTGATCATGTGTGGCATTGGTAGCTAGTACGTAAAGCACTCGCCTCTCACCACTGTAAACCCAGGGGTCGATTCACAAATAGCTATGATTGATATTTTACTGTGTATCAATCTTAGCAAAGAGTGAATTTGGTTAATTTTATTTTGTTTCATTTATTCTGGTTGTGAAGCCACACACTCAGAAAAGCGAACTTAATCACTGCACCAGCCAAGAACCCAATGGAGAGAAGACAAAGAATGAAGTTTCAGTTTTCGATGTGGGATTATTCCAGAGAATTATTCCAGGGAAAACCCACGCAGTCGGGTACGGTCTGAAAAACCCAATTCACATGGTGCCCTTGCTGTGATTCGAACCAAGGTCCTAGAAGTGGAAGGCGAGGAAAGATACCTCTACATCATTATGACCACCGAACTTGATGTCACAATACAAATCCCTATGTTAACTTGACAACTCATCTTAAGATGAATTTTGGTGCTTTGAAAAATCGAGCCCTGGTTTGATTCTCGACTAGGGACTTATGTGAGTAGAGCTGTGCCTTGGTTCTCTTCTATGCCACGAGGGTGTTTCTCCGGGCATTTCTGGTTTCCTCCCCAAGAAAAATCACACACGCTTTGTCTCTGGCTGTGCTTAGTTTTAATATATGGATTGATGTGGCTGGCTGCCAAAAGGCGCCTTTACATGCCTGTGTCCTGTAGCCGCGTCCTTCACATTTCACCGTCTCAGCTGTAACAAAGGATGACTAGCCTCCCAAATTGTATTCCTTACATGGCTTACATCATAAACCGTACATTTTAGTGTAAATTCAAAGTAATGTTGGTGGCTAGTTTGATGAATATTCATGTTGACTGTTTTATTTATATTTAGATCAGCACCATCGGAAGCCAGCCCATCCGTGAATTGGTCAGTCAGATTAGTTTGGACCAGCAGGATGAGTTCTATAAAGCTGTTCGCATCGATATTCTTACTTACAAGAAGACATGTGAGCAAAATCCCGTCCATGTTGACCAATGCCGTGGTACCATGGGTAAAAGTTATGATGTCAGGGTAAGAAAATTTCTCCCTTTTTTTGAAGGTATATTCATCCTCAAGAATCCTAAGCTCTTGCTTGGTGCAAAACTGACCTTAAACATCTAGCAGCCATTTTGTTCTTGTGCCATTCATCCCAATGTAATTCCCGGAAATTGGTGCTTGAAATACCCACTGGTTCACTGGCCAGAGTCCAGTCTCTTTAACGCTGGTGCAGTAATAAGCCTAAAACACAATCCTGCAGTCTAGTGCTTTTCCAAACATGTACTTTCAAGAGTGACTCACATACCAATTGCAGTTGCCGCCATTGCTGAGGTCAAGCAATGGAAACATGCACAACTCTAGCCAATGGTAGATCTTTATTGATCTCAGTGAGAGCACTGTTTGGGCTTGTGAAGTCAAATGCAAGGGGTCTATAGACCTTATGAGGTCATTTGAGTGTGGCACTCTCTGCTAGAGTTGCCCCTTGACCCATCATGTACACCGTGCACACAAAGATGTGCATTTCTGCCGCTACATTTCCATTGTTTCATCATTACTTTACCTCTAAGATGGCGGCGTGATGACTTCAATGCATAAACTCCATGTACAAAAGCTTCTCAATTCCAAATCCCTCGGTTCTAAGTCACAAGACCTGTTGTCCAGTGGAGATTTTGTTAGATTCTTAGCCCTGTATATTATATATATTTCTTTGCAGACTCTCTGCATCCAGGGTGAGCTGGAACACCCAGCCTACGCCATGAATCTCACAGCCAACAAGACACTACAATCTTTCAAAGGACTTCCAGATGTACCAAAAGATCCCAAAGTCCTCATCGCATTCAACACCCAGTGGGGAAGAAGCTGTGTGACTGACCAGAAGATTCAGCTCAAGGTACGATTTGGAATGATTTCGAATGATTGGACTTAACTGGTGACCTTCGAGATGCTTATTGGCAGGAAACATATACTGGGCAATTTCCAATGGTGACGTAATTCTGAGCATGTGCAGACTTCCGGGGAACATTTTTTACTTACCTCGTACCTCTGCTGCCACCTAGCGTCCCCAAAAGTCTCTCGTAAGAATTGATTTAGTTTTGAAATCAATATGACTGACTCAACTGATTTGTGATTTAATTTTATTTGAACTGGTGTGAATAGCTCTGTCGGCCTTGACGAAAGGCTACAACAGAGCCTGATTTGTGCAAACAATATATGCACAGGCGCCATCTTAAAAACATAAACAGCAATGCATCTTGGGAAACCGAGTATAGTTAAAAAATAAATCAAGCTGCCATGATGGATGCTATGCTGTACTTTACTTGTAAGTATGCCAGTTTTTATAGTTGTGTACCGCATTGCTCCAAAATCAGCGCGCCATGATGGTTGCCAATGTTGCTTGGACCCCGATTTCACCCAGAATCGTTTACATTTTGATCATGCACACTGGGACATGTACAATTATGGGCTATTCAAGACAATCTGATTTGACCAGGAATTTCTCTGTTTGTCGACAGGCTCGTGTTGAGAGATCAGAGGAGCAAAAGAAACTTTTGAGGGAGGACACCCCATACAAAAAGGAGTGCATTGAGGACTTGGAAAAGGGCAACAAGTACACGGAGGCCTGCAAGAGATTTCGTCTTGAGCGTGAGGAACTCCGCGCTGTTAATGCTGAACTCACTCACAACGAGGTATGTAGGTATCAGTGGATTGGGGCTCATTGTTTTAAGCTATGTCCAAGTTGGTGGTAACGGCTACAGCTACAGGTGGATCACCTCATCATCATGTGTTGATGTATCGGACGACCTTCCCTTGGCAACAGCCGTAGCCGTAGATGTAGCTGCCAATTTTGATACAGCATTCAATTCAATTCACATTTATTTCCATACTGTCAAAAGCACAGCATTACAGAATGCATATACAATGTAACTTTCGAATAGAGTAGTTTAAGATTTATACAGTCGAAGAAAAGGAACAGTATGGAGGCCGATTTGATAAGCCGAGGCTTGTAGTAATCAGCCTGTGGACAGACAGAGACAGAAAAACTTAAGGACAAACAGCGGACATACGAATAGGAACAGAACAACTTACAAACAACAACAACGCTTAATTAACTAAAATGAAAATAAGATGTATATATGAAAAAGAACAAATGATGATATACCTGGCAAAGCAGTCAATGGAAAGAAAGCTATGTTACATACTGACATGACTAAGAGATAATGACTCTTTTGAAGGAGGCTTTAAAACGGTCCACTGACGGTTGGCTTTTGATTTTTCAATGGCATTCCACAAGCGAGGACCATATAATCGAAGGGTGTTCATGGAATAGGTGGTGCGAGTGAAAGGAACCATGAGATTATGACAAGATCTGGTTTGGTAGGTATGCAGGTCTTGGACAGAAGAAAAATAAGCAGAGAAAGTACTAGGAAGAAGATTTCTGGAATACTTGTACATAAATATCCCAGTATGGAGTTTATTTATGTCAGAAAGTGTAAGGGTGTTGAGCTGTGCAAAAAGTGGTGCAGTGTGTGCACGAGGATGTGAAGAAGTACAAACGCGGATAGCTCGCTTTTGGGTGACAATGAGGGAGTGCAGTTTGTTATTGCTTGACCGAGCCCAGACAATATTACAATAGTTTAAGTAGGGCAGAATAAGAGTATTGTAGAGTAAGACCATAGAAAAGGGTGGAAGAAAATAACCCAGTTTAGACAAGACACCGGTATTACGAGAAGTGATTTTTGTAAGAGAAGAAATGTGATCAGACCAGGATAGTTTGTGGTCAATAATATTACTTCCAATAAAAGGATGATGTGTGATTTGTGCGTCAAAAAGTTATTCTTTCAAAAGGGGATTCTGGACATTAAAGGGTCAAAAGAGGGCAGTGTTCTTTCCTATTGAAATTACAACAGCCCAATTTCCTGGAACATAGTTATGTGGGCCGTAAGCACAGAAGCACAGTTTTGTACTGAAGAGTTTGTCTTTATTCACACACCCGTGATGTAGTCTTGAATTTGACGTACCAAGTTGGCTATTTTTAATTGTTCCATTCACAGAAAACGTGTAGGGGAAACTTGGAGGCTGTCTACCAGGGCATTCAGATGCTGAAGAATTTACTTTGGCAGAACCTCAGGACAAAGCAGGCTAAAGTATTCAACCTTGACAAGACGGTGAGTTGTAAAAATGTGCTTCTTCCAATCTGTGCCCAATTTCATGGCTCTGCTTACCGCCAAAATCTGCACTTGTGATCACCATTCTTCGCTTACAGGGCAAGCACCAAATTTGTGTGCTTGCTAAGAATGCCAAGTACTGTGGAGTACGCATGCGCACAAGCAATCATTCCCTGCTAACCTGTGAAATATGCTTGACATTTGAGCGCAGAATTTTCTGCTTTCGTAAGCTCCGATTTGTTGCTTATGGCATGTATGGTAAGCAGAGCCATGAAATTGGGCCCCACTTGGATTCTTGGGTTTACTTATAAATTGACCAAGGGTGTTAAAAATTTAATTTTCCGTGTAACTAATCTGACATGATGATTTGGAGATGAGCACTATTGATTAGTCACATGATGAATATTCTGGCAGAACTATTCAGAATGTAGTGAAATTCCATTAACAGCTGCCAAACACATGTCTTAAATATCGGTGATTGCATGAAGAGACTGTTGCCATTCCCCTTTGTGTAACTATTATTGGAATGTCAACTGATTAGCCACAATAGACTTTTTACCTTAGCTAGGGAGAGTCAAAATCCCCAAGTGTAATGCAAAGGAATTTTGTTAACTTCTTTTGTGCTTTCCCAGAGCACACCTTAATCCTTTAATTGTTTTACATAGGCCATATAAAAACACATGGAGACAAAAAAGACCATCTCACTCTTCTCCAGCTTCCAACAGAGACACATCTAAGTCTGTAGCGTTTTCTTCCACATATTACAAATACATTTTGTTAACTTTAAACCCCTGTACATTGCCCCAGCAACAGTCCAGTAGCTTAAATATTTGACCTTAGAACAACCTCCCTGATTGATTAATTACTACTCACTGTACCAAGGCCCTAGTGTATGCCTTGTCCTTCCTACCACACGTCATCACCTAGGTAAAAAGCCCATTAACATTCTTCTTGTCTTTGGTTCATGATTGCTCTTAAATTGGATAGTCTGACCCACAATACTTATTAGTTTCTTCACTCACTCTATTTCCAACTACCAAGCGAGACACAGTGTCTCTGGGCTTCCACTTGTGTACTATTGCCTACTACTAGAATTATTTCATTTCTTAATAAAGTTATGGTAAGATCAGTATTTGTGTGATTCCACATTATTCCATCAACGAACTCCCAAAAGTCCATGTTAGTTGGTATTCTTACTAGTTATTCTATTTAGGGAGCGTTTTTAGTAAATGGTCGTCCAAATGCTGGATGGGAACTGAATTGGCAGTATACCACTCCTAGACAGCAACTATTTGGCTAGAGGACACCGTAATCATTTAAGTAGACGTAAAACTATTAAGTATTGTATATAGTGTTTAACATTTATAAATTGACTGGAGTAAAAAGGACCAGCGTATCAGCACCAACAGGAGGCCAGTAACCACCAACGGCAAAGAAGTAGGGTAAGAATATTTAGTAGTAACCTGCAAACCCTATAAGAACAAACATTTGGTTTGTCCGTAATGCATTCAAGTTTTGTCTCATTACACCATTATTTATAGATTTACTTTGGCTCCCTATTCGGTTTAGAAGTGAATTGAAAACTGTCTTGATGACTTACACAATTTTACATAGTCTAGGCTTACTGTATTTTAGTCAGCTTGTTTCTGTCCAGTCCCAGTCTCGTTACTGCTATCGCAGTTCTGGTGATGGTATTTTTCTTAACCACCCAGTAGGTGTTGGTAAGAATGCCTCTTTGGGATCCAGCCTTTGAGTATAGTGCACTGCACCTCTGGAATAAACTTCCACTTAATGTTAGGAATGCTGATAGCCTTGGTGTTTTTAAATCAGTACTGAAGACTAATTTTTTTAAACAACCTTTTTACTAATGTGTGTGTTTTTGCTACTATTGTTGCTCTCCTCAAACAGTTTATATATATATATATTGTCTTGTTGTTGATGCCTATTTACCGATTGTTCTGCACTTATTGTAAATTAATATAAAAATGATCTTTTATGGGGAGCTCTGCAAGGGTCATTTCTAATCATCATTTTTATGAACTTATTGGTGATGTTTCCTAGCTTTTTACCAATTTGTTTGTGTTCGTACTGTGATTTTCCTATGTTGTTAGCTTTTTGTCATTGTCCTTTTTTTTTTTTTTTTAAGTATTTCATGACTGTTATGGGCTTGTGTTCATTGTATGTAGTGAATTTTCCTAGAATATGGAACTTAATTAGTTGCTAAGAAGTTTTTGGGACATTTTTTCAATCATTATAAGAGAGATGTGTTTAGAAATTGACGTTTAAACAGAGAGTATTTGTTTTATTTTAAGTTAAAGTAATTTTTTGTTATGAAAAATTTGGGGGGAGGGGGAAAGTATGACAAGTGAACAAATGTTGAGGGTTTTCTGCGTTTCCTGAGCACATGGCCTTAGAACGCTTACAATTTAGCTTATTTCTGTGAATATCTGTACAAAAATATATCCAAATCTGTCTTTGAATTAAGTGATAGAAAAATTGTATAATTTTCTTCAATTTTTGTAGATCCTTTTTACCGGGGAGCTTGATGAGTCCAAGAAAAAGTTCAACATGACCATCAAAGACATTACAGAAAATATCAACTTTGGCGATGTCAGGATCCCGAAGGTTGTCCAGGATTCTCAGATCCTGACCCCCTACAACCTGCAAAAGCACATGGCCCAGAGCTACGGACAGGAATGGCTGAGTGGCCATAATATCCGTGAGTCAGCTAATCTAAAATGATGTCTTTCCTGACAAACTGATCATAGAGTACAGCTCTATGATCCTAAAGACAATCAGAGCATACTGATCGAAACGTTGTGTCGTTAACCACGGGTTCTTTTCAGAACCTACACTACTCAAAAGAGCTTTTCACATGGTGTTACCGCAAACCTTACTTAGCTCTATGATCAGTCAAGTTGACATTGATTAACTTAGTGGCGTGTCCTGGCCGAGAGGACGACCGCGTTAGCGTAGTGGTATCTTTTTTCATCTCTGGGACCCTGATTTGAATCCCATTATGGATACGTTGTGGATTGTGTTTTCAGTCCCTTTTGGATTGCGTGGGTTTTCCCTGGACAGATGCTCTGGGGTTTTCCTCCCACATCTGAAACTGAAACTTCCGGCTGTGTCTTTGCTCCATAGGGATTCTTGGATACTATAGTGATTAAGTTCGTTTTTCAGAGAGTCCTTGGCTTCACAACCATAATTAATTAATGAAATGAAATGAGCAGTCAGTCGCACTAGCCTCAACTGCTCTGGTGTTTCTGATCAGCAGAGTGGGTTCGAGTCCTGGTCTTGACACTTGTATCTTTAAGCAAGACACTTAAACCATTATTGCTTCGCCCTTTGATACAGCATCAATTATATTCCAATGTTTTATTTTTGCAGATCAGTGCAAGGCTCTGAGAAATAACTCCATCATCACCTTTGACAAGGTCTTGTATGACTACGAGGAGAGCAAGAACGATCACATTCTGGCCAAGGACTGCTCCAACAAAGAACGCTTTGTGATCCTCAGCAAGGTTCACGCCCAGAACAGCACCAAGAAGGTTCGGGTTCAAATTTTGTTCCAATCGATCAAGCATTAGCCCTTGTACTGTCTGCCCTTTCAATATCATCCATTTGGTGCTTGATATGTGGCATGGTGTACCCCCCCCCTCCTATTGTGTCTTTGTTGTGTCCTGGGAATCTTAGGAATTCTGTAGAGGATTTTAGGGGGATGGTACTTCTGTACAAGAAGAAAAGAGTGTATTCAAGTATGGGACAATTTTTTTGTTTTTTGGAGGGGTTTTTTTTGGAGGAGGGGACACCCTCTGCCACATATTGGGCATGGTATAATATTCACTATGGTTTTTCTTAATGGATAAATCAGCCACCTGCTTAGTATAAAATATCGAGTGGTACATGCACCAAGACAATACGTACATTTATACTGTCGGCTCTGAAGTGTCCTACAATTATCCATATCGGACTCCTATATTAAATTTTGGTGTGTCGCAACAAAATAAAGGATGACACATGACACGTGATCCACCAATCAAATGACAAGGATCTATGTAATATGTAATTACTTCTACCACACTGACTGTTGTGATTACGTTGATTCATTTTTATCAATATCTTGACAAGTGGCCACATGATTGTCTGCTATACAAATGATAGTCAATTGTATTGATTTTGTATTGATTTATGTACTATTTATAGGTTGTTACTGTCTACCTTGACAACACAAGGATTCAGTTCATCCCGGATCCATACACTCAGGAGATCGTCATCGAGGTCAACAACACCAATGCTAATTTGCCAGTCTTGCACAAGCTGATCATCAAGGACAATAGAGTCATGAACAAGGTTCCCATTGACACCAAGACGGTCCACATCATGACTGTGGCCCCAGTGAAGGATTACAGACCCTACCCCAAGGTTCTTAAATTGAAATCATTCTGAAGAAAACAAAATACTTAAAAATCTTCCCCAAAAGTCATTGTGAATTAAAGAAATAGGTCTCATACTTCAAAACAGAGCTTCACATACCTTGCAGGGGGAAAAAACCTGAGCACTTTGATATGCCCGTTGGGTGTGATAAAGCGCTATGTAAGAACTTAGTATTATTATTATTATTTATTTTATTTTATTTTTTTTTTTTTTCAATTTAGCTTTTTACAATTTCAAGGAACAGAATAAAGGAATTTTTGTGGCAATTCTGGCCCCTTTTCCAAAACCACTGCTCCAGCCTGGGCGCCAGCTTAGGCTACATCAGTTCTTCAAACAGGTGGATGAAGTGTAATTTTAAAGCCACAGCCCAAGCAAAACCCATTGTTTGTAAAAGGGCCTTGGATTCTAACTGTACATGAATGGACATAAATATAAATTGTAAAGGCTGTTTATGGTTTAGGGATTACTTTTACAGAGGGGCTCAGTTTTGTGATGCACTCACTTTCCAATAGAGTCCTCATGATTAGGGAAAAAATTACAAGTCTCCAAATTCATGTTAAAATGGTGTAAAATTATATTTTGTGTGACACTCATTCAGGGCAAACTTTGAAACATGATGTCATCGGACATCAAAAACAAATAGAAATCTCTCCCTGAGAGTATCGTGGTGATCAAGAGGCCTGAGAAATCCAAACAGTCTTTGACCAGACATTTTTTCAGTTCAACGGGAGTGTACAAATTAAATAGATTAAGCAGTGCCATGAAATTAAACCCAGGGTTTTGTCCAGTGATTCCAGACTTTAGGTTCATATCATTTGTTTCCAGTGGCGTCACCAGGGGGGGGCCTGCGCCCCCCCCCCCCCCCGCTCAGAACCCTTGCCCCCCCCCATATGGAAACACAGAAAAGTATATTCTTATAATATATAAATCGTTTAAGGCTGCATAAAATGCTGCTGTAAAAAGGAAAACTTTTATTCATATCAGTATGTGGACTATAAGTTATAACGCAGTCATGACAAATGCATGGAAACGCGCGCGCGATCGTATTGGCGGTAAATGTATGTTGTGGTTTTGCGGTTACAGAGAGTGCGGGAAGTCACAAAGTTCAGTTTAATACGTGGTGGTCTGAACGCAGACCAATAGCTCCGTTAACACAGCGTAGTCAGATGCACAACAGAGAGATTTAAACAGCAAAATGGCCAGCGAAAAAGGTAGCTTAGACCATTTCTTCTCCATATCAAAGCGCCCGTCTTTGCCTCGTGCTCCAACACCTAAGAGGCAGAGACGGGAAAATACAGAAGATTCTGATTCTGGTAATCACTGTTGGTAATTTAATCCTTGTATACAGTCGAAAAGTTTTATCTTATAAAAATGACAAGTTCTCTAAGATTTGGTTGTTTTCGCAATCTTTTGTTACCTGCAAACTATGTAGACTGTTTTAGAACTGCATTGGTGTGTATCAACAGTTAACATATTTATTGATAATCTTGCACTTCTTTGGCCCCCCTAAATTTAATCTTTGGCCCCCTTAAATTTAATCTTTGCCCCCACTTGCCCCCCAAATGAAAATGTCTAGTTACGCCACTGTTTGTTTCCAAATGTTACCTTACGATACATTTTCTATGTACTTGCTTCAGGCTGATGTTAACATGTCAGACAGTGCGAGCTCACAAGAGGATTTCATTTTCAGTGCCTATGAGACCAAACTGTGGGAGGAATTGATAGATCACATCAAAAACGTAACTGATGCACCACCACAGAACCTGACCCACAAGCCCAAGACCCTGATCCAGATCATCCGCCCCAAGCTCGGAGATTCTATCATGCTGTTTGCTCCCGAGCAAGAACTCAAGGTCTTCTTTGATGGACACAACATCAAGATTGAGGTGAGTGTAGAGAATAGGTGGTGGAAGGAGTGCAAGTTTTAGTAGGGTCTTTCGTTTTACCCTGCTGGTACATTACGCTAAACCACCTGGGCCCAATTTTATAGAGCTGCTTAACGGCTGATTTTATGCTTACTGTACGATTTCCATTTTATAGCGCTGCTAACCGTAAGCACATGAAAAGGCATGTCAACCTTCCGGTTCTTCCTGTATGAAATGAACGACGTAACAAAATCTACGGGGAACTCGCAAGATGGCTGCCTCATTTTCTTGCTAACCCGCCCTGTGAAATAGGCATACACTAAACCCTTTTTTTTAAGCTATAGTTAGCTTGAAAATTTGCTTACCACTGAGCAGCGCTATGAAATTGGGCCCAGGCTTCAGGGCTCTATTTCATAGAGCTGCTTAGCAATTTTCTGCTAAGCAAAAAAGATCAGGAAACCAGTCACAAATTGTACATACGACAGGCTAATTTGGCTGGTAACCTTTTCCTGTTGAGCATAGTTTTGTTGTGTTTTGTTGTGTGCTTAAGTAGCTTTATGAAATTGGTCCCCTAGTCTTTTGGAGAATAACGGACTGAGGCTTCAGTGATGTTGAGGAGTTCTTACTTCCTACACCATTCAAAGTTTCAAATCTTTTTTTATCATCTTGTATTTTTTATCCATTTCAACATAAAGCAAATCTTGGACTTAGGTGCTTTATAAACTTTGAATGATTGATTGATTTATTGAACTAAAATTGAGGGTTGAGGGAAAAATAATCTGGTCCCTCTGTGAAGTGAGACTTTGTGTACAGACACAGTCAGTATGTACTCTGGGTACCCGACAAAGATGACCCTATTGTGATTAACACTTTGGAGACTATTCATTGCTGTAATTATTGTCACCATACGCACAGACATGACTAATACTGTTAACTTTCTGACATGATTCTTTTCAGAAAAATCTGTAACATTTGTTGTTGGTTTGGGGGTTTTGTCAGTTGTGGATGTTTTGTTTTACTGTTATTTCGGGGTGGGGGTGGAAATGTATTTAGATATTGTGTTATTATGGAAAACATTGAAAAATGTGAATTTGGGACGTGATCTTTACTTTGACCTTTTGGTTTGAATCAAAGTTGGTCAAACCTTGTGGCCATTGGTGGTCGGTCTGGGCATTTTGCAATGAGCGGCATTTCTCTGTATTGTCAACTTACAGCTGGACCATAAGTACAAGGATATGGTGTGTGGTTTGTGCGGTGACTTCAACGGTGAGACCAGCAACGAGTTTGTTGGACCCAATGGAGAGTTGTACAAGTGCCCCCAACAATTTGGACAAAGCTACCAGGTGACTTCTCAAGACTACTCAGGTGGTAAGAAAACAGTCTTATGGTATAAAAGGCCTCACATTCCAATCCTTGCAGAGTCTTTCACAAAGGCCTTTCTCTTTAGATTTTGAGAAAGACGCTGCTAGCGTTGAAGTTTGAGGTCGTCACTAGTTTGTGCATGAATGCCACAGTTGCATTTGCATAGTACTCCAGCATAATCAAAACCACGGTTAGTCAGTTACTTCAGTTGAGCCCAGCTTTTTGATGTCTTTAATATTTGTTTAAATATCTATGTTGTGAACCAGTATGTTTTTTATACACATTATGGTTTATTTTATTGTCTTTATTTTACAGTCGACCAATGCGCACCCATAATGGAGTTTGAGTTGGATAGATCTATCTGGCATAAAGGGGGAGATGGGTTCACCTGCATCAGCAAGACTCCGATACCCAGGTGCCCGTCAACCTGTGTCCCTGTTGAACAACAGTCCATCGATGTTGAGTTTGTCTGCACCAGCCACAAGGGAGACCGCAACCCCTTCGAGGGACTCACCCGCAAACAGATCATCGACAAGTACCGCGACAAGCGGCCAGAATACAAAAGAACCTTGCATATGGCTGTGAAGTGCACCTCTGAAAGGATTGCTAAACGGATTGCTGGATAGTCTTCCAGGGTTCAGGCGGCTTGAAGCCTTGTTGATGATAAGAAATGCTAGAGATTCATTAATAATATAGACCAAATGGAAACAGATTTACAGTACGTTCAAATATAAACCATCTACTCTGTTAACAAATTTAGGAGTTTTGATTTGTCATTTAAACAAATGCTCTACCTTAAATATATCTTGAATAAATCAAACAAATCTGGACTTTCACAAACAAGCTCATGATGTACTGTCAAATGTATTTCGGAAACCCCTTCATTACCAGTGAACTATTGTGATTGATGTTATCGTTTTGGGGTGGTTTTTGTTGTTGTTAATATGTAATATTATAATTGTGTAAGAAATGCTGTTGATGTCATTTTTCTTTTTTCTTGCTTGTTCATATAACTTTGTGACAGAGTCAAGATATTTTGTATGGCGATTAAAGTATTTTTGAGAATTCTTTCATTACCAATGAATTATTGTGATCGATGTTGTTTTGTGGTGGGTTTGTTTTTGTTAATATGTAGTGTTATAATTGTGTAAGAAAATGTTTTTATTCTTTTTTCTTTCTTTTTTTTCTATTTATTCATTTAACTTTGTGACCAAGTCAAGAACTTTTGTACGGCGATTACATGTATTAAAGAATTTTGTAAAATCCTTTCATTACCATTGATTTATGATGTTGTTTTGGGGGTGTTTTGTGGGTTTGTTAATAAGTAATATTATAATTGAGTAAGAAAAATTGTTGATGTCTTGTCTTTCTTTCTGTGTATTCATTCAACTTTGTGACCAAGTCAAGAAATTGTGTATGGTGATTATTAAAGCAAAATTCTTTATCATAACATTTTGTCTGATTTATTTGATTCTATTTCAACAGTTGTTACTACTTTGTTTACAGCTTTAAATTTTGAAAAGAAATTTACAGATCAACTCTAGCTAGGTATGCCATATTTGGTGCAAATGTAATCTTGGCCCAATTTCATAAAGCTGTTAAAGGTTGGGTCACAGATTGTTTTTTGTTTTTTTCAACGTAATGCTGATTTATAGTGGTAAAGAAAGACTGTCTTGCCCTTACGGAATCAATGGATCAGGCCTACTGTGTAAATCACTTGTTAAAATAATATAACCTGGAACATAACATTATGGACGAGGGGGGAGACAAAATTGTAAAATGTGACAGCCATTCACGTTGGCCTGGCAGGTCCATGGATATCAGAGTACAGGGCTCCTAACGAGTGCTTGAAATGCTCCAATTCCATCTCCAGCTTTGAGATACGATCCAGGGTGCTGAAGAGCTCTTGCAACTTGTCTTGGATCCCTTTGCTGTTCTGCTGATACACTTGGTACATGGCTTGCTCCAAGGACTCAAAGGAGTTGGATGCCTGTCGAAAACAAAACCAAGAAGTCATTTTTTGAAGGATTTTTTTAAGAGTACACTCGTTACATTCCTCCAGTTATTAATCAAAACAAATGTTTTCAAATTGGATGAAACTATTCTGTGAAGATTATGGTAATAAGCCATTTTGCGAGTTTGGTTATGGAAATGACGGCAAATGCCCAAACACAAATCCCAATGAATGTGTATGGCGCAATGGTACCAGGGTTTGCTCATCTGGAGGTTGCTGTTCAACAGCTTGCTCCGAACCATTTGACAAAGCAACTGTATGAGGAATTCAAATGTAGACAATATTTTGTAAGTAAGCAAGTCATTGTACCAGAGGTTATTAAAGTCAAGCTTGCAAATGGCTTCTTAGGGGGTCATGTTTTTAATGGTAGTGTGCTGAAGGAGTGTCTTAAAAGTCGAACGGTAGGAACATTCTAATCGGAAACTTTTGAACGCTAGGTGGCAGCAGACTTACCAGGTAAATTTCCATTGTTTTTGTTGTTTCGAGCATGCTCACATTTCCAAGACCAATGGATTTACCTGGTGAGTCTGCTGCCACCTAGAGCCCCCAAAAGTCTCCCATTGGGTTGGATATGTATGCCAGCGCATGTACATGATCTGGCCCGTTGGACCGCCGCAAAATAGCGCTTTGAAACGGAGCCCTGGGCTTAATTTCATAAAGCTGCCAAGCACAAGAAATTGCTTTGCACAAAAAAATCTTTCTTTGTGGAAACAGGTTGCAACTGTTTCCGGAAACAGGTTTGTGACTGGTTCCTTGCTAATTTCTGCTTAGCAGAATATTTTGCACCATTTTAGGGGTAACAGTTTTATGAAATTGAGACCTGCTTGAAAACTTTCAAGTAACATTCAAGTCAAACAAGTCTGTTATCATATAGCCTACTTGTAATTCTATAGCTTTCTTAAAATCTGCCAACATAGTGGTGTCTCGTTTTCTCTTAGCGTTGATGTCATCAATCAGCTGCTGGGTCTGCTCGTTTAAGAATTCCCTTGTGATGGAATATGTCGGAGCTGGTGAAGCGAGCTGACCCTGAGGAGCCGTTACTTGGGTCTTTCTCGGTACAACTGGTGGATCAGTGGAGGTCGTTTGAACACTACCACGTGCTGACTCCGTCGGAACACTAAAAAATATATAAAAATATATGATTAACCACTTGGCACCCGTCAGAGGCACTGTGTCATTGTGGGCCTGTGTAGAACTTTTTTCAAATGCAAATTTTAGTTTTCTACATTCAGATCTAATCATCATGGGGATTCCGGATGATGAGTCCACGCGATCATTCCTTTGAGACCAAGGCTTCCCGTGGTCTTTTTGTTATTGCGTGTCTCAAGACACTTTGAAAATCAAGTTATTGTCCATAAAAGTTCCCTTCTCAAGGTCTTGATGTTTAGACCACTGAGGGGGTTGCAGTTCATAATATGTTTTTGCAGTGAAATTATGGATATCAAACAAAAAAAAGAAACAGTAAATGACTTTAATTCATGTCTATTCTATTCCATGGCAGAACTAAACCAAATTTAACGTTAACAATAATGATCCTTTTACTTTTGCTTTTGTCTTGATTTGTTTTGTATGTTTGTTGTTTTTTGGGGGTGTTTTTTTCTTTGTTTGTTCGTTTGCTTCTTTGTTTGTTTGTTGGGGTGTTGGGGGTGTTTGTTTGTTTGTTTGTTTGTTTAATTTAAGCTAGTGCCTGCTGTGTGCTGGCTTGCTTACCTGGGTTCTAGAAAGTCTGCCTTGTCAGCATCAAACTGATTACAATCCTCAGTTCTTCGCATTGAATTGGTGAAATTCTCAGCAACATCTTTATCCAATGAACAGCCCTCCTGGGTTTCCATGTTTGGTCGCTTCCTTTTTAGATTCAGAACGGTAAAAGAGTTTCTAAAAGTAAAACTAAGCAAAAGCAAAATTTAATAATTTGTTTTTCACAGTCGAAAAATGTATCAAAACGTCGCTCCGTTGCATTCGAGTTGTGAAGGAATTCTTTCCTCTCAAACTGAAAACCCCTTCCTAAATTAAAGGTTTATAGTTTTTGGAAACAAAAAATTACAAAAAGCGGAAGCTTACCCCCAATTTTTGGACGCTTAGATAAAAACAAATTGCTCGTCTGTGCTTGTTATTTTTTTTAAACAATTTCCATCCGATCTCCATCCATCCATCCATCAGAGCATGAGCAGACGATCACGAAATTTAAAATGAGGGCGCTATTGCCAAACTTTTGACCAATGGCAAAAATTGTTTTACCCCCGGAACGGGGGCTATTTCATCTTGCACGTAAGGTTTCCTGTATGAATGAAATTAATGCAATCATGTTATAAAGTGAAAAACAAGCTTAAAGTGCTCTTATCGGGGTTTTAAAAATAATTTACATTCACATTTGACTTATCATTGACGTGAGAATGAAGAAATAAATTTATACTATCCCATTTCTTAATATACCCCGAACGAGCCACACCGAACACACTGTACCCCATTTTAGGAGTAAACAAAATGGCGGAGATTGCTAAATCGCCAAACGACACACGTGAATATCGGTAAGTGGGAAAAGTTCTCGTTCTATGCATCCAACGATTTTGTTTTGTCTGTCTGTGTGCAATAACCTTCACATATCGGATATTCTGTTGACTCATATTTGAAAGAAGAACAACAACGTGAACGAAAAGCAATAAGCTATTTACGCATATTGCCCAGATTCCGGACACGAGCAAGCAAATGCCACCATCCATTTTGCATAAAATCAAAAAGGGCCAAAATACTAACTGTGGTGCTGTGCATGGTGTACATATCTGTCTGTTTCTGTATGTATCTGTATATTTCTGTATCAGTGCACGTATACCATGTATACTCTTCCAGGGTTGTCATAGACTCGTCATGCTCGTGGTCGACCACGAGGTCAGGGTCTACTCCTAGATTCTAGAACTATTCGGTTCGTTCCGCTATCGTGTCGGGGAGACGATAGCGGAACGAACCGAATAGTTCTAGGAGTAGTCAGGGTCAGGGTCAGGCCAGGGCAGGGTACTCCTCCTAAAGTCCTAGAACTATGCGGTTTGTTCCGCTATCGTCTCCACGACCCTCATACATACTCATAGGTCATCATGTACAGAATCCTATTCAAAACTTTCCCCCTTCACGTTTATGCACACTGGAAACTGGAGTTCTCTTTTGAAAACGGAGCTCGCCAAAATTAGGCTCTAATACAGTCATTTGACCAGTTCGGGATCATTGACCAGTTCGGGATCACTTCAAATTTGCAACAACCCCATAATTAAGAGTCACTGCCTGTAAGAATGTACCAAATTAGGGGGGGGTGTGATTCATGGGTTCTCAGATCTTCTTCTAAAAAATCAGAGTGATACACCTTCATACCAAACTAATATATCCAAAATTTTAGCTTACAGACTCTTTCGGTTTTGGAGTAATAAATTTTCAAAGTTTCAGCCAAAAAACCCTCGTGAAACGACAAGTACATTCCTATAAAAGCGCAAAAATGTGCGCCAAGCTTGTCCCAAAAAAATTTTAACATTTTTTTAAACCTCCAGTTGGGTGTAAAACACAAGTAAAAAAAAAATTTGGGATCTCGTTGGCGCGTCATGTTATGCGGACCTGAACCTTTGACGAACAGCGCCCTCGTGCTGTTTTCAAGGCCTCATAACTCGATGCGCCTTTAAGATCCCAGGAAATAAACAAGTTTACATGAAAGAACTTGCAGCCCTAAAACAAATTTAAGCACAAAGTGGATGGGATCTCGTTGGCGCAGAGAGATAATAGAGGTCAAAGGTCAAATTTTACCAATTTCTTGCGTTTCCGCACCTACGTAACCTCGCGCGCCAACATCAAAAAATTTTTAAAATGACAACCAGGTGTAGAAACAGTTTTCCTCTATGAACAAATAAAACAAGAATCTTGGGATCTCTACAATTTTCATGTTAAAATATTTTTTGAAACTTCTCTAAGCATTTGCATTTCACACATATTAGCCTAGAATTAGCTTCGAACGGCACAACATGCACTTTTCTCATTCTTGTAAATACTTGCGCCAACAAGATCCCATCAATTTTTTCTTGTATTTGGTTTAGTTTAGTGTTCCTAAACAGATTTCAATTGGAAAATAATGGGATCATGTTGGCGCACAAATATAACAAAGGTCAAAGGTCGTACCCAACAACAAATTTTTACAATTTCGGGCGATTTTGAGTCATCACGATATATACGCGCCAATATGGTCCCATTAAATTGTCTGCATTTTATGATTATATAGGTTCTCAGCAACACATAACAAACAAAAACTGTATGGGATTTGTATGGCGCTAAAAAATATCACAGGTCACAACAGCAATGATGATGTTGCTTCGTGCAAATCATGCAATAGAACTCTGTCATACACGTACGTGTACACTATTGATCCCAAAGTGTTGTAAAAATGACAATTAAACCACTATTGTTATAAAATAATGATTTAATCTGACATTATTGTGTAGCCCATCTTTAAGACACAATTTTGTAAGATCAGATTAAATCATTATTTTATAACAAAAGTGGTTAAATTGTCATATAACAACACTTTGAGACAATGTACACGTGTATTACACAGTGTGTACATGATGTACATGCATATCCTTATGCATTGCTGTGGCAACCGAAAATGGGCAAAATACCCCAATTTCAAAATGTTGCCTAACCATGAAGGTGATGAGTCTCCAAAACGAAATTTAGTCCAGATATAGATTGGACTTGTATCTACAATTGGTCTAAGTTTAATGTTGGTGGGTAACTGTTGCCAAGGTCAAAGGTCACCAAGAATGTCGGTATTTTTTTAATATTTTCGGTCAAGAACCAACTTTGGAGCCTTGCAAACTTTTTATTAAATGAATAAGGGCTCTATCCTTGTTTGAGGATAGCCACATGTGCCTAGATATAATACAATAGCAATATCAAGCTTTTCAAACTATCAATTGTGAATATGAGGGGGTCTGAATATGGAAATTAAATTTTTTCGGCAGATGAAATTAGTGTTTTCAGCATCCTGTAGAGAGAAAAGGGGATGTGATGCTCTTGTTTTGAGGTCAGATTTGAGCTATTTGGGTGACAGTCACCCTAGGTACCAATTTATAGCTTTGTATCTTTTTTTAAAGGCGCGTTTAAGCACATTACAAAACGCAAAATATTCATTGTCGCAAATCGCGTTCACTGAAAGGGGGTTGCCACGCCCACTTTAAGGGGCCTTAATTTTGGAACGACTTGGAGTTGGAATTTTCTTTTTTGCATGCTCATTATACACATAGATGAACATTAGAAATGAATTTCAGCCAAATCTGAGAGGTGACCTGCAACCCCATTGGTTGATTTGACATGGAATGACCCAGTTACAAAACACATGCATATTATACTGGGTCTACATTGTGTGTACTATGCAAGTCCATAAAGTCATGAACTGAAAGTGTGAAGTTTCAACTCATCAACTTAATGTTATATAACATTTTTAATGTTATTATTGTTACCATATTACTGTTAACATCCATGGACAATTCAGGTACTTTGTACCCCTTCAGGAAATAGCTGAAAGAAACCTGCAGTAATTGTCTTTTTTATTTGTTTTTCAATATTGTTATTTTGTTCACAGTTTCTCTAATAAAAATATAATGCATGTGCTTTTGTTTGCCACCAACTCCGAGTCTTGATAGCCTCAGAACTTATAAAGAGATAAAGGTTTGTGAAATCATTGATTGAAATGTCTGACAGAGTTCTATTGCATGATTTGCACAAAGCAACATCATCATTGCTGTTGTGACCTTTGACCTTTAATATTTGTTAGCGCCATACAAATCCCATACAGTTTTTGTTTGTTATGTGTTGCTGAGAACCTATATAATCATAAAATGCAGACAATTTATTGGGACCATATTGGCCCGTATATATCGTGATGACGCAAAATCGCCCGAAATTGTAAAAATTTGTAGTTGGGTACGACCTTTGACCTTTGTTATATTTGTGCGCCAACATGATCCCAATTATTTTCCAATTGAAATCTGTTTAGGAACACTAAACTAAACCAAATACAAGAAAAAATTGATGGGATCTTGTTGGCGCAAGTATTTACAAGAATGAGAAAAGTGCATGTTGTGCCATTCGAAGCTAATTCTAGGCTAATATGTGTGAAATACAAATGCTTAGAGAAGTTTCAAAAAATATTTTAACATGAAAATTGTAGAGATCCCAAGATTCTTGTTTTATTTGTTCATAGAGGAAAACTGTTTCTACACCTGGTTGTCATTTTAAAAGTTTTTTGATGTTGGCGCGCAAGGTAACGGAGGTGCGGAAACGCAAGAAATTGGTAAAATTTGACCTTTGACCTCTATTATCTCTCTGCGCCAACGAGATCCCATCCACTTTGTGCTTAAATTTGTTTTAGGGCTGCAAGTTCTTTCATGTAAACTTGTTTATTTCCTGGGATCTTAAAGGCGCATCGAGTTATGAGGCCTTGAAAACAGTACGAGGGCGCTGTTCGTCAAAGGTTCAGGTCCGCATAACATGACGCGCCAACGAGATCCCAAATTTTTTTTTTTACTTGTGTTATGCGCCCAACTGGAGGTTTAAAAAAATGTTAAAAATTTTTTGGGACAAGCTTGGCGCACATTTTTGCGTTTTCCGGGAATGTGCTTGTCGTTTCACAAGGTTTTTTTCGCTAAAACTTTGATAATTTATTACGCCCAAACCGAAAGAGTCAGCGAGCTAAAATTTTGGATATATTAGTTTGGTATGAAGGTGCATCACTCTGATTTTTTAGAAGAAGATCTGAGAACCCATGAATCACCACTTGGTACATTCTTACAGGCAGTGGCTCTTAAGTTACTTCTCACATTACCAATTTCTGTTGATACATGTGAAGAATAACATGCAATAAACCAACAAACCCAAAATAAGGTTCCAAACTTCATCAACAAATAAATTATGGCCATTTTCTTGAAGTTTGTCTGCGATTTTGATCATTATTTTTAAAAAAAATGTTGGTTGAAAAACGCTGTTAAAACTTCTCACCTTTAAAATTTGAACGCCAGGGCGAATAACATTTATGTTAAATGCTTAGAATGTGTAAAAAATATTTCAGGTAAATACTGAGCAGTCGTCCTGTTTTTTTGAGGAGACGAAATTACCAAAATCGTCTTTTGGGGGGCATCGTACCCTTGACCAGTTCGGGATCACTCACTATACTCAGCATCTCTCATTGCGTCAAATGGTGCCGCACTCAGTGAGGTAAAATCTTACTGCTGCAGTCGAAAGTTTATTTGTTGCTTTTAAGATACATTTCTTCAACAAATTCTTGTAGGAATATTGTTTTTTTGTGAGAAAATGAAACTTGGAGGAGGAAATTGTGACTGTAAGAATAGATATTTGGGTCAATGTTGCTTTTAGGCGTGCTTCACCTTTTCATTTGCCTTTGCTGTTGTTTTGTGTTTTTGTTGCTGGATTTTTGCGCTGCTGTTGAATACACTTGCATGAAATTCTCTTGAGAAAGGAAGTCCATGTCCATGCCAACACACTTGTGAAGTTTGTGTCCTTGAGAGACAGTTTTATGAATGGGAGTATTGGTTTGCAATAGAGGGCAAGCTACTGATTCAGAATAAAATCAACTGATCCTGAACTGGTCAAACAGGTGACAATACTTTTCTCAAAGCCTCTTCAAAAGTACTAATCTTTTTTTGTCAGTGGATACTTGGTGAGTTTTATAACATGTTTAGGTAAACTGATAAACTTTTGGTTTAAAATGTCAAAGAGATTGCAACCAAAAACAATGTGAATTCAAAAAGTGATCCCGAACTGGTCAAATGACTGTAGTATGTTTATGTGCTCATTGTTTTCACAGTGAGCTCGGGGTGGGTCCAGAAAATCCACTCCGCAAAAAATTTTTTGCAAAAAATGATAAATTTCCATCATTATTCAGAATCGTCGCCTTCCGATAACAAAAATGGCCGCCGTCATTTGTATCAATGGTATGCTGCGCGCAACGCTGGTTCACAATAACCAACGGTTTACATATAAAAGACAAGCCATTGATTAAATTTATTGTGGACCAGTGTTGCGCACAGAATACTATTGAATGCCAGCTTAAGGCATGTCGTGGACCAGCGTTGCACGCAGCGTACCAGTAATACAAGCGACGGTGTCCATTTTGTTATCGGAAGGCGACGATTCTTAATAACGATGGGAATTTATCATTTTTTGTACCTTTTTTTTTTGCGGAGTGGATTTTCTGGACCCACCCCGAGCTCACTGTGAAAACAATGAGCACATAGAGCCTAATTTTGGCGAGCTCCGTTTTCAAAAGAGAACTCAAGGTGCATAAACGTGAAGGGGGAAAAGTTTCAAATAGGATTTTGTACATGATGACCTATGAGGGTTGTGGAGACGATAGCGGAACAAACCGCACAGTTCTACTTCTAGGAGTAAGGGCAGGGTACCCTTTTGTCTGAGTCCGACCTAGTCTTAGTAGACCTAGCCTAGTCAGCTACATTGTAGTCCTCCTACTCAGAGTCCTAGAAGTAGAACTATGCCGCTGCCACATGTAGTTAGTTCAATCCGGAGACGATCCTGACAATAGCTGAACTACAATGTAACCGCATAGTTAAAGTTGTAGGAGTAAGGGTCAGGGTACTCCTAGAACTACTATGCGGTTCATTCCGCTATCGTCTTCATGGAGATCATAGTGGAATGAACCGCATGGTTCTAGGAGTAAGAGTCGGGGTACGTGGTCACGGGACCTGTGGCTGTATCAAACACTACCTACATGTGTAGTCTTCACCTCAGCTTTAACATTCAGAAGTGGACTTTGCTGAGTACCAGCGTAGAAGTAGAAACTACGTTACACTGTAAATCACTATTTTGTTACTGTGTTTATTTAAATTATAGTTGTTAATGTTTAGAATAAATGAACGAGGAGAGTAAAATAATGATATTGTTTGTGGCAGTCGATATTTTACCTGCCGCAGTAAATACAAAAATACCGTAAATTGGCTAGTTAGTAGTAGTAGTACTTAGTAGTAGTTAGTAGTAATAATTAATACTTAGTACCAGCTTACCATCAGAATTGTCAATGTTTTAGTCAGGCTCAAAGACGAGATGGTCATTGCAACTTCACATTTACAAGATGGGAATCATCCCATACATGTGTAAGTTTTGAACTCTATTTCTCTTTTTTTTTAAATTCCTTGTGAGCCACAAATCAGAAAAGAAAGCGTAACTTATTTTAATGTAGCGCTAGTCAATTTGAATATTTATTTTCTTGGGCAGAAAAAAACCCCTGTTGGTTTCAGGTTTAGCGAGGCTCAAACCCAGAAGTTATTGCTTGCAAAGGGGGAACTACGGCTCTGACAGTTGCTAAAGGACGCCCATTACTTCAACGCATGATGACGGGAGGATCCAGCAGTAGCCCTAGGTCTAATTTGCTGCTGGTTTTAAACGAAATACAGGCCTATAAATGCTAATTTTATTCTTATTTTTCCAGTGTTGTAAAATTGCTGAATGGTTTAACAGCACTCTTAATCTCGGACTTGTCCAAACGTGGTCAAGGAGATGAAGTGGAAGATTGTACGGAAGATGACATCTCACACTCAGATGATGAGGATAACCCCTCTGAGGGCATGGAGGTAGGATCTACCCCTACAGCGAGCCATACCATTGGGACAGAGCCCATTGCTTTGAATACAGATGAGAGGGGAAATGGGCCTGATCCATTGATGGAAGAGGGAGGTGACGACGAGGAGGAAGAAGAAGAAGAAGAAGAAGAGGAGGAGGAGGATGATGAAGACGATAAAGGAAGATCATCAAGGAAGACACCTCCCAAGCAATCCAAATTGGTATGAAGTAACAGGGGTGTGCTGAATCACTTGGCACCGCCGGGGTTTCCGAATGTCTGTGTCCAGTGAGAAAATTGGCAGAATAATATTTATTTTGAGAACAATCACTGTCACAATAGAACCCTGACTAAACATAGTAAAGACAACGATTTATTGTTCTCCTTTGAGCAAAAATGAGATGATAAGTTGCAAAACCTTCCGCAGTAAGCCACAGCTGATAATCGGCCATGGTGTGCTGGAATCTGGGACCTCTCAGACTACCTCCCATTGAGCTAAATATTTTATAAACAATGGTGGCAGCCTCAATTGTACAACAAAGACCAGAGGTTTGGCACGGTGATTGCACAATAACTCCAGGGAAAAAAAGGAAGATTTTGAGCCAATAATTAGCAATAGACCTTTCTATTGTTGATTTAAACAAATCGCACTGGTTGGCATGGACGGCCGAATGTTAGCGAAACATTCAATCGTGTTGACAGATGTTGTGTCCAAATTCAACATTTCTGCAAACTTTCAGTAAACAAAAAGTACATCTGATGACATAAGTTGCTTTGTTTCCAACAAATTCAACATTATTTTATAATATCTGTGTTTAACATTATTACAAACTGTGGCTATCTGTTTTTGCTTTGCATGTATGGCTTCCCACCGTTTTCCAACCTTGGTTGGCAAACACTCGGGCAGTGAATGTGTGGGAGTACCACTCATCTTATATACCGCCCTCTAGTGACAAGTTATAATGTATAATGCCATTCATGTACAATAAGCACTTCTTGAACATAACCCAAAGAGTTCTCAACAAGTCAAGCATCCAATGTCTCTTTCCTTAGTCCCAATTGTATGAACCCATAACAGTGAAGTTGCAGAAGTTGCAAGTGAAGGTGTAAAAGGCGCTTTCATAAATAGTGTTATTACTATTATTGAAATGTCAGCAGATTACTGACTGTTGTATTCCATTCAGGAACATACCCCCATAACCCCAGGGGAGGGTAACAACAATGATATAGATAGCATTGAATAATAAACGGAAGTGTTTACATGGTAGTAACATGAAAACATTGATAAATAATACACATGAATACTTCAATCATTTTGCCTCTCCTTTATAATGAACACGGGATGTCATCCTACCAAAAAGGGGTCACACCCTCAAGCGTTGTTTTAGTTTTGAAAGGGTGAAAACAAGAACATTTCTACATCATTATACGGTACCTTTTTTTTTCTCTCCCATTTTAATTTGATTTGTATATTTAACATACTCATTTATTTTATTTATTTTGCATTTTTTGTGTGGGGGGCATCCACAGGCTGCTGCGGCTTTGTGTATCGGTGTTGGAAGTTTCAGTGAACCAGACGACATTCCCGGCTTGGCTCATTTCTTAGAACATAGTGAGTAATTTCCTAGATAATATTCTTGAAATAAACAATTTCATGATGTCGCTGATTGCAGTTAAACTGTATTTATTTAAAAAAACTTGACTCCACTAAAAAGTGAGTTATGTAAAGTTGTGTTCAAATCTGTGTACATTTATGTTGTACCAATGTTGTGCAAACCATCTTTTGATGTGTATGTTTTAAGACGACAGTTCCACCATTGCTTTGTAAAGCGCATGCATAGTAGACTGTTGCGCATGCGATAGTCCACTATGCATGCGTATTACACTGCGCGCAAATGCTGGTGCGTGCACTTGGTAAACAGCAAAAATAGCATGTTGCACGTGATGGTGAAAGGACCAGTGAGAATTCAGCTGTCAATCATGAATATTTATGAGGTAGAGTAATCCACATTACACAACCCTCAAATTATAACCAAACTTTTAACTGTTCAATTTAATGTCTGAAAAGTAAATTTTTATAAATCCTTTGCTCCCCTTTTTGCTATAAATGGATATGTTTGTGTTTGTGCTTGTTTATGCCTCTGATGAAGGTCCGGTTTGGATCGAAAGCTAAGGCCATCTCCCCTACTAGTTGTGTATAATATATATAAATATATAAAACAAACATTGTTGAGAAACTAAAAGAGGACATTGTCTTCATTTCCTTTTGATCCAGTGGTTTTTATGGGCAGTGAGAAATATCCAGACGAGAATTCCTTTGATGCGTTTATAAGAACCCACGGAGGGTCAGATAATGCGTGTACAGACTGCGAAAGGGTGAGTGAGTCGACGACTTGAGACTTTGTAGTAGAACTACTGCCCAGTGGAACATTCTCTGGTAGTCCACTGTGTGCCTTATTCAGTGAATAGTTGTAATTATTATAGTTACCTGGGCGCTTAACAGTTCAAAAACAATTTTAAAAAATCAGTAGATGTTCGATTTTGCGGAACCCCGCTGCTAAAACCTAGAATTCAAACTGCCTCTAGCCACCGGGCTACCTCGGTGGTCTTGTGGTAAGACATCTGCTCTAGCAATGCAAAGGTCGTGGATTCGAATCCTACCTGAGTGATTTGCCTGTGAATTGTTTTCACAGAGCTTGGGGGGAAAGTACTGACTATACAGTGTTTCATACACATCGGTGTAAGGGTAAAATCACAATTTTAATAACAAATTTTCATACAAGTTACATATCGCAAAACCTTGCAAACAGTAAACAAGACACTATGGGGGGGGGGGGGTTACACCTTGCCAAATTTCAAGCACCAAATGTGACACTGTAAAAATATTAATGTTCTACAAAATAACTACCGGTAATTAATTTCTCATTTTGTTTTAAATGTCACTAATTAACAGTTGACTCTCCATTTGTTCTTAAAGACGACATTTATCTTTGAGGTGCATCAGAAACACTACCGCGAGGGATTGATGCGATTTGCCCAGTTCTTCACCTCTCCCCTCCTTAAAGCGAGCAGCACGGACCGAGAGCTGGAAGCTGTAGACAGTGGTAGGCCTTATCTTTTTACAACTGCTGAACGATAAAATGTCATCTCTGTAAGGTTCCAGACTTCTTATTTGCAATTTTGTAGTTAAGATAATCAAAAGGAGTTTAATGGTAGGGTCATACTTCTGTTTGATGAACTGGGCCCAATTTAATAGAGCTGTTTAAGCAGAGAATACTGCTTATCATGTTTCTGCTAAGCTAATGTAACCAGGATACCAGTGACATTTGGTACACATGACCCGGTATTTTGACTGGTAACTTTAGTCTAGTAAGCATAATTTTGTTGTGCTTGGCTACATTTTTGTGCTTAAAGCAGCTCTATGAAATTGGGGGTTGTGGGAGGGACTGGATGTTGACAATGTTTTTTGGTTTGGTTTTTTCGGCACACAGAATTTCAAATGAGTCTGCCGAGCGATCACCATCGTAAGCAACAGATGTTAGGCTCCATGTCCAGAGACGACCATCCCATGGGTAAATTCATGTGGGGCAATTCCACCTCGCTGAAGACCAAACCGGCGGCCCAAAATATCGATGTCCACCAAAGACTAATCGAGTATCGTAAGAGAGTCTACTCGGCGCACTATATGACCCTGGTTGTCCAGGCAAGAGGTTAGTCAATCCAAAAATAATTAATAACCAGAGATGCAAATGTTTAGATTTAAAACGGAAATCCAACCATTTTTTTTTATTGAATCCTCCAAATCTTTTTATTTTTATTTTTTTCTTCCCCTGCCCCAAAAATCTGTTCTCCCTGTTTTGTGTCCTCAAAGTATGATGTTTTGAAATCCGAAAATCGGAAAAGGTAGGTGACTGGAAAATGATAAGCCTGTCTGTATGGATGGCTGCGCACTGTTAGCCTCTTCTACAAGTCATCAAAAGTAAAAGCAGCATTTTCCAGATACAGTTAACATATTTTAAAGCTGGAGATAAGTCTATGCATTGACCTAAAAAAAATGAAGGTCAACATATAAGAATGAGAACCTTTTGAAATATTGTTTTCTTATATTACAGTTTTCTAGTTGTAACCAGCCCACAGGTGAGATACTGTAATTCTGCAAACTTTCCTAAAATGGTAGGATTAGATAAGAATGTTCCTTAAAATCAGAAACTTTTGCAAGAATCCTCTTTTTTTTTTCCCCATCATTATTTTAGAGATGCTGGATACGTTGGAAGAATGGGTAAAGGAATCATTTTCTGACATCCCTAATAAGTAAGTATGATTCTTGTACATGAGGAAGTTAGGGTGATATCTGTTACTACAATTTTGAAGTTTCTTTTTTATGGATCCCTTGCGTATGTTCTCACAAGCTCAAACGGTGCCCTCACTTGGATCAAAGGAAGACCTCTCATTGGCTGATTGTTGTACACAAATTTGCGTTTCCATCATTTGGCCTCGGTGATTATGACATATTCAAAAGGATACAAATGCATGTTATACCTCCACTGTGGGCAGGCCTGGAATTACACGGAGGCCATTGCCTCAGTGCCCCTGGTCTTGTCCTTGGTGGCCCTTCCCATAGACTCTTTGAAGATTTTTCAATGGAAGTGCCCTTTGCAAAATGAAACTGGCCTTGCCCTCTCAAATTATGGCAAATTTCTCAAGGGTATGGTGTTTGTTTAGCGGACACCAGGCTGGTACTTCACTTCCAAATTAGTGTTGTACCCATACATCAATTTTTAAGATTACTTAATCGACCACAAGGGAAACTGACGGGGTAAATTTTAAAATAGTTTTGGGTTGAACAAAGAAAATCGACATGGGTGGGACTTGAAGCCATGACCTCTGGATTAACGCCAATTATTGTTGTTTGTTTGTCTACAGTGGCCTAGAAAGGCCAATTTTTACGTCATGCGGAGCACCGTTCGATGCTGACAAATTTCATAAGTTGTACAAAGGTATGTGAAATACATGTCCGTTTTGGTCAGGGCTTGAGAAAGAAGGGGGACAATTTGGTTTAGATTGTGATCATGGTTGGATGTCTTTATGTTTGGGGCCCTGCACCTCTCTTTGTAGCAATAATAAATAATGACAATGACGATCACTTATAAAATGCTGGTATCAGCTACAGATTGGCCCTCATGGCACTGACATTCTCCCCATTGTTTTTGAGACAGGTATTTCATTTTATTTCACTTTGTTTCATTTATGTACTTCTGGTTGTGTGGCCAAGGACTCTCAGAAAAGTGACCTTAATCACTATACATAGCCAAGTACCCCATGGAGAGAAAAACAAACAAACAAAAGTTTCAGTTTTAGATGTGGAAGGAAAAACCCCAGAGAATTATTCCAGGGAAAACCAACAAAATCAAGTAGGGACTAAAAAACCAAATCCACATAGTTCCCGCGGTGGCATTCGAACCGGGGTCCAAGAGTTGGTAGGCGAGCAAAGTTGCCACTATGCCAGCCTGGCAGCCCAAATACAGAAATACCAATGAGAGACTCATTTTGTGCAGCACTTTGTGTTAGTTTTTTTTACAAGAAGCTGTGCCACAATCTGCAGCCAACCCTGCAGGCGAAACCCCTTCTCTTGACAATATAGTGTAACTGTTTTTTTAAAATGTGCATTACACAACACAACACATAAGTATAAGAATACGTGGGAACCGGTCAACTCGGTCTGAAGTCAACTCGGTCCAAAGTCATCTCGGTCCGAAGTCAACTCGGTCTGAACGGAGTAGGCCCCCCCTATGGCGATGTAAAAACACAATAAAAACATAATAACAAAGGCATATTCCTTATCATATTAAATATAACTCTACCTCCATGATAACAAACTTTCACTACAAATTACCAAATTACCAAATTTTTTAAGCCTATGTAGATTTGTCTGAATTAATTATTGTTTTCCCTAAATAGATTTTGTATTCTTTATTTTTTTATAATTTGACCTGGGACCAAGTTGACTTCGGACCGAGTTGACCCTAATCGGAATATCTTGTGCTTCTGATATCTGGTTCATTAGGACTGTATAGGAGTGTATGCTCCTTCAATAGTTGCTGGGTTTCCCAATAGGTGGCTTTAGAACCCCCTAAATTTTACCTTTTTAATGTTTGCTGTCATTCTGTGTATTGTATTTCAACATTTTCAGCGGCTTTTTATTGTGTTATTGATCTAGTTGGTTTTTACTGTAAATCATGTGCAATTCAGCTTTTGGCTGTGATGCATGATCTTAACAAACCATTATGGATGAATGATCTTAACAAACCATTATGGATGAATGAATGAATGAAAGACCTAGGGCTTTGTATTTTCATTCTTACCAGTGCTGCGCACATGCAATAAAGTGATATGTTAAATATATTTTATGACTTTTATGAATTTTTATGAAATTTACAGTTGTTCCTGTACAGAAGGCTCATATTCTAGAAATCACTTGGTCACTACCAAACCAAAGACAATATTACAGGTGAGTTTTACAATTCTTTAAGACTTTAACTTGTTCACTTTGGGATGAAAACTTCTTTTCCTGTTACCTGTGCGGGAATGTTTTTAGTCAAAATACACCCATTTTTTCCCTAGCTATATGTTATTCGATTCGCTGATGAAACTTAGTTTGCAAAAAAAAATAGTTAGTGGCCTGACGTTTCAACCCTAGCAGAGTCTTTCTCGAAGGCTAAATGACAAGACTACAAACATAAACAGGTACATGTATACAGTACTGATGTAACAAAAGCAGTCAAGTGGAAATAGATGATGGAGAGGAAAATACACAGAGAAAGCAGGAGGCTGAACAGACAAGAGAGTTTGGACACCCATATAAGGACATTTTCTCATTGACATTTAAACATTTTAAGGTCTCGAATTTTGTTTACGGTCGTGATTCTGAAGCACAATTAGATTGTTGGAAATGTAATATTATTGGCAATCCTCGACCCACGTCCGGTCAAACAGATGACATCCTGAAGAAAGACAAAGGCCTCATGACTTTGCAGTATATTCCGCCTTCACAAAATTGGATAATTTATGAGAGGAACTATATGTTAACCACTTCGCATCGGGTTTCACATACAGCTGCAAAATTTGTCCAAACTGGCTTTGATGGACGGTTTTCGTCACCTGGATCTGTCGAGCGCCCTCAATTTTTTGCAGTCAGGCTGACTTGAATATCCACCCAGGCATGCACCTCCCAAGCTATGCTTCGTGTCAGACCTTCATCAATCATAGCTTGAAAATTCAGTGTTTGTTTCCAATTATTATTGATTATTTTGATCTCAAGGTGTAAGCCGCTCAACTACCTTTCTTGGCTGATTGGTCATGAAGGACATGGAAGCATCTTGGCTCTGCTGAAGAAAAGGTGAGATACGCTGAAATGCCTCAGGTCGGAAATCCATGCGTCTGCTATGCGTACTGCGCAGTGTAAAATGCGTACAAATACAAATACACACCAAGCAGAGCACTTAACTCTACCGAAACTTTCACAAGTGACTTTGATTGTGTAGCTTTCTTGATAATTTTTACCCGTAAATCAGTATTACGTTGACAAAAACCAAATGAGGACTCTACCTTTACCCTTTCAGCCCCAATGGTGACTTAAGTTGACCAAGATAACACACAAAAAAGTACTAAATTCTGAGCTCAAAGGTAATTTGTTTAAAAGCATTCACCCTACATTGCCAAGCTTACTACATTGCCAAGCTTACTATGGTTGGAAGAGAAAGATTAGTTCTTTCTAATGATAGTAAAGTAAAAAAAAAGTTGGTTTATATTTTTTCATACCCTTTAAATTGGAGAGGAAAGATCCGAAATGTGAAACATGTACAGAACGCCATATGGTTGTGTACAAAAAAGTGTTTGAGTTTGCAGATCACACTGAGGAAACAAAGACCAAGAACTTGAATATGTATTGGCCTACATGTATCTCAATAATGTTTAGATTTTATGAAAGGAAATTAAATAAGTTAGACATTTTTAATTACTTATTTTGACCTTTGAGCACAAGCTTTTCTGTTGTGTGAGAATGTGTGCATCAAGCTGGAGCAGTCAAACAATGAGGGCACCAGCGGTTGTTTATGTCAAAAGAATTCGGTATTTAGAGAATTAAACACATAATATTCTTTATCCACAATGCAAATTTAACATTTAAAATATTATTATTACTGTTGTTTTATAATTCTGGTAATAAAACTAAGGGTGCCTCTTAAGTGAATTTAATCACTGTAGCTCGCAAGCCTGAGGAAACCTGTAAACAAGGGTGCTTGCTATGTGAACCAGAAACACCAGATTTAACCCCTACTCTTTCACGATAAGTGTTCTGGGTTCTTTTATGTGCACTACCAATCGTAGTACACGGAACCTACGGCTGAATGTCCCATCCAAAGGACAAAGCAATTACGATAAAGTATCCTGCTCAAGGACACAAGTGCAATGACCAGGACTAGAACCCTTACTGTACTGATCAGAAACACCGGAGCTCGAGTCCGGCGCTCTTAACTGCTCAGCCCACGACATTATTATAGAGTTAAGTGCACCTGTGAATCATTTGATACCGTTGTTTTACACACAGGGCTCTTGCTCTGAGCCTGTTTAGTGGCAATGCAGACTCTGGATTTGAGCACAACGACACCCACGCTATGTATGTGATATCAATAACCTTGACTGAACAAGGATTCCAGCAAAAAGAAGAGGTTGGTATTTGATGTATTTGTTTTCTGTTGAAGAGTAGGTCAGCAAGTGTTATAAGCTGTCCAGTTAAGCTGCCATTAATGGCAAAACTGACCTAACTATACATCCCTGAGAAACCAAACCAGTGGGAACAGTCCATGTGCCAAAGCTCACGATCGGCGCGCAAAGGAGTCTGGGTGAAACCCTTAGTCCAAGTAACACCGCAAACCGTCACGGTGCGCTGGTTTTGAAGTAATTCGGTCCCCAGTTAGTTAAACCTGGAATAGTTACGTTGCAAACTACAGCATGGCATCCATCTTGGCAGCCTGATTTTTTTGTTTAAGTGTACTCTGTTCCCCAAGATGCATTGCGGTATGTTTTTAAGATGGAGCTTGAGCATATGGCCTACTCTAGCAAAACCAACTCACCAATTTGTTCATTTTCTGAGTTTATACAAATTCATTTGAATTGGAGTCTGTCTAGTCCACTGACTGTGTTATCCCATTCATCCAACAGGTGCTTGCCATTGTCTTCCAGTATATCAAAATGCTCCAAACAATAGGACCACAGGAGAGGTAAGACAAAGACCAGCAATTCATAGGAAATAACAGTGTAAGGACCCGGTCTTCACTGTGTGGTAATGTCCGGCGCGGTGGCTGGCAGTGGTTGATGGATTAAGCCGATAGCGGCCAGCCACCACCCCGAGGTCATCACCACGCAAACATCAAAAACCATTGAACCAAATTCTGTCGAGTAAAGTATCTTTCTTCCTGTCTTACAGAATATTCCGAGAAATTCAAACGATCGACGATAACGACTTCAAATTCCAGGAGGAGGTATGTCAAATATATTCTAAAAGGAAAGTACTTCAGCAGTAAATGATTGCATATGTTCAGATGTTTGGCCGGTGTTTTTCCCTGCCTTTCACCTCTGTGACCACGTTTGAAATCCCTGACCGGAACCCTGCATGTGAATTGGGTTTTCAGTCTTCCTACCTGATTGTGAGGGTTTTCCTCCCGCATCTTAAAAACTGAAATTTCTTCATCGTCTTCTCTACAAAGGGTATCTTCAGGCCTACGGGTCACAGTGCTGTTGTCCCCTTGCAGACGCAGAATGTACCGCCTCAAAATTTGCATGTCCACCATTTTGGGAGTCAGTTGCGTCCTGTACATTTTGAATTCCAAAATGGCGGACAGGGTAGGCGCGTGTAAGTGCGCTGCGAGGGGAGTGGAGTGACTATCAAGGGTCCCTGTGTCTCATTACCAGAAAGATATATTAATAACAATAGCACCACTACTGATAATAATATATAGCTGAACTATCAATGTCAAAAGGGAACAATTTCTCTCTTTTGCTTGGGAGTAGACAGTGTCGTAACGATTTCACTTTTAAGTGATGTTTGAAGATTTTCATGGTGTGGAATTAAGAAGTAACTTGCATCTTCACGCGAGGACGAGCAGAGTATACTGTTTGAAACGTCGACACCACACCGGCTCTTTTCGGAGCCAACACTCCTCCCAAAAGAGATTTTGCACATGGTTGTACCCGCAAGTTTACTAGTTATCATTACTTCTTAATTTCACCAGTGTCTATTTCATGTATATGAGAAACTGTGCATTGCCATACATTGTATGTAATTTTAGGACTAGTTAAAATTTCCTCCTTTTGTAACCTTTCATTTGTTGTTTCGTTAATTAACTATTTTTGACTGTACAGTACATTTTTTTTTTTTCGTTTGCTTAAGCCTTTGTCAATTAACTTGAAATACGGCAGATGCCACAATTAGCTCTTACTGAACTGAATTGATCTGATGCATTATTTTTGAAAGTGATATTGTAATAGTCATTTATTTTATAACCAAGTTTTGACCTTTTGACCTTTTGACCCCAGACTGAGCCCATTGAGTATGCTGAGATAGTAGCGGAGAACATGCAGCTGTACCCTGCGAACGAGTACCTGACGGGACCACTCCTGGCACCAGACTACAACCCTCAAGTAAGTGGCCGCTGCAAATTACAATAGTTACGCTGGGCTCGATTCCACAATGAGCTGAGATTTATCTTAACTGTGAATCACTCTCAATTGCTAAGCAAAGTGTGACGTCACAATACAAATCACTATGGTAATAATTGACAGCTCATCTTAAGATGAATCTTGGCACTTAGTGAAATTGAACCTGGACCTCTTATGGCCAAGGATGCTTCATTAAAATATCAGCTTTGAGGTACAGAAGGTCTTCGGTCTGAATCCCACCCAAGGCATCCATCACATTTTCTTTCTTTTTTTCAGGGCTGGGGTCCCCCCCCTTTTTTTTCCCTTCTCCATTATGAATGTTATTCTTTTGATCATTGTTAAAGGACACATTTACCCCTTGCACTTATGTCACACCCAGCTACTGTCTGCCCTTGGGCTGCCATTTGCAGATGCCCAAATGCCTAAAATGCGCACTGTAATAATAATAATAATAATAATGATATTTATATCGCGCATTTTCCGTACTAAAAATGATCAAAAGCGCCTTACAATAAAAAATGATTACGATGAACTAAAACAATGACATAGTAAACCACCCAATAATACAAAATTAGCAAAGTAAAAATAAGCAATAGATTAAACATAATTCTAAAAAACCACCGTAAAACGGGAAGTAAAAACACATTCCAGAGTCGAGGACCAGCTGCTGTAAAAGCTCTATCACCAATAGCATTCGTTGTCTTAGGAACCTGCAGGAAGACTTGATCACGACATCTAAGGGAGTACACTGAATTTTGATGGGGATTGATAAGATCACAAAGATAAACAGGGGACAGTTTGTACAATGATTTAAAAACCAGCAGCAACATTTTAAATTTGACACGATAAAAAACTGGCAACCAATGCAAATGAATTAACAAAGGAGTGATGTGGCAGAATTTTAGACTGATTACAAATTAATCTCGCAGCTGTGTACTGCACACGTTGAAATTTATCAAGTTGACTGTACAGTAACACATAGCGCTGGCGAAATATATCGTGTGATGACGTCAAGTGAATTGGGTCAGCTTTTTTTCTTCATCAGTATATCTAAATTTATTAAGTTCTAATTACATGTTGGGCCCTTTGTTTTTGCTTGAAAAAAAAAATTATTAAAAAATAAACCTGTATAGCTATTTTAAATAAAATAATGTTTTCTCCTGATTTGACAGTCTATAGCCTTCTGCACAGACTGCTTGCGTGTGGACAACGCAAACTTCATGCTGTCATCAAAGCTGTTCGACGGGCAGTGTGATATGAAGGAGCCTTGGTACCAGACGAGTTATAAGGTAGAGAATGTACCCAAGGAGTGGATAGACGTCTTACAGGGTGAGAATATTTCCATTTTATACCAACAAGCTGTTTTGTAAAGTAGCCCACTGGGCTTGAAAACTGTGCATCTTATTTGCCCTCGGCAAGTTTTTGTAGCCTAGATTTTAAACCCATTTTGTCATAAATCTAGGCTTAGTTCTTTAAGGTTATTATTGCTTTTTCAGAGGTTAGATGAAAAATGCATATACAATGAAAACCATAGAAACTGCACTAATGACTTCATAGTCCTGAGTCAACAACATGTATCTTTCTGATGTAATGGTAGCGATCACAACCAGTCTAATGGTCAAATGAAGTTACATTCGCTCACTCAAAAACAAACGAACTAATTAAAAAAAATTATTATTCACATCTGAAAAGGAAGAAATATGAGCATTTTAAGCAACTCTAGGTTGCAGAGTTTTTTGCAGTCCACAGGGCAAGTTGAGAAGTAGTGTATACTAGCCCGTAGCAGTTTTTACCGAGACAATGTATGCCTGAGCTTAATAATGAGTGTTTTATTTCACCAGCCTCTTTTTATCTTGAAGAGAAATTCTAAATTCTTATAGGTTTTTTTAGCTTATTAGGTATCCGTCTGTACAAGTCTTGCGCGCATTCCAACTTCCAAGACCAAGATGGTCCCAACTCTATGCAGTTGTACGTTTGCGCGATACTGTTTCTTTAAGTACTTTAGTTTAACATAGTTTATGGTTATAAAAATTATATTACTACGTTGATGGGAAAGTAAAATTTTGCCATGATATACCGATGAAAGGTTTAACAAATCAACAAAGAAAGCCAGCAAAGCACCCACATATTTCTTATTTATTTGTTTTATTTTGTTGTGCTTTTGTTTTCAGATTTAGAATTGAACCCAGATCTTTACATACCGGAACCTAACAAGTTTATGGGTAAGAATTGAAAGAAAAAGATGTAGGGACAGTCAACAATTTTTGATTTTTTTGCCCCCCCCCTTCCTATTCCCCCTTTCCCTTCCTAACCCTACTCCTCCGCCAACATCAACTTGTCACTTTTATTGGTGTATTACTTTGTTAACTGTATGCTATAACGTGTTTTTGTACTTGATGCAGTAGACCTAAAAGTGTATTATGAAATATTAAATTAGTCCAACTTTGAGTGTTGTGTTTTTGCATTTCATGGTTAACTGAAATCTCCAGTATTGCCTGATTCCACTGTTATAATTATGATTTTGTTTCCAAATGTCTATAAATTTTGTATGATTTCGTCAATATTCTTTGCCAAAAGTCCTAGATATTTGTCACTTATAAAGTGTGGCGTGTCAAGTGCATCTAGTGCATCTAGCTCGAGCTATGGCGGTAGAGTCATCAGGATGTGGGTTCGAATCCCAGTCTTGACACTTGTGTCCTTGAGCAAGACACTTAAATATTATTGCTTCCCTTCACCCAGTGGTAAATGGGTACCTGTGAGGGCAGAGATAGTTCTTGTGATTGATTTAGCTTTGTGCGCTACATATTTGGCAGCACAGGCTGTATACTCCCAAGGGAGTTGAGATGGTTTAAGAAATTAAATAAATGGCCCAGTGACCAGGGTTAATAATGTTGGAGTGCCCTGAGCAGCACTGAGTGACAGAATTGAATTCTATATAAGAAGCCACTATTATTATTGTTATTTTTCTTCTTTGTAGCAACAAATTTTGAGCTGAAAACACCAGATATTCCCGACACTGACTACCCAGAATGCATCTTGGATAGTGAGCAGAGCAGACTGTGGTACAAAAGAGACACAAAGTTCAAATCCCCAAGAGGTAAGGAGACGAAGGCCCACTTTCATACCTCTGCTTACTGTAAGCAAAACGCCTGATTAGTATTAATTGTTCTTTGCTTTCACATCTACAAAATTTTCTACAAGACCAGAATCAAAAAGAGGGGAAAAAACTACACTATTGAACATATTAAACTGTTGTTATCTGAACAAGCACAAGGTGTACTGGCCCGACGCTAAAATCACTAGCCTCAGGTTTGCAGTCGAGTGAAAAAATCAAGCTATGAGGGTTGCGGTTGGCTAGGGTTAAACGTCATTCAGTGGTGATTTGAGAAATATTTACAGTTTGTAATTCAATTTTCTGCATTAACTAATTGTAAAAGTAAAAGTTGTTGATATGTGTTCCATTTCTTCATATCATTATGATGATAAAAATCAAACACATTCATATTCATAAAATGTCATCTTTTTTAGGGGTAGCTTCCACCAAGCTGTGCTTGTTGGAAGTCCAGGCTCTGTGGTACCTTTGTAAATCTGCGCTGAGTAAACGATACAAAACTGATTTTTCTTTCTTGTTATTCCAAGGTCACATCATCTTCCATCTGGTAACGCCCCTCGCCTACAAATCTCCAGAGAACCTCGTTCTCTTTGATTTCGTAGTGACCATCTTGGAGCACAATCTATCGGAGATTGGCTACGAGGCGGACACAGCGCAGTTGAGTTACAGTCTTAAGACGGAAGAGACGGGTCTGGTTTTCAAGATGAGTGGCTTCAATCATAAACTGCCGGTAAGTTTACCATCGGTTGGATCACCACCACATAGCCTTCTGCGCTTACACCTCGTAACCAGGAGTGCGACCCCAACCAGAAACATGGTTGAGGTTTGGTCATTGGTTAAGCGTTTTAGAAATTCGGTTGAACCGCGGTGACAGGACTGTTCCAACTAAACTGTAACCGAGTTGTTGGCTTGGTTTCAAGACGGCAGACTTTAAAAATTATCGAAAAATGTCAATGTAATTCTTTTAAAAACTAAATACCTTGAAGCATATCAATTAAATAATGTTGATCAAATTATGGAGACTAAGTTCCATTACTTGAAAATAAAATGAAGGATGTATATTTTAAGACCATTAATTTTTCAAGAGATGTACCTACGTCATGAACTGTTTCTGGTTTACCAACTTGTTTTCGAGTAGCTCTGGGAAATTGTTTCAGTCGATGAATTTTCCGTCAGAAACTTGTTTCCGGTCATGGTCACCAAAACACGCCCCTGTAAGACACCAATGTCCGCCATTCAGCTCTATAGCCTTTCACTTGTGATGGACTCTTGACCACTTTAATCCCAGCAGGGCATGCTACTTGTTTTTATTTCATTTTAATCACCGTTAATATTGCACGCCCATCTTCTTTTCAGCTCTTATTCGATACAATAGTTGACTACATCGTGAACTTCTCTGTGACAGAGGAACTGTTTGAAGCAGTGAAGGAAGCCATGATGAAGTCTTACTACAACCATGTCATCAAACCGGGCAAACTCAACAAGTGAGTACCTTTGGGGGAGCAAGGCAAAATTAAACGGGCAGTAACTCGAGGTCAGCCTCCAGGTCTTGGAGGTTATCCAGAGTTCAGCGTCGAGCTACCTAGAGTTACCACTTGTAGCTAAGCACAACAAAATGATGCTTACCAGCCAAAGTACCATGTCACATGCACCATTTTTGACTGGTGTCCTGGCAGGTTTTGCTTAACACAACATTGTTAAACCACTTGGGCCCTGGCATTTTGCGGAGAAGCCTCTGCTACTAGAAGATTCCCGCATTCTTTGTTTTCCCCCAATTGTAATGTAATCGGATATTTTTGCCTTTGTCATTTATAATTGTCATTTACCTACTGGTGATAAATGTGCATTTTGACCAGGGCCCGATTCCATAGAGCTTGCATACTTTTTGTGCTTAAGCAAATTTATGAAATTGGGCCCAGATTTTTGACTTCGTATGTTCCTGTATAATTATTGCATAACTGATACAGACCAATATGAAATTGAGTTTTTATTAAAGAATGGATGTTTTCATTGTGATTTATAATATGTCAGTGTGGCGCAGAAACTAGATGCAACTCTGATCTGTGACTTTGAGAATACAAGTTGTTTCTCAAAAATTCAGCATCCAAACTGATTTATTTCTTTGGTGGATTTATTGATTTACCTTTGTTTTTTTCAGCACTTTAGGAGTCAACTTGTCTCTGTGAACATACTAAATCTGTAGATAAAGATTGTTTCTCTTTTAATTTAATTGAACTTGTCCACACTTTCTGATTTAACTTTTGTTATCTGAAATGTCTAAATTGTTCATGGTTTTTGATTTTGAGGATTGATTCCAAGTGGTCTAATTTGTTTCTCTTTTAGTTTAATTGAAAATTGTCTACACTTTTTGTTTCTGATTTAACTTTTGTTATCTGAAATGTAGTTTTCAATTGATATGTATTTATACTTTAAAAATGTGTTTGAAATTCTTCTATGATTTGTTTTTGTCGTACATTTTAGTTAACAATATATTGACATGTCTAAATTGTTAACGGTTTTTGGTTTTGAGGATTGATTCCAAGTGGGCTATTTTGTTTTTGGAATGGACAATAATATTTTCCATGGATTTTGTCCACAGTGATGTGAGATTAACAATTCTACAGTTGATCAAGTGGACGCCAGTCGACAAACGCGCTGTGGTCAATGAGGTAATGCGAGATCTCGTCCTGCAGTTTGCGACGAGGTTCAAGGAAGTGTTGTTCATTGAGGGACTCGTGCAGGGAAACTTTACTGCAAAAGTATGTTCAAATCAGTCCCCTGATCCACAGTGTGCATCCCATAAACCTCTTGGGCTAATGTACCTCCTTCATGTACCTCACAGACCTAATGTACCTCCCCATGTACCTCACAGGCCTAATATACCTCGCCATGTACCTCACAGGCTTAATGTACCTCACATTCCTAATGTACCTCCCCATGTACCTCACATTCCTAATGTACCTCCCCATGTACCTCACATTCCTAATGTACCTCCCCATGTACCTCACAGGCCTAATGTACCTCCCCGTGTACCTCACAGGCCTAATGTACCTCCCCATGTACCTCACAGGCCTAATGTACCTCCCCCATGTACCTCACAGGCCTAATGTACCTCCCCATGTACCTCACAGGCCTAATGTATCTCCGCATGAACCTCCCAGGCCAATTTGAGCTCCCATGTACCTCACATTCCTAATGTACCTCCCCATGTACCTCCCAGGCCTATTGTTACTCTCATGTACCTCCCAGGCCTAATGTACCTCCCCATGTACCTCACAGGCCTAATGTATCTCCGCATGAACCTCCCAGGCCAATTTGAGCTCCCATGTACCTCCCAGGACTATTGGAACTCATATGTACCTCCCAGGCCTATTGTAACTCATGTACCTCCCAGGCCTATGGGAACTCCCATGTACCTCCCAGGCCTGTGGGAACTCCCATGTACCTCCCAGGCCAATTGGAATTCCCATGTTCCTCCCAGGCCTATTGGAACTCCCATGTACCTCCCAGGCCAATTGGAGCTCCCATGTACCTCCCAGACCTATTAGAGCTCCCATGTACCTCCCAGGCCTATTGAAACTCCCATGTACCTCCCAGGCCTATTGGAACTCCCATATACCTCCCAGGCCTATTGGAACTCCCATGTACCCCCATAAACCTTACATGGCCTTACTTTTCATTACTAAGCAATCTTCAATTTTACAGTTAGCGCAGATTATCTTAGTCAGGTACCCTGCATACAACAGTGACAATGGCAGTTCAAATTCTCATATCATGAAAGGACCAGACTGTCTTTTCCATCTAGCCTCGATTTAGTTACATTGGGTAGACTAGAACAAAAGAAAGGTGGTCGCAACATGACAAAGGTCTATTACTAAAAGAGTGACAGTTCAGCTTGTAAGAAAATATTTGTTTAAAACCTGATATTTTTTCTTCAAATTTGTTCTCTTTAACAGGAAGCAATAAGTTTTGAAGATTCTCTCCGTACCAAGTTGAATTGCACTCCCCTACCCAAAGTGCAGATGCCCATCACGAGGGTCATCCAGCTACCCCCTGGGGCTCAAGTTTGCAAGGTCAAAGGTTACAATGTCAACGACGCTAACTCTGTGGTAACCAACTATTACCAGTCTGGGCCGGGGTACCATCAGGACGCTGAGTGTGATCGACGTGCTCGTCGTAAGTGAACTCTTTCAGTGATCTATCTCAGGGTTTTGCCGTTAACTTTTTTCAGTGACTGGCCAGCAGGACCAGTTAGCTTGGCATTTCACTAGTCCGTCAGCTTTTTCACTGGTCCATATTTTACATTACATGTGCATAAACCTTTTGGCAGCAGTTAATTTTTAAAAAACTTTTATGCTCTCCTGGGCATCCCACTGTTGTTTGTACAAATGAATAATTTGTACCAACAAATTTTATTATTATTATTATTATTATTATTATTATTATTATTATTAAAATACGGATGATTTCCAACACTGAATTAGCCAGCCGGACCACTTGGAGAGAATTTGGACTGGACCTCGGGAGTTTTTATTAGTATTTGGCGAGCGGACCACTGTTAAGGGAGAGCCCTTACAGTCATGTTAGTTCTATGTTGTCTGCTTGTTTGTCTGTTTGAGTTATTACCTTGTAAAGTGAAATATTCTGTAATTGCTTTTCAATTTTGGTTATTTTTGTATATGCCTCCATTTATAGTAATTGTTTGTATCATTAGACTGTAAGTTTGTTCTTGTATTAAGAGGGGTCTCCACTTGATAAGCTATGCTGTTTGGAGACCTCCATCTACACATTCTCTATCTAGTTATTGCAATTATATCATGTGTTAGATTATTAGTTTATTACCCATGTTTTGGTGTACTTTTATGATGGAACAAAATACAAGAAGAAGAAGCATACTGCTTTAGGTTCCAATTTATACACCTAGGTTAAGAGAAGCAACTATGGTTAAGTGCCTCGCTCAAGGACATCAGTGTCTTGACCAGCCAGCCATTAGAACTTGAGTCCGATGAGCTAGACCCCTCGGCCGCGACACGTCATATTTATTGCTGTTGATGTGAGTATGAACGCATGAATAATCGGCAACTTGATCTTTATTCTTAAACAGACAATGATGGAGGAACCGTGCTTCGATGTCTTGAGAACTCAGGAGCAACTTGGGTAGGTGGCATTTTCAGATCATCAGAATGGTTTGACTGGTTGTTTGGTTTCGTTGAAATAAGTGCCTCAACAACCTCCTAAACTGGCCCCAATACTTTCTTCTGAATATCAGAAGCCATTACTAGTCTAGTTTCAATAGCTCCCGCTCTAATCAATTTTGTTTGTTGCAACCATGTCAATGTCTTTGTTGAATGGCTTCTGACTGGCACCCTGAACAAAGATATTGACATAATAGGGAGCCTGCCAACCCTAGGGCTAGATAGCTCAGTTGGTAGAGCGCCGGCACGTTGACAAAGGTTGCAGGTTCAAGTCCCGCTCTAGTAATTTTTTCTTTGTTCAACCATAGTTTATTTAAAATTGTACCCAGTCAATTTCCCTTGTGGTTAATTACTTAGTATTAATATTAATCGTTTGTTTTTTGTTTTCCACGTACAGCTACAGCGTATACCCAACATGTCGCAACAGTTTTGGGATTATAGGGTTTTCGGTGACCGTGGCAACGCAAGCGACAAAGTTCAGGTAAGTTGTCATGTGATGTCATTATAATAATAATAATAATGGCTATTTATGTAGCGCTCATATCCGTCACTCAGTGACGCTCAAGGCGCTTCAACATTAATTTCCTGCAAGGTATTGGGGGGCTACGTTTGAAGTATGAGACCTACTCCTTAACATAGCACCATATAATGGTTTACAAGGTGCTGTGGAGCAATATGCTGCCGATCAACCCAGGAACACCGGGGCGGACCCCTTCTCTTTTCGATAAGTGCACTTGGTTCTTTTACGTGCATTAGACAACACACGGCTTTACGTCCCATCCGAAGGACGAAGCAATCATGGTTAATTGTCTTGCTTAAGGACACAAGTGTCATGACTGGGACTCGAACCCACACTCTGCTGATCAGAAACACCAGAGCTTGAGTCCAGTGATCTTATCCTCTCGGCCACGACACACCATTATGGAGTGTTTTGACTTGGAATAGGTTGATATGAATATAGTTTTTTTTTTTTTACCCTTACATGGATGTGTGTAAAGCACCGTACTCACAGTACATTCCCTCGAGTCCTGTTACAAAAAAAACACAGACATATTACTCGGGTGAGATTCGAACCTGTGACATTTGCCATTCTAGAACAGATGTCTTACCACAATACCACTGAGATTGCCCGGTAGCTAGAGACAGTTCGAATCCTATATTTTAGCAGCGGGTACGACAACAATTTCATAGATGTTAAATTTGCATCAGGGATAACGAATATTTGTTGTTTTTTACCCTTACACCGACGTGTGTAAAGCGATACTCAATACTGAGTATTTTTTCTCATGATTCGGGGGGGGGGGGGGGGGGGGGGGGGAGGTATACAGTGCTTTACACACGTCGATAAAGGGTAAAACCAAATAAAACTCTTGATCCCCGATGCAAATTTAACATCTGCTAAAGGTTGGTACGCTTATTCCTTCGGAAGGTAATTGTTCTGTGGGCCATTGTAATTGATAATGGTGAGTTAAAGATACACGCAGCAATAGGTTACTCTTTCCATAAACTTAGTGGATGAAGAAGTTAAGCCATGTCTGAATTGGCGGCTACGGATACGGCTTGATCACCCCATCATCATGCATTGAAGAATAGGACATCCTTAACAACACCCTCAGCAACAGTCGTAGCCGTAGCTGTAGCTGTAGCGGCCAATTCGAATACAGCCTTATTTGAATCCTAAACTTAAGTCTCCTTATCTCCTTTCCCCACCCCCACCCCCTCTCCCCTCCCCCACAGTGTTTTACATGTGGAGGAGCGAATTGACACCTTCCTGGAAACCTTCCACCATAAGATGAGAGCATTGACGACGGAGGAGGAGTTCAAGACGAACGTGGACTCTCTGATCAACCTGAAGCTATGCGCAGACAACCACCTCGGGGAGGAGGTGGACAGGAACTGGTGGGAGATCCTCAACCACACCTACATCTTCGACAGGTTGCAGCGAGAGGTAAACTACAGAGAAACATCTTAGGCCTCGAACAAAAATGATGGTATACTATTTGGTTTTACCCACACACCAATGTGTGTAAAGCATTGTATGCCCGGTACTTTTCGGTGACTGTGGCTCAAGGTTTTCTCAGATAAAGTTTTCTTAAATACGACTTCATTTTTTGCGGAAATATTTCACAGGGAAAACAAAATTGGTTCTAGTATGAACTTCATAATCACTAAGCTTTCAGACTGAACTTAAACAGTGATTTTTTGTTTTATCCATACCAATCTTGTACAGTATCTTTAACATTGCAAAATGTTTGATTGACTTTATTTTTTGGTCGTCTCAGGTGGACGCCCTCAAGAGTCTGTCTCAGCAAGAGGTTTGTGATTTCTTGGCCGATCACATCGGGGGCGGAACTCACTTCCAGAAACTAAGTACTCAGGTGAGTGACTGCAACGTTCCACAATCAGGCATGATATTTCTTCCTACTTGAGTCTGATTTCCGATCTTTTTTAATCTCAGAAAAAAAAATCTGCAAAATTTTTATTACAAAAGCCTGAAAAGTCTATTAAAGTCTATACCATGTGTATATGTAGATCAGCTCTTGTACTCAATTCAATTTTCCTACTGTTTTTTCAAGGGCCAAACATCATGCCTGCACAATCAACACCTGAAAACAGTTTGTGGAAGGTGATTCTTTTCTAATAAATTGTAGGCATGGAATTTTACCTTGAGGGGGCAACCATTTTCATTTGGCAAAGGGCACTTCCACTGGAAACTATTAAAGTCTGTGGAGACTTTTGAAGGGGGCACCAAGGCCAGGGCCTCTTCTCCCTGGGGAGTATGCAGCCTCTACTTCCAAGTATGTAGCACACCAACCTCGTTCCCAGTGGTGTACGATCGCGCCGCACCATTTTAAATTTTTTTCCCAGAATGCCTCGCTCGATCGTAACCCCTGGAAGTGTGACTTTAAAATATCCAAATATATTGGATATTTTAATTAGTCATGTGGTTGATCCATTCTGTATTAGAGACTTTGTAGAGCGCGCATCAAGTCACGGAGCAACTGGCCCCTTCTCGTTCTTTTTTGTTCTTGTGATACGTTTAACTGTATGCAGTTTAGGGTGACCATGTAAAAACATGATTCATTTGAAATGTATTGCGTCGAAATACATGCATTTTTACACGCGCATACTAAGCGCCCAACAAGCGCTCGAATGTTTTTAACAAGCGTGCACACAAAGCAGTAACTTTTGGTCAGCCAATCAGCGTTGACTTTCAGTGTTTCCCTTCCAGGGGTTAGTGACGAGAGGTTTCGATGCGGCGCGCTGCCCATGGTAGCGAGGCTGGTAGCATACCCAAGCTAATCAGGTTTCCAAATGAGTAGTCTTGGTTCAAGACATTCCTGTTATAGCACCCTCTGTTGTTTCTGCAGAATGTAATCCGGGCCATAATAATAACTTTTATTATTTTGGAAAAGATTTATTTAGTAGCCGTTGATGTTATTTTGATTATTAAAAGAAAATCCACCATATGACTGAAATTGCAATACACTCTGTATTATAATGTGACCCAGTGGTTTCATCCATTTCGGTGGTTCATTCACCATTCCAACTATTCAAACAATGGGAGACTTTGAGACGACGGCAGGCATCCCACTCACCGGTCCTTTTCCCATTGTTTTCAGCGATGAGAACAATTAAAAAAGGGACCGGCAAGTGGACTGCTTGCTATTGTCCCCAAGAAAGTCTCCCATTATTGTGGGTTAGTTGATCAGTTAGAATCCTGGCCTGGAGTCTCCCTAAGACCTTATGCATTGACGTCATCCAGCCGCCATCTTAGAGGTTAAACGCTGAGGAAACAATCATTACACACAAATTTGTACGCGCAGCGCACAGGATTGGCCAATGAGCAACCTCCTTTTGACCTCTAGGCGAGGGCGCCCTACTGAAATGACGTCATGTGCATAAGGTTTATTATTGAAAGTAAGTTCATACAAAAAGAATGAATATTAAAATAACACGGTTATTAGCCAGGCCTAATACTTAATGGTAGGTATCCTAGTAGATGATACCCATGCCTACCTCCTTACGGACTGTGAAGGGGGCAACCCTGCTTCAGCCCCAGGAGTAGTTAAGTGTTGCCCTCACCTCGAATTTGCCGTCTGGCCTTGTGGTGTTAGGCGATTTTCGCATAAAAAAAATATATTTAAAAATCCAGGCCTAATAATTAATGGAGTTGATGAAAGTGTCTTGATGCACTGGGAGATTGACCCGATGCCCCTTCACACAGCCAAATAAGAACACACGTTTGGGCAACTTTTTACTCCCACATGGCAGTATTGCAGCGATGGCAGTAAACTGAATTAACCTGTAGAGGTAGTTTTTACTCCCACATGGCAGTATTGCAGCGATGGCAGTAAACTGAATTAACCTGTAGAGGTAGTTTTTACTCCCACATGGCAGTATTGCAGCGATGGCAGTAAACTGAATTAACCTGTAGAGGTAGTTTTTACTCCCACATGGCAGTGTTGCAGCGATGGCAGTAAACTGAATTAACCTGTAGAGGTAGTTTTTACTCTCACATGGCAGTATTGCAGCGATGGCAGTAAACTGAATTAACCTGTAGAGGTAGTTTTTACTCCCACATGGCAGTATTGCAGCGATGGCAGTATTGCAGCGATGGCAGTAAACTGAATTAACCTGTAGAGGTAGTTTTTACTCCCACATGGCAGTATTGCAGCGATGGCAGTAAACTGAATTAACTTGTAGAGGTAGTTTTTACTCCCACATGGCAGTATTGCAGCGATGGCAGTAAACTGAATTAACCTGTAGAGGTAGTTTTTACTCCCACATGGCAGTATTGCAGCGATGGCAGTAAACTGAATTAACCTGTAGAGGTAGTTTTGATGTAGAGATTAATCGAAGCAAACCTTTAAGTTGGTTTTTGGGATTTAAAAATATATATATTTATTCAAATCATGGGAAAATTATTAGTGTTTACCTGAAATATTTCTCTGGACAATTGGTTTGCTTGTTGTAAAGTTAATAGAGTCAGGTTTCAGATTAATATTTGTAAAAAAAAAAAGTGTTTTAACTCGTCCTGTTTTGTAACTCCTGCAACAGGTCGTTGGAGTTGGCAAGCTTGAGCAGCATAACCACAACTCGCCCACTACTGCCATAGATGGAAACACCAAGCAGTTCGATGGAAACAATCCCAGGACAGGCCTGGTGTTTCTACCCTTGGACGTGCCAGACGGCAAGAAGGTCGTCGATGCAATCAGTACGTTCAAAGCAGCCCTCTCAGTGTATCCAGTGACAAAAATAACCAGCTGAGTCCGATTTATGCGACCACTTTACTGCAAAAGGTAAATTGATGCCCTCATCACCTCTTACAGGGATGTAATAGGCGGGTGGAAAAAAACCCAGAATTGTGAGCGCAAAGCACGAAAGCTTGTGAGGGTGAAAACTTGCGAGCTCGAAGACTACTTACATACATTTATCTTTTGTTTTAAAAGCCCTAATCTGCACTCTGGGGCGTTCTATTTGGTTTGATCTTCATGTTTTTTATGGTCTTAATTAAAAAAAACAATAATTATTATTATAAAAATTATTGAGATTTTGGAAGCAAGGTTACCCTGATATCAGTCCTAGTAGTACAGGACAACAGTCGAAAAATGGGCCCAATACTAAACATTGCGGGACACCTTTCAGTAATGCTTGGCTATGTACAATTTTTTCTTCAGATCCAGTGATCACAAACCCGAATGATTGTTCGGCTGCTTCTCTGCAAAAGATAAAGTGGATGACTTTTCCTCAACCCCACAACCCTTCCCCATTGAGATCAAGATGAGAGGGGAAGGGCCGGGGAAAAAAAAAAAACATTGAGCAGTGTAGGGCACCAGTCACATCAGCAGTGCGGGGGACCAGTCAGAAGAAATATACCAATCATGAGTAAGGAGTTTTTTTAAATAAAAATGTTGCTAGAACTATTGCATTAATATATTTATACGGACAACTTTCAATGTTTTTTCTGAAAAATGTTCAATGACAAAATGGTTAACTGACCCATTACATGACAAGACACACAGCGCACATTTTACACGCACTAATCCAGCACTCCATTTTTGGAGTCAAAAGGAATTAAATCCCAAAATGGCGGAAATGGTGGACACCCATTGTGCTGAGGTGCGTTCCTTGCCGTGCAAGGGGTCAAGATAGACCAATGCATTTCAGGAAAGTTTCATTTATCCTGTACTAGTCTTTACCCATCTCTATTCTGCCCTGCAGTATGTGGCTTTAGCCAGCACAGATAATCCTTACCATTTTAGCAAATCCGTATCATTTTAGCTTTCTTCTCCGTACGATTAACAGTAACTTATCAAAGGAGCCAATGGATTTTAAATAAATAAGTAAAATAATCAGTTCTTATAGAGTGTTTTATTTATGGGTGTCTCCAGCGCTTATTAAGTTATTAAAGACGGGTATGCTTAGAGTGATCAGACCCATTCATAGCGCACCTTGTTAGGGTTTACAAGGTGATGTGGTGCAATCCGCAGCCATTCATGCCCCCCCCCCCCCAAATAAAAAAAAAAAACTTGGGCAAGCCCTTCTCTTAACGATAAGTGTACTGGGTTCATTTACTTTCATTACACAACACAAGGGACCTGCGGCTTTACGTCCCATCTGAGGGACAAAGCAATGATGGTTTAAAGTGTCTTGCTTAAGGACACAAGTGTTTAGACCGGGACTCGAACCCACACTCTGCTGATCAGAAACACCAGAGCTTGAGTGCCGTTTATTTGTTGTGATCTTCGTATGCGATGCGTAAACTCTTTGGGTAGCACCTCATTTCCATAGCTTAGACTACTCTGTCATGGTCTGCTGAGAGGATCACCCTTCAATAAAAATGTTAATAATAATAATAGTGGCTTCTTATATAGCGCTCTCAAATCTGTCACTCCGTGACGCTCATGGCACTCCAATATTTTTACCACTGGTCACTGGGCCAATTGTTTCATTCCTTATACCATCGCAGCTCCCTGGGGATTTTATAGCCTAAGTTTAAGAACCATTTCTGCCCTCACAGGTACCCATTTACCCCAGGGTGAAGAGAAGCAATTGTAGTCAAGTGTCTTGCTCAAGGACACCAGTGTCATGACAGGGATTTGAACCCACACCCTGATGACTTTACCACCAGGGCCCAAGCTGTTTAACCAAAAAATATTTTTACACAATTTTCAGCCTAGCAAAAAAATAAGGATACCATTCACAGATTGTACATATGATATTGCATTTTGGCTGGTAACCTTATTCTGGTAAAGTGAAACAATTGTTCTTCTTAACTGCTTTTTGTGCTTAAGCAACTCTGTGAAATTGGGCCCTCAACTCGAGTCTGATGCTCTAAACCGCTCCGCCACGACATATCACGGCGGGAGATCAAGGGATACTATGCAAAAACAAAAATCAGTACAAAACATCCGTGTAATTGGTCATAAAATTCCAGCATCTCAGGATTTAATTTTTGTCATTTTCATCACACTTTGGCATAGATTGTTTACGTTACGCCATTCTGGAAAATAAAAGAAAACTCAATACTGTCCGGTTTTTAGAGCAGGCATTAAGCTACGGGGATTAGGCGTCGGCTAGGTGGCAGCAGATGTTGAGGTTGTTAACGGGAAGAAACAAAAATAACCAGGTTTGTCTGCTACCACATAGCGTTCTAAGGTTCCCGCATTATAAGAGCGCCTTAAATCACCAACAATCTGGGATATTATTCTAATTCATTTCCTATTGAGCATTCCATCAGTGACACAGCAAAATATTTATTAAATATTTTTAAAGGGGCGTTTAAAAATCAAAATATTTTTACAAAGTTAAGTTACCAGTCAGCCATAGATTGCGAGTTAGATTCGATTAACGTCTGGTACAATGGCTTGCTTAGTCACAAGTTACCGCTTAAATTTGGATTACTCATCAGTCTCTACGGACAGCTGCTATGTCACATGGTTTGGAGCAAACCTTTGTATAGCAACCTCCAGATGAGTAAACCCTGGTACCATTTATATTCGTTCAGAATTGTGTATGGGCATTTGCCGCCTGTTGAGTAACTTTGCAAAAGGTTAACCAGAACAAAGTGAGCTATTGCAGAGCTATTGCAGACTCTCCCTGGTTCTGCAGAAATTTCCCTGAAAACCAACCGATCTTACCATGTTCTGATGAACTGTTTTTGTCAATCACCTTGATTATGGAAACTTTAATCCCCCCCCCCCCCCCCGATTGTTTTACAAAATCTCCCCGGTGGCAAGATGCAAATGTTGGCAGCCCTGCATAGGATCAGTCTCTCTAGTCTGAGGAATTCAAATGGAAGCGGCAACCTGTGACTAAGCGAGTCAATGTACCAGACATTCTTCCAATCCAAACTCGCCCAAATGGCTTAATATGAGAGGCAGAGCATTCGCATCCTCCAACAATAACCATAGAAGATAATGAATAACCGCCACACTGCAATGGCAACAGAATGTTGCTCACATTTTTATGACGACATTTGATTTTTTAATGATGTTGATACAAAGTCATTAAACTTCTACAACTTTTTAAAATTGCTTTCAAGTGGTCTGTGTAATTGTGTGCCCACACCCCCCCCTCCACCAATTAACAATATTCCGATAAATCAGTTACATTTTCATGTACCACTATGAACTGCTGATTAAAATCCCATATCGATCCACCATCTTAAAGTCCCAAGTACAAGGTTCACCATTATATACTAATAGAATACATTTTGAATGCAACCTTCTTTTTTTTCCCTCTCCTTTCTTTTTTGTGCGCCTCAAATTCTAAATAATTCATAATATTCTATAATCCAAGTTGTTATTAACCTTACAGGTTGCAGATAACTTGAAAACCACTGAGGTGTGTTAGAAGTTTGTGTCTTAATAGACCACGTAACCTTTGTTTACAAAACAGGTGACCCTGTACAGTCCGGGGCATTTCCTGGCAAGCGAAATACTACCCTGTTCAAATGGACATTTTTAATCATAACTTCCACGAAAATAGAGAGTTTCTTGCATACTCTGACATTTTTGGGACCACTTAAAAGTGAACTTATGTCCCAACGATCGAATATGCGCGAGACTTGCACAGTCTATTCGAGAGTTATAAAAACAACAGCTCACCGAGTTTAGAGATGTGCCCCCTTTCTTCATATCAAAAGTTAATAAAAATCAGACAGTGCGATTTTCATGAAATGAAAGATTTTATGTGTTCTTTCATCGGGCTGTGTACAAATTGTGCCTGTATGAAGTCCAGGCTCTGTGGCTCTTTTATAAACAGGTTACGTAGTCTTACTTACACTTAGGTTGACATTGGCTCAGTTTCCTACAGTCAAGCTGAAAGTATTGCTTAAATTTAATTTACTAGGCGAAAAATAGATCAGAAAGCCAGTCACTACCAATGTACATTCCATAGTTAGTATCAATAAGGCCGGTAACCAATTTCTGCTAAGCGAACAGACCTTGACACACGGGGCTCAGGCCGAGGCAATTTCAGCACAAGGCTTGAAACGGGCAGACGGAATCAAAGCCGAAGCTCCAAAAAGAGCCATAAATTTCTTCATTTAAATATACGCTTTTTGTGGCTCGAAATATCACAGCCAAATCAAGTAGAGGTTGACCCTTATACCCCCATTTGCAGTTTATTTTAGACCAGATAGAAGATTAGAAATTCAGTGCATTACACTGTTCTGGGAAAGCTTAGTACTATGATTAAAATTACTACTCCAAGTTCCTTCAACCATATTCATCGAGAGAATTTTAGGAGAATTAATGTAGCTGTTACATAGTTTGAAAGTAGCTACTTAAATGTTGCTAATTATTTTATGTTGACGTTTTCAAGTCTATTTAGTTATTCACACAGGTACCAAGTACTTTGAGATTTTGAACATTGTCTTATTTTTCGTTAGCGAAGATCTACACAGCTGCTCGGGATTTAGTTTTCATGCAGTAATCCCCCCAAAAAGTATATGCTCAGGAAAAACAGTACATTGAATATATCTTAGCTTTTGATTGGCTGTTCAGGTATTACTAGTTAACCAATCAGAATGTTCCACACATGTTGATTGGCTGAGATAGAATTAGTTGACGAATCAGATGATTCACGATGCCCAATTAGCCCGTCAGATAAATTGGATGCTATTGCAAGACTCAACTTCAACAAAAATGTCCACAAGACCACATGTTGTGTAGTGCAACGGTTACACTCGACAGGCAGATAGTTTTACAAGACCAAGTACAAGTACTTTCTGTTTAACTCGAGTATAAATATGAAGGAGATTTGCAAGAGGAAAAACTACAGTATAGATAATTCCCAATGGACGCCATCTTTACGGGCAAAATTGCATTTTGGCTTACAGGCGCGTCAAGCGCTCACATTATTAACGCAGCCGCGCTGTTTACTAACCAATCGTACAATGAGTTTTGTGAAATTTGCGTGTGCTGCACGCCATTCTCACGCGAAACGCATAACTGTGTGTTCCAAATTGCCCGTAAAGATGGCCGATTTACGTCATATTGCAACCTATGTATACAAATTTAACATGGTTTGATTGGTGGACAGTTCATATCAGCTCCCAAGGTACTGGAAGTTGACAGCCTAGTTCCTGAGGCCAACTAGTTTGTCAATTTCCAAGGGAAGTTAATACCGACTGTCCATGCGGAAATAAACCATGTTGTATTTGTTTTACTACACCTTATAAAACATTCAGTTGAATCTTGATTGTCCACAATAATCTCTAGTTGCGCATCACTACTGACCTCGGGGAAAAATGCAGGTTGACATTTACACGTGCCGCCATGCATCTTTTCACGGTAAGTGTGCGACAAATTTCGTGCATGCGTACTACACTCGTGCGACAGTTCCACGATTGCTTCGCTAGGCGTGTGCGCAGTAAACTGTTGCCATGTGCATCCAGTGCGACAGTCTACTACGCATGCACTTAATGAAGCAATCGTGTTCACCCAGTGCGTGAGTACTCACGCGCATGCTCTGTAAACGGCAAAAATAGCATCTGGCACATGATGGTCGACAGACCGGTGAGAAATTGGCTCTTGAATAATGTTTGACGTTTAGTAATACTAATGAATCAATCTCTCAAAACATAAACTAATGGGGATGCCTGGTGTGTTAGGTTACTGGCCTGGTGTGAGAATGTGCAAGGGTTTAAATTATGAAAAGCTACTGGACCCTGGCTGATAGTCCAGTGGGTATTTCAGGCCCTAGCCAGAAGCCCACCGCCAGCTTTGTACTGGCCGATCAGAGAAATAACAGACTTTAAATGTTAGCCCCAACTACTTTTACTGTAAAGTGTATTGTAATCGTGACATGTTACACACAGTATTATTTTCTAAAGGGCAATCAGCGACCCATCAACTTAAAAACCTGGATAAGTTAGATAAGGGTTTGGGGGAAAGAAAAAAAAAGTAAAGTAAAACTTACAGCTAAAATAGTAAATGAAATAACTAGAGTTTAATACTTTATCCCCCCGAAGAAAAAAAAAGAGAAATACAGGTAAATTCCTAATAAACAGCTACTTTCTTTCGTGACTTAAAAAGCCTTTCACTAATCAGGTCCCAATTTCATAGCGCTGCTTAACGGTAAGCAATTTTTCGTGCTAACTATAGCAGAAAATGTGCGTATTTCCCAGGTTAGCAAGAAACCTAGGCAGCCGTCTTGTGCCTTCACCATGGATTTGCATTTTTACGTCATTTATTTTCATACAGTAAGCACCGGAAGGTACGCATGCCTTTTTCGTGTGGTTAGCAGCGCTATGAAATGGAAATCGCACAGTAAGCACGAAATCGGCCGTTAAGCAGCGCTATGAAATTTGGGCCCTGGTTTTAGCCCCGGAGCTCTTCTTTGAACCAAAGCTCCTTCAGCAGCAGTTTGCAGGTAGAGTTTTTTAAAGAAAAACCAATGTTCGACTTGTTTTGTTACTCGTAGGCTTCCATTGGCGGGCATGAACACACTAGATTCTGATCTCCGTAAACGTCATCGATGCGGCCAACTGATGGCCAGAACTTGGTATCTGGTTTGACAAACTCCTGCAAATAAGTCAGAAGTAATGCTAAAGAGTTATAGAGTTAGGGTAGAATTCTAGCTAGTAAAGAATCTCAGATTAAACAAGAAGGGGTTATTACACCTATCCTGTTCCTAAGTAATTTAAACTGTAAGCTATGCCCACTTCACACAAACTGACTCCCAACAATTGACGGAAGCCCATAGGATTTGCATTGAGCTAGTTTTTTTTGTATGAGGATTTGTGTAAGAAAAGTTTAATAATTGGACTTTGCTTTTACTTTACGTTCTTCAAAGACCTGAGGTCTTCTGAGGACTAAAAGTTTCTGTCATAAGAAATGCTTTTGAACATAGCAGTAGCAGTGTTGTAGTCAAGTACTTTTCAGTCAAGTATCAAGTGCTGCCGAGCACTACGGTGGCCGGGTAGTACATGTATTCTAGTATGACGACTTGGTTATTTTTTGTGGCGTGTCGTGGCCGAGCGGTCTAGTTCACCGGACTCAAGCTCCGGTGTTGTCAGCAGCAGAGTGTGGGTTCGAATCCCGGTCATGACCCTTGAGCAAAGCACTTAACCATAATTGCTTCGTAAAAAGTTGGGAGGGTAGTGCATTCTGCTCGTAACCAACCAGGCTTCTAGTGGATGATACCCTTGCCTACATCCTTAAGGGGGTAACCCTATTTCAGCCCCAGGAGTAGGTGGCAACGTGCCCCTGGTGACGGTTGATCTGGGTTGACAGCCCAAATCAGTTAAGTGTAGCCCTCACCTTCATGTGGCCGTCCAGCCTTGTGAGTTGGGCGATATCTCATTAAAAAAAGTTTTTAAAGTCGCGTATAGAGTATGGACTCATGAGTATGAGTACTATGCTAGCCAAGTACGAGTACCACAACAGTGGTACTTGAGCATGTTGAAAAGTACTCAAGTACGAGTGCTACGACATTGAATTAAGGGGAGGGAACTGCAACTTTCTTTGCTGAGCTAAGTACTACCTTGGCACACATTTCAATAATGTAATGCCAAATGGCAAATTTTGGCTGGTAACCTGGGCCCAATTTCATAGAGCTGCTTAAGCAGAAAATATTGCTTAACTAGTGTCTGCTAAGCAGAAATGAGCAGAATACCAGTCAAAATTGTACACATGACATGGCAGTTTGGCTCGTAACCTTATTCTAGTAAGCATAATTTTGTTGTGCTTAGCAACTTTGTGTGCTTAAGCAGCTCTATAAAATTGGGCCCTGGGGTCGATTTCACAAAGATAGTCCTAACTTAGGACTCGTCCTAGGATTTATTAAAACTTAAGGCTAGTCCTAAGTTAGGACGAGTAACTCGTCTTAACTCTTTGTGAAATCCACCCCAGGTAATCTGTGCTTAACACTTTGTACATGTATACAGATTAAGGCCCTGTGTGCTTACCGTCGGAAATGCAGCTTGCTCCCTGGTGTAGGGCCACGGCCAGTGGTTGGCCATCACAATACTCTGTGAGTGAGGGGCGTTCTTCAGTGGGCTCTGTTCCAAGGCTATCTTCCCGTCGTTGATTTCTGCAATCTCTTCCCGGATATCTGCAGAAGGGGGGTCAAAAAATAAATGCCATAAATATGAAGCCCGACCGTTTAATTAGTTAATTGCTTTGTTAGTGTCCGAGTTTTTTTTAGATCACACTTAGGAAAGTATGATCAAGAACCTATAGCTGTTTATTGACTGTTCTCTTTGATTTTTCTGCATTCTGTGAAAGGGGATTTAATGAGCCTGAAAGTTTTCATTGCTTGTTTTGCTCTAAAATGAAATCTTCAGGATGATAACAGAGTTTGTAAAATTCACCTCTGAACACATGCGTCCTGTTTGTAGTAAAAATAATTTGTTGTCGCGCTTGTTTCCTATGAGGAAAATGTAAATTTGTATTGGAACTTTGCAGAGGGCATGGCAGCAAAAGCACAGGGCACCACGGCAATTGCTGTGGGTGCCATGGGCTATTTCGAGGCCTGAAATCAGTCACCATCAGTCACCTTTGACTGTTATATTACAAATGTGTTCGTTAACTCTTACAAAAAAACACCCAAAAGAGAAGGGCATCCTGTTCTTATCAGGAACTAGAAACTAGAACTTTTGTGTGTAGTAAGTACTTACAGAGCAGTGCATCACAGAACCGGTCCAGCTCTGCTTTGTCTTCGCTCTCTGTGGGCTCGACCATGAGGGTGTTGATTACCGGCCAAGACATCGTCGGTGCATGAAACCCTACACATTCATAAACATGATACAGTCATGAGTAGTGTACATTTAAATGGTGTTGCAGTTGGTAACCCGTTTATACTATCCATACCATTTTTAGTCATAATGCAGGACCTGTAGTGGTGCACAGATGTGGCAAAATAATCTGATTTATGTGGAACATTTTTCCAGCGAGTTTCATTCAGCTGGATGAATTGTGTATGGTGGCACATCTACATGTATATGTGCACAGGACTAACTTTGTACTGTGTAAATAATAATAATAATAATAACAATACTGGGTTCTTATATAGCGCTTTATCACACCCATAGGGGCGTATCAAAACGCTCAAGTATTTTTTTCCTACAAGGTATGTGGAGCTACATTTTGAAGTATGAGAACTTTTTCCTTTGTAGCACCATGTAATGGTTTACGAGGTGCTGTGGCACAATATGCTGCCACAAAATGACATCATATTGTAAGCAGCCATTCAGAGTAATCAATGTATCAAAAAAACTTGTATCTTCTGATATCAAATTGCAGGCTGGCATAGTTAATCTATCGTTCAAGACCAAAGTGGATGATATTGGTTGGTCAGACAGTGGGAGGGTTAACTGTGTACTGTGTAATCACCACATGATATCATACTGTGTACTGTGTAAATGCTTTCACAACATGACATCATGTTGTAAGCGGCCATTCAGAGTAATCAATGTTTAACAAAACTTGTATCTTCTGATATCATATTGCAGGCTGGCAAAGTTGATCCATCATCCAAAACCACAGTGAAGGATATTGAGTGGTCAGACAGTAGAAGGGTTGTAAAATAAACGATTGATCAAAGCAGTGGGTCGGGGATGGGGAAGGGTGTTGGGTGGGTACGAGCTGCCTCCTTGAACCAGAATGCCAAAGGCAGCGCTACTTACCAAAGTCTTGCAACCTCTTGGCAATGTCAGTTGCTTCCACTCCACACATCTGCTTGAATTCACGAGTGTCTAAAATAAACTCATGAGCGATGAACCCTGGTAAAAAGAAAAAACATGGGAATGATGACTGAACCTCGGCGTTTTGGAGGAAGGCATTCATTCAAATCCTTCCGAGTCAAAGAAACTCCTACAGACTAAAATCTGGAAATACTTTTCTCAAACTCTCGCTTACAGACAATATTTCTTTCAAACAACGTACAGGGTTCTCTTCAGGATTTGTCCAAACTGAGGGGGCCATTCTGGACCCCATTCTGGACCCCATTCTGGACCCCATTCTGGACCCCATTCTGGACCCCATTCTGGACCCCATTCTGGACCCCATTCTGGACCCCATTCTGGACCCCATTCTGGACCCCATTCTGGACCCCATTCTGGACCCTGAATTGAAACACGGAAATCAGAATGGTTTTTGTATGTGATGTTTTTAGCGCTATACTGTGCTATTTTGAGCGTTTTGAATAATTTAATTTTTTTTATTTGGTGAATTTGACCTTAAATCTGAACTCAGCTGATCAGAAACACCAGAGCTTGAGTCCTTCGCGTTTGACCTCTCGACCATGACATGTGACATTACAAGGCTTTTCAGCAAACAAAAATAATAAGCTTTTCTTGGGAGGGGCGGGGGGGGGGTGGATTTTTCAGAAAAATTACAGCATTTCAGACACACATATTTCTCAGTTTAAAATCATTCTCCTTTTTAAAAATCTGTATCTTAGAGTGCTTTGTATCTTTAGGGGAAAGCATTTGTTAATGATTTTTTTACTGTGAGTTTATTATTACAAATACATACCATACAGGATTTTGTTCTTTAATATTATGCAAATCAATCGACTCCCAGTCGTTGATTATAAACCAGAAAAGTTTATCAGTATAAGATTAAAACTAAGTTCAATGGATTAGCAAATTATCGATCGATAATTTAATCCTCATTACGACCTACCCTTGTGTCCTTTGTAGAGAATTTTGTAAGGGCCTTCTAGCCTTTTCATCATGTAGTTGGCGTTCAAGATGGCAACCTCTGATGCCACTCGAAGACCATGACCACCCATCATCTGCAGAAAAGCAAATAAGAGACATGATCTACTAGGGGGAAAAGACTCGAGTCAGATTTAACGCTTTGCATGTTGTGATATATTTACCAAACGCAGCTGTGTCATTTCAAGTAGCGACAGTTTGGACTAAAAGATTTGGAAGTTTAATCTGAACAACATTTGGTTGAATAACCTCTCTGGCCACATGTATAATTGAGATGAGAACATTAATTTTCAAATAAATCTAGACTTCATAAAAAAAATAGGGTTTTTTTTGTTTTTTTTGGGGGGGGAAAGATTTTTCAATCTCACACTTGAGGGAAGATTGGAACCAAGGCCATGAAAAGGAAAGCCAAGTAATAATAATATAGGGATTGTGATTCAAACCCATACCCTGGTGACTTGACATGACACACCAATGAAGTAAAATATCGTGTCATCATACATCGTTTAAGTTGCATGGCCTGATTTTCGTCAAAATACTCTCTTTTTTTTCGATTTTGTTTTTCTCTGAATGACAAATTTTGACAGATGATCCCCGTTTCAAAACGAAAAACATGCAGACAAATTTTGAATATGCCACGGACAATGCACAAAATGCGCAGAACATGCAAAATTGTTGGTGCATGTCGGATAGACATGAGATTATGTCAGTTTCCAAATAATGCTTCATCTTCAGTTTTTAAATAACTACCATTTATCATGAGTGCGCGCAATACCCTATTATAAAATGAAAGATTGTAACTTTCTTGTATCTACAAAAATAGGCCTATCTATTACAATTTTACATCAAAATTTTCTGGTCAATTCGGCCAAAACTTGTACCTAACACCTTTAAGTAATGGACTGCGATATAATTATTACATCAGGGCGATTACGATTACGATTACGTACTCGGTGCCTTCCAATTCTTATTTCGGAAAAGAAAGACAGAACTGAAGAAAAAAAAACGAAAGGTCCGAACCTTAAGATATGCCCAGGAGATGGGTAGAATTGAGGTGGACCCCCACGGTGCTGCGCTGATGACACCCACTGGCCCCGCATTGGGCTCGGTGGTGCTCGGCGGTGGGGTGATGGGGTTAGTGGGAAAGAACGGTGTCAAATGTTTCTTCCTGTCATTGCAAACAAAAAGTCTTCAAATTAAATCTTTTACACTGAAACGACAACTAATTGGTCAGTTGTGAAAAATGAAAATAAATAACTAAACAAGAACACCACAAGAACACATTATCATCTTTAGAGTCATAAAGGTTAATGATGTCTTTGAGTCAAATATTTTATCATAGTTTCTACTCTCTATCTAGGAGTACAGACTGGCACTTAAACATGTACGAGAGATTTTCCAAACCAATGACATATGCACATACATGTGTTGAGAAGTGGTCTTTGATTCTGGTTTGGAAGGTTTTGTCAACAACTAGACAAACCCCTCCCATGTTTTCATGGAATTTTATTTCATTTTAACACACTACAACCATGACTGCATTGGGCTAAAAAACATCTTGAAGTTACTTAAAAATTCTAAACAGACACCAGACTTTTTTTTAAATATTTCAAACTCCAAAATCAAACCAACTACTCACACTCCGATGGGGCCCATTCCTGGTCCCCCACCTCCGTGGGGTATGCAAAACGTCTTATGTAAATTCAAGTGAGAAACGTCGCCCCCGTAGTCCCCTGGCCGGCAGATACCGACTTGCGCGTTCATGTTAGCACCGTCCACGTACACCTGACCCCCGCAGTCGTGGATCAGGGCACACATGTCTTTGATTTCCTCTTCGAAGATTCCATTGGTGGATGGATAGGTGATCATGGTGGCTGCAAGGTCGTTCTTGTACGCCGTCGCCTGATTGGTGGATCCAAGCATAAATTAACATAATTAATCAAGTGATCCACCATACAGTAACACTAGTAATCAAACTCTTTTTGTATGGTCTCACTTTTGAGAGATCAACCAACAACCTTTGACCTCTGCTATAAATTCCACTTGTTATCATCTTCTTACATTTCTATCTTCAAACAAAGGAGTTCTGCTCACCTGTTTTTTGAGGTCGTCAAAATCAATGCTGCCATTTGGTAAGACCTTAACTGGTTTGACTGTCATACCAGCGAGGCTAGCGCTGGCTGGATTGGTACCGTGGGCAGACGTGGGGATCAGACACACCTGTAACAAAGATTGTTCATATAAATAATAATACGACAGTTGCAGATTAAATGGCTTCTGACTGGCACCCCCGAACAAAGATATTGACAAAATACGGAGACCGCCAACATTAGGGCTAGATAGCTCAGTTGGTAATCCGGAGGTCCCAGGTTCAAGTCCCACTCTGGTCAAGTTCAACCCAAAACTATTTCAAAACTTGCCCAATCATTGGGCATTACATGATAACAAATAATAAAACAGTTCTAATATTGGAATCTGTAACACCCAACAGGTGTCTCAAAGCATGCATATTTTTTTACCACGCAATGTTTGACTGAGACTCACTTATAATAACACCTTGTAATAATTTACGAAGTGATTTGGCACAATCTGCAGTCAACCACGCCAGAAACACAGAGGCAAACCCTGTCTCTTAACGCAAGCGTACTGGGTTCTTTTACATGCTTTGCATAACACACAGGCTACACGATCCATCCGAAATGAGGCAATTATGGTCAAGTGTCTTGCATATTAAACCCTGCATGTGATGCCATCATACTGTTGTCAATACACAAAATGTCAACAATAATGTGTCCTCCGCCCAAGATTTTGTAAACAATCTCAAAAATTTGAAGTTCCCCTATCCAAATAGCACGGAAAATGTACGTTACCCAGGGTTGATTCCTTGATAAAAACAAATTCCACCCCTTTAAGAATTCCCACAGAAAAAATATCTCGATTTGGAGGGAAGTGTATTTTGACCCAGGTGACCTTTGACCCTGAATAATGGGGTAAGGGTGGGAATGATGTTCCATACCCTTCTGTGTCCCTCTCCCTTGCTGGCAAGGTATGCCATGATGACCATCAGACCCGTGTACTCGCCCTGGGCACCACTGGAGAACAATATCAGAGCAGGTCAATATAACATGGAAGAGGAAATTGTCCATATGAAGGGTAACATCATATGGAGGTCAATATCAGATGGACGAGGGCAGTATCAGATGGATGAGTTTAGTGTTAATGGGGGAGGGCAATATGAGGGTGTATTGGACAAGACATCAAAATGAGAGAGGGCCATATCAAATGTAAGTGCACATTATCAGATGGAGGAGGGCAACATCAAATGAGTTTTGTGTTCAATTGAGGAGGGTAATATGAGAATGAAGTGAAACAAAATATCAATTGATAGAAGGGCCATATCAGATGGAGGACGTCAAAATTAGATGAAGGTGTATATCAGATGGAGGGCAACATTAGATAGAGGGCGGTATCAGGTGTAATTGAACAATCTTGGATGAGGTCAACGTTAAATGGAGGAGGTCAATATCAGATGGAGGCAGTCAAAATTAGATGGAAGGGTGTTGTGAGAAAAATATTAGATGCAGGAGGTCAATATCAGGTGGGGGGCAATAGATGGAGGAAAATATGAGATGGAGGAGAGCAATATCAGATGGAGGGCATAATGGGGTAGAAGAGGTCAGTATTAGATGGAAGACAACATCCTATAGAGGAGGGCAATCTCAGATGGAGGGCATTAAGATATAGAAGAGGTCACTGTTAAATGGAGGATATTACATTAGATGGAGGAGGCAATCTCAGATGAAGGGCATTATGAGATAAAAGAGGTCAATACAAGATGGAGGTCAATAAGATGGAGGTCAAAAAGATGGAGGTCAATATAAGATGGCTATCACTATAAGATGGAGGTCAATATAAGAGGTCAATATAAGATGAAGATCAATATAAGATGAAGGTCAATATAAGGTGGAATTCAATATCAGATGGAGAAGAAAATCAGATGAAATACACAAGATCAATAGGTTTCTTTTGTTTCTAAATGATGAAGTTGTATACAATGCCAAGCCTTCCACTCCATGTTCAGAAAATTGATACAATATGTTATGAACTATGGGCGAATGAATTTACTTCTCAAGAGTCACAAAATGTTTCGAACTTACTTGAAAATTCCATCCAAGAGAAATAATTAAGGCAATAATCTAAACAATAAAACCCAAGCACTCAATCGATTAACTTTGATAGAAATGTGTTACTTTTTACTTTACGATAACTCTCCAACCAACACCAAAAGCAACTTCTGCTCTACCCGAGAGACCAGATACTTTTAAAACCGACGGGGTACAAAGTCACAGGGGGGAAAGAATGGACGAGACAAAACGTTTTGTTGATTTGATACCTGTTAGGCTGGAAGCAGATGTTATCATAGCCTGTGATTTCGCAGAGGTCATGCTCAAGTTCCTCAAGCAGGACCTGATATCCCTTAGCTTGGCCTACCGGAATGAAGGGATGAAGGTTGCAGAACTTGGGCCAAGAGATGGGCTGTGGTAGTCAAAGAAGAAATGAAATCAGTTCATTCCCTCTAAATAACAATAACAATCAGTTTTTAACTAGCGCTTTATCTACAAGTGTCTTAAAGCACTGAATGGGTGTTTCCACAGTTACATTACTTCCTGTGACTGCCCCTCCAACCATTGCCCCCCCCCCAAAAAAAAGCAGAAAAAAAAAACCATATCAGCGATCAAAATGACCACCTAGTCTTTCCCCACTAACTTTACTATAAATTGTCATTGTTTCATTCTTAGTTTGTTCTCTGCTGTTCTGCCACATATTTGTACACTGTGGTCCGATCCAGTTTTCTTCTACTTCTCTTTACTGGAACTCCTTCTTTTATACAAGTAGCATCAGCCCAGGAGTACTGAATAAAATCCAGGCCTCGGAATTAACACTTGACCACAGGCCCGTGAGGCCAGTAATTTTAGCGTCGATCCAGTAAACTCATTACTTGTGTTTTTCTATTGAATAATAATAGGCTCATTGTGTAATATTTTTGTTTAAAAAAGTTTACTATGAGTCTGATGAATATCGTTCGATTCTTCTCAATATCGAAGTACTTCACATCAGAATGAGATTTGTGTTGAGTGTCCTGAAATTCCTGCATAGCCAAATATAATAGACATGTACTTTCACCCTCGGTTGTGCCATCTCTGCATGTCTCTAATTATCGACCAGCTCAAGTAGCACTATTTTTAAATGTTACCCAAGTATGCCAAGATTTTGAATTATGAGACCCATTTAAATAGCGCCTTTACAAGAAATGTTAGTTGCCGCAGGAACACTGAAAAATAACTGTAAGCCTTTGGAGCAATCTGGGGTGTCGTGGCTGAGCGGATAAGAGCATCGGACTCAAGTTCTGGTGGTTAAGTTATCGGTATGTGGGTTCGAATCCCGGTCGTGGCACTTGGGTCCTTGAGCAAGACACTTAACCATAATTGCTTCTCTCCACCCAGGGGTAAAATGGGTACCTGTGAGGGCAGAGATGGTTTATGTGAATGATTAGCTTGGAGCGCGGTAAACTCGCAGCACCGGCTGTATACTCCCCAGGGAGCTGAGATGGTTTAAGGAATGAAATATATGGCCCAGTGACCAGGGGTAATAATGTCAGAAGCGCTTTGATACGCCCCTCGGGCTGTGATAAAGCGCTATATAAGAATCGATTATTATTATTATTATTAATGTAAGGACCGAATAATGTTATCAAAGTATCTTACCATCATCTGGGTTGTGCTGTTGAGTTTCATCGTACACGATCCCAATGGAATCATGGACTGTGCAAGAGACAAATCTTTGTTCTCCAAGATCTTCATAAATCTCACTATGGAGGTCTCCGAGTGATACCTGAAAAACAAAACAAGTTTCTCATTTCACAGATCTATACAGAGCTGCCAACATTTGCATCTTGCAATCAGGAAGATTTTGTAGAACAATCAGAGAAATATTTAGAATTACATTCAACATACTAGGGACAAAGTTTCCATAATCAGGGAGATTGTCAAGTTTCTTCATCAGAACATGGACAGATTGGTATACTTTCAGGGGAATTTCTGCAGAATCATGGAGAATTGGCAGCTCTGTATACATAAACTATGACTGAAGGCAATGTTTTCACTTCACAGTGGTATGCTGGCCAAGTGCCCTTTTAAACTCCTGATGAGAACCAGCACTGGTTTTAAAATTTTGCCCAAGTGACCTACCTGGCTAGTTTATTGCCTGCCATTGCTACATGTAAACCACCAATGATTCACCAAATAAATCCCAGTGCAAGTTACGAGAATATCTGTTGTCTTTACTTTATTTAGCCTGAGTTTCACAGGGTATCTTCACACTTTAAAAAGTTCAAATTTAAAGCTTTTCAAGGCCTTAAATTTTGATAGTTCAAATTTAAGACTTTTCAATACTTTTCAAGGATCTGCAGACACCCTGATTTCATTTTGAAGCAAAATTTACCCCCATAAATATTTGGTCCCGGTGCTCCGAAAAATTTATAACACGAATGGTCCCAACATTTTGGACAAGCCGGACTGAAATGGATGGACCAGTGAAAAAAGCTAACGGATTAGTTAAATGACAAGTTGACTAGTGGCTAGTCACTAGTCACTGAAAGAGTTATTGGACCTAATCAGCTTTGAAGTCTTAATAAGACAGGGAACCAGTCTAGGCTTGATTAACTTACGTGTTAAACACAGGATGCTCAAGGTAGGGTGTTGAACGCTTGTGCCTAGTCTCTGCGATGGTACCCGGTGGGTGGTCCCCTGGGAAGGAGTCCGCGATATCTGCCTGTATTTGACACGGACACAAAAAATGATAAGTGACCACCGTACAATTACCGAGAAAATCTGATCAACCAATTTTGTGCAGGAAATAGTTAATTAAATATAACAGACCTTATACATTGACGTCTTCCAGGTGCCATGTGTGGCGCACAGGATTGGCAAATTAACAATCTCTTTTTGAGTGAGGGCGCCCTACTCAAATGACGTCATGTGCACAAGGTCTATTCCATGTTTAAAATAAAGAATTTTTGCACTGGTTGAAAAAAAATCATGTTCTAGTAAACAGTGCTGTATGCTGTATGTATGTACAGTCTATATTTTATGTTATATACCGCACTTAAAGATCCTTGTCATTTGATTGGTGGAGCAAGCGTCACATGTCAAACTTGATTTTGCCATGTATACTGCACGCCACACACACCAAAGACTTGTGTCAGGTCATGAAGATATTTTGTTCACATTTGAGATTGGTGTGGGCTGTGCGTTACATTGGTAAATGCAACTTGTGTGTAAGTTTGTGAACAAAACAAAAAAAGTTTCGTGCAAAGGTTCCATTGCACAGTTATTGAAATTAAGAAAGTAAAGCTCTTGAAACTTCATGAAGTTTTATGAAACCTCATAAAATTGTAGGCCTTAATAATAAACAAATAATTGTAAAATTTACATAGAAAATGTGGTTTTGTACACAAGGTGTCAGCTCGTGGCACCAGTGACGATAACTGACACTTACCGCAGTTACGTCACAACCGAAGACGTCTAGTAAATCATCCAGGTCAGTTTCTTCCACTGTTTCATCCATAGATAACCCAACCTGAAAAGGAATTCAAAAGAAGAATAAACTAAACTAAGAAAGAAAAAAAAAATATGCCAAAAATAGTTTATGGCCCGACGTCGAGCCAGTAACTTTTCTTGTCACTTATACCGAAGGTCCCTTTGCTTGGTAAGCAGTTTACAACACCTAATTTTATTTTCTCAAAAGAAAACATGTTCACTTCTTCAAAAAATGTACATGTACAAAGGCACTGTCGGCTTTGTCGGCAGGAATTCAGGAGAGTCTGTAATGAGGGTGTCCCTACATATGACTACTTTGAAAGTGCAAGTTTTCAAGAGAAGTGCTTACTATTTCTGGGTATAAAACTTGCTTAAGTTGTTTTGATTCATTAATTTTATGTCAGAAATACAAGTCTCTGTCACGAGTGGCAAAAACACAACCAAGGTGTCTCTGGGTATGTTTTAAGACAAATTTCCATCATTATTTTGTTTGTTTGTTTGTTTGGGGGGGAGGGCTCGCGAGAATACTCACAGCACCGTCATCATAATGCCTGAAGTTGATACGCTTCTCTGCTGCCCTCAGCAGGACGTCGTTCTTGTCTCCCGCACATCGAACCTTGAGTGTGTCAAAGAAGAACTCCCCGGTCTCAATGGTGTGATCCGTTCTTTTCAATCCTATAGGACATAGGTCACATTAAATACATACAATCATAACAAAAATATCATATAACAGAGAAAAAAGTTCTTTAAAACTTTCTTTTCCTGCATAAATCAAGCCATGTAACTTTAATATTATTCATCATCATGTCACACTGTTTTCTTGTGTGCTAACATTATTATTGTTTTCTTAAAAAAGAGAACAAATCAAAGCTAACTTTACCATCCCTGCACATCATATTAACCCAAAAAAGCATTAAAAACTGCAAGATTTCATAAGCATTTGTTTTTGAAATAACTTTGAAGTAGAAAACAAGATTTGGTCTAAAAATTGCCCTATCAAATGTATGACAATTACAATATTTTTCCAAATGCAGTCAAAGTCCAGGCAAAAGACACTAAGTATATATGTTTATTTTTCTTCTATCAATCATGGGTGTTAGGCCAAAACCCTACATAATACTGACTCTTCTTACAAATCTCAGATGAATCATTTCTAAAAAACATCAGGCCGTTTTCTTAATCTTATATTAACGACTACATACCTTCTGCCAGAATGTGCGTGGCATTGTGGACACGTGTTGCAATGTGATGAAGTCCCTTAGGGCCGTGATAAATAGCGAACATCGCGGACATGTTGGCCAGTAGAGCCTAAAACAAAAACAAAAACAATCTATGAAACATTCCTTCACACAAAAGAGCAATGTCATTCAAACTCCGGACGGTGGATTTCTTCTCTAGTGGTAAGACATCAGGGTCCAATTCCATAGAGCCGCTTAAGCAGACAAAATACTGCTTAACAGTGGTCTGCTAAGCAGAAATGAGCAGGATACCAGTCACAATTTCTACATGTGGCATAGGCGCTTGGCTGGTAGCCTTATTCTGGTAAGCATAATTTTGCTCTAGAATGGCAAAAGTTGTGGATTCCCGCCAGCCCCACCACTTATTATGCAAATTAATGTTTTCACAGGACTCAGGAAAGTACCGAGTATCCAGTGTTTTAAACTCATTATCCACCTAAATGGGCCCAAATTCACAAAGCCTTCGAGCACAAAAAACTTGCTCAGCACAGAAAAATATTGCTTAGCAAAAGCAGGTTACCGGCCAACACTCAATAAAGTTTACATTGTTGCCACTGGTACCCCGCTCATTTCTTGCTTAAGTAAAAACAATTTACTCAGCAGAATTTTTGCTGTGCTAACAGCAGACCTAATTTCAACTACACAGAGACCACAGAGGCCATGGTCTATGAGGCCTTGAGGACGTGGCCCTGGTGCCCCTTCAGATCAAATCCATTAAAAAAACAGAAAGATAAAACCGATTCCCCAGAATGCACACAGTAGGGCTTTTTAAACCAAAGATAAACACCGAGTAGAAAACATTCCGAGGACCTTGTTTCAATTCAGCGTGCTTCGGCCAAACTTCCAAAATTTGGTCCAGAATGCCCCAATTTTGAAATATCCTTGGAGAAGAAGCGCTTCGGATCAAGGATAGGGTGTTGACGTTTTAGGTATATCCCCAAAAGTATCTGACTGGGTTACTACTAAAAGTAAAACACTTGTTTTAGGGACAAAACATATGTTCCAAGGCCATGCAAGGTTGGGGAAGCTATGAAGGCCAATTGCTATTAAGCTTGTAAACAGACACCAAGGTTGAAGGATTTTTCAACAGATGTTGCAGCAGGATTTGTAAATAAAAGTGCCGTGCCAGATTTTTTGCCAATTTGATGGTAAAAACTCTATTTTAAATATAAGGTCTATATTTTCCTTCAGTTTAGGGAAATATTAAACTTTTATTCGAAAACGGAAAAAACAAATCCATCAACAGTAAATAATAGTTAGTTGAATAGTTGTGGCGTGTCGTGGCTAATTGAATAAGTGCAGTGGACTTGAGCTCAAGTGGTTCTGATCAGCAGAGTGTGGGTTCAAGTCCCGGTCTCGACACTTGTGACCTTAAAAGCAAGTCACTTAAACATTATTGCTTTGCCTTCGGATGGGATGTAAAGCTGTAGGTCCAGTGTGTTGTGTAATGCACCTAAAAGAACCCAGTTACACTTATTGCTAAGTGAAGGGGTTTGCCCCGGTGTTTCTACGAGTGGCTGCTAAATGTACCGCAGCACCTTGTAAACCCTTAAAGTGCTACATAACTTGGTCTAATCATTAAAAAATACCTCAAAGACCAGGGCCCAATTTCATAAAGCTTTTAAGCAGAAAATTCTGCTGAGTAGGCATCGGAACTTTAAAGGATACGGTCTGCCCGGATCACACACATTCCCAGTTGTTATGATCCCATCCACAAATAAACTAATCTTTTTTAAAGTTATACACATATATATACAGTCCGTGTTACCAATGCCATCATATGTTTACAAATGATCCACAGACCCTGGACTTTGTGCCTGCATAATTTGAACACAGCTCAATCCAAAGACACTATGTACATAATTACACTTGTTTACTGAAACTGGAATTTCTTCTTCTTCTTCTTTTGTTTTGCTTTTGGGTATAAAGAAAGAGTGCACGCATCGAAAACTTGTTCAGCAGTTATTTTTTTTTTCTTCAGAATTTATTATGAATTTCTGATACACAATGCTGACTTTTTTAGATTTTAAACAGTCATGACAGTGTACATATCTCCTGCCAACAAATACACCTTTGTCATACCGTGGATCTGTGTCAGGTACCCTGCATACAACAGTGATAATGGCAGTTCTAATGCTCATATCATGAAAGGGACCAGACTGTCTTTAACATCCTGCCTCGGTTTGGCTATAATATGTCGAATAGAGAAAAAAAGTAAGATCGGTGCACCATGATAAAATTCAAGCCGACACTTTTGCGAACTAGATGACATGGTTGACACATTTTTGTAGTGCAGTTCAGTTCTCCGTTTTTTTCTTGGTTTTTTTTTGCATCCAACTGATCATCCAAGGATGGAGGGGACATTTTCGGGTGAAAATCTTGACTAGGGACATATCGTGGCTGAGCGGTTTAGTGCATCAGACTCAAGTACTGGTTGCCGAGTCATCAGTGTGTGTGGGTTCGAATCCCGGTCATGATTACTGTGTCCTTGAGCAAGACACTTAACTATAATTGCTTCTCTTCACCCAGGGGTAAATGGGTAACCTGTGAGGGCAGAGATGGTTCCTGTGATTGATTTAGGTTAGTGTGCTACATACAGTCGACTCTCGTTAATACGAGCTCGTAAGATACGAGACGCCGGTTAATACGAGGTATTTCACCGGTCCCGAACTGTCCCATGCGTGTTTCTATGTCTTAAAAAACGGAAGATACGAGCACGGTCGTAACGAGAACACGGATATTAAGAGGTATTTTTGCGGCCCCGTGATGACAAAATGTATTGTTTTTCATACTTTTATAGCGAGATCGGAAAAAATATTGTTGCGTAAATAAAAGTTTACTGTTCAGTCAGCCAAATTTCTGAAATGACATGTGTTTTGCCAAACTATTTTTCGGATCGGACCGGCTACACGGTTCCGTCCGATCCGAAAATCAAAACATTACGCTGGTAACTTATGCTTGAATTACTACTTCACCTACACGTCTAGCGGCTACCAGCGAAAACAACGTTCAGCATAGGCGCTACGCAGTATCGAATCTGTCACATCATGGTCACATGAACAGCAAGTTTGACATGACTTTGCTATGATTTTTATTTTCATTTATACAAAATATTAAATTTCTATGATCATGGTCAACAAAATTGCATTTATCATTGATATTTTTGTGTACATGATGCTCGTAAGAACTGTACTAGGAAGCCAACCGCTCCGTTCTAGCCTAGACACGTGTGTAGTGCATGCACTATGACGACGTGTCTATACAGTACATGTACATGTACGTGTAAATAATGCGCTGTGTTTAAGACGAGGTTCGGATGATACGAGGAAAACGGGCCAGTCCGGCGGACCTCGTATTAACGAGAGTCGACTGTACTTGGCAGCACAGGCTGTATACTCCCCAGGGAGCTGAGATGGTTTAAGGAATGGAATAAATGTCCCAGTGACCATTAGTAATAATGTTGGAGCGCCATGAGCGTCACTGAGTGACAGATTTGAACGCTATATAAGGAGCCACTATTATTATTATCATTACTACTAACAAAGCACCACTGACTGACAAATTTGAACAATAAATAAGAAGCCACTGTTTTTATTATCATCACTACTACCAAAAACAGTTGAGCGACAGCCTTACCTGTGCTGTGCATATGTTGCTGGTGGCTTTATCCCTCCGTATGTGTTGCTCTCTGGTTTGTAGCGCAAGACGGTACGCAGGTTTATTGGTCGAGTCTCTGCATTAGAAATTAAGGAATTAGGAGATGCTACAGAAATGTTTGAGTAGTATGAAAGGTGCAATTAATGTACTTAGGGTTGGGGAGCCAGTCCCCATATCCTCACTCCTCTTCCCCCATGATTGCTTTTCAGGGCTCTCCTCATGCACAAGCTAGCGTATCGGGCCAATACAGGCGAATCGCAGGCAGGTACGCGGAAATTGCGGCTGATACGCACAATACCAGACCTTCGTCCTTTTATTGGACACACTAGGATTATGAAAGATTGATATACTGCCACCATTGTGTTTGGCATGGGAGGCAAGTCCAAGATTCCAGCATTCCAGCATGGCCGAATATCGGCCATGGCTTACGACCAACATTTGGTCGATTCACGGTGAACAAAAGGCACATTTTCTTAGCAGAGAATAAATAAATAAATAAATCTGGGTGCATTTTTCTGAGAAAATGTGTTGTTTTTCCTTGTTTAATCATGGTTTCATAATGTGACGATATTCTCACCCCCCCCCCCCCAAAAAAAATCAGGAAGTTCTGGAAATTATTCCCGCGTGAGAGCACAGATTTTTTTTTTTTGAATTCCCAGTAGTAAGTGGTTAAACAGCCATGAATATACCTTGTAACTCCAACAAGCCTTCCCGGTAGCTGTCGTTTCAAAGCGTCCCGGATGGCAAAAAAGGCGGCGTGCGGCCCTCCATAACCCAGTGGAACACCAAAACGCTGCGAGTTCCCCACCGCAACGTCCACTCCAAGCTCTCCGGGAGACTTGATGAGTGTTAACGCTAGGAGATCTGTGGCACACACTGTTAATGCCTTAGAAATCAAATAAAGAGAGCGTTTATCATTTACTGTTTCTTCAAACAAATCAAAACACATTCATAAGCTCGTTCTCCCCCTAATATTAAAACAAAATTTAAATCAGCTATTTTTAAAACATACATTTCCATTGACTTTAACCATTTATAATTAAATTTGATCATATATATAATATGTTGAAATGCGCATCACATAAACTATACTCCAAACACGCTCAGAGAGGGCGCACTACGTAGTCGATCCAGAGACACCCAGGCAAGCCCCTTTCTCTTCCACAATAAGTGTCCTGTTTCGTTTTATGTGCATTACACAATGCAAGAGACCTCTACAGTTTTACATCAGTTTTTTTTTTCATGTTGCGAGTATCTCTAACTAACCACACAAGGGAATTAGGGTAAAATGTTTAATTATTTGAAATTGGCAATCTGGTAAAAACATTTTTCAGTGTACTTCAATTAAGTCTGGCATCTGATTTGGGGGCTAAATTGGGCTAAAACCCTCAGAACGGCCTACAGCAAATTGACTGAGGAATTTGAGCACAAAGGAAAAAGAAACATTTATGACAACCGGAAATAATCCTGTTTGTTGTTGTGGGGTTTTTTTCGCAAGGAAATAGTTGAACATACTCCATGTTTCTTGGCCGACTCAACCAAATCATGGAAATCATCAATGGTTCCATCAGTATCTGGATACTGAAACAGGATACCAGCCACGTCATCACTACTGAAATCAACATTATTTCGATCAACAACCTCAACCGCAATTCCCAACGGCCTGTAGAAAAATCAATCAGAAACAGAAATTTGTAACATTTTTTTTGTAGTTAATAGATGCAAAAATTTCATCAGGGATAAAGAATAATACTTTGGTTTTACCATAATACACTGATGTGTGATAAGCAATGATGGGTGCTTCCCAATTCCTGAAGGAAAAAATCTATAGGCATACATACTACTTGGGTGGGAGTCATCCCTGCGGCCCTTCCACGGCAAAACAGCCTAACTCGAGAAATAACATTTTGAGACAAGCAAGTACAGAGATAAGCTGTTTTGCCATAAAAATGGGATGAAAGTGTAAAAAGAGGCTGAGATAGGACATGTTATATTCACATCCATACATAGCATGACTTTGAAACTTTGAAAAGGGAAAAGCACCCTCAATTTACCCAGAAATGATCTGATGAAAAATTTTTCAATGTGCACCATTAGGCTTCCTTTTTTACAAATGTTCCTGTGGCCATACCCCCAGACCCCCACCGCCAAGGCCCAATTTCATAGGGCTATTTAAGCACAAAAAATAGCTAAGCACAAACAAAATTATGCTTGTAAACCAGAATGAGGTTACCAGCCAAAACACCTTGTCACATGTACCATCTGTGACTGGTATCCTACTCAATTTTGTTTCAATATAAAGTTATGTTCTTTCTTTCTTTCTGGACATGTTTTTGAGTAGTCAGATGCGCCAGGCAGCAGCTCTGGACTTCTCTCGGAAATTGCACAATCAGCGCTTAGAAACCCTGTATTGAGCGCTATATAAATGCAAGCTATTATTATTATTGTTATTATTCTACCCTTAAGAAAACTTCCAGAAATAATTTCAGCGTTACACAGCAATATCTAATCAGTCAAACATACACTCCCAAAATAAATAAAAAATACCACCCCCCCCCCCAAAAAAGCAAATATTGATAGCAATGAAGTAGACAAACACTTGTCCTCCAACCCATTTCTACAATGGTATTTGTCAATAACAAGATAAAATACCAAACTATTATCATTACCTCATTAGGGTTAAAGGTCAAGTTGCAAAGTTTCACAAGTTACGCAAGTTTCTTTGTGATTTTTTAATTAATTGAAGTACGTTGACTGAAGTGCATGGGGTGTGTTATTTGTACAGACTAGGTAGTCAAACTTTACTGCATCTTCCCAACAATGTGTCTTATTTAAAGGCCATGTGGTCAAAATGTCAATTAAACAAATTTTGAGAGCAAAGCACTTTCGTGTACTACATCTTTAACCATTTAGAGACCAGTCATTTCTGTATAATACTAAGGGTTCTCCCCAAGTTTTTTTAAAACTGTGGGGCATTCTGGATCCAAATTATTTTATGTTTGGCCGAAGCACGCTAAATTGAAGCGTTTTCGGAATGTTTTTCTACTTGGTTTTCAAAGCCCTACTGTGCAATCTGGAGCATAAATTATGGTTTCTCTCGATTTTTTGAGAGAAAAAAAAACCCACCAAAACCATTCTCTTTTTTGAGTATCTGCCAAAATTTGCAATTTTTCAGCTCGATACGCTAGCTTGTGCATGGGGGGAAGGGGGCCCTGATACTGTTTCTGACTCATTTTTAAAGCACTTTTATTGTATCTTTATTGATAATTTTACCAATAAATCAACATTATCTAGACAAAAACCAATATATGACCCTACCTTTAACATGTGAAATAATGAACAATGTACAATCAAGACATGACATTTACTTGGCCAGTACTGGTTGAGTGAAAAGGTCAAATCTTGTGGCCGCTTGTAGCTGGTATGCTGTTGGCAAGCCACTGCGTTACATGCACGCATATCTCTGGCACTCCCAAAGTTTTTGCTATGTACTTCTGGCTCCGTGAAATGTTACCCCCCAAAACAACCACAAATTTCTTATGACAGAAACTTTTAATTCTGAGAAGACCTCAAGTTTTTGAAGTATGTCATGTAAAGCCAAGTCAAATTGTTAAAATTTTCTTGCATAAATACCCAAAAAAAAAAACTACACTAGCTTAATGCAATTCCTATGGGCTTCTACTATTGAATTGTCGAGTAAATTTGTGTTAAGTGGGCATGGCCTAAAAGTACTAAACGAACAGGATGGGCATTTTGGTACAAGCTGCATACGGCCGCTATGGTCTCTATTGGGTTTCATCTGTTCTCTTTTTTGTGAAAATTTTTGTGAACATCAAAATTGATCAGGGAGACAAAAGGGAATACCAGTCTCTTAGGAGTTTGGAATAGTGTGAGGGGGGGGGGACAATTCACTTGAATCTCCATGGCAGGGTTATCAATATGGTAAGCCTTACTTTCAATCACCCTGTGAATCTATTGTGTCCATCTCAGTGGTAGGGCAGACAACGCATCACTGGAGCATAACGATATCCTAATCCCACTGCAAGGATGATAGCGCAGATGTCTGGCACAGTGGGCGGCATAGAGAGGGTACAGTTCCCTGAGAATGTGCATTTAATTTTAAAAGTCCCCCCCCCCTGGGCCTGGAATGTCATCTTTGTAATAACATTAACTGCATGTCACTCATGAAATTGTCAAACTAATATCTCTTGGTGTTAATTCACTGGAGCACACTCTGTTTTTCTCCTCGGCTATAAACACCTCTGAGAAAGTAGAATGCTCCAGGGATAAGCAGAATGTACAGGGACTGGGTGTATTTATGATGGGCGTGTCCAAAGGTACCAACCTTGCTCTGGTCTTGACAATGGCTAACGTCTGTGGATGACACTTCTGGTCGACGTAAAATTTCATTCTTTTGGTGTGCCTACAAATTGGAGAAATTTAAAGTGCATTCAGAACTTCAGCAAATATTCCCGCAGAAAACAGCCCGTTTAGTGTGATGTACAGTGGTCAGGCATATTTTTATTATATAATTTTGGTATTGAAACCAAGGCTGCCTCATAAGTGAACTTAATCACTGTAGCTCGCAAGCCTGAGGAAACCTGTAAAAAAAAGGGTGCTTGCTATGTGAACCAGAAACACTGGGGTTAACCCCTACTCTTTCACGATAAGTGTTCTGGGTTCTTTTTACAGGCACTAACAATTCTAGTACACGGGACCTATGGCTTAATGTCCCATCCGAAGGACAAAGCAATTATGGTAGAGTATCTTGCTCAAGGACACAAGTGTCATGACCAGGACTCAAACCCACACTCTGCTGATCCGAAACATGAGAGCTTGAGTCCGGTGCTCTTAAACCGCTCGGCCATGACCCGCCACAAGCTGCGTATTGAAAGTGTTGCAACATGGTGGGCCCAGTTTCTTTGGTCACATGGTTGCTGGACGCCATTTTCGGTCCAAATGCAGCACAACCCAATGTGCAGTCTAGTCTGGCGCCCAGTGTGCACACATGCGTTTTTTTAGACCACAAATGGCTTCTAATTGCAATTTGTCGCAACTCTCTCAATAAACAGCTCTGCCCTACACTGATGTGTAATAAACACTGTATATTCAATACTCAGCTACAGAGAGCTTTCCAACTAGGTACTTTCAGGAATATGTCCCCACTGAGAGACATATATTTCTTACCTGCCACACAGTGTCATAGCCTCGGCAGCAGCTGTCCCCTCATCCAGGAGTGACGAGTTAGCGATGTCTAACCCTGTCAGATCTGTCACCATCGTCTGATAGTTTAGCAGGTTTTGTAGTCTACCCTGGGCTATCTCAGGTTGGTATGGGGTGTATTGGGTTGTCCTGAAAACATAGGGGATAATTGTACATCATATTTTGTAGTCTACCTTGTGGGCTATCTCGGGCTGGTTTGAGGGTGTATTGGGTTGTCCTTCCTTCAAATAAGGTAATTGTATGATAGATTTTGTAGTCTACCTGGGCTATCTCAGGCTGGTTTGGGGTGTGTTGGGTTGTCCTGCCTTCAAAAGGGGTAATTGTATGATATATTTTGTAATCTACCCTGGGCTAATTCGGTTTGGTATCAGGTGTTGGGTTGTTCTGCAGTAGAGGTGGTAATTGTACAATAAGTTTTGTAGTCCACTCTAAAATATTTTGGGCCACTGTGGGATTTTTTCAGGTTGTTCTGCAATTGCGTTCAACAGCTTCTAGGCTACCTTGGGCGAGCATTGGGGGGTATATTTGGGTGTCCTGTGATTAAAGGGAACAATTTACAGATGTAGTCTCACAATAGGTACAAGAAGCCTCATCTTAATGTATCTCAGACTTACCATCCAGGATTTTCGAGAATGTTTCTCTGAATGGTGGTTGGTACCCAGCAGTTGTAGTAACCCAGACCAATGTAGCTACGCCATAACTCATTCTGGTCAGCTATTTGCCTCAGCCTACTAAGTGTTTCTGGTTCACCTTGACAACAAAAAAACAAAAGGAAACTGAAAGCACTGAGATTACAAAGACTGTGAAACGAAAGCTTTTTTATACGAACTAGGTATAAAATTTCAAGCTCATTGCTAGTTTGGCTTCTTACTTTTTAAAAGGGGCTCTGTGATACTCAATTTATGAAGGACAATGCTCAAAGATTGTCTCGCCTTATTCCTCAAATCTCAAGTCACTCAATACCTGTTTCCCCCTGAATTTGACTAGATTTAATTTCTTCTTACCACAACAACAACAACAAATCACCCAGTTTGACTTTGACTCTTATGTATGTACAGTTCAGCGAACAGATACAGCGACTAGTCAGTTTCCAACTGTAGGAAGGAAATTACTGCACATTTAATGAGCCCAACCAAAAGACACAATCGGCGACCGGAGTCACGTGACTCATAGTGGGTGTACAGTGTAAACAAACCAAGCAAGCAACGCACAGTAGTGTGTGTGTGTGTGTGTGTGTGGACAAGCATGGCTGCTTCCAAGTACTGCTGACGTATGGTGCGAAAGAAGCCATGCTTTTCCAAGCAAACTGGGCGCGGCTGCTTGGCTTGCTTGCCTTGTAATACCCACTATGAGTCACATGACTGCAGTCGCCAGTTGTGTCTGTCGGAGTTCCAACAGAAGCAAACTTGTGAATGGCAGTTGACTCAATAGGATGCCCCATTTTTTACACAATAGACCCCTATCATACTGCCACCATCTTGGTCATATTCCTTGTATCCAATAACAGTAGTGAATGCTGATATTCCTTACACAATTAAAGGAACCAGACTACTTCTTCCCTTCCAGCCTCAGTTTGGCTAATATAACAATTGTTTAGAAAGGAGAAAAATCAAGATGGCCACACCACGATAAAAGTCTGTATAGGCCTTTGACTGCAAACTTTCTGTGATTACAGTTTACTTGACATCTGAACTCAAATTGACCACGTTAGGCAGTTGATTCAGGGCTAGAATTTAACGAGAAAATCTCCACAATTACTGAATCAACAAATATTTCCTTTTACATCTGGTAATAAACCAAAAGGGTAAATTCACATCAATTTTCAGTGAACAAAGAAAACTTTACTTTAACATAGCTGAACTTTTAGGAGCAGGCATGGCATTTGGTCCTTGGAAAAAAGTGGGACATTTTTATCGAATACACACGGGCTGATGGGCTTCCATGTAATTTGTTTTCGGGTGTCAGTCACTTCGTACCCAAGTCACTTCCTACCCAAAATATCATACCCAAGTCATGGTATAGACCATTATCATGCCGCCACCATTTTGGTCATGCTCCCTGTATCCAACAGCAGTAATAAATACTAATACTCATTGTACCCAAACAGAACCAGACTATTTCTCCTTCCAGCCTCGGTTTGGGATACATTGATTTGAATGGGAGAATACCAAGATGGCGGCACCATGATAAAGCTCTATAGTCTTTTCAGACTATTTAATCACAGTTTTTCTGATTTTTCCAATGGCACTTAAATCATAAATCAGACTTAAGCAGGAAGAATATCATGTCTACAGGTGGCAGTTTAGAATGTAAAAAGTTTTTAGTATACGTTACTGAATCCTCAAATGTGTGCGCTTGGAAAAAACTAGATTGCGGGACGTTTTAAAATGTCACTCGCCAAGTGTTCAGATTACTGGTCTGTGGTCAGACATCCAGCCAGTGGTTTATTTCAAGTCATATGGGCCCAATTTCATGGCTCTGCTTATCGCCGAATTTCGCGCTTACATTTACCATTCTCCGCTTACTGTGCAAGCGCCAAATTTCTGTGCTAGCTGTGTAAGCGAGGAATGCCTAGTAACATGGAGTACGCACGCGCACAAGCAAAAATTCTCTGCTAACCCGTGAAATACGCTTGACGTGAGCGCGGAATTCCCTGCTTCCGTAAGCGCCGATTCTTTGCTTACGGCAAGCAGAGCCATGAAATTGGGCCATGGTCAAAGCTCAGGATTAAGCTATCCTCTTTGTGGATGCCCACCATCACAGTTTTACCCTTTTAAAAAAGACAAGATAATTGTGCCATCTTACTCATAGGAGGGTCAAGGTCCAGCTCCCTCTTGATCCTGATATTTGTCGGTACAGTCTGCTCAATCAACCCTTCCAAACTCTTCCAGGAAAAAACAAAACAAAAATCAAGTCATGTTATAAATGAACTCTCCTTGAATCATTTGGTAAAAATGCTTTATCTGCCTCTATTGCCTCCGTCTAATTCCACTAGTGCAGTGAAACATTTTTTTTGTAATTTATGGTTGTGATGCTTGATGAACGATAACAATTGATGAGGAAAGGAGGCCAAATCTGACCACTATTTTCGTACCTAATTTGATAAAAAAAAGTATTTATTATTATCTTTTTTACATGAATAAAGTTAAGTTTTTGATCAAAACAAGTGATAAGTGGTGGGTCTGCTGGGTATTCTGCAACTATATCAAATAAAATCAGTCAATACTCAGGAATCAAATTTGTCTCTAAATCAACTCAACTATTCCCCTTCCCATAGGAGTAGGTTAAAATCAAAGCAAAAATGGATCTTGAAAAATGTGTTTCACGTGTTCAATAATAAATGAAACTGTTTTGGTAATGAGAAGCTTATTCAATTTCAAGTGATGAAAGTCTGATCAGATTGTATCATTTTTCCCACTTCACCCACCCTTCCATGTATTCACAAAATAAGGAAACTTAATTTGTTTCCAATTAAAAATGTTATATAAACTCAACAAAAAAACATTAGTAAGTTCAACATGTTCAACAATGATTCTCATAATTAATATTAATCTGACTTTACCGTTGCACCAATAAAAGAAAGCATTTCTTCAATGTCCGAATCTCTGGGCCCCAAATGACGATCAGGGAAGTAGTCGTGCCTCTTGTACACTCGATCCAGTTTCCGAGAGTTGGTCTCCGCTGTTGTTTGAGGTTTGGCAAGACTTTGCTGGGAACAACACCGAGCATGGTGGGCCCATTTGTGCTTTAGGTTATCCGAACTCACAACACACGTTGACGGCAAAACGTTGTTTACCGCCGTGGCGGCAAAGAGGTGCAATGTTTTTACGCGGCCAGAACTCTTCTCCGCCACGGCACGAAGTCGTCCGAGTTGAAACATTTTTTCAGTCTAATTTATCACAGCAGCTTTGTAAATAGTTCGCTATAAAAACGACTGATATTACAGGGCAATTGCCCAAGTAAAAGAGAACATAAATCGAAATGTTTGTGTCCTTCGGTTTTCTACGATAATGTCATGTTCATGTTGTTTTTGTGATCAACTGATGACGCAGCGAGGCATGATGTTCCTTCCATATAGCCGGATCCATCCAAGCCATCTGATTGGAAAAGTACTGGGTCATCCTCAACCTTGCTCCAAACAAAACAAACTACACGACCCACAACACGCACAAAGAATTAACACTCGGAGAACGAGGAAGAATGGTACGTCAGTAGCTGGTACTTTGTATACTAATTTTGTATATCTATTTACGATAACCAGTTTGTTCCAGTTAGGTAAGCCGCTTTTTTACGTCATAGCGACACACCCCCATGTACGGGCCAATGAGATGGGGATACATTCCAAGTAAAGGCGAACTTTGCATAATATTATTATATTTGACATTTGACGCACTTGGTGGGGTCATGGTCGCTGGGTGGCGTGGTTAGACTCAGGTTCAAAGAACACAAAATGATCTACCTGTTCGCCAACAAAAACAGCAGCCGAACTGACAGACAAAATGAAGTTTGCAAAGTATTGGCAGATGACCCTCTGTTGCCACCGTTTTTATAACCTAGTTTATTTTGAAAAAAGTCGACATTTCAATCAGCATGCTTTCATTGTCACATCACGCCTTTCCTCGTTCAGTAAGTATAATTAATGATAGAGCGAGTATAATGATGAAGCATCCTCCATGGATGAAGGAAGGAAAAGTAGATCTAGTACTTCATCGTGTTACTACTACAACTTCATTTCGTTGTGGTATGTTTTGTTTTTTTAATGTTCGACTCCAACATAGTATGCATTCGGTCAGAATGGCGTTCATCACGGGATATGAAAAGTACATCGTAGTTCTACTCGTCAGTCCCCCCCCACAAAAAAACCAAACCACAAACAAACAAACAAACAAACAAACAAACAAACAAACAAACAAACAAACACCCCAATAAACAAACAAGCAAACAAACAAACACACACACCAACACCTCAACAAAACGAAAAAACACACAAACAAACAAACAAACAAACAAACAAACAAACAAACAAACAAACAAACAAACAAACACCGAAAACACCGAAAACACCCAGCCGCACACACACCCGCACAACCAACCAAACCAAACAAAACAGAAGTAGGCCTGCTGATTCTCCTAAGTCATGCAAAATAATATAATTTGTTTCTGTTCATGGTTTACACAGTAATGAAGTCACTTAGTTGAAGTTGCCCGACACTAAGTCAATGGGACCGGGGCTGTTTGTTGTCCAGGGTCGAGACCCGATAAGTATACAAAGTATTTTATTATTTCCCGTTTGAAACACTGTCAAAGTCGATAAAATAGCATTTGGTGGGCGTTGCAGCCATTTTCAATTTTGTGCATTTTTTTTTTCACAAGAAATCGTGACCACAATAAAATAATGAAATTTTCACATGTTGTTTAATTCTTTGTTCATTTGAAAAGAAACTGGATTGCATTATAATTTACTCTTCCAAAAGAAAATGATAACATTATACCCTCCTTCTTAATGCCAATCAAAACGTTTTTCAAGTTAAGACAAAATGACTATGCCAAAATGGACAACGTATTGTTTCTCTTTTTCTAAACTGATATAGTCGCGTCACTCTGCTGAAGAAAGGGGGCGTGTTCTGGGCGGGAAATGGGCGGGGACGGGGGGTGGACACCACTTAGAATTAAAAATAGTAGCTTCATCCCCAATTGTAACTTTTTGCAGATCAAACAGTTTCACTAATTTAGAGGTATTTGGTCTTTTTGTCAACATTTTTTAAGCCGTTGGACGAATTACTGGGAAATAAAAATGTGCCCGCCGTCTAGAAAGGTCTCCCCTCCTCCAAAAATGCACCGTGTTCATGACGTTGCAGAATCTCGCAGGCAGTGTGCCTTGGTTGGTGTGGCCAATCAAAAGGCACGTGCAATAATATACACATCTACCGGCGAGGCGACGATCAATGAATGTAAACACATAGTGTGGCGCGTTGTTGCATCATACATCAGTCCATGTGAATATAAGTACAAAGTAAGCCGGCTTTATTAAAAAACAGTGTCGCCGATATCTGACTGCATGTGACTCGACTCGCCTCGCTGCCAAAAAAATCGATCGTGTAATTTTTGATGCTTTATTCATCACCAATTTTGAAACGACAGCCGCTAAATTAAGTATCAGAATCTTGTCATCATCATGGCAGAGAATGGAAACATGAGTTCGGACCCCGAGACCACCTTTCCAGGTTTTGCTACGGCAGCGCTCCATGCTGGCCAGGAGCCGGAGCAATGGGCCTCCCACGCCGTAGTGCCGTTGATCAGCTTGTCCACGACATACAAGCAGCATGCACCCGGGCAACTGGTAGCGGTAAGCTTGATAATTTTTTTACACCATACATCTGGTGGATTTTGGCAGATCTATGTCCATCGTGTTCGTTGTTCGAGTGCCTAATGTAAATGACAGTCATTTGGGTTGAAATGCATTACATTATCCACGTTTTTCACAAGAAAGGGTATGATAGTTCTTGATCAGAGAACGATTGCTGAATCCGACCGCCACTTACATTATCACTTGAAGATGCTCCAAAACATTACCATATTGTGGTAAATAATAACAATAATATACTTTTGTTGTGTTAATCAAGTGATAAGGACAATATAAGGTGGCATGATGAATTTAGAGAATGTATAAATTGTCAAATTTTATGTTGTGTAACTGAATAACTAATTGAATACTTTTTAATTAAACATAATCATGTAATTGTAAATTAAAAAGAGGCATACAAATCAATAAGAATGCATGTGTATGGTGTGTAATCTAATTGGTAATAATTCACAGAATAAATCCCGAAACGGATGAATCCACTAATAATGAAGTTTGAATGAACCTTAAATTGTGTGATGACTGTTCCATGATCATGAAGGAAAGAATGATGTTGACATGTCATGTACATGTGTATGCTATCATCGGATCCACTCAACCTTCTTTACATTGTACAAGTCATTTTAAGGGAGTGTCTAAAAAAGTCAGGCATGTTCAAGTGCAAAAGAACATTCCTATGGGCACACTCCCTCCCCCCCCCTCCATTCATTGGACCACTGAACGTTTCGCTAGACTCAATCATTGTGCTAAAGTATAAGAACAATCCTAACACAAGCAAATGTACGCATGCTAGTATTTCGAACGTTCCAATGGAATATTCCAGTGGTCCAACAGAACAGTCCATGTGCATGCCATGCGCTGGAATATTTATCCAATCCACTTCAGAACGTTCCCATTCAGACTTTTGAGATGCTCCTAACTGTGTGAATGTCCGTTACAGGTGGAGGTGTAACATTCAATTCCTTGAAATCAAATCTTTCCTAAATTTACCTCTACATTACACCATTGTTTTTTCTGCATTCACATTGAGTTGAATAAATGTGATAATTCCGACTTCTCTTTTCACTCTTTGCGCTGCTAGTGAAAAAAAACCCAGTGCATCCCATATATTGCAACATCGACTTCATTTTCGCCATATAGATGTTGTCTAAACAGTCTGTGCAAGTAAAACAGATGACAATGTTAAGGTTATTTAAGACAAAACAAATTAGTTTTGTTGCTAAGATATTTTTTGTTAAATTGAAGACGAAAATAAAACCACCAATATCCACTCCCTCTCCACACCATATGGTAACACTATCTGGCCTAGGAAAAAATTTCAATGTACACACATGTTTAATGCACACACTCCATCATTTAATCGAAACAACTTTGAACCAGAGAATGGTATTTAATATCTATTAGAGCGTTAAAATCAACACTACAACAGCAGGCCTGATGATGTAGTTCCTTCTTGTAGCAGGCATGGCCATGATTGTCCTATTAATCTGCAGATTGTTGGCCCTCAGGGGGAAAAAACAGTAAAATCTTTACTAAAAAATCTATAATTTAGCCTTAAAACCATGCGTGTGTAGGTCAGCCCTTGTGCTCAATCATATGTTCGTACTAAGGTCTAATATCTATGTTGCCTGTTGTAAGGGGTAGGACCATTTTATTTTATCAGTAAATGGTAGGGCCTATTCTGTAAGAGAAATATTTCATTTTATCAATTTTATGATCAAATGCTTTATACTCAGCATACCATATCACATTTCCTAGTCTGTCCGTTCATGTCATGGGGCACCAAAGCAATGGATCAGAAGCATGGAGGCAGTCAACTGTGTCAAAAGCCTGTCCAGTGTCCACCACGTGCACCCAGTGCACACACACTTCAACCATGCTTCAACCCAAGCTGTTAAGTTCTACTGTAGGGACAACACCTGGTCTTTTCTCTATGTTTCTAACAACAGTCTCCCCAATAATGTAACTATCTTGAGTCCGGCCCCCAAGATGGCCCCCAAGACACTCTTAAGTGTCCTTGAAGCATCTAAGACTAATCTCTCCTTTTTGCACTAACTGCATACTGCATAGTCCATGTTGTCACCAGCTTTGAATGTATCTGGCATAACCCTCTAAAGCCCCTGGCACACGAGAGCAATTTAGCAAGGGTCCCTTGCTAAATTGTACATGTAGCATGGTTAATTGTAACATTTTACAAAATGTACCTCGTGTGAAAGGACAACAATTTTTGCACTGTCCAGGGTCCCTTGTAAAACCTTGTCAAACATTGCTACATGTTGTCGGAGGTCCGGACCTATGACAAAATCATCTGCATAGCGCACAATCGTCATTAGTTCTTTAGTTTGGCTGTGTGAAAGCTTGCAAAATCAGTCCTGCACGGGGACAACAATCAGCGCTCGTAAAATTTGTAGCAAGGGACCATGGTAATTTTTGTGTCGTGTGAAAAGGGCTTTACACAGCTATTTACTTCACAGACATTGCATGAAATCTTTCTGAAAGGGTCAGTCTGTGGATCAAAAGGGTCGTGATCTTTCAGCTCTAACTTTCAGCTCATTGGTCAAACACAGTTGCCAGGGTCTGTTGCTCAATGTGCTATTTTCTTCTTGCTGTTAAGGACCCAGGCAAAGATGTTTCTGAAAGGCAGTTTGGGCGTAGCGTGGGGTGCCCCCCTTGGAAGCTTACTTTAATGGGTAGAGTCACCATGATGAATGTTGTCTCTTTCTAATGTAATATTAGCTGACTCCGAGTTAAATTTCAATAATGTCTGTTCCACTGACTTGCTTAGTCACAAGTTACTGACTATGTGATCAAATAGTTTTGGGGCAAGCTTTGTTTAGTAACCTCCAGATGAGCAAACCCTCTGCACTTATCCATTCAAAATTGTGTATGGTGGTTCACCATCTCTTATGTAGACGCAAAAGCATGCCCCAGAATTAAAGGACAGCAAGTGTCTAAAGTCTGATGAATTCAAATATAAGCAGTGTAACTTGTGACTAGAAGCAAGTTATTGTATAAAACATTATTGAGATTAACTTGCAAATATGGCATTTTATGGTCCTCTTTTTTGTTCTCAAAACAATAAGGTATGTCAACAAGTGTACGCAGTTCTTCTTCTCAAATTCAAGGTCCTCAATGCATTTTTATTGTTCTTGCTATTTATTCAGAGCCCCCTATTGGCTTCATAGAAGGTCTGTGCTCCACCCCTTTCAAACAGCATTGACTCATAGCATGGGTTACAGTCAATTTGTGTTGTAACCATTAGAATGTCCTAAAAAGTTTGAAGTTCAATTAGTTCATTCCATTGTCTCCGGGCAGAACCTTATCACATACATGTACCACATTTGATGCGTAGCCTACATTGAACATTGTTAAAATATAATCCCAAAATGACGTCATAGTTTCAAGGTTCTCTTCATGGGTTCCCACCTCTAATAGAAGTCATTACAAAATATTGTCGTAATTTAGAGCATTTTCTGTATGACAGCGATCGTCTAATGTCGCTTTTTATTACTTTGAAGTTGTTGACAAACAAGCATATGGATACATGCGTTCCCTTTGTGACTTAGGTCAACCTCTCTCAATTTAGCTCGGGTCGTGGACACTTTCTGTTGCTGGTTTTCACGACTGCCCCTGCAGAGTGCAGGCATAGCGTTATTTTCATGTGATTTCAGAGATTTGACCGAGTGCTGGGGGGGGGGGTTGGTTTCTGTCTCAATTTATAAATCCAGCAATAAAAGAAATCAAGGAGACAACCAACATCGTGACCACTCATCATTTTCCTTTGTTTGGGTCATTTTCCTTTGTTTGGGTCGTTTTCTACCTCCTTCAGTCCTTGGGAACACTCCCTATGTTGGAAGGTCAACACCTCATCAAAAACTAAGAACTCCACCACTGTGGATTTACATGTGTACTACATGTAGCAGGCCTTGAACTTCGCTCTTGAAGGGGCACAGCAATTTTCCTCTGGTAAGAAGGGGCACTCTATGAGGAAAATGTAAATTTGTATTGGAACTTTGCAAAGGGCACCACAGCAAAAGCACAGGGCACCACGGCCATTGCTGTGGGTGCCTTGGGTTATTTTGAGGCCTGATGTAGAACGCCCTGAAAGTTTTAAGTATGTTCATCACAGCGCAGTCAACAGCAGGCGAAGCTGAAACAAACTGATCTTACTATTGAAGGTTCATTTCATGACAAAAGTTAATTATAACCAGTTAAAAATCAATTGTACAAATACAATAACATTGTCAGTGGTTTGGAACAGATGGTACTGTCATTCCTGAATTTACTTTCAGTTTGAAGGTCAGTCTAAGCCAATATCGATAAAACAGATCGAACTATAATTGAACAAAATGATGACTCACCATTTCAGTCCCTTGGCTCTGTGCAGGCAAGCAATGATCTGATTTAATGCAAACGGGGAAAGTACATGTACACAAACTTACAAGTTGACACCTAAAAGCAAACGTCAACGCCATGGATGACCGTGCATTTTTATATCTTCTTTTTGAGGGGGGGGGGGGGGGGGGGCTGCATGTACATTGTAGCTAATCCTTTTGTTTAGGAAAGGAGGTTTTGGCATGCAGCAAATGTAGACAAATCTCTGAGCACACATGCTGTGCACACACACAGGTATTAATACTGTAGCAGGCGTGCAATTTTTCAGCATCAGGGCCCAATTTCATAGAGCTGCTTATAAGCAGAAAATAATGCTTAACAATTTCCTGCTAAGCAGAAATGAGCAGGATACCAGTCAGAAATTGTACACAGGACATAGTTTATCGTTTATCGTGCTTAGCAAATTTGTGTGCTTAATTAAGCAGCTCTATGAAATTGGGCCCAGTTCAGCAGATCGTTGTTGGCTTCTCAGCCGTACCATTGACAAATGTGTAAAACACAGTCAGGGCTCGCCCTAAACTTTTTGAGTGGTTGGCCACCAGGACCCGAGTTTAGCCTGTTATTTCACCAGTCTGTCATCATTTTCAATAGGTCATGAGGCCTATTTCAAATGAAATGGGGAAGACTTCCGCTCAGACACTGGACTAACCGGCTGGATCATTCAGAGTGAGTTTTGACTGGTCCTCTGGTGTTCTAACTGGCGTCCTGCTAGTGGACCACTGTTACATGGAAGGGAGAGCGAACGCTGACAGTACAAAGTCTTGCCATGGCTGGTACTGTCCTCTCTTTTTTTGTCTTTTTTTAATTTTTTTTTTTTTACAAAGTGCAGTTGCATTCCTAAGATGTACAATGTAGTGTCTTATAATGGATTGGAAGAGTGGCTGTCCGGCTGTCCACATTTGTTTTGCATAAAAAAAGAGTCACAAGGTGGGAAGTCAAACTCAAAGTCACCACCTGGAAAACTCACAAGAACTAAAATCACATTTTGTAAAATAATTCCTTTAATATGGGTGATCTACATGTACTATTCAGTCTTAGTGACCATTACAGTTTGCCTACAGTGTAGGAGATGCCATTTTCATAGTGCACTATGTGTACATGTGTCGTAAAAAAAAAGGACCACATTTTGGTAGTCACGCCGGCAGAACGTCGCGATCCCAGTCATTTGTGGTTTGCATATAATATGCAGACAGCATCAAGATAGTACCGGAAATTAAAGGAGTGAAACCACGCATTTCTTTATGCATGTTTCATCCATAGTGTGTAAAGCGCCAAGGTCGCATTTCTCTGACTGCGTTTAAATGGCATACTGTTAATGTACTTTTTCCTATTTGGCATAGGCTGGTGAATGTTTACATTCATGTCGCGCTTCAAGGTCGCGAACTGCCAGGGTTGGGGGAGACATAACCCTCTGGCCTTTCGTTTAAATAAGCTGTAGACTGTACTGTGAATGCTCTTATGTTATACATGTATGTTATTTATGTAGTACACAATGTATCAACAAAATTATTTACATGTATGATATAAATAGAAGAGCACAGCTTTGTTGCTGGCCATACAGCTGGGAGCATAGAGGATAGAGCAAGGAGGAAAGTGTAGTTCGGTCGTAAATTCTCTTTTGCTCTGTTTATCGCCAAAGGTCAAGCTGGTACACAAGTTTATTTTCACAGTCTTTTAAAATGGCATAAACAGATTTGTACTGACTGCAACATTGTTGACCCGTATTATACATATGTGTATTAGTAAACTATTTTTGCCTTTTGACGTTTTAACCTTCCCATTTTTCATGCTGTTGAATACATCTAGCTGTGCACCATTATTCGGCTGAATAGTGGTTTCTGACTGCGTTGGCTAGCTGCCCATATTAAACACAGATGAAAAGAATCAATTTTTCAATATTTCTCGTCACACCATATAAATTCATGCAAAAAATCTGAAATCTGGTGCTGAAGGTTCCACTCCATTAGGCAAGACTGAATGATAAAAACCTGTACTAACAGGCCTTGCCCTTTTTTTTTGAAAAGTAGTCCACCAAGCTAGTGAACTATGCTTTTTACTTGCCTCAATGAGCCAAGATTATTGTCATAAATTTAGTTTTAAATACAAATGTACATGTAGTATTACATACATGTAGCAATTGCTACCAGTTTGTTGGTCACATTAAGTTAGACTCACACACTCACACACAACCTTATGGATTGGGTTTGGGGGTCCTGCTATTGTTGGTCTATTATTCCTTTTTCTAAAGAATTCTTTTGGGGGGTCCAGGTTGAACAAAGAATTCCCTTGTGGGGGTCCGTTGTTCCATTGTTGATAAGACCCCACAAGGTCCCTCCTGACAGGGTACGTTCAGACGAGGAGTTAAACTAGCCCTTAATCCAAAAGTGCTAAAATAACCCTCCGTTGGAACGCAAAAATCCGGTCCGCGAGGGTCAATTTGACCCAGAGAACTGGGCTAAACTAAATCTAAAATAATGTTGGATTAGCGTAACTTAGCCCAGGTTTTACGACCAACCCCCCGCTGCGAGGCCCAAGAAACCATCGTTGGAACGCAACTGACCTGCTACATCCGGTCTATTTTATTCCACGCGACCTCTCCACACAGAATGTTACGTCATCATAACCACATGTGTCGCGAGCATCGATGGGACGTAAATTGAAGTACCTGATTGGTCCGCTTCCGGGAAAGGTTGTGTATTATTCATGATACTCACAGCGTGCCTGTGTACTGCTGTCGGACGGAACTGCATGGGCCAGTCCATAAAATAGTCTGGCTACAAGAATCCTGCTTAGTGTGCCCGCAATATACGGAAGTATAACAGGTACCATACGCACTTCGTTGGTCTGAGTTTTTATTGTACGTGAAAGGTGATTAGTCAGTGTATTTTCTAACAATAAGCAGTGGCCAATGAGGTATCCGCTCTGATAAATCCGTGCAGATTGTCACGTTCTTGAATTCTTCCGAAAGCTAAGCTAAGAAATGCCTTGTTTTTTTAATGAGATCCCGACTGTTTCGCGAAGTGTCAAGATTATCATGACTTTTCAAGAACAAGATGAACATTTAAGCTATGTAATTATGTGTAACTTGTTTCTGCCGGGAATTTCTGAAAGTTAAGTAACACATTTTTTAGTGACCGTTGGCGTTTCTTTTGAAGTTTTGTCTCATCAACGTTTTTGTTTTCGCCCAAAAACTTCTTGAATCAGCGTAAGAAAAATTATTTGGTGAGTTACAATGTCAGTTTCACTCTTCATCTCTGATTTTATCCTGTTAAAATAAAATAACAACTGGACATTTTTAATGGTTTTTAAAATGCAACGCTGTTGCTCAGCTCATTGCCGTACCAAATCAACGGAGGTGTTTTTTAGCGGGGACTTCCCCGAAACCGGACCGGAAGAGTGGTCGGTCGGGGTCAGCTATGCATGACCTGATAATCCACGTGTGGGTCAGTTTAACCCGTGCGGACAGGACTAACTTACTCGTGTGAACGCAAGCCCAATTTGGGCTAAGTCATTTTTATCTTTTGGACACCCGCGGTGCTCGGATTAAGGGTTAGTTTAACTCCTCGTCTGAACGTACCCTAAGCTCACAGCTCTGTGTTGCAGTCATGGTGTGGACATTCCTTTGTTCGATACACTTTAGGGAAAATCCTGATCCTCAACACTGTGAACAACACTGTGTGGACGTGTGTAAGTCCACATAGTGTTTCAAGTCCCTACAACTAAATCACTTTGTTTGTGTTGTTCAAATCTGAAAAGAAAGAAGAAGAAAAAGGGAACATCTTTGACTGGGTTTGTCTTGTCATCTTAATACCAATAGTTGTTCTTGCCTTTCTGTAAACTGTTCCATTACGTTATAAGTACATGTTAACGCAACAGTAACAAATAATTAGTTTCTTGTATTGTTGCCGTTAGTTGAAATCTTGGCCGAGTACATGTAATTGATAAAAATGAGTGTAGTTAACAATAGTAGCAACCACCCCAGCTGGAGTGCAGACAGCGCAACACAAATCCTGGGCCAGGAGGGCCCAACGAGTAATGACCGGAATTGTACCTGTATTAAACCGCATCCAAAGTGCATTGGCTGACATTTTTTTATATTTCTTTAATGAAGCGATGCCTAAAATGTATGCGGGTCAGTTTTTGTCGTTGCAGCAACTCCACTGTGCTATTGAAAGTCTCTAGTGTGAAGCCACCATGAGACTTCGGTTGTTCTAATTTTACAGCCATGGAGAAAGCAATTCAGCCAAGCTTATCCGTGATTTTTACCTCCTGTACAGAGGATCAGTCTTGCCATCCCATTATAATAAATCCTTATAACTGGTTACAGTTTCTACCTCCATGACTGTATGCCTGAAGTCCTTGCTTGAAAGTGAAACCCTTTCTTCCACCATGCTCTTTGCATGGATTATTACGGATTGTTACTCCATATTGCATGGATTATTTTCTTCCCCCATGCTCTATGCTACATGTACATGTGGGTCTTTCCATAAATAAGGGGGCCAAAGCGTGACATGGTGTTATATCTCAAAAGATAATGTACTTTCTATATTCTTTGCATGTTTAAGTGGTGGGGATAGCTCATACGTTTAATGTATAACTTCAATTTCTCAAATCAGATTTTTTGTTTTCATAATACAATCCAAAACTATCCATCACACGGTAACGGAGACACCGGAATCTCAGTTTCCTGTTACAATGGGAAACTTGTGACTTGTTTTGCCATAAATTAGTAGGTTTTCATTGAAAATTTAAATTTCAAAGGGTAATATGTAAACATCATTGGTATTAATTATGTAATTCAGCTATTTTCAATGAAAACCTTCAAACGTACAAGTAGGCCAAGAAGTAAAAGCCGACAGTTTCACGCGTAACCGAGACACTGGTGTCTTTGTAACACCGTGACTCAAAAAGTCTTATCTCCCTTATTATACATCATAAATGTCTGAATCTAGCAAAATGCAAGATGTAATACCTGCTACATGTATGTAGCATCCTCCATGGTGACCAATAGACCCCAGAGAGTTTTCTTATTTCAGCTTGAACCCCACCCACCCACAGAAGAATTCTTTTTCAGAAAGGGGAGTACAGGACCCCCACAAACTCATCCAGTTGTAATGCCCAGTCTGTGTGCCTTAGTGTGCACACATTGCATTTCAGTGTATACAAATCCCATGGAGTGTTTACTGGTAGAGGGCATTTCAGGGGCGTTGCCTGATTTTCCATTCACCCATTGGCTGGGCATCAAGAGGTCATTCCATTAGTGAAATGGGGGTGGTGGTTAAATGGTAATATGGAGGATGTACAGTGTACATGTACCTCTGCAAAGGTCAATGTACATTACATGTCTAGACAACTTAGACAACTTTTTACGGGAACTTTTTTGGACAATTAGTGGCACAATGGGAGTGCTTTTACTGTATGTTGTTGACTGCAATACTTTTTGTTGGGTGGTGTTGTTTGATGTTATGATTTGGCTGGCCTTTTGATTTTATTTGAAAAACAAATGTGGGATGGTGAATGGTGGTACATGTAGGATCGATGATGAAAATTTTGTGTTGGTAATGTTGGGGGTGAAAACACTTTTTGATTAAGTAAATAAAAACGATTGTCATTGAGCTGATAATGAGACTGAGATTAAATTTGTTTAAACATTCATTAACAGTTAAAGGTTTACAAGTCTATAGGATTGGTAATGATAAAAAATACCATTGTTTGATTTCAATCTGAAAGCTTACTGATTATGAAGTTCATACTAGAACGGTTTTTATTTTCATGCGAAATGTTTCCCTCTGAAATGAAGTCATATTCGAGAAAACTGTATCTGAAAACCAAAAAAAAAAAATGCAACAGCTGATTTCGGTTGTTATAACCAAAATTTAGGACAATGTGTTCACATACACTGTAAGTGCTGAAAATTGTGCAAGGTTTTTTACTGTTTTCTCCTGACTCCACACAGCAGACTTGGCTGAAATTTTCACAAGTTTGTTATTTCATGTAAATTGTTGATCACACAAAACGTGAACACTGTCTGTGACTATTTTGTCAGCTTTTCCGATCCTGTAAAATTCCTTCAAAAACATAAATGGAGCAACGATAATCATGACGTGACTAGAGAAACTGTTTTAAGAAAACATTGATGAGGGTGTGTTTTGTCGATTAAGTTTCTTTAACAGATCAGTAATGTTCTATTTTCCTGGACCTCTGACAGGGTTACGAGTATAGCCGTGGTGGTAATCCAACTAGGACTGTTCTGGAAACGTGCATTGCTTCAATAGAGGGCGGCAAATATGGTGAGTTTTTAACTATCTCACAGAAACTCAAACACTGAGTGCAGATTGATCTTGAGGTGTGTATCTGAAACTGCTAAGCAAAGTGTGATGTCACAATGATATTGATAACATACATGTTTAGACGAATTTCAGTGCTTTGTGAAATCGAGACTAGGGGCCTTTCTCAAACCTCGGCTTGGGCTCCGGCTCCGTGCCGGGGCTCCGTGCCGCGTCGGCTCCGTGTGATACAAATACACGCTGCGCCAACAATTTATAACGGAGCCCAAGCCGGAGACGGAGCCCAAGCCGAGGTTTGAGAAAGGCCCTAGGTCATTCATATTCCAGCAGAGTTTGTTATTCGGGGAAAAATAACACCTTGCCTATTGGTTGGTTAATGTTTTGGGTAAATTTTGCCAAATTTGTTATCACACAAGCGTGAGTGGAAACGGAGAAATATAGCATTTTCTGCATCTCATATCCAACAAGGCTGAAGGCGCTATTTTTTCCATATTCCATTCTGTACAGGCTGCTGAAAACACTAATTTAATCTGCTAAACAAATTAATCTCCATTTTTTGGCCCCTCTCCCCTCCCCCCCCCCCCCAAAAACACTCACAATTGTGACTGTCAATTCGAAAAGCTTGATATTGCTATGTGTATTATATCTAGGCACATGTGGTCAGACACGAACAATGCTCCAAAGTTGGCAATGCCCCAAAGTTGGTTCCGGCAGACAAACAACTTTTGAACAAAATTACAGAAATGTTTTGTGTTTGACCTTGGCAACATTTACCCACCAACGCACCATTTGTAAAATATACAAGTCAAATTTACATCTGGACCGTTTTAGAGACTAAACTTCTCTATGATGAGGCAATGGAAATTGGGTTATTTTACGGAGTCCTGCTATGCATAACAATATGTTAACAGTCATGTACACAATGAATTGTCTCTTTTTACCCCAAAGTGTTGTAATACAATTTGTATAACAATTAAACCTCAGTTTTTGAAGAAAAAAATATATTTATTCTGATCTTTCAGAACTGTGTTTTAAAGATGGGCTACACAATAATGTCATAATGTCATGTACATCATGTATCTTGTAATTTATAATACATAATATAGTAGCGACTTCATTTCATGACTGAAAAGTTGACTGGGGGACTTCAATCCATGACTGAAAAGTCACAATGCGGGACTTCATTCCAAGACTGAAAAAAATGGAATGGGCGACTTCAATCCATGACTGAAAAGTTGAATGGGGGAGTTCAATCCATGACTGAAAAAAGGAATGAGCAACTTCATTTCTTGACTGAAAAGTTGAGTGGGCGACTTCATTCCATGACTGAAACGCTGCATGGGGGACATCATTCCATGACTGAAAAGTTGAATGGGTGACTTCATTCCATGACTGAAAAGTCACATTGAGGGACTTCATTCTATATGACTTCTGGGACTTCACTTCAAAAATGGAATGGGCGACTTCAATCCATGACTGAAAAATGGAATGGGCGACACCATTCCCTAACTGACTGCTTTGTCACTTCTGTTTCCACCAGGATTGGCATTCGCCTCCGGTCTTGCAGCAACCACAGCGATCAGTCAGATGCTGAAAACTGGGGACAGCATCATCTGTATGGATGACTTGTACGGGGGTACAAACCGTTTCTTCAACCGCATCGTAGTCAATGCTGGCATCAAGGTCAAAATGGTAGACGCATGCGATGCGTCACGGATTGAGGATGCCATCGACGCTACTACGAAGGTATGTTGACATTATGCATCATTGACCATTATAGTACGTATGGCTGTGGCGGTTTTCTGTAGAACTCGAGGATACAGAAGCGTATTGCCACCACGTGAATTAAAAAAAGGTTCTCTTTTATCGTGTACAACCGGATAAGTTATCCCATGCATACAAGATGATGTAATTATCGTGTACGTACCTTATAAGTTGGGAATTATTGTGTACACTGTACATGTCACGATAATTTTCAAACTGATCGTGTACAAGATAATTATCGTGTACGCACACGAAAAAGTATCGTGTACGTAGATGAAAAGTTATCTTATAAATGATAAGTTTGGACGTACACGATAAGAGAGATTTGTTTTCATTCATGTGGCGGCACTACCCTTCGATACAAGGAAAGCACTGAGGAGTGCCCACAGTACATAAGCCATGGGGTTTCTACATAATACCTGCTGTACAAACAAAATAAACACATACGTACCCAATGCTGGCCTAGAAGGTATGGTACTTTGTGGTAGTCTGTGGTACCAGTGTCAGGGTTCTCCTCAAGGTTTTTCAAACCTTGGGGGTGGGGAGGGGGGAGTGAGGCCCAAAAGCACGCTAAATGGGGGACTTTTGGGCACTTGGTGGCAGCAGACTTACCAGGTAAAATCCACTGTTCTCGGTAATGTGCGCATGCTCAGAACTATGTTAAAAGTGGAAATTTCCAGAACTACGTTAAAAGTGGTAAGTCTGCTGCCACCTAGTGTTCAAAAGTCTCCCATTGAAATGAGTTCCTCGGAATGTTTTTGCTTGTACTCTAACTTGGTTTTAAAAACCCTACTGCGCAATTTGGAGCATAACTTATGATTTTTAAAAATTGTATTTATTTATTTATTTATTTTTTTGCGTACCAGCCGAAATTTATTTATTTGCAATTTCTAACAATAGGGCACTGCATCGATTACTACGCAGTATTTATTTTATTGGATTTGGTTTCTGGTTGGTTATTCTGCAGATGATCTGGATTGAGACCCCGACGAATCCGACAATGAAGCTGGTAGATATTGAACAAGTCTGTAAAGTCGCACATCTTCACGACATCTTTGTGGTGACGGATAACACGTTTGCCTCACCGTATTTCCAGGTAAGCTAGCCTTCAAGAGACTGTTCATGTCTGCAGGGTTTGCCCCTAACTTGTTCAGTGACTGGCCAGCAGGACCAGTTAGCTTGTCAGTTTCACTAGTCCATCAGCTTTTTCACAAGTCCATGGTGCCATGTTGTTCAATCAATCTTTATTTAGCAAATTCAATACATACATAATATCAATAGGCAAAAGATAAAGATTGCACACTTAGGCCCAGGTCATTTATTATGGTCAACAAAGCTGGCCATGGTAGGTGCAGGGCAGACAAAACATAACTATGCGCAAGACATAATACCGAGAGATAAAGCAAATGAGCAACAAAAATAACTTAAGAACAATAACTACAGTCGCAGGTGAGGTTGGTCAGTAGACCCCCCAAGATGGTTTGTGATGAGCATTCCATACGGAGTAGCTAGAGAGGATGAACATGTTTACATTTAATAAACTGGGATGTATTTTAACACTGAACTAAGAGAGGTTTGCAGTAACACCATGTGAAAATCTCTTTTATCAACAATATCAACACTGAACTAGCCACTAGCCAGCAGGAACACTTGGAAAGATTTTGGACTGGTCCTGCGGACCAGTGTTGAGGGAGCACATTGCGTCTGTTTAATTGTCACCATACACCCATGCATGATTAAAGATGGGCTCCAGGGTCAAATTGGAATGTGAGGATATCGATCGTTTTGAGGTTTTGAAAAAAATTGCAGGGTACCAAACACAGTGAAACTCGACACCATTTCAACCTGAGGCTACAGACATGTTATTTAGGTTTTTTTTCATTTTCACAAGGACCCTATCTATTGGAAAATGAGCCGATTACAAAACTGAATTTGACCTTAGAGCCCCTCTTTAAAACTTATAAATAAAAAACTTTATAGCTTATTTTATGTTGCTCCGAGAAAATAAACCAAACCTGAAGAAGGCAAAGGTCACCTTGGACTTGGATGCAATTTTTTAAGACCTTTCTCCTTTTTAAAGGTGTTATAGAAAACTGGTAAGGATAAGAAACAACATTGTTTAATTTCATACTAAAACCATTTTTTTTTCTGTGGAGCATTTTCCCCTGAAAGGAAGTCATATTCGAGACAACTGTATCTCAAAGCGTTTTTAAAAAACACAACAGCTGATTTCAGTTGTTACAACCAAAGTTATCGACAATGTGTTTACATATGCTGAAAATTGTGCATGGTTTTTCAAAATTTTCTCCTGACTCACACGCCCAAATTTTCACAGGTTTGTTATTTCATGTATGTGGTTGATCAAACGAAACATGAACACGCCTCTGTTGTCAGTTCTACCAATCCTTTATAATTCCTTTAATCAACCCCTTTATGTTTATTGACTTTGATCCTTCCTCACTCTAAACAAATGACACCACCATGTGGTTACTCAACACCCAGACTGCCGAACTTTGATGATAAGGGAGTCCTCAATTATAGAGCTTTGTACTCAACAGAACCTGCTGGTCTGTTTTTGAGGAGTTGGGGTTTATGCCGTGACCTAGTTCATGGCTTCAGCATTGGCTATGGCTGGAAAGGCCATCTCTTCAATGTTATTGAGGCTACCAATAAACTTAGCCGTAGCCAAAGTCGCTGAATTCAGACACAGTCTCACCCAGGCAATGTTACAGGTTAAAAAAAATATATATATATCTCTTGTGAATAGCGCCCTCTAGATTTGGGAGCGGATATTGTGTACCACTCTGCAACAAAGTACGTGAACGGTCACAGCGACGTCGTGATGGGCTTGGTAGCTACAAACAGAGAGGACCTACGGGACAAGTTGCATTTCATCCAGTATGGTGAGAAAATGGTTACTTGTGCTTTTTTTTCCTCAAAATTATTTATGGTACTAAAAAGTTTATTAATCCTTTCCAAATTTTTCTGCACACAATTTTGAACATGGGTTTTTTGCGTGTGTTTTTTCAAAGAAATAATTTTAAATGTGAAATGCTTTTGTGATATCAGATGTAATTATTGTAGAGTTTGAACATGAAAAATTGACTAGAACAGGATGGCGTGAACAAATAAACAAGTTATTAGTGTAACTTTGCAATTAATTAGCTTACCAGACTACCTTAGTTACTATTGTTATCAATTTTAACTACACGAGTCATTGGCATAACAACTTTTTCACAGGTGCAAAATGTTAGCGGCTGCTGATATCAATGAACATTACTGCTGTGTGGAAGCCTTCAGTGTAGCGTTTTCATTAAGCATACCAGTTGCAATACCGAGTACCAGTGCTCAATAACAAGTGTACATACATGTACGTGTACTGTGCATGTATGTGTACTGTATCACGTACACTTAAAAAAAAAAAACATTTTATGAGATATCGCCCAACTCACAAGGCCGGACGGCCACTTCAAGGTGAGGGCTACACTTAACTGATTTGGGCTGTCAACCCAGATCAACTGTCACCAGGGGCACTTACTCCTGGGGCTGAAACAGGGTTACTCCTGGGGCTGAAATAGGGTTACCCCCTTCACAGTCCGTAAGGATATAGGCATGGGTATCAGCGACAAGTTACGTGCAGTGTGTTGTATACTTGATGTATGATCTGATTGAGATCGGTGACACTTTCTTTTTGGTTCACATGTTTATCCTGCAGCGTCTGGAGGAGTTCCGTCTCCCTTTGACTGTTTCCTGGTCAACCGTGGGATCAAGACGTTGCACGTCCGTATGCGCCAACACGAGAAGAACGCATTCGCAGTTGCTAGAGCTTTGGAAGCTAATCCGAGGGTAGTGAACGTGTCGTACCCAGGTATGTAGTAGTTGAAATTGTCATAGAGAGAGCCTGGGTTGGCAAGTCAGTGGACTGAGGTGCATGTCCAATTCTCAACCGTGAGCTGAACATGTGGTCTGAATCCTCAGTGCATCATTTTGCGATCTGACACTATTCAGGAAAGTAAATTACGTGAAAAACCCTTAATTTTTTTCAGATGCAACGAAGACGTTTTTAAAAAGGTCACAGTGATGTAAAGAGCAAAGAAACAAAGTGATTTAATGATGAAAACATCCACTTCAAATATGAACAGAGTTTAACTAGTATACAATGATTAGCTTCTTCTTATTATTATTGTGTCCACACACACTAGATGTTGCTTTAGCCCTGCAGTCTTGTGGAATTTTTCCTCAAGATTCAAGCTGTCTGTGCAGGCCTTGAACTTCGCTCTTGAAGGGCCAGAGCAATTTCCCTCTGGTAAGGGGCACTCTGTGAGGAAAATGTAAATTTGTGTTGGAACTATGCAAAGGGCACCACGGCAATTGCTGTGGGTGCCGTGATGCATGTACGATGCTCGGTGTAAATCATCTAATGATTGGTGTTTGTCTCGCTGTTTATTCCCACTTCACCCCCCCCCCCAAACCCACAACCCAGGTCTGCCATCCCACCCCCAGCATGAACTTGCCAAGAAGCAAATGAAGGGCTTCAGCGGAATGGTAACCTTCCGGATCAAAGGAGGTCTGGTGCAGGCCCAAGACTTCTTCAAGTACATCAAGGTCTTCACCTTGGCAGAGAGCCTGGGTGGGTTCGAGAGTCTAGCCGAACTGCCGTAAGTTTTTCCACCGAGTCTCTCTTGCTCATGAATATGTACACTTTGAAGGTAGGGTCATAGATTGGTTTTTGTCGAAGTAATGCTGCTATACAGTATCTATAGGCCAAATTATAAAAGAAAGATTCAACAAAGTCACCTGTGAAAGTTTCAGCTGAATACAGTGTCACTTTATAGAAAAAACGGCAACAATCTCAATGTATTTTCACCAAGAACGTTGAATCCATCCACATTTAGCGAGTTGACAGCGGGTACCAACCGCAGTTCTGGCAACCAGCGCTTGCAAACGGACACCAACCCTTAGAAATTGATTCATGCAAAGTTTATGTATGCATCTGAGATGGTTAAGGGGGGGGGGTGGGCGTCCCAAAAGTCAGCACATTCTCGGCACGAAGGAACAATCTGGAAGGCATAAGCCCGCAATCCGGTGGACTGCCATTATTCATGTTCTGCTGGACGGGGACAATGCGCCAAACTAGGGGAGCATTCCGACACGAGAGAATACATGTGTGCGCGTTTTGAACGTTCCAATGGAACACTCCGTCAGTCCAATGGTCCCGTCCATTGGAATATTTCACCGATCCGAATGACCGTGCGCAAGTCTTGCCTGTGTTTAAAAACTTTGGGACCTGTTTGGTCCCATGTCCGTTCCTAAAACGCATGAAGAAAACAAACTCGCGCACTTTAACAGGTCCCAATGCTTGACTACGCGCGAGACTCGCACATGTCTATTAGGGCATTTCTTGTTCAGACTGTTGATGCACTCCCTCACAGCTAGATGTAATTTTGGTGAATTTTTTCACTTACTGCCACATTAAACACTGTGTTTCTTTACTACCAGGGCCATCATGACGCATGCGTCAGTCCCTCCAGCTCAGCGCGCTGAACTAGGTATTGATGACACCCTCATCAGGCTCTCTGTAGGGATCGAAGATATGGACGATCTCATCAATGACGTCAACCAAGCCCTGAAGAATGCGGTAAGTCATGGTTATTCTGGTTTATTAAAAACATTCAAATTCATACATCTCTGTTAATAAATGCTTTTTTAGGTGTTCGGGCCAACGATGCCACACACCTTTTTGTTTTTGTTCTGTTGGCTGGCTGCCAAAAGGTGCCTCTACCTGCCTGCAGCTCCACCACACGCTGAAGTGGCATCCTGTGCAATTCAGCTTCTTAGATTTAGCTTCTTAGCTGTCGGTAATGATGATAAACCTCCCAAGCTATTGTTATCATTATTCATGAAGTAAATTGATGTTGTTGTCTTTTGTAGGTTCCCGACTCCTTACTGTGATTTGGTGGTAGTCGTCATTCTTCAAAGCAGGTTGTTCCGTAACTACCATGAAATCTTTGTTTCTCCACATCAGTATACAGAGAACCAGTTACATAGTGCTACGGAGCGCTTCACTTTGCTCTGGGAAGAAAGTTGTTTTCAGAAACTAGGCTCAATTTTATAGCAATGTTAAGCAGAAAAACTTGCTTGATCAATTTATATGCTGAGCAAAACTAAACAGGGTACCAGTCACATACTAGTAGTGTACATTTCACGGCATTTTTGACTGGTAACCTGTTTCTAATTTCTATCAGTGCTTAGCACGTTTTTGGGCCCAAGTTGGGCCCAGGTTACCGGCCAAAAATGCCATTTAACGTATAGTCACATGTATGTGGTTTTTACATTGGTTCCTTCAAATTCTCGCTGAACAAGTATCTGTTGACCCCCTTGCACCAATGTCACATATGGCTACCGTTTTCGAGTCAAACTGCATTATAGTTAGCCTGTAAGCGTGGCATCACCTGAAAATGCACACTACACTGTACAACACGTTGACATTGACGTCAGATAAATTTGGTAAATAACAAGCATTATTTTGTTTAGCTTTCAGCTCCTTGTCATACGGCAAAAGTCAGTTATTTCGGTTTTCAAGCTCGGAAATTCCCATGAAACTCAAGTCTTTCCGCCATTTGGCAGCACAGATTAGAGCTCTTCATCAGAAAATAACGCACAAAACCCGCAAGGGACAATTTGCAATACACAATATTCACTTTTGTACGAGGCTGATGGTGGCATGAGGCATATACATATAATTATACGCATTTGTGCGTCTGCTTAGTGCACTATTCTGTGGAGTTTGCCAACCAATAGTTTCTGTTCGCGTGCGTGAATATAATTAGCATATTTTATGGGTAAGGCTAATAGACCCTTCCCAATATGTAAATTGCACATCGTGCCTGTGAACTAACACTACTGTTTGACAAAATTAGGGACATCTTGGCTTTTGGTATGGGGCTGATGGTGGGGTGATGCAAATAAGTTTGTGCGACTGCCTAGTGCACAACTTTATGGCATTTGCCGACCAATAGGCCCAGTGTCTGTATCCATGCGTGAATGTAATTAGCATATTTAAGTGGGAAGGGCCATTTGGACCACATTCCTTAATAAGGATGTGACATACAGAAATATTTTTAACCTGAAACCTTTACCCCTTTTTTTTTTTTAACAAAAAAAAAAAAAAAAAAAAAAGAGATAGAAAAATTCTTAGATAAAAAAACCCAAACAACTATTGGACATTGGACACACTGTATGAGGTATGTACATTGTAACATCGGAGTTAACCCTACTTATAAAAATGTACAGTGTGGAAAGCTTGGAGTTTGTTTAAGTGAACGAGGTGGAACTGAAAAGTATACATATATCTATTTTTACAAGTTTCCTATTTATCCTTTATGTTATTGTTGTCCATTTCATTGTGTTCCATTTTCCTTCTTCCTTAAGAAAGTATCCTTTGAAATTAATTTTAAAGAAAATAACAAGTGGGTTTGTTCTTTGGTGTATTTTTCTTTTTTAAGTGTCATAATGAATGGAATTGTTTGAGTGGTTGAGTACATTGAATTCAAGTTTTGTATGTTGCCAGAGAGTGGGTTTCGGGTCCTATAGTAGTGGTGTGGCAGATGATTCTGTCCCTCTGGAATTTGCTCCCCCATACGGTGAATTGTGGAGACCTTTCGTGTGATGGCGCCCTCTTTTGAATCAACTTCCTTCAGCCCATAGACCCCTTTACTGATAGCACGTCTATGGTGTTTTGTGTACAAAAAGATGTCGCAAACTGGCCCACAATGCACTTCCTCCCATACCTTCACTGCACATTTCCGGTCTATCTGTAAAAGGGTCTATGTTTAATTCACCGTATGGGGGACACACACACTTGGGGAGGAAATCCCCTATGACAGTGGCAGTTATGCTTGTACGTCTGAAATTCTGAAACGTTCTAAAGTTTGGATAGTTTTACAAAGACTGAGTACCAGTGAGACCAATTATTCTATGAACAAGGAGTTTGTATTTTGGTTCGAGGGAGTAATATCGTCATAGCTACAGTATATCTGGTTTGTTTTTATTACCATAACAACGTATTCTTGTTGAGGCTTATCTAGCCATTATATTTATGCTTCCACACTCTGAAATGTTGTTTAAAATGCACTGAACACCAGACCTGTAATTCTAACAATGATGTTGTATTTTGGTTTGGAGTAGCTTGTCACAGCATTAAAATATCTGATTTGGTTTGCTATTACAATCTAACTTAACAGTATAATAAGATATACACTATATCTGTAGATCAATATTTACAAAATAGAGAGACCACCAACATTATGGCTAGATAGCTCAGTTGGTAGAGCACCTGCACGCTAATCTGGAGGTCGCAGGTTCAAGTTTTGTTCTAGTCCATTTTGCTTTGTTCATCCCTAAAACATTCTGAAACTTATCTATATTAAGGCTTACCAAGTCACATAAAACATATTTTTCTCTGCAGCTGTATTATGAATTGTTAAAATAATCTTATGCGTGCTTAGTACAATGTACACTGTGTATATAGGTATGTTGCAATGCCTCTGACGATGGTCCGGTTTGGATCGAAAGCTAAGGCCATCTCCCCTACTAATTTTAGGTATGTTGCAATGAATACATCTCTACGGTTTATCCGTTTTCAATCTGTAATTTTGTTCAGTTTATGAACTTGACATTTATACCTGAAAGGTGGGGGTCATAAATTGGTTTTTGTCAACATATTGTTGAATTAGTGGCAAAATTATCAAAACTGATAACAATGAAAGTCACCTGTGAAAATTTTAGTTGAATTCAGTGTCAATTGTTGAGAAACAGCCAAACAACTGTCGCGGTAGACAGAAAGAATTCATCCACGTTTATCGAGGTGATAGCGGGTACCAACCGTATCTCTGAACGCTGAAATTCGAATCTCCCTATGTCGGCTTTAGGCGATCTTTGGAGATTTTACATTTTGTCGACACATTTTGATTGATTTCTAATCAACGGGGGGCACTTCAGGCGGAATAACGTCGCAGGATGCTCACTATCATTACTATCTTCGTAGTAAGGAGGCTTGCAAATAAAAAGTACACAATTTCCTTTTCGGGGTCATTGGCCGTCTACCTTTTAAGTGTGAATATGAATAATGACATATTTATTATTGTCTTCTAAACATCAGTGCAGGCTTGACACTTCGTTCTTGTAGGGGCAAGGTGTTTTTGTTTCCTTAATGAAAGGCCCGAGGGACATTTAAATTTAAGTCACCTATATTTTTTGTTTTTAAGTAAAAAAACCCATTGCTCACATTTTCATTAAATAGATTTGTGTGTGTAGCTTAAAAGTAGTTTGTGCAAATTATCTTGCATCTTCGTGATGCATGCATTATATTCGTTGTATCTTATTCTGATGTCCTTTTTGTTTGCCCTTGGGAAAGGTCAGCCCTTTTTATTCAATTAAAATGTGTCTAACTTTTTGTCCCCCAAGGACCAAGTATCATGCCTGTGATGTGATTTATTGATACAAATAAAATACTATCCAGTATCTCCGTGAACATTTATACTTTGATAATAATGCGAATAATGCTATAGTTTCCAATGAACGCCATCTTTACGGGCACCTATGTTTTGGCTTGGAGCTGCGTCAAAAGCGTTCTGATTTTTGTGCGCAGCCAAAAGTGGTTCATGGACCAACGCTAGCACTGCAGCAGGGCCCAATTTCATAGAGCTGCTCAACGACCGATTTTGTGCTTACTGTGCAAGTAAGCATGCTAACCTTCCGGTGCTTACTGTGTGAAAATGAATGACGTAACAATGCAAATCCATGGTGGATGCGCAAGGTGACCACCCAATTTTCTTGCTAACCTAAGAAATTCGCTTACGCTTAAGCACGAAAAGTTGCTTACCGTTAAGCAGTGCTATGAAATTGGGCCCTGATTACTAAAACTCACGCGCTTGGCATGCGGTATTTACACGCAAAATAGATGGTTGTGCCCGTAAAGATGGCCGACTTTATTATACTTTGTGACGTCAAGTGGGAACTATCTCCAGAGCTACCTTTACATTAAAGGTACATATATAATATTAACTTGATGTGCACTTCTGTCAACATCTACAGATCTCTTCATGTGCCATCCGACTTTTCTTTTTTTTCTTTTTTAAGATTCTGGGATATTTTTTATCTCGGGATGACAAGATCCTGAAAGTTGAATGGCAAATCAAGAACTCCATAGACAGCAAAACCATTTTTTCATAAAAAGCTGTCACTGTTGTACTGTTTAGCCTCACACTGAACATAATGGTATTGAAGGTAATCTTTATTTGGGTATGTTGCACTTCGGGAATGTCAATAAAGGGGAGTCGTGCTGTTGTCTTGAAATACAACTTTCAAAAGATTTTTGGGGGCGTTTTTTTTCATTTTTGTTGTGATTTGTTTATAAACTAACAATTTTTTAAAACCCAACAACAAAAACGGAAATGCAAGCATCTGTTTAAAGCGAAACATTAAAATCTACCCTCTACTTAAATTTCCTTCTAATTTTTTTTTTGGTGCATTGTTCTTCTCCAACAGATCGACCAGGTGTCTCGCTATAGTTAATAAGCTATGTTTAAATTACAAGAACTATACAAAACGGAGCTACCACGTGACGTAACATGAGTGATGATGTAACATGAGTGATGATGTAACAAAATTAACGATATTTAAAAACTGTTTAATCTCATGTGAACTTAATTTTAAATTCAGTTCAGATCACTTGTTGCCGTTTTCATTCAAGTAGGTCTGTGAGAAAATTCCAGCAGCATAAAGTGCAGATGTGCCGAGACAGGGCTCAATTTCATAAAGCCCTTAAGCAGAAAACACTGCTTAGCAAATTTCTATTCTAGCAAAAAAAAAGAGTGGGCACTAGTCAAAACAGTGTGAACTTTATGGAATTTTGGCTGGTAACCAGTTTCTGCTAAGCAATATTCGTCTGTGCTTAGCAAATTTCTGTGCTTACATGCTTTATGAAATTATGCCAAGGGCCCAATTTCATGAAGCCTGTAAGCATAAAAACTTGCTAAGCACAGACAAATCTCGCTCAGCAGAAACAGTTTACCAGCCAACATTCCATACATAAAGTTTAAATTGTTGCCACTGGTACCCGGCTCATTTCTTGCTAAGTAAAGAAATTTGCTAAGCAGAATTTTCTGCTGAACAGCTTTATGAAATTGGGCCCTGGTAGCACGCCAGGCAGCCTCCGTTGCACTACAACCCTGGTGGGGGCTACAGATGATGCCATGATGCGTCCCCCGTATGAGGCGAGTCTTAGCAATCCATCGTGGGAGCGAGGCCTTCTTTCATAGCTGAATCCGTGTACAGATTATACTATAGGCACAGTATCTCACACAGGTGAGATGATACAATAAATAAAAGTTGTCCATATTTAGCTACGGGGTCCTTTAATTTGCCCCCCCCCCCCCATCTTATTTCTTTTCTGCTCTTCTTATCGCCCTCACTGCTTCTCGGATCATGTTTCTCAAAGTGCCTTAGCGCCTCAACTTCCCCGACAAGGAAAGATAGGTGGTTTACTTTTAAATTTACTGTGAGTTGATCCGTTTGGTAGTCTTACAGAACCCCGTCTAAGTGTACCGAATATATCGGTTCTAGTGAGTGAACTGTTGTGAGACTCAATGAGTAAGTCTATGTTCTAGTTTGTGTTGTGCGGTACAATTAGACAATTTGACAAAAAGTGTATTTCTGAGGCGGCATGCAGTTAAATTTTTGGCGCGAATCGGCCATTGGCATCGGCCCGGAGGCACCTCATTGCCGGGGCGATTTGCTGAATGGGGGAATGCTCACACACCACGGAATTTTTGCGGAGGCAATCTACGTCATTCCATTGTCCACTGTATTGCCGTCTGATCTCTACGCAATGTTCGTCTAGCGAGCTGGGTTCACCCCCGTACCAGATGAAGTAAACGCACTCGACCCCGCGATGATCCACCCATTTGTTTGCCTCATCATCTCGAATACAGCCGACCCAAACACCACTCGCACCATTGTGGACGTGGTCACTTTCTTTGAACATCTCCCAGATGAACTGATGCTCTGAGAGTGATTTAACGACCGCTAAATCTCCACCCATGGCGGTGCAAGTTTCATTGGCGTCTCCCCATGCCATCAGGGTGTTCAGTAGCTGGTAGCAAGACCCGCTGAATTCCGTCTGATCGGGCGGGCAGATACACGAGAGCCCGGTGCAAACAACGCTAATCACAATTAGCCACTTCATTTTGAGCTAACTTCGAAGTAACCCAAACAGCATGAAAATAATGACGATGCGTTTAATAATACATCCGTCTTTAGTTTCCCCCAAAGTTTGATGCTTACACTATCATCCGCTCACCTGAAGATGAAATGAAAAATGCGGTATCCTTGCAGACGCTATCTGAGCAGATAGGCCCCTTAGTATCAGGTGGCACAAACAAGTATTTATCGGCAAAGATATTTCAGCGAGAGCGGTAGTCTCTTTTCAGCCGTGTGAAGGGTTGTTAATAATGGTATGACCGCACACTCATAATTTCAGTAGCGCTGAAATAGAGCTGCATTTTTTGGTGTGCCAGTCCAATGCTGCCAAAAGATGGTGTGTGTGTTTTGTTTTGTTTTGTTTTGTTTTGCTTTGTGGGTTTTTCCTCATAAGTCTATTCGACAATCAACCGAAGCCGCTTTTAGGCAGGCACACTAAATTGCGGATTGATTAATATAAACTCGTTACTAAGGAGATGACGATAGAGGAAGGAGCAGGGTCGATGTTGTTAGTGAATTCTATTGCCCACTAATTTTGTTTTTTGCGCTTTCATTATGGTCGTTTCTTTTCCCTCATGATCTTCAGAAATCGTACGCTTGCAGTGTTTGATTCCAGTATCTAAAGATGAAGGGAAAGCACAAATTCAATGTTGTGAAGTACTCATTTTCCAATTGATAGAGTCCTCATTTTTTTTCTTTTGAGCGGGGGAAAAATACAAAGTCTCTATAACCTCACGTTAAAATGGTGTAAATTGCTATGCATTCGAAACCCTAGTGCAAGATGTGTACAACATTCAAAATATCTGATGAGAAAAGTGGGTCTCTACATTTTTGTACGGAGACGTTTTGGTTCATAACTGACTTTTTTCAGAGCGAAATTTGAAACATGACGTCATTGGGTTTCAACAACTGATAGTTTTTTACCCTCCAAGGAGGATTTTTTTTGTCTGGCAATAATTTCAAAGCCAAGGCCGTTTTGATTAAATATTATCGAAATTTAGGAATGAACCAAAACATCCCCGTATAAAAATGTATGGACCCATTTTTACAGAATGACGTCATCGGATATTTGTGATGTTGATAAATTTTGCACTGAAAGGGTATTGAAAACAATGGCAATTTACATTTCCCCCACTCACAATCATGAAGACTCTATTTACTGGAAAATGAGAACATAACAAAATTGAATTCGAAATTTCCCTTCCTCTTAAATTACGACGCTCCACCAAGCCAAATTTGTATTTACAATATTAAGCTTTGCTAACCCCCGACCCACACACCGCGCGACGCTTTGGCGTGGCTTTTCGTTTGGTTCTAAATGCAAATAACAGGGCGTCAAAGTGCAGGTAATGTAAATGGGGGACTTTTGACGCTAGGTGGCAGCAGATATTATTCCATCGTTTGCGTAGTTCTGAGCATGAGCATACCTTGAGAAAAACGAGTTTGGGGTTGAAAAGGGGATTGAAGGTCTACATCTGCACATAGAGAAAGGCTTGCCCTATGATCTGCAGGGAGTACAACTCTGTCTTCTAAAACTGGTTGGAAACTGACCGATCAAAAAAAAAAAAAAAAAATGGTTTCCCTGCCCCTGAAAATGCAGCCTGTTCACAGTATTTCGAATTTAGAGTAAATGCCAGTAGCCGAGAGTAAAGCCAGTTATTGGGAATAATCTGCAGTGGCTCAGCCACTGATCTCTATTATACCATGGAGTTCCTTCCTCCATGATTATACTGATGTTTCCCCATCACATCGTGAAAATCTAGCCTATGTATAAATCCCCTATGTGTGCAATGAGTATACATTGTGGGCATAAAAAACATTGGGGGAAAGGAAAAACATGTTTATGCAAAGAAATCCCTTCTTTAACTTAAAAAAGACATCGTGTTTTGTATACCCGCTATGTGCATTCAACAGCTTTTTGGGCGTTTCAAAATGGCCGCCGCTTGTATGCGGTGACTTCACGGTCTTGTGCACACGCATAGGCCAACCCGCTATCAGTCTGAGATCAGGGCCCAATTTCATAGAGCTGCTAAGCAAAAAAATTTGCTTAGCATGAAATTTCTTCCTTGATAAAAACAGGGTTACCAACCAAATTTCCACGTGATTTTCAGGATAAGAAAACAACAGCTGACTACCAGTAACAAGCAATATGCAACACATGGAAATTTGGTTGGTAATCTTGTTTTTATCAAGGAAGAAATTTCATGCTAAGCAAATTTTTGTGCTTAGCAGCTCTATGAAATTGGGCCCTGGGGCCGATTTCACAAAGAGCTAAGATTGATCGTAACTGCAAATCAATCGTAGTTGCTTAGTAAAGTGTGATGTCACAATGTAATTGAATCACTATGGTGATACTGACAATTTGTCTTACGATGGATTTTATTGCTTTGTGAAATCGACCCCAAGGCCCAATTTCATAGAGCTGCTAAGCACAACAATTTGCTTAGCATGAAATTTCTTCCTTGATAAAAACAAGATTACCAACCAAATTTCCATGTGTTGCATATTGCTTGTTACTGGTAGTCAGCTGTTGTTTGCTTATCCTGAAAATCATGTGGAAATTTGGTTGGTAATCCTGTTTTTATCAAGGAAGAAATTTCATGCTAAGCAAATTTGTGTGCTTAGCAGCTCTATGAAATTGGGCCCAGGGCTTTGTACAACCTCTTCCCCAGGGTGTGTCGAGCAGTACGAGGTTGACTGCTCTCTCACCCTGGTATTGGAACATTTGCATATCCAAAAATTTTGGATACGTATGCAAATTAGAATAGTCTGGCTGCATATCGAAATTCACATCTTCGCCATAGTCTCGTGGTCCGGTACCTTTCTTTTGCAACGTCACAGCCCAAGATTTTGCCAACCCAGGCTGGAAAACTATGAAAAGCCATAAATGCAAAACAAAAACAGATAGCTACAGTTTGTAACAATGTTACACAAATATTCAAAAATAGTGTTGAATTTATTGGAAACAAAGCAACCGATCATGGGAGGTATTTTATTTAATTAGAAGTTTGCCGAAAATGTTGAATTTTGTTAAAACATCTGTTAACACGATTGAATGTTTTAATAACATTCGGCGGTCCATGCCAACCAGCGCGGTTTGTTTATCAACAATGGAAAGGTCTAATAGACCTTTCCATTGTTGATAAACATGTACATGTGCTAATGTATAATGTTGTTATCCAATCAGGGTCCAAGTGAGGAGTTTCCATCCCAGGGTTTACTATTTAATAATACAAACATGGTTGGAAATAAAGTAAACCATGAGGACGAGGTTGGGCTTTGTAGTGGCTTGCTGTTGCGCGCCCTCTTCTGGCCAAAAGTATAAAACCCTCTTTTGGTTGTTGTCGCCGCCTGCGGGCGCTTGCTGTGCGGGACCAGCGCGGGGATTTCCCGAACCAGAGGAACAAACACTGAGCACTAAATCAGGCAAGTGATAATTAATTGCCATGTAATATTAAGAAACCTGATGAAAGAGAAGAAGAACATGTAACTTAAGTATGTAAGCGTTAACTGATGTTGGGATGTTTCAGAATGGGTCAACACTGAGGCAGTTCCTACATGACATGTCATCCAGTTTGATGCATCTGTGGACTGTGTTCTGCAAATGAAATAAATGTAACGTTACAGGTTTGAAATAAACACTACATTTCTTCCGCTGGACTCTCGGGGAAAGCGCAGAGAAGGCGCGGCCTATACATTGCTTGTCACACATCTGTTGGTGTAAGGTAAAACAAAATAATATTCTTTATTTTCGATGCAATCCGTACATCTGATCTAAAATCATCATGTCGTTGTGGTCAACATTGCTGTTGGGCATCCTCAGTGCAGCTTGGATTCAACTAGCATCTTTGGCAGAGCCTCCTCTGCTTCACAAATCAGAGAGCAGAGACCTTTTTGAAAATGAAAGAGTTTCGTTTGGAGAACCGCACATAAAGCAGAGGTTGTTTCAACTCGACCCTGTTAAGGTATGAACTGGTGGATTGGGATAGGGGTGGGGTTACTCTGAGAGTAGTAGATGCTAAAACACTGCTCTAGCTAGACCCCAGTCAGTAACTGGTGCGCTGTACTCCTTTTTCCCCCAAATGTTGACATCTTCGGTCGTATGATAACCCATATGAGAAAATTATAAACCTGAACACCTAACAAAGTAACAATATCAAGAGTTGCGTTGTATGAATACAGAAAACCTTGTTACAGAAACAGCGACCGAAGATGTTACAATTTTGAAGAAAAAGGAGTACAGAACTAGGGGTGGGATGAGAGAAAGACCCAGTAACTGTGGCGCTAGTTTGACCGCAGGATGTCACAATTTTGTAAGAGCAGGGGGACCTATACAGCACCCCAGGGTGAGGGGTTAAATTGCCTGGCATTTTCATTGGTTGAGAACTAGCCCCACTCTGCCACTAGTTCACTTGGCCCCACATTACACATTAGTTCTGAACTTCCCATTTGTTCAGGTAGTTTACCCCCCCCCCAAAAAAAAAAAAAAAAAAAGCTTCAGAAATTAATTATTTGCAGCAGATTTATCGTCTATGTGAATTTTGTAGAATTTGGTGAATGCTTGCCCCTTCTTAGCAGAGAATTACCTACCTACCCTTGGTAGGATGCCAGTGTTCCTTGCACTGCACTGGAGGAGTCCAACTAGGGCGAAGGGCGACCTTACCCCCCTCACAGTTTCGGCTTTGTATGGACAAAGAGATCCTAGAGGTGGACACAGACCTCAGCAAATGTTTGGCCGTTTTTGTTGTCTTACAGAAAGATCACATGCAGCAGTTGGTACTTGCGTCTGGTCAGATTTTGCAGATAAAGACCCTAGCCAAAGACCCTCCATTGTTTGGTGAGAATGGTTTTTTATTATTTAGTGTTATTACCCATACACCAATGTGTGTAAGGTGCTGTATACTCAGTACTTTCCCGAGTCCTGTGAAAACATCCACCGTAGGCATTATTACTTGGTTGGGATTCGAACCCACAACCTTTGTAGATGCCTATGGATTTTTTTCACAGAACTTAGCTGACAGTTTTTCACATTGTTGCGTAGCGTGTTTATGAAAACCTGGTTGAAAATTAATTAAATAGGAGAATCTTGAAGAGATATATTTATTTATTAATTTATTAAATTCTTTCAACTGGGTGGCCAATTCATACTCCTAGAACCATGAGGTTCGATCTGCTATCCTCGATAGCAGAGCGAACTTCAATAGTTTTAGGAGTAGCCAATTCAGTGGTATAACCACTGGTCTCCCACGGGTACCAGGAAGTACAGAGACACAATCAAAATTAAACAATAAGAAAGGACACATAATATTTTGTTTCTATTCGATTGCACCCGTAGACCACCATGCATTGGCCACCATTGCTTAGGTCAAACAACGGAGGCGCACAGGCATATACGCGCCGCGCACAACTCTCCGCCAGTGACTAGGTCTTTATTGACCTCAGTGCGTGTAGTATCCTTACACAACACACTGTTAGAGCTACCCAAGTCTAGGCATTACCTCATCAACATTCCAATCATGACCCAACCTAACTAATGAATAATTCATAGGACCCGCCACCCCATGTAGTGACTAATCCCTTGAAACAGTAGCCTATTGATTTATACCTTATGTATCAAGCAAAACATGTGTGGGACACAATAAACCAAGCAAGCATCAAAGCAACAACTACAGTGTTAAGCTCAAGACAGTACAGTGAGGGCGCTGTTTGGGATTTGTGACGTCTGATCTATTTGATTTGTTGTTGTTCAGAGATTCCAGGGTTTCTCTCTGAAGAGGAATGCGACCACATCAAGGAGCTGGCTCGGAAGGAAACACTCTTTGCAAGTTCAGTCAAAGAATCCATCGATAAAGAAGATCCACAAGATTATGACGAGGAAGACTTAGATGCTGTCTTCGGGAATATTGACTGGAATGGAGATAAGGTAAGAACCACAATCTCGCAAAATGTGATTGTAGTCGTAAGAATGAATCTTTTGCTCCATAATCAGTTTTTATATAGCGGGCATCTTATTGGTTTCCTTTCAAAGTTTTTTAAGATAGGTATGAAAAGTTTTCAATTTTTGTGACCCAATTAGATAGCATCTTTGTTATTGTTATATATTTCTGGAAATGAAACCAAGGATTATCAAATTGAAGGAAAGGTATACTTTTGGTAATTACTCCAAAAATTAATGGCCATAAAAACTTACTTGGTAAAGAGCACTGGGGAGATGTTGATAGTATAAAACATTGTGAGAAACGACTCCCTTTGAAGTAAAGTAATTGAACCCAAATTTTCACAAGTTGGTTTTTTTATGCCTATGTTGGGATACACCAAGTGAGGATACTGGTCCTTGACAATTACCAAAGTATAAAATGATGGAAATAATTAAATTTGAATTGCTTTAAAGGTTCTAGATGCTGAGGAGCTTCTCGCAAACATCGGTGACATTATTGAGGTCAATACTTTCCTTCGACAAGACGACATCTTGGAGCTGCTTCGAGATAATCACCTTGATCTAGATGGAGATGGTGCGCTGAATCAGCAAGAGTTCTCCCAAATCGATATTAACAAAATGCATGAGGTCAGTAACAAAAGATACTATATCCCCCCCTCCTACACCCCACACCTCCACCCAACTCCACCATACACTGTGTACACTCTATCACCCCCTACACCTCACACACGTCCACCTACCTCCACCTACCTCCACCTACCTCTCCACCATACTCTGTGTACATGAATCTTTTTGCACACTCTATTCCGCCCACACCTCACACCTAGCTCTACCCACCTCCACCATACTCTTTGTACTCTCTATTCCCCCTACACCTCACACCTCCACCTACCTCCACCTACCTCAACCATACTCTGTGTACACTGTATCGCCCCCTACACCTCATGCCTTCACTTACCTCCACCACACTCTAGGTACACTCTATTTCCCACCTCACACCTCACACTCCTCCACCTACTTCCACCATACTATGTGTACACTAATCATGTTTTACCCAACACCGTGTGCTAAGCACTGCATACTCTGTGCTTTCTCAAGTTCTGCATTTTTTAGGGGGCAGCACTTTTGACAAGTGTTTCTATACTTTACTAGTGTTAAACCAACCCCTAAGTTACTCTGTTCAGAAATTTGACCATGGAAAATGCCAACAATCCAAAATCAAATATGCAACTTTTCTTTGCTCCAATTGTTCAAGATGAAGGAGTGGCTGTCGGAGCATTGTAAGAATGACAACAGTAAACTGAACCGTGTCAGCCAACAGGCCTGGCTCAATTTTGGCAGTGAGGATGAGGTGCTGACAGATCTCAGGGAAAAGTAAGTGTCAAAATCTTTTGTTCAGCTACCCCAAATTATTTCCTTTCATTACGTTTATTAACTCTGAAGCCAAAGATTCTCAGAAAAGTGAACTTAATCACTGTACTAGCCAAGAACCCCACGCACAGAAGACAAGGAAGGTTTCAGTTTTCGATACGGGAGGGAAACCCTAGAGAATGATTCCAGAAACCCATGCAATCAGGTTGGGACTGAAAACCCAACTCACATAGTGCCCCCAGCAGGATTTGAACCCGGGTCCTAGAAGCGGAAGACAAGGAAAGAGACCACTAGGCCAGCCCGACTGCCCAGGTCCTATGGAGCATCACAGAACTGTTTGAACCAGGCAAGGTTATTTCCTGGTTTCAGGTTTTTTTTCAGAACCGGCCTTGAGCCTTTCTTGAAAAGATAAAGCAATCATCAACGGAGAAAAAAGAAATGGTCCACATTGTGTGCAAACAAGTAGTTTTGTCTCCCTGAGGCTGCAAACCTCCTCATTAATTTTAACATCTAAGAGATTCTGGGTCTAGACTAATAGGGACTCGGACCCGCAGGCCTTTTTCCAGGAATTTTCACATTTATCCAATCTCATTCCCTGGTGAACTTAATAAGTAGTGAGGTTTCAGATGAAAACTAGTCACTTATTGAGTGAAACTATTAGTTAAGATCTTGCGAGTTCAAAATCTGATGTTTGAAAACACTGAAGACAAATCAAGTGGTTTTTCACTATTTTTTCTCAGACTTCAATGATCAGTTGAGCTTAAGCTTTCACAGGTTTGTTATTTCTTGGATATGTCATGTCACGTGAAGTATGGATATTGAACTCTTTGACAACTACCAACGTGTCTGGATGTTTTAAGAAATCTGTTCTAGAATGTGAGGGTCGGGGGTGCAAATCCCACCCAAGGAGCCTGTTTCCTCGGCACTCAGAATGCACCAAGTGTACACTGTTAACTAATTTGACAAGCTATGATTGCACGACTGGCTCTCAAACTCACATTCTGAAAACACCAGAACTTGAGTTCGGTGGACTACACCACTGGCCAGGAAACTCCAATCTCGTTGAAAGTCAAGAAAATTGCACCATTCCACATGCTTTTGTTTTTATGGTGCAGCAGAATGTTGTATTAATTTTGAATAATGAAGTGTAATTGTTGCCCATCTTTATTAATTTTTTTTTCCAGAGTAACCAAACTGACTGGACTACCTGGGGATATAGTGGAGCACAGTGAAAGTTTACAGGTGAATGGTCATTAGGCTCTCAATCATGAATATGTATGAGGTATAGTAATAGAGTTTGCAATATTGGCCAATGATGAACCAGGCTTGAGTAGGCAAACAATTCAGCCACCAGCGGTTGTTTGTGTCATAACAATTTGTGTACCGAGGGTTGGTTTACTGCTCATGTAAAGTGTTCGATCGTCTCTTGGATTCTCTCAGGTTGTCTACTATGAACATGGCGGTCATTTCCATGCCCATTATGACTCGGAAGAGCTTGATCCTAAGATGTCTTGTTCTCATACAGTAGGAACACTGCAAGAAGCCTGGGATCATGACAATGGGATACGTCTCTGCAGGTAAGCTGGTGTCGGAGGTCAGAGGTCATACCCCGATTCTTATATATGTTTTTGTTTAGGACTTTTGCAGTCCGTATTGTAAAGTAAAGTCAGTGCTAGGCAAACCAATTCTATAAGAGTCAACAGGGCCAAATTTCATGGCTTTGCTTACCATAGGGAACGAATAAATGCTTACAGAAGCAGGGAAATCCGCGCTTACTTCAAGAGTATTTCACGGGCAAGGATGGAATTTTTGCTTGTGCACGTGTGTACCCCATGTTGTCAGGCATTCTTCGCTTGCACAGCTTGCGCAAAAATCGAAGCAAAGAATGGTGATCGCAAGCGCATAAATCAGTGGTAAGCACAGCCATGAAATTGGGCTCTGGTTTGGTGTTGAGTTACTATGTATAGGGTTGGATTTTGATGGATTCAGTACTCCAAAACCAAACCAATAATGTTTTAAATGAGGGTGAATGTACTAGTAGCACTCCCCACTAATGACGTCACTTTTGCTCAAAATACTTGTTTATGTCAGACAAAAATTCCACCACTAGCTCTCTTGCGATCACCTCATCGGCGCACCAGACAGCAATAGTACAGTTAATACATGCGAGTAAACATACAGCTTGGGCATGTACGGGCACGTCTGTTTGTGAACTTTGACATGTTGTCTGAGATTGGGGTACAGAGTTTCTATTTATAAAGCCTTAGTGTTGAGTATTCCATCCATCCACAGAATTGGTAGTAGAGTAAGGCTGCATCTGAATCAGCGACAAAAGCTACGGCTACGACTGTTGCTAAGGGTGTTGCTAAGGACGCCCTTTATTTTAATGATGATATGGCAATCCAGCCGTAGCCATAGCAGAAGCCGCTAATTCGGACGCGGTCTTAGTGAAGGCCTGTACTGTTAGATTTTGATGAATTCATCACTGCATAGTCCAACCAGTGATGCTTCGAATCAGGCCTGGGATACCAATTCCATCAGAGTCCACAAGTTTGGTTGTTGAGGTTGTTTATACCGTTGGAATTTGTTCTTAGTAGAATTGCAGAAAGACCTGTTTTGGATCAGGATTTTTTTATTTAGATTTTAGAATGTTTTCATTGACCTCCCTATTCCTCAAAGTTTTCTGGGAAAACATAAACTTTTCACCACAGAAAGAAAGACAAACCCATTGTCAGGTCAAATGTCCAGCTCTCCATTTAATGTAGAAGTCTGTAAATCCTCCAATAGTAGAATAAAAGATCAAAGGGCACTTCCATTAGGAAAACCTATAAAGTCTATGGAAAACCTTTATTGGGGCAGCAAGGCCAAGACCGGGGCAATCTCCATGGCCTGCAATCTCAGTCCTTTTAGGTATAGACCGTATTGAATAACCCCTTTGTTGCTATGAAAGTCGCCATCTTGTAGGGCAAACCGTATGCGCGTCTAAATGCGTTCATCAATGAAGCACGCAGCGTTCCCGGTTTGACAGCACATGCACGCACACCATCACGCACACGCTAGACGCCATGTTGTAGGGCAGATATTTGAATGGTGACGTCATATTCAATACGGTCTATAGTCATACCAATGATGCCATGCCTTGGACTAGGAAAAACAAACACAAATGCCAAACTGATAATCTTTGTCTTTTTTGGTTCCAGGTTCTTAACAATTCTCTACTATCTTGACGAGACACAAGACGGCGGGGAAACAGCGTTTCCTGTGGCGGACAATGAGACATTCTCGGAAGAGGTAAGAAGGACACAGTGACCTTTGACCTATTATTCTCCTAACCTTTGCACTTTGCTTACAGTACTGAAAACTCCCGAAGAAATTTCAACTTTACATTGTTCTGAGCTCTATCTTTTAAATGTTTTTGTGTGGCTTGTATCATTTGTTAATTAGGGTTTCTAGGGTCAAATCAATTTTGTGAGGCACTCATTTTTCAATAGAAAGAGTTCTTTAGAAAGTGGAAAACAATGTTACAGGTCTTGTACTCCACATTAAAATGGTGTAAAATGCTGTTATATTTTAAACCCGTCCAGTGCAAAACTTTTTAACATCCAAAAATATCCAATGATTTCACATTTCAATTATATGGGCCTGTACATATTGTGCAGAATTTTTTTAGTTCATTCCTGAATTTCAATGATATTCAACCAATGGCACTGATTTTGACCTTGCGACTAATGTACAAAGTTTCCTGTGTGATTGTACATTTTATTGTTGACATCCAATTACAAAATGTTTAGAACTACGCTCTTTGACGAAATTGTTGTTTTCTTCTTCTTAAAAAAGAAAACAAATCCCGCTCTTTTATCTACTTCTCTAGCACTAAGGATGGTATCCCCCAAAGCTCCTTGAAATCTTCAACTCAAGGGGTTACCAAAAGGATAGAAATGCCATCATTTCAACATACCTCCTTCAAGATGAATCCAGGTTACAGACCATTTTGTCACAAGCCATCCGTCCTTTTTTTTGGTGCTATTCTGTGAAACTCGCTGCGCTTAAGCAGATTTTTCTGCTAGAGCAAGCAGGAAAGCTTGTTTACTGTTTTATTTGTTTTGTTCTCTTTAAATAAATCTTTTCCATTTCACATTACTTACTTAATTATAACTTACATATCCTCTTGTTTGATTTAAATTTTCGATTTGTCATCGATTTTGTTTGCTGTAATATTTGTTTTATCTGTTGACTTAAAGGGGCTGTGTGTCATCAAGATCAAGGCAGGCCTGTAGCTGTACTAGGAATTATGAACTCTCACCCAGTTATTGCACACGTGTGCACTCTCCATAGATTTGATATTGAGAAAGTGCGCACACACAGTAACTGGGCGAGAGTCTGTAATTCCATGTACAGCCACAGGCCTGCTTTGATCGTGATGATACACCCCTTTATAGTTATTTTACTCTGTGTGTTTTTGACATAGTAGCTCTATGACTTTGGCCCCGTTGTAAACTGAATATAATTAGTCTCCAATTTTTCATATGTGAAATGTTTAAGTCAATCGGTTTCATTAAGTTATTGGTTGATGTAATTTAGGTTTTTATATTTATTTTGCGAAGTTGTCCTGGCCCTTGATTTAATTCTTAGTGTTGAAACATTCTACTGTCCTGTTCTAAAGCTAAAATCAATCAATTTTAGACATATACATTTTCCATTTTATATTTTTAATAGCTTATAAGTGTACAATAAATGAAAAATTAATTAATTAAATTTTGCCTTATTCGTAGGATCTCAGCCCGGACGTGTACGATTTGTCCCACCACTGCTACAATGCTAACGTCTACGTGAGACCAGCCAAGGGTAAAGCCATCATGTGGTACAACCACTACATCAATCAGACAACAGGTTGGTATAAAACAAAATGGCAGAGTGAAGACCTCTGTAGTTAACATTAAACTAGCCAGGTTTCTGATTTGTTTCAAAGGTCATTCTTTGCCCTGAAAATTGTGAAAATAATGTACAAATTAAAAAATAGAATTGGCTGTTGCAAAATACTTACCAACTAAAAGTGAGCGATGGTATAAATGCAAAAACTTGTGTATTGCTTTTGTTACGCCAGTATACCCGTTTATGTGTGTTGTGTTGTCATTTAGGTTTTGAGAAAGACTCTGCTAGGATTGAAACATCAGGCCACTAACTATTTTTTGCGTAATATACAAATATAACATGGTTTTAGAGTTCAATATTAGCTCCATGTGGTATTGGAAGTTGACTAGTTTCCAAGGGCAACCGAGGGAAGCTAATAATATGGACTGTCCACATGAAAGAAAGAAAAACCCAAATATCTGAAGTTTGTTTTACTTCACCTTTATACTTCATTGAGCTCAGGAAAACATGGATTGACATTAATGTGTGCCGCCATCTTTAGCTACAATCCCAGCAAAAAATGCTTGGGCCAGGTGACACTAAACATACCCTCCCCCGTTTCCCCGCTCCCCCGCTCAATGCTGTCAGGAGCGCAGACTGCGCACTGAGAGCCAACATTGAACTGGGGCCGGGGGGGGGGGAGGGGGCCCAACGAGATATGGCCGGGATTGTAGGTGGATGTTTGTGGTGTTTACTTCACCTGTGAAAAAAGTTTGACGAGTGCTGCGTAACGTCCATAAATAGTAGAGTACTGCATAGGCAATAGTCTACTAGCCATGCCCATTTAACATGTGATAGTCTACTCCCCATGTGTATTTAACAGTGCTGGAAGTCTCAAGTCCAGTCTCGGACTTAAGACCGGTCACAAGACCATTTTTGTGTGTGGATTGTACTGTATTATTTAGTACTGTGTAGTACTGTATTATTTTTTTATTCGAGTATTGAGTATGGACATTGAGTACAAGTCTTTTTTACTAGTTGAGTATAAGAACTGGTATTCAGTTAGTACTCAAATATCGATTACTACGACACTGATACTTTGCATTGATTTGGTAAAATCTGAAGCCTCCCTTAATTATTTCCTTGACCCCGCCTCCCCCTCCAAAACAGAATATGCTTAGTTACACCACTGCTCACTAGTCCCATGGGGAAGTTTCCTATCACTCCAAAGTATCCACTACCCATTAACAAATTTTGATTGAAGAGGACATTGTTCCATTCCTCTCCTCTAGTGTTCAAGAAACATGGCCCAATTTCATAGAGCTAGTTTAGCAGCAAATATTGCTTAACACATTTCTGTTAAGCAAAAATTTGCAGGAAACAGTTCACCCATGTGACATGGCATTTCGCCTGGTAACATTTTCTTCTGGTTTTTGTTGTGTGGTTTAGTCACTTTTTGTGCTTAAGCAGCTCTGAAATTGTGTCCCCGTTGTGAGAATAGCCTGCTAAAATTTCTACCAATAGCCGGGAACATTGTTTTTGTTTTTGCCGTCCTGTGGAATGAAAAACTAAAAGCTGGGGCTTTGATTACCCACGTGATCATTGGCCAGAGGCCAGTAATTTTGGCATTTGGGCCACAGCTGCAGTTCAGCGTTCTCTGCTTAACATTGGTCTGCTAGTCACATACTAGTTAAAACACGACCAGTCAAACTTCACTCCAAGTGGTCCGGCTGGCTAGTTCAGTGTTGGAAAGCATCCATGTTGACTAGTGAAAAAGCCAACGAACCTGAGAAATGACAAGCTAAACAAACTTGTCCAGCTGGATAGTCACTACAAAGTTAAGGGCAATCCCTGCAGTTTAGTGTTGTTCCACCTTCTTAAAAAGATATATTGATGTATGCATAAGCTTTTCATGCCCAGACCTCAAGTTCAGTGGATGTAACAAAAAAGAAACATAGTGAAGGTCTTAAAAAAACAACAACCACAAAACAAACAAACAAACACCCCAACACCCCAACACCCCAGCACCCCAACAAACAAACAAACAAACAAACAAACAAACAAACAAACAAACAAACAAACAAACAAACACCCCAACACCCCAGCACCCCAACAAACAAACAAACAAACAAACACCCCAACAAACACCCCAACAAACAAACAAACAAACAAACAAACACCCGCAACACCCCAACAAATAAACACCCCCAACAAACACCCCAATAAACAAACAAACAAACAAACAAACTTCTGGTCTTGAAATTAAAACACTGGAAATATTGTCATCGTTTGATGTGTATGAGTTTCATGCCCAAGTTAAGAGTAGAAGTCGTCCAAAACAACGAGCAAGAAACTCAAGGCTACTCTCTTTTATTCACTACCTCAAAGGGTGGCTTGGTGACATGAACCCTTATTCACTGCACGGTGGTTGCGATGTCAGACAGGGTACCAAGTGGATTGCCAACAATTGGATTACCATCGACGATTCCTACGAAAAACAAATGCTTTACATGCGAACCAGGGAGATGGCTCAAAGTTTCAACGCGAATGAGGATGGTGGTGAGCGTAGCGGAGACAGCGATCCTACCGTGGAATCCTTCATGGAAGCCGTTCAGAACATGGCGGTGTTATGGTCGGATTACATCCAAAGCCCGGCAGGTGCCGAGTCGGTCTCGAAGCTCTTCGCTAAAGACCTGCCTCGCGGAGACCTCGTGGACCGGTTGGTCGATCACGCGTCACGTGCAGCTGCAGAAATTCATGTTTTCCATCAGGAGCCATCGGGTGAGAGGGGACTGGATTATGTGATAATCTGGCAGGACGTCTTAGACGCTGAATCGCCAACTGATGAGGAGGAGCATGGGGATATGTTCTCTGAGTTGATCCAGGCGGCCAATGCCTACGCACAGACCGCCCACGCTGAAGGCTCACATACAAATCCGAAGACCACTCACATTCTAAAAAATCCCCACCACTGGGAAATTAATGATGGAAAAAAGGTGGAAAAAGACATGAAAAATGAACGATTGATGGCTGTTGAACGGAGAGATGAACTGTAAAGAGCAATTTGTTTGTGTTTTATTTAACTTAGTCTTTTGTTAAAAATTTGTAACTGGTTATTTTTATAGCTAAACAAACAAACGCATTTTGATATTGAAAGTAAACTTATCTCTTTTAAAAAACTTTTAAAAAATATAAATGGTACTAGACTAAAAGAAATTTTGTCTCAACATTTGCAATTTGATAGAATAATAATAGGCCAATTTCGTGATAACGATTTTTATAACATTTGGTATCTATTTTTTTAGTTCTTAAAAAGGAAGACTTTCGCGTTCGCAACCGTGATAGTGTTGATAAATTGTATGTAAAAAGTTATTGAAAAGAGGACTTCAAATGTATTGGTGATTTTATATAATTGTGTATTTTAAGAATGATTTGCTCGCATGATTGTTTGCTTTTGAAGTAATCGCTCCGAGTACTATTAGATTTGAGAGTTTTTCGTGAGGCCTTGTTGCCCATATTTGCAACTGTGATGTTTAAGTTGATTACTTGTGTATTTTTGTATTCAAAGTGAAAATAATTTTAACCGTGAAAATATGTATGTGGTGCCTTATGTATTATTAACGCAGTAACCAGAAGAAGAAAAAAATCCGTCAATATTTTTTTGTTTTATACCACTACCTTATTTTCAAGATTTAATCAATAAAATCTGCCTTTAAAGAACACCGACACAGATTTTATATTTAACCCTTTAAATTGTATCAAACCTTTCCCAAAACGCTGGCCGTTTTCTCCTCAACTCACTCGGGAAGATGGAATGGTTTACCTGTCTTTTTTTCGAGCCGAGATATCGGCTGAATATCTCTGCGCAAAACTTCCCCCGTCTTTACCCGTCCCCTGTAGGTCGTGCCGTGACCGAGCCGCCGGATTGTGCTGTGCATTTGGGAAATTTTGCCCGCTTTTCGGCTGTCACTTCGGTAAAAATGTTTTGACATTTCGATGACAGTAGCCTTTTCGATTTTGACGGGAATGTTTTCGAAGATAGTGGTGTGGTCTGCAGCGTGGATTTTGAAACCTCGGTGGGCCACCTGGGACCTGACCCATTTTTGGGTAAGGCTGACCCGAAAACTAAAAAAAGAAAGAAAGAAAAACAAGAAAAGGAATAGAGGGTTTTGACTCAGAGTCTGCGTCAGTTTAACACAGTTTCAGGTCAATTTGACAAATTTGGAGTAAAACTGACCCAGAAATGGGTCAAGGCTCGGTTTCACAAATTAAGATTCATTTTAAGATGAGTTGTCGGTATTGCCATAGTGATTTGTATTGTGACGTCACACTTTGCTTAGCAGTAAAGAGTGATTCGCAGTCAAGATCATTCTTGAGCTCGTAAAATTGGCCTGGCCCCTTGGGACCGCGCTGGTTGGCATGGACGGCCGAATATAGCCAAACATTCAATCGTGTTGACAGACGTTTCAACCAAATTCAACATTTTCTGCAAACTTTAAATTAAATGAAATACATCCCATCATTGGTTGCTTTGTTTCTAACATTGTTACAAACTATGGCTATCTGTTTTTGTTTTGCATTCATGGCTTTCTATAGTTTTCCAACCTCGGTTGGCAAAAACTCGGGCTGTGGCGTTGCAACAGTAAGGTCTGTATATGCGGTGGATACTGGGTAATAGTGAGAAGAGAATTCCCTGGCAATATAGCAGCAACATGAAACTGGCAAAGGCATGCAGTTCACAAAACTTTTAACAGTCATTGGGGGTAAATATCGGCCGAATGATTTGTATTGTGACGTCACATTTCTCAGGATATGAATATGCATTCATTGGCTAAGATTAATCTATCTGAGCTGTTTGCGAAATACAGAGCCCATGGTCAATACAAAAAAAGTTCATTTCAGCTGATAAATCTTCACGTGTTTCGAATTGAACCCATTGGGGATCGGCGCCTCTTTACGAAGCGTTTCCACCCATACAGTGGAGCTGTGTACATTTTCGACAACTTGTCTGATTATCCGGAACTTTAGGGTTAGGTCTTGTTCCGGGATCATGCACCCCGGGGAAAGGCCGCGTTCAGTAAGGGTACAATGGGCAGTTGGTAAGATGAACCAGGGTTAGTATCTACTCCCAGCTTATAGTCAAATGCATTTAGTGCGTTGTGCATCACTGTTCAATTCTCTGTACTTTAGATTATACGGTATCATTTTAAAGTATAAAATCGCACATTAAATCTAGCCCGTCGATTATGTTCAAATTTGACAAAAATTACAAAAAGTAAGTCAAATTTCTGCTACCAGATTAAGCGGGCACCTCTACTGATGGCACCAATTCGCATTTAAGTAAACTCCGAAACTCTTTATCTTCCGAAATATTGACGATTTTTGGCATAATCGATGACGCAGTACAAACACAAATTAGTAATGTTTCAAAATTTATGGCTAGTTTACCCGGTTAACATGAATACAATGCCTTCAGTAGTCCCAAAACCTCTTGATTTCAGCGCTTGCTGAAAGCTTGTTGGCACGTTACAGAATAACAATTGCTAAAATTGAAGTTATCGTGGAGAAATGAAATGTTAAAGTAACTTTAATCACAGTTTGTAGTTTCATTGCCCGCAAATGAGCTATTGCATAAAAAAAAATGATTTCAAGTGAAGTGCCGTTTGATGAATAATTTAAAACAAATTAGAGATCGGACTCGGGTGACTAGAAAATAATTAAAGGCATACATCAGAGAATGGAGAGGTGACACCCGAGATGAATCGATTGTAAATCGGAAGAGGCGTTACAAATGAGGACACACTGACAGATTTAAACAGATAATTTGAGAGCTATAGGTTTTGTTTGTTCAATCTACCCTCCATATTCATTTATTCAAACTCATCACATGTATTTCCATTCTTCGAGACGCATTTCAACACTACATAAGGGGGAAAAAAGACTGGCGAAGTAACCGTGAATGGATTTTATTTTCAAGACAGAAAACAAAATAAGTATGGAATCTTCTAGAAGCCGCGGGGCTTGTGGTGAGATGCCTGATGGACGGGCAGACATCTGAACGACCTTATGGGCTTTCCCCGTTTGTTTTCTATTATCCCTTTCTTGTTCAAAACATTAATCCAACAATGTTAAAAAAACAAATACGGTTCCTACCTAAAAAATTACCTCGCAATGTCTATCTTGTAAGAAGAGCAGACAGACAAAGAATAGAAACAAGAACAGACATGCGGACAGACAGCCCGAACAAATACAGACATGTTAATTTTAGCAAATAATCAAATTTATGTAGGCCCTATGCGAAAAGAGAACACAGGCTGAGTAACCATTTTGGAAAAAAACTTTGTCAGATACTAGGAGAAGAGAACTCTTTTATTTGATCAGGTTAAATCGACCCACATTTGATTGTGATTTGATGGAGTATTTAATATTTAACCGTACAATCCACATGCTTGGTATCAGTTTTAAGTTTCGAAGACACGACAGACGGGTATAATTCTCCCCGTGTAAACACTTCTTAACCTCCATAACCGCGCGCAGCGTCTCATAACACGTCATCTCCCTGGGTACGAGTCTGTCACCGGGTGATTACAGGTAACCTAATTACCAACCGATAATTCCGCCGGTGTATTGTTGGTTGTGCTGGGTATATTGCTGCTACATTGCGGGCCAGCACGCGCATTCTCCATGGTGTGGAGGGACGCACAATGCTCTAGCAGAGGGGTTTAGAGTTGCTAGAAGACCAGACAATTACGAGACACCTATGGGGAAATCAGGCACTGTCGCCCGCCACACTACACACGCTACCGTGGAAATGAAATAGCTTCAGAAAAAGCTTGAGTTCCCTGGAACTGTTCTTCCAGCTATAGCTACGGATTTATAGCCCAGATTTCTTTTTTTCTGTGTGTACCTTTGCTCTTCCTGCGCATTGGTGCTCTACGACACTAGAGCAAGAGTCAAAGGATACAGTTAACGAGGCAAACATTTAAACAGCACCTGGGAGCTCGCGCCGTAACACTAATTGGATAAGTCAATATTGAGTGGCTATAGTATAGTGGCTGTAGAAGATTTCTAGCCAGTAACTATCCTGTCATTCTTAAGGGAAGCAGCCCTGGTGATATCGCGTATGGTCTGGGTGTCACGTGTGTACTGATGTACTCTTGTATTTTTGTACTTTTGTACTGCCACGGATGTATGCTAACGTCTTTGTAAAGGCACGAATGCGAAATAGTTATGTAGTGATAAATTAATTTGAGCATACTCTTAACATGCGTAAGGAGTTTAATTTCTCCGTTTGAGAATGCAGCATCACTAAAACATTTAAATATATCCCCCCACGTTTCGACCCGAGGTTTTTCTATAAAAGGCTAAATGACAACACGATATACATAAATGCAGGTGTACTCCAGAAACAAGCAGTCAATTAGAAACGAAGTAAAAACAGAAGCAAAATGCGATCACACAACACTCTAAAAAAGATCCCGGGTCAGAACTGAACGGCTTCCGGGTCACGCAGGGGCCCTCACTTATTCTCAAAAACGCATCCTTGTGGAGCATTGTTTTGTTCTTTCCTTTGTCCCTGCACTTAATAGTTTTCCATAGACTTTGTACACAAATTTCCTTGTGGAGCACCGGGTCTTTAGAATTTCCATGTGGAGTCCTCTTATTTTCCTTTTTTGTTTTGTCCTTGGTCTCCATAAGGTACCGAAAGTGAGAGCGCACATTCTTCTGGCTCATTCTGACCCGGAAATGGGTCCCTTACGGGACACGGATTAAGGTAAATTTGACCCGAAATTTTTAGAGTGTATATTTAAAGCAAGGGATGAACAATGAAAAAGGGGGACATGGGTGGAGGGTGGAGGGAAAGGGATATAGTTCAACCACAAGGGGTGGAATCAAAATTAGTTCTAACAAAAGGTAAACCGAACTGCAAGCAGGCTGTTCAAAAAAGCGAACCGGTGACGTTTATTTGGGTGAAATATTTAGGGGAACAAAGGGTGCACCATTTATTTATTTATATATATACATTTTTTTTTTGGGGGGGGGGCTGCGATGAACTTCTGGCCAAGTTTCCATTTCCATATTTCTCAAAAAACAAAAACGAAATGCTTCTCAGCGAATTTTTTTAATGTAATTTACTATTTTTTATTAAGATAATCTGGCGTTAGTGTATAAGAAAATTAGTGTAAAAAACATCGACATTATCACATCTGGCAATTTCCAAATATCCAGATTTCAAATGGGGGGGCACGTGCACCACGTGCCCCTTAGTTACGCCACTGAAGTGGTCCTTGTTCATTCGTTTTTCTTTCTGTGATGCATTCACCAAGAACCCCTTTAAGTGCAATCATAAACACTTAACTCCATTCAAGATGGCGTCTAGTAACTGGTCACGTGGGTCCTTTTGACGGAACGGCTCAAGCTGACCCCCGGGAACGCAGATTGTGTGGGGGGGGGGGGGGGGTGCACTTGACGCATTGCCATCTTACCCTCAAGAAATCGGACATGGCTGTTACACTTTACATGCATAAATGACGGGCCGTTCAACCGAATGATGGCTCAGCACTACGGCGTGGAGAATTACTGTGGCACGGTGCGTGCTGACTGTCGCCCTGAGCCGAACTGAACGTTGAGGTTTTTTTTAATGAAAAGCGATCACTGGATTTGATTCGACACGAGCCCAAGAGCTATATTTATTTATGATGCTTTTAATGTTTTAAAAAGTCCTCACAAGCGATTGGTTATTAAAAAAAAAAACTACGCCGCAATTTATCGGAGGTTGACGCGAAGTGGACAAAGGGAAGTTCGACAACATACATACATGTACGCCATTTACAAAGTAGGCTGAAGAGCATTTTGAATAAATCTCGTGATGTCTTTAACGTTTAAGTGTCATCTCAAATTATAATATATCAGAGAGTCGCTATGGTCTTCTTGAACCATGCGCATAGTCACCTCCGGTAGCTCATAAGGTGTCGTGTACTATGGATAAATGGAATGTACTTTTGTCTTTCTTGGCTGTGGTCAAACCGGGTAGTTTTCTCTCGTGTTATTGCCCATCAAATTTGACCAATAATTGTCAACATTCAACAGTTCTTTGAAGTACAAATAGCCAGCATGGTCGGTGGTGTAGTCCTACCGTATCTCGATTCAATTCTTTATACTCCACTGAAGCATCCCAAAGATAGCATCGGTTTAGTTAACCAGCACGAACAATGCCGTATAGGCCCTACCGTACCTTCGCTTGATTCAAGTATTTTTTTGAAATCAAACCAAAGACAGCATCAGTTTAACCAGCATTGCAATAACGTATGCCTACTGGACCATTCTCTTAATTCAGTCAAGTATTTATGAAATCATACCGATGGCGGCATCATACAGTGAAACCAGCATGACCAATGGCGTAGCCTTGGCGTACCTTCTCTTTATTCAAGCCTTTATGAACTCATACCAAAAAAAGACAACCAATGAAGTGGACCTACACATTATCTTGATTCAAGTCTTTATTGCCTCTGGCACACCACCAAAAGCAGTACCGGTATCAGGTTACCCATACAGCAATGCTTACTAATCTGTCTTCAATGCACGGCATTCAAGGGGATCAATATGCGTGGCGTGTTGTTCAACAACATGACTCCTCCGCCTAACTCACATGCTAAATGTAGCTTGCTGTGAAACGAAGAGGAAGACAACTAACTGGGGGGGGGGGGGGTCGGTCATACACTTTCACCAGCAAAGAAAAAGAAAAGAAAAAAAGAGCGCGGATATTTGACCAACATCTTAATGCTGAGAAGTGGCACACTTTATCACTTGCTGAGTGTAATAGTCTCAGGACATTGAAATAAATGGCGGTGAAGTGGCTGCTCTATCGAAAAACCGAAGTGTTTGCATAGTGCATTATTTTGCCCCTTTCCCCCTCTCTGCTGCTTTTGAAAGGTTGTTCAGACTTTGCAGACGTCAAGGAATGTGATATAATTAACATTTTTATCACAGCAGGGGATCTAGTCTTTCCGAAGAACATATATTTAATTATATGTCTTCACTGTTGACAGGGGTCTGATTGTATACACCTTTCGATGACATTGAAAAAAAATATTTCCATGACAGCCCCCTGTTAAACTTGTATTCATTATTTGTGTAAAGATTTAAAATACAAATAATATTTATAACATTATTCACATGTGATTGTGTTTGAAGTCAAGTTTGCATTTTGATTTTTATCGAAGTGATGTATCTGATGCCCCTGCAAATTATTGTCCACGTAGGGTGTCAATGAGGAGTCAATTTCAGAAAAGTTGTTTACCGGATATCTAAGCTGTGATTGGTTTTTTTTAAAGGGGAAAGTACGGTTTCACACTTTTAATAACCCAATCCTTCCCAGCATAACACCGTTATACATTATTATTTTTATGCACGCAAACCATTTATGTTTCCATTGTAAACAGTTTTGAAAGCAGTTTTTGTTCAGGTGATCATATTGAGAGACAGTATGGGATTTTTAGGACGCTAGGTGGCAGCAGACTTACCAGGTAAATACATTGTTCTCGGTAATGTGCACATGCTCAGAACTGCATAAACAATGGAAATTTACCTGGTATTTCTGCTGCCACCAATAGCGTTCCAAAGTCTCCAAATGGGCAGAAAAATGCTTTTGTCGAAGAAAAAGAAGAATAGTTGCTGTGGAAACTTCGTGTGACCGTGAAGTCCAGTTGGGTAAAAAAAAAGTGAATATCTTTTTGTTCTCTTTATTGCCCAGATGGCTGCCCATCAATTTAAGACTTTGAAACGCAAGGTGGCAGCAGACTTACCAGGTAAATTTACGTAGTTCTGAACATGCGCAAATTTCCAAGAACAATGGATCTAACCGGAAAGTCTGCTGCCACCTAGCGTCCACAAAAGTACAACTACGGCAATAAAGCCAGCACGAGAGCTATCCAACCACAATGAGAGTCTACACATTTCATAGGCAGCAATACCAGCACATTACAAGGTAATCACACTTTGTAATTTACCAATTTATCCTTACCAATTCATTCACCCAATTCCAACTGATCTGAAGTCATCACCCACGATAAATATAGACCTTATGCAAATGACGTCATTTGAGTAGGGCGCCCTCATACAGAGGTCAAAAGTAGGGAGACTGGTCCCCTGCCTTTATCCACAAGGATAAAGATAAAGACAGGCCCAATGATTTTATTGGATTCAATTATTTCATTAGATACACGTGCTGTGACGGAAGCTTTCCATACCTGTTATGATTTGGCGAGGTTACGAGGTGATGTAGTTTGTCAGGTTGCACTTTCGATCGTCTGCTGCATGCAGCTTGTGCATATGTTGAGTACATCATGTTGTAGTGTTGTTTTATTCACTATGTAATATGAACATGTACGTGTGAATTGACTGCGATGTCTCCGTGTGAAAAAAATGCATGGTCAAAGATGCATCTACCAACGTACGGTCTGGCTGGTATCTGGCGTTATTCACGAGCCGCGAAGTGTGACGTCAGATGTTCGGTCTAAAAATTAGGTTGTTCATTGGTCAATCCCGTTCACCGTGCTTACGAATCTGAGCGTTTTAAATGTTTCATCATCAGAGCTCAAATATGGCGGTTGTATGACGTCATGCATTGGGTCTTTTGGTCGCGTCATTTTAGGAGTCGGATTACCTGCATAGGTGCACCCCAAGGGAGAAACAGAGTGCTGGCCTCATTGATATTTTGTAGGCCCTCAAAATATTCTATTAGACAGATTTGAGAGCCCAATAAAAGGTAAAGTGTAAAAATGTTGCCCAATTTTGACCTTGGGGCTGTTGACTTCAAACTTGGGGAATTTTGGTCGACATAGGCCCTGAAATAAATGGTCCTATTTGCCGAAAGGCGTGAGGCGTTTTTTAAGATTGATGCTCGGACGTTTGGAAAATTACACCTGTGAAGGGGTGTTTTTATTTGGAGGGAGAATAACTCGACGGGCCCAGAGACCCCCCCCCCTTATTAAATTGAGCAGAGGATTAAAGTTCAAGAGTCAATGGATAATTTCCCCCTTTACTGTAAAAAGCTGCGAGAATTCTAAGAATGTCTGTGTATTTTTGAATACTTGGCCTTTTACACTGTATTCTATGGGAGTTTATTTAGTGGGGTGCACCCGGTCTTGACTCTTGTGTCCTCAAGAAAGACACTTGGCCATTATTGCTCCATCCTTCGGATGGGACTTAAAGCCACTGGTCCCGTTTGTTGTGTAATGCACACAAACGAACACAGTTACACTGATAAATCCCTTAAATGCGTTTATCCCCCTGACTATACGCAATTAGATGAAGGGCCAATAGATGGTACCACACTATCAAAGGTTAATTAAAAAAATATTTTCTGTGCATTTCCTAACAATTTGTACATCTTAAGTGACCTCTTTACATGCCCAGCCATTGTCTAGAATTATTTCAGTACTTAAGTTACCCAATAATTAATTTTTACCCCTAATTAGCTAAAATCTAATTATCCAAGCAATGCCCCCAACTTTACCCCGACGAGCGAGAGGGCCACTATTTACTACCACACAATCCAATATATTTTTTTGAAAAATTCCTGTAACAAAAAATATATTCTCTGGGGTCTGCCCCCCCTCCACTTATATATGTGTAATGGTCCATTCTAGGATATCAATGAATTGGATTCCCCCAGGTCATTACATTTTGGAGATATGGCTTAATTAATAATTGTGTGGTACCATTAATTGGCCCTTTCCCTCCTTTAAGTGTTTTAAATAAGGTGCTACAGAAATCGGTCTTATACATTAAAACAAGTCTATGGAAAAAGAAGGGTAATAATTTGGTAATGACCGCAAAAAAATAAATACATATCCGAAAACTTACTTATAATAAAAATCGGTAGTAAGCACCCTGTGAAATAATTTTAAGTGAAGTGCGCCCGTCGATTAGAAATTAAAAGTATGTCGATAATTTGAATCCCCGAAGAACGCCATAAGCGAATTTTTGAGATTCAAATTTCCGTGGTTTCCTATGGTGTATGCTTCACCAGCGATGCAGTTGGTATTCGCTATCACGTGGATGGATTCGAAGACCTCAATGAAAATACTATAACAGTTTTTCCCTGTTTTCTCAAGAAATAGGCACTGTATTCAGCTGAAACTTTCACAGGTGACTTTTATTGTACCAGTCTTGATAATTTGACTGTAAATCACCACAACGTTGACAAAAAAAACGACACGATGACTTAACCTTTAAACAGCGACAATGATCTCAACTTGGATTGTTTATCTTATCGCTCCTGACCACGGCACTTTGAGACGTGAAATTTAGAACGGGCTTTATTGGTGACGTTGAACCTATCTTGCACTTCAACGTGTCATTATAAGAAACTTTGAAAGGCTTTATGTGATTTATTGAATTACCCTGATGTGGGGGCCCTGGCAGATATAATTAAATGACATGATACCGATCGAATTTGCTCACATCGTGTCAATGAAAAAGTGATTTCTTAGAAGGCATAAAAAAGTCCAAAGGAATGGGCAAATTATGAAAGAACAAAACATGGCTGATCCCAATATGCTGCAACATTTACCTGGTGTTTTGTTTCTAGTCAAGAGGCTCAATGTCACAGAGCTGCTTAAGTATACACAAAAGTATGCTTACTTGAAAGAAGGAAACCAACCAAAATATCACAACCACATGTACCATCTGTGACTGGTATCCTGGCTATTGTCGCTCAGCAGAAAATTGTTAAGCGTCGTTTTCTGCTTGAGCGGCTCTATGAAATTGGACGCTGTTTGGGCAGTCGTAATAAAATCAATGGCTCCTCAAAAGTGACTTGCACTTTAACGGTAGGGTCATCGTTTGCTTTTTTTGTCAACGTAGTGCTGATTTACCGGCAAAATTATCAAGAAAGATGCAATAAAGGTCACCTGCGAAGGTTTCAGCTGAACACAAAATCTACTGGTTAAAATAATGTCACGGTATTTTCATTAAGAACGTCGAAGCCATCCTCGTTCAGGGATTTGACAGCGGGTACCAGCAGCATCTCTGGCCGCAGCATTCACAAATAGACACCACGGAAATTTGAATCTCCAAAGATCGCCCTTAGGCAATCTTTGGAGATTAACAATTTACGAAATTCTTTTATTGGTTGCTAATCAACGGGGGGCACTTCAGACGAAATAAATTCGCAGGAGTCTAACTATACTTTTACAATCTTTATAACAAGGCATTTTGATAAAACATGTTCGGGGTCATTTATTAAATACCAAAGTATGACCCTACCTATAAATTCGAAGGTCTGAAAAGTTGGTCCAAATAAAAAAAAACCCCAAAACCCCCCAAAACCACCAAAAACCATGTTCTGATCCTATGTTTCTTTCCAGCTCAAAATGTGCTTAGCTGTTGGTATTATAAGTACTTTTTTGTAAAATGTCTCTTAAATATGAACAATGTAATATCTTGCCTTCCAGGAATGCCCTTGAATGCGCGGTCAGGTTGGTGTAGTGGTATCTTGCCTTGCCTTTCACCTCTGGGACCCCGGTTCAAATCCCACCGGGGGCACTATGTGGATTGGGTTTTCAGTCCCTGCCTGATTGCGTGGGTTTTCCCTGGAATAATTCTCTGGGGTTTTCCTCCCACATCTAAAACTGAAACTTCCTTCATTGTCTTCTCTCCATTGGGTTCTTGGCTAGTACAGTGATTTAGTTCGCTTTTCTGAGAGTCCTTGGCTTCACAACCAGAATCAATAAATGAAATGAAATAAATGAAAATGCACAATCTCACCCTGTCTTTTTTGTTGGGGGGGGGGGAAGTACAAGGTAACATGTTCTATGTGATTTAGTTGCGAAAGGGAAACCCCACGTGATGGGATGGGGCGGGAGTGCGAAAACAATAATCAGGTAGGGACTGAACAATCTACATACGAATGCTTTTCAAATATGCCCTGATATGATGATGGCTAGAGCACACTCCAGTTGAAACGTCGAGAACAAACACTGCTTTTCCGACGGAGCCTCACCTACTTCTTTGTAGAGATTATACACGTGGTGTAGGCCTACACGAAATATTTATCTCAATATCTGTTTCTAACATGCAAAGCGTCACATTTTACAAACATCACACGTACTGCTAAGTCACTCGATGTTTCTTCACATAAACAGGTTGTTTTGTGAGTGAAAAAAGAAAAGAAAAAAGGTTTCTGTCTTAAACAAAAAAACACAACTATACTAATAAATAACTGTACGTGAGAAAAATTCCCTATCCACGCAAGCCGATAATCACGTATTTCTTCACTCCGAACATACAACATGTCACCACAAAGTTGACATCTTTATTTCAATTCACACATAACTGTCATACTCAATCCAGAGATAAATATATAAACGAAAAGGCCTGCGTTTCACTTTTGGTTGTCAGAGAAACCAATTTCAAGGTAATTTAACTTCTGATCCAGCGATCGCTTCCCAACTGTAGTTTTTCCTTTTGACACCCAGTACTATAAATAACGGCCCATCTAATGAGGACTATCGGCCACTCCCCTCGGCTATTTTTCTCGACTCGGCAACAAAATATTTAAAGAAAAATGTGCACGTCAAGATCCATCACGGGGAAGTTGTGCAGTCAGAGGTGGCGTAATTTCTGCGAGCGAAATGCAGCCCGGTTATATTCAGTCTGACATGCCTGACAGTTACTACCCTTTTAGGGTTTGTTTCTGGTATACAATAGTCGATTATATTATAGTTTAATGCGTGTTCAATGTAAACACCTGAACTGCGTTCATTGTGCAGACATTACTACGGTGCTATTGTACCCGACATGCGTCCAAACGACCCCCGTGGATACCTCTTTTGAATTCTGCACACACCGATACCTGGATACAGCCAATGGTAAATTAGCGCGTGCGTGTGTGTGTGTTTAAAAAAAAAAGACTGCATGTTGCCGATTTGTTACCCAAGTCTTCGCGGCCGTCTCGCACTGCGGAGAGCTGTGGTTTTTATCCCTGCGAATGGAGCTGTTTGTCAGGCCCTTGCGTGGATAACTCCATCAAGTGAAACACGAGCAGGGCGAGTACCAGGGGGAATAATTCATCGAGTGTTCCCTCTTTTATTTAGCATATCCCGAAGGGCATTGGCACCAGCGACCGGGGGAAAAACGTGACATTTTAGATCCGTTAAACTAAAGACGCGCCAATCTAGCTGGCGACAGATCATCGTACACAGGTATCTTTCTGATTTACAAAAGAGACACCGAGGTGGAGACAGAGACAGAGAGCCAACTCCGGTCGATCTGTCACGTGGATGAAACGTCGCGGTCAAACCAAACGGATCTTCCCAAACATTACTGGATCATCGGTGATCAACTTATAGCGTATATATCCTGGAACTTTAGAGAGGATAGGACAGTGCACTGAGTTTGTTTGGAGGAGGATGACTTCGTGACGACGGCTGAACGGTTGAAAACCCCCCTTTGCAATCTCCACATAGATCTCTGGATTACCTTATTGACGGGCAGGATGGAATTGAAACTCTCTATTATAATACCATCGAGAAAAGTGTGCCGAATGTTGGCGCTTTTTATCCTGATGTCTGTCGTGCACCGCGTGCAACCAAACGACGTCGTTCAGGAGAATTTGAAGCTATACCAGCTGGACCCCGTTGCGGTAAGCACGCTATGTCTAGTTTCATTTATTACATTTGTGTGTTATTACTCTTCTTTAAAGTGGTGTGTTTTAAAATGTTGTGGCCCCCATTGGGGCTTTGCTACAACATTTATAAACTTCAAGCAAAAACTGCATGACAGAGCATTTTCATAGAGGCCAATCAAACTAAACAACAAAGGTGACAATAACACATTCAGTCTATTAATAGCAGACAAGTTCCATCTATAAATTGAAGTGGAAAGACCGACCGGTCGGGAGAAAGAACAGACGTTTCTTTCAGCATCTTGACCGGTAATTATTACCGGTGATGCGGCCCGTTTAAATTGGTCAGAAAACGGAGTGTAGGCCTTAAATACACACTTCAAGCAGGGAGAAATTTCGACGAATCTGGAACGAGAGAGACGGTCAAAATGCAAAACCCTTACAGTGGCGAAAAACCACTTTGTCCACACTCTCGGCAAAGATGAGTTTCTGGGAATATGGAACAGATAGACAAAAACAAGTTCAAGACGCTCACATATTATGAATAAACTAGCACTTGAGTTCTAGAAGGCTTTAAAACAGAAACAAGGGGGAAAAACTAAAATGTGATAGGCCTCCATGAAGCAAAACGAGAAAATGATTGGAATCGGGAGTTCATTGAGAACTGTCAGGCATGATTTTCTTCCTACTTTAGTCTGATTTTCGATTGTTTGCCCATGGGAAAAAAAATCAGAAAAACTGTGAATAAATGGCTTGAAAAGTATATTAAAACCGTAACCAACCTGTACTTGTAGGTCAGCCCTTGTACTCAAATAAATGTTCGTACTTTCTTCCGAGGGGCCAAATATCGTGCAATATTTTTAAAAGGTCAGTTTGCCCCTCAGGCTCACCTATAGAAAATATTAGTTGCTAATTAGGAATTGTGAATAAAGGTACAGGGGAAGATACAACAAATCTTTAAAAAAAAATGATTGACAGGAGCACCATATGCCCACTTCCAGCAAAGAAGAATTTCTAATGAGATGAATTAATATTATTATCATACACTTCTGGTGTAATGAAACCAAGGATGCCTCATACGTGAACTTAATCACTGTAGCTCTAAAAGCCCGAGGAAACCTGTCAAGAAGGATGCTGTGATATGCGAACCAGAAACGTCGGGGTTAACCCCTCTGCTCCACGACACTGTAAAGGTTCTGGGTTCCTTTACGTTTACTACAAATTAAGCTCGAATGGAGAGACAAAATCATACACAAATCAAGACGCCATCAAGGATGACAAGTGTAAATCATTTACAACGGGGGGGGGGGATCTCTATGTGAGAGGAATGTGTGGGCAAGATCAATTTTTTAGGAATTGCATGGGCGTATGGAGACTGTTTGGTTAAGGGGGACGGGAGTTGATGTGCCCGAAATTTTACACGGATAAAAACACCAATTTCTAATACCGGGTAAAAAGTCATTTTTGCTTTCTCTGTCCATTTTCTTTGTTTTCTTGCCGTGCACAAATGTCCCCACTGTTTTTGCCCAAATTTGTTGGGGCAGTTGCCCCCTCTCACCCCGGTCGTATACGCCTTACGGTGAGGAATCGGGTGAAAAATAGGGCGAATACAAAAATGGAAATCCATTGAAACTGGATGACCACTTGTATATGATTAGCAAAAGAGATTTGTATGAGACTGAGAGACAATAACAATCTCAAGATTTGAACAAGGGCTGTGTAGGCCTACCCACTAACTTGAATAGGAAATTTGAAACGGGAAATCTTTGAAGTAAGGGGAAAACGGCGTAAAGTTCACTTGTATTATTTTTCTTTTAGCAAACAGAGGTTTAAAAAAAGTTGAACAGAGACAAAACAAGGACATATGAATCTGTAATACGTAGAAAATAAAACCCATTGCATAACTTTCAAAATAGCAAGTAACCCATACCAATATATTATTAATCCTAGGTTGATTATAGACTAGTGTAGAATCCCGAGTCACAAATAATGTCAAGTCAACGGGACGTGGCAGTTCCATCATATCATTCGAAAACAATAATATTAATGTTTAATATTCCTGGGCAAATTGAGAAACGCCTCCTTGGGATTCAGTACGCTAAAAACCTTGCGTGTGGATTATTTTAGATACTGCAGTCTCTGACATCTTCAAGGATTCCGCATTCGCTCCTCAGCAAAATAGAAAATTAACGAATTCAACAAAAAAATATACAGATGGCCCAGAGGCAAAAAGGCAATTTTTAATGCAAATTGTGTCTGGTTTCTCGAGTATATTTTTTTGGCGCGAAAATGACTGCAGGCGTTACTGACAGACCCGCGGGCATTTAAAAAGGTTTTGTGTTGCCCTTATCTAATTGAAGTTATATAGGACTTCTGATCTTTTAAAGAGTACGTTTCGTTCTCTCCTTTTCCACCTTTAGTTTGAAGGGGGTGGGGTAGAAAGGTTTGTGCTGTTTTGAAACGTGCAGGAGGGAGTAGGGTAGTTTTGAATTTCCAAAAAGGCACAATGCGGGAAAGATGAGGGTTACTTATGGTTCCCCACTTGCTCGCCTTGCACTTGAGTCTGATTCAGAGTAGTGCTCACTCGGTTGGATGGAAATAAAAAGGGCCAGGCGCCACTTATGGATGCAAGTCCAGAATAATTTTCTAATGTTTTATGCTCAGATATATATATATATATATATATATATGGTGTATGAGTTTTAGATACTGATTGATACATGTGATTGTGGGAGTGTGAAATGTAGGGTCATAGATTTTTTATTTTATAATTTTTTTGGTCAAAGCAGTGCTGATTTATTGTCTAGATTGTCAGTAAAGATATAATAAAAGTAACATGCGAATGTTTCAGCTGAGTACAGTGTCTACTTGTTGAGAAAACAGCAACCAACCAAAAAAACTGTCACGGTAGTTCATCAAGAACGTCGAACCCGACCACGTTTAGCGATGTTTCAGTGGGGTACCAACCGCATCTCCGTCTGCAGCATTCACAAACGGACACCACGGAAATTTGAAATTTATGGAGATTCAAGTTTTTGAAATACTTTTATTGATTTCTCAAGATGCTTACCGACATTACCATCTTTATAACAAGTGAGCTTTCGGATATAGAACTTACACAATTTGATTCTTTCGGGGTTTTTACCAAAGCATGACCTGACCATTAAATCGACAAATCTACATCTTTCCAGAACAGATTTCCCTTTGTCATTTTAAGTTGTTTTTCTTTCTATAATATTTCATTCTCTTAGGTGGGATGGTTCTAAGGATGATTGTTGCATTATATTTGCTAGAATTTCCGGGTTCATTTTATTTTTTGTATTTGACCTATATCTATTGCAGAGTTTTGTCTAACCCCCAAAAATTGTTGAACAGGTTTCTAATCGTTATAATAAATTCGGGAATGAAAGTTCCGGAATAAACGGTTTTTAATGTCGGATTGATTCCGGGCGGGCGGCTTGTTATAAATTCGGGAATGAAAGTTCCGGAATAAACGGTTTCTAATGTCGGATTGATTCCGGGCGGGCGGCTTGTGATGCTCCGTAGTAACTTTATTGTTAGGTCTTTTTACTTCTATACCAAAATGTTGAAATACACTCTAAAAAATATTCCGTGTCAGAAATGTCCCAGATCCGGGTCCCGTGGAGCCTGACCCATTTTATGAGTCAGTGTGACCCGGAATCCACGTTAAATTGACCCAGAAATAGGTCATAAATGACTGAGAAACCGAGTTAAAATCTGAATCTTTAAACACTTTTCATGTAATTTTATGTGTCAGCCGGAATCCACGTCAAATTGACCCAGAAATTGATCATATGACTGAGAAACCGAGTCAAAATCTGAATCTTTAAACACTTTCCAGATCATTTTATGAGCCAGCCGGAATCCAAGTCAAAATGACCCAGAAATGGGTCATAAATGACTTAGAATCCGAGTTAAAACCCCAATCTTTAACCACTGTCCGAGTCAGGCTGACGCAGCAATGGGTCATGACCCCTGATACTCAGAATCCGGGTAAATTCTTACCCGGTAGTTTTTAGACTGTGTCTATCAATGAGAATTTATGTATATGTAGTTATCAAATACTGATGACAAACAAACACGAAATTCGCTGAAAACGAAGAACAATTCAACAAAGTACTGCAGAGGTTATTGATATCGAGCGAGCGTGTAAATAAGTACGAAATATTTATATATTTTTTAAAACCACGACTTGACGCGTGTAAAGATCATTTCACAACCCACTGTGGTTAGTAATTTGATTAAAATCATGTTGAGAAATTATGCCAACGTAAACCGATGTTCTTCTTTAAAGGAACAGTAAACTGCAAAAACTTGGGTGTTAAAAATTTACACCATGGGTGTTGTCACATATAGGTACTCAAGAGAGAATTAAAAATTAACACCATAGGGCGTTAAAATAACACCAATACAATTGTGTTGGCAGAAGTTAGTGTTACTTTAACATCCTATGTTGTAAGTTTTGATTCTCTGTTGGTATCTATAAATGTCACAACACCCATGGTGTCAATTTTAACACTCCAGTTTTTGTAGTGTACGTTCTCAATTCCAGGTGTATACAATTATATTCATTTGGCACGCCCAATAGGGTGTGGGCGGGGGCCAAAGCCTCCTGCAAGGGCCTGCCGAACTTTTTAAATTTCACATTATTTTACCTGCCATAAAGAGAAGCAATAAAACGGGGTTGGGCAACAGCTACAAGAAGGATCGTTTAGGGCATTGCCACGTGGTTGGCACACCTCAAAAAGAAGATCCTTATTTTATAGAACTGCTAGAGCTGCTTAAGCTTTACAATTATCTGCTCAGCAAAAAATGAGCAGGAAACCAGTCACAGGCAGTCTGTGTGAAGCAGTGTCTTTTTGCTGGTAACCTCATCCTTGTTAAGCATTAATATTGTTGTGCTAACCTACTTTTTGTGAAATTGGGCCATGCTTTTGTGTACTTCGTAGTATAGCACACTAGTGTACTTCCCCCCCCCCCTCGAAATGGGTTTGTTGTTTAGGTAGCTGAACTATGTTTTGTTTATAGTAGTTGAACTTTGAAGCAAAAATAACACCTTTAATGTGTTATTCCTTTTATGATATTGAATCTGTATGCAAATCAAGTTTCCTTGAAGATGGGGAACAGGAAGTCTCCGGTCGACACAGTTATTATTGGCCTATTTTGGCTATTGCCCTGGGAGTAAAAACAGGATTCTGAGACCAAAATATTCATTGGTTTATTATCGCTGGTAATTACACAACAATCCCAAAGGCAAATCGAACAGTATGTTTATAAAAACCCCATTAGTGGAGTGATTCTGTATCAAGAATTTCCTAGCCGGTGTTAGAAGGTACCTGCAAAAGAGATGAGTAGTTTTTTTTTTGTTATCCTTAATTGACTTTGATTAAAACAACAAAAAAAAACACACAGAAAACCACGAAAATATAAATAATTATTTGGACTATTTTAACATCTCACGAGACACGATTAATTTGCCCCGCTAGCCTCTGCAGTGTGACTAAAAATATAGTCTTAAGAAACTAATGAAGGGAAGGTGACACTACCGATTTTGAGATAGGAGGGTGGGGGAAAGAAAAAGGGGGATCTGTAGCCTTCGCTCGTCCCCAGCGCCTTGCCTTAAAACCAAAGGCGCTGGGATGGGCAAACGTATCGAGCACGCTCATTGGTTAATGCTCAGTCCCATCATGCATCACACTCACACTGCAAGCACTGCACGCATGACGTACTTCCTGAACAAGAATCTGTGCAAGCTGATTAGCCCATCCCAGCTGACCTGGATAGGCCGCTGGGGCCGAGCGAATCTGTAGCCAACCTACAATCGTGATGTTAGGACACCTGAAGCATAATAATGAAATAAAAACATCAAAGCAGCCGCGCGGGGGAGTGGGGGGAAACTAGAGACACGCACAAACAACATCTTTCCATTAGTGCCCGTGGTCTAATTTCATGGAGCTGCTTAAGCGCACAAAATAGCTAAGCACAAAACAAATATGCTTACCACAAAAAAAGTTACCAGCCAAACTTACACATAATTGCTTTTTTTTAAAATACTGATTTTGACTGGTACTGGAATTTTGCTTACAGATTGTTCTAATGGGTCACCGGAAAACATTTTTACCCAATATAGTTGCATTGTTTTGTGAACATAAAGCATCACGATCAGGATCGATGTAAAGAATCTACGTTGTTCATTCGTAAACACCGAGTGTTTTGTACAAATTATTCAGATTTTGAATTGATAAATGATCAATACATGGATCATGAGTTTCATTTTGAATTTCCAGTAAGTTTTAACTTGTACTAGTGCAAACCCTTTATAGGTATATTGCCGTCTGTAAATGCTGTCCATGTCGACAAAATAGCATTTGAAAACCCAAACGAAAAATAATAAAATAACCTAATAAACTAATAAGATATAACACACACAAAAATAAGAATGCAAATTCATTGCTTTTGACACACACAAAAATAAAACATTTAATAAATAAGAAGGGGAAAATAATAAAACATGAATAAATAAATAGATAAACTCCTTTGCGCAATTTGTCCAATCCAAAATAAGAATGTATAATGACTGTGCACAATTTTCCCAACGATATCTTCATTATTTTCACCACAACGTGACCACCCAATTTCATAAAGCCTGCAGGCACAAGTCATTTTGCTAAGCTCAGAACAAAGAACTTATTAGGCAGAAATAGCTTAGGCTCCTACCGGCCTCCGCAGAGCACCTGCATGCAGTCACAAGTGTGATTCATCCACACGGCACTCGGTCGGGTAATTCATTCGGTACTCGAATCTTGAATAATTAATACATTTACTTTTGCCCAACAACTGAAAAAAAAAATCTTATTTTAGACTAGCCCAGGTTGGACACAGAGACTGGCGTCCCACCAGGGCTAATCTTAGACCCATATGTAGTAAAGATTTTGCTTTGTTTTATCCAGCTGATGCATATTAATGAGTTAATTGCAACAGGGTGCACTGACCATACGTAATTGGTCCATCAGGGGAAATGAGGGGTGTCATTCCACCAAAGATCAATGTTGCCTCGACAGCCTGACCTAAATGCGAGGAATAAACCCCTGGAAATTCAATTAAGAAACCTTTGGTGAATCTTCGTACTTTGTGCTAATGTTATTATTTCACGGCTTTATTGTTGCATTATTCTGGCGTTTTCGATCTCAGGTTTGTGTGTGTGTACATTCTGCAACTCGGCTACTGAGTAATGCAAAACGTGATTCGAATAGAATTAGCTGAGCATGATTTCGTAGATCTTCTCAAGTAGAAATGGTTTCTGAAAACAGAACCGAATTTACTCGCTCAACACAAACTACCTTGGGAACCAGCCACAAACCAATGCACATCGTATAACATTATAGTTACCATATGTTGCTTTATCATGCAACATATTTCAGTAAGCAATTTTTTTAGCATAAAGATTGTCCTCGGAAATTATCCCCAGAACTAAACAATTATAAACAAACAGTGACTGAAAAAATGATCAAATCAAACGCTGGAATGTCACGTATTCAAATAAACGACTCAGCGGTAAATTGAAAAAAAAAGTAAATTGTATTTTTTTTAAAGGTAGTTATACAGGATTGGTAAGCTTAAAAGCATAAATGTTTTATTTTAGTCTGAACAATTACTGATTATGAAGTTCAATTACTAGAACTGTACCATTTTTTCCCTCTAAAATGAAGTTATGTTCAAGAAAACTGTATCTGAAAACCTTTAAGAAATGCAACAGCTGATTTCAGTTGTTACTTACCATAAAATTAAGGACAATATGTTTACATGCTGAAAATTGTGCATGGTTTTTCCCTATTTTCTCCTGACTCACACAGCGGATGAAGCCCAATTTTTTCACAGGTTTGTTATTTCGTGTATATGGTTGATCACATAAAACATGAACACTGTTTGGAACACTATTTTGTCAGCTCTTCCTATCCCGTGTAATGCCTTTAACTGAGCATGGTTTCGTAGATTTTCTCAAAGTAGAGATCGTTTCTGAAAAATAAAACAAACATACAAACAAAAAATGTACTCGCTAAGCAGAAACTATAGCCTTGGAACCAGCCACAAGTCAATGCACATCGTACTGCATTTTTAGCTTGTTGCCATAATGTTGCTAAATCACGCAACACCTTCCAGAAAGCAAATTGTTGAGCGTAAATACCGTCCTCAGAAATTGTCGTCAGATCTTAACACCCAATAAACAAATATTGAGTGTAAAAATTATCAAATCAAACGCTGCAATCTCAATCGAATTCGGCTATTGCGTTTTTTGTTATGTTTTTTTTTTTTTTTTTTTGTTTTGTGGGGAGGTGAAAATTTACAGATACATTTTTCTTGAATATGACTTCATTTCAAAGGGAAATATTTCACAGGAAAAAAGTGGTTCTGGTATGAACCAGTAACCAGTAATCTTTCAGAGTGCAATTAAACAATGAATATGTTGTTTATCCTCACCCGTAATTAACCTTTAATTGAAAACTATACGTACAGGACGTGATTCACCTCTAAAAACCCAACGCTTACCATCCTTTCACTTGAAATTTCTAGACACCTTAACCACACAGGAAGCTCTGAGCATTTCACCCATTAGTTTATGATACACTTTGTATTTTTCTCTCTCCATCACGCGTATACATACAGTCCAGTTGTGTTTCACAGTCCAGTGGCTATTTTACTTAAAATAATAAACATTTCTTACAATTTTCCCCAGACGTGCTTTTAACAAAAGCATCAAGGTCTCGTATACAGCCATAAAGCTTCACAATTCGTGATTTACTTACCTGGGCACGTCGATGTCTTCATTGTGAGGAATATTTGATTTGTGCAATACAGTGTTAAGATACATGACACAGAATGGACAGGAGACCTTGGAATAACAAAAAAGGGAGCTATGAACAAAAGCCCATATTGATGTGAGAAGTCATGAAGGTGTCACGATCAGCTATAAATTTACTTATACATGTAGTGAGTCTTGTTGAGATATTGATTTTTGCTCTTTTCAAAAGGAGCTGTACACTTGAATGGATGTGTTGGCGTAACCGCTAAAACCCATGCACACCAACGCCCTAGCTGTAGCTGGAAGTAAAATATCACTAATTAGTTTATAACTAATTTTGTACCGTAGTGTTTTCATTGTTTTGACATTTGGAGCTCGATATGAGGGCATGGTGGTACCCCCCCCCCCCCTCTATTGTATCTTCATTGTGTGCTTGGAATCTCGTGATTTTAGGGGGTGGGTTTATTTCTGTACACGAGGAAAAAAAGGTGTGTTAAACTATGGGGACCTTGGGGGTGGGGGTAACCTCTGCCCCCATATTGGGCATGGTCTACCTATTTTTATGCACAGTCAATCCTTGCCCCCGTCTTGCCCCCGTCTTGTCCCCCCTCCCCGTGAGATCGAAACCCATCCACAAATGAATGGTTCGACTCATTAAATCGCCCCATCTTTCCCCCCGCTTGCCTACCACCCCCCTTGAAAATGTCTGGTTTTGCCAATGCTCTTACGCTAAACATTGATGTATCTTGCAAATTATTTTCACAAAAATTATCATAATTATTCTTAAATTTCATCTAAGCTGGATTAATCTTTACGTTTGGCTGAAGCTATTGATTATCTCCCATTATAACTTCACCACTCGAAACGATCGCTTCAATTTACAAATTTTCAAAGTCTTTCAGTAAAAGAAGCGATTGTTGAAAAAAAAAATGCAATTTCAAATAACAAGAATCGCGGCTAAAGCGCAACAATACACGCGCTGGACGCTCGGTGCTGTAATTTGAATTCTTTAGGGAGAAATGTTGAAATCTTGAACGTGCCTCTGAAAAGATTTCTCTAGATGATTGATACAGATCTATTTATAAAATCTTAAACGTCAGGCATCTCGGCTCCTCGAAGGCTAACGAGCTCTTTAAGAGCATTAACATCTGGTCTCAAAGGAACCCATACATTTCTGTCAAAATGAAGAGGCACAAATTAAAAAAATTCACATAATGGTCTCGAGAATTCATATTTTCTTCGCGCTGATTACTACTATTTTTTAAAGTCTTAGTGTCTTGTATTTGTAGATGGAGGTGAAAAAAAGAGAGCAGAATATCTGAATGGGGCTTTTTTCCGATGACTAAAATTGTCATTTATTTAGTGACTTTTATTGTATTAGACCTTGATCATACTGCCACCATCTTGGTCGTGGTCCCTGTATGCAATTACAGTAATAAATGCTAACATTTCATTGTACAAAAAGGAACCAGACTACTTGCCCTTCCAGCCTCGGTTTGGTTCCATTGATTTGAGTGGGGGTAAATTCAAGATGCCACACCACATGCACCATGGTAAAGGTCGGTTATTATTTTATTCTGAACGGTGTGCACAGCATTGGTAAGGTATGTTCACATATTTAGACACAGTATACATGGCATAAATATTGTCATGGTGGAAAATTTTCACATTTTTTTTTTTCATTCATTCATTTTCATTTATTCACTCACACATGAATCGTTACTCAGATTTCTGTGGGCTGGTGTCCGTTAGCGAATGCTGCGGCCAGAGATGCGGGTGGTACCCGCTGTCACCTCGGTAAGCGTGTATGGATTCGACTTTCGTGTGGAAATACCGTGACAGTGTTGTGCTGTTTTCTCAGCAAGTAGACACTGTATTCTGCTGAAACTCGATGACTTTTATTGTATCTTTCTTGATAATTTTCGCCTATAAAATCAGCATTACGTTCGTAAAAACCAAACGATGACCCTACCTTTGGGAAGAACATTCTGATTTCATAGACAAATATAGTCTTCGTTCGAGTTGTTTTCTGGTTTTCGATACGTGCGAGACTTGCACACAGTCTACCCCCAATGGTGTACACGTACTTTCATGAAACACGACTTAATCACCAAAGAAGATCGAATGCCTTTAAGATGATATAACGGAGTCATTACTCCAGTGCAGCTTAATATCTATGTCCATATTGCATCCATAATAACTGAGCAGATGGTCAAGTTTTATTAAAAAAGTGTATGTTAAAAAAAAAATTAAAAAAAGCACGAACGATGAACATTAAATTGAGCGCACACGAACTGTGTTTATTTATGACATTAACTTCCATTGTTAGTGTGAATAGCAACGTCTTTGAAATATAAGTAAAATTGCTATTAGAAAAAAAGGGGGAAACCACTCAGCACAAGGTAAAGGGGTCGCCTGTCCAGTCAGATAAAATGCATTCTGGAAATTAAGCCAGTAACTGTAGATTAAACCAGTAACTGTAGATTACAAAAGTAACTGTATACTAATACAGTAACTGTAGATTAAGCCAGTAACTGTAGATTAAACCAGTAACTGTAGATTAAAAAAGTAAGTGTATGTATCAAACCCGTAGGCCTAACTTTAGACTAAACCAGTAACTGTAGATTAAACCAGTAACTGTAGATTAAACCAGCAACTGTATACTAATACAGTAACTGTATATTAAGCCAGTAACTGTAGATTAAACCAGTAACTGTAGATTACAAAAGTAACTGTATACTAATACAGTAACTGTAGATTAAGCCAGTAACTGTAGATTAAACCAGTAACTGTAGATTAAAAAAGTAAGTCTATGTATCAAACCCGTAGGCCTAACTTTAGACTAAACCAGTAACTGTAGATTAAACCAGTAACTGTAGATTAAACCAGTAACTGTATACTAATACAGTAACTGTATATTAAGCCAGTAACTGTAGATTAAACCAGTAACTGTAGATTACAAAAGTAACTGTATACTAATACAGTGACTGTAGATTAAACCAGTGACTGTATATTAAACCAGTAACTGTAGATTAAACCAGTAACAGTAGATAGAACCAGTAACTGTAGATTAAACCAGTCACTGTAGATTAACCGCTGCATTAACACACTGTGCGCCAATAGAGTTTATTATAGGCCCTATGGATATTTGAGTAGGCCTATGGTTTATTTCTAGTCTAAAATACCAGATTTTGATTTGGGAAAGCGTGGTGAAACCAAGTAAATCAAATATAATAGTTACAGATAATTTTGATCTCGGATATTTTTTTATAAGAGATGATCGCAGGCAACGTCTTTAGCCTTTATACAGTCAGCCATAACAAATAAAAGAAAAAAAAGCCTCTTTACCGCACTGGGAATAAAATTCGCACGTGGGCTTGATTATTTAGTGACAAAGTGAACATCAACCCGAAGCCTCAGAGAGAGTCGATGGGGGCAATGGCATTCATGGGCTCGCTCATCATGAAGTTAACATATCTTTAACATATTAATAAGTAGGTCATCAACGGTAGGGAACTGATGTGTCATAATATATTATACACAACCAAGTAACTTTCCCATTAGTTGCAAATCAAAGACCTCCACAATATTTGATTTACCGAGAACTCGATACCGTCTTTTGTACGGCACGGATCTCTCGCGAGAAAGCACCGTGAATGAACGAATGACACAATATAACTGGTGGGCAAACACCGAGTGTCGATCGTTCTGGGAAAAAAAAGTGTAATTGTTTGTTGTCGGCCTCGTATGTTTCTAAATTGCATTGCCAGCAATGGGGGGATTGTTTAGAGGCGTCTGTTATACTCAGAGTTGAATCGTGATTATCTATTTTTATTTTAATCTGAAAGTAATTCAAGGTGGTTTTCCCCCTGAAAATGGAATTAAAATGGCGAAGTAAAATGGAATTACAAAAGCGTCAATCTAGAGTTTGATTGACCACGTTCGTCATAATTGAGTTTATTTGTTGATTTACTGCTAAATTATTTCATGCACCCATTCCTCGTACAAGTTCTATTTTGCTCGTGAAGTCGACCCGTTTAATTTGTAAAAAAAAAATAAGTTGCATATTTTAATTAAGATAAATGTATAAACTATGATTGATCATACACTGCAACAAAACTGATGGGGTGTTAAAATTGACACCATGGGTGTTGTCACGTACAGATGACCAAGAGGGAATCAAAATTAACATTATATGGTGTCAAAATAACACCAATGGGAATTGTGTTGACAGATATTAGTCTTGTTTTAACACCCTATGGTGTAATTTTTTAATTCTTTTTTGGGTATCTATGTGACAACACCCGTGGTGTCAATTTGAACACCCCGGTTTTTGCAGTGCACAATCACAAAAACTAGAGTTAGTAGCGAATGTCAAACTGAGAGCATACTTTCATATACGCTTAAAACAAACGCCAAAGGTCTTGAGAAATATTTCCATAAAGTACTGACATATAGAAAAAAAACCTGTCCCGCCCGCCAAACCTGATTTGTGTTTGTTTGCATATTTCAATATGATATCAGAATGAGCATGGCTATACGAGTATGCATACGAACCCGTGACTAAAATATACTGACGCTTGCCTCGGGCCTTTTCGAAAACTCGGCTTGAGCACCGGCTCCAGATTGGGCTCCGTCATCAATTATGGGGAGCGGTGTGCGTTTTGCACGGTGTTTCCAACACCGAACGGAGCCCGGAGCCGGAGACGGAGCCTATGACCCGACATTTGGAAAAAGCTCCAGGTTTTTTCTCAAAAACGTGAAAACGCTAGATTATGAAGACCATTGTGTTTAATATGGAAAGCTAGTTTGGTGTGAATGAATGTAGTCTTTCGTAGATATTTCCAGGATATTTCCAGGATGTTGATGGTTAAATGAAGTATGTAAAATGAAACCGAATAAAGTATGTAGGCCCTAAAGCGTAAATGTGAAAAGTTTATACTTTAACAAACAGGATTGGTAGAGCTGACAAAATATAGTCGCAGACAGACTTAGAAGGACTTAATCGTAAACAAATGGGTTTTTAACTTGGATTTAAATACATTAAGTGAAGAGGATTGTCTAATACAAAATAGTCGCAGACAGTGTTCATGTTTTGTGTGATCAACCGTATACATGAAATAATAATAATAATAACAACGGACATTTATATTGCGCAATACCTATATGAATATACTCTAATGCGCATTACAAAGAACACTAACAGTACTAGAAGGAATTAATCGTAAACAAATGGGTTTTTAACTTGGACTTAAATACATTAAGTGAAGATGATTGTCTAATACAAAGAGGCAGATTATTCCATAGTTTAGGGGCAGCGTACACAAATGCCCGATCACCTAGGGTAGCCTTTAATGTTCTTGAATGGTAAGTTAACAGTGTATGGTCTTGTGAACTCCTAAGACGGTATGATGTTTGAGAGAGTGATTTTATGGTTACGAGCTCCCGAATGAACATTGGTGCTAAACCATGAATGGCTTTATAAGTTATTAAAATAACTTTAAATGCTATTATTTGTCGAACTGCTAACCAGTGTAACTAGAAGAACAAGGGACTACATCGAGAGTATCTAGAGGAATTACAGATCAGTCTAGCACATGCGTTCTGAACCCGTTTGCAGTTTGTTAATCTGAGTGTCAGGCAAACCAAAAAATAAGTTGTTGCAATAATCTAACCTTCTTGTCACAAAAGCATGAACAATTGCTTTTTCTGTACAGTCACGAGTTAAGTATTTACGGATATGGCGGATATTAAAAAGATAGTAAAATGCATTCCTACAAACTTCGGCAATGTACTTATAATGTCAAGTGTAAGTCAAACCGAACCCCCAAATTCCTTACTGAGATGGAGGGTGATATATGTGACATAACAACCTTGATGCTCTCAACTTGCAACTTTGACGTTTGCTTAGGAGTACCACATATCAAAAATTCAGTTTTCTTATCATTCAACAATAGACTATTCTGTAACAACCAAGTATAGACATGCATTATACATTCCTCTAACGCCAGCACATAATTTTTAAATTTTTGATTTTTAAAATTATGTTCATAACAAACCTGTGACAATTTCGGCTTCATCCGCTGTGTGAGTCAGGAGAAAATAGTGAAACACCATGCACTATGAAAACACATTGTCCTTATTTTTGGTTGTAACAAACAGTCAGCTGTTTTTTTAAAAAGGTTTTCAGATACATTTTCCTGGAATATGACTTCATTTCAGAGGGAAATATTTCCCTGAAAAAAAATCTTGTATAACAACCTAATAGTCAGGAAGCTTTCAGACTCAAAGTAAACACTGATGTTATTTATCCTTACCTATAGCTTTAAAAAGAAGAAGTTTATCTATACTTTAAATACTGTGCATTCACGCGTGCAAAAATATACAAGTCACGAAGTGTGCAACGAAGCTGAACAACAAATACGGATTCGTAGAGACTCTCATGGGACACAAAAACACTGACTGTCCCCCCGGTCACGAGGAATAACCTAGTCTCTATCGTACAGAACTTGCGCTCTTTCAGTTCAGAAATTGTCCGTGAAATAACAATAATTAAAAAATCTGTTTGTTTATAATAATACCTGATTCCTGCACCTGCTGTCAGATTGTTGTGTTGAAATTCGATTACTCTTTAGAGGTGATGCAAGATTGTGGGTTGGGTAGAGCTAGACGTGTTCAATCTGTGCTGGGGGCGATTTCAAAAAGAGCTAAAGGTTTATCTGAACTGTGTACCAATCTTAATTGCTAGGAAGAGTGTGACGTCGCAATACAAATCACTATGGTGATACTGACAACTCATCTTAAGATGAATCTCAGTGCTTTGTGAAGTAGATCACAGGACGTACAAAGAAAAATGCTTCTGTTTCTGGAATATCTGCTCACAGCTGGCTTCAGGGTCAAGATTTGTCATCATGTGTTGAGTTTGTAGTGTAAAAAGTTCTAAAAACTTCTGGGTCAGAATTTGACCCAGATCTGGGTCCCATGAGGGCGTGGCCAATTTTTGGATCAGTGTCAAAGGACCAAGAAAGTGGTCAAAATGACGCAGAATCCCGCGAGTTAAAGTTCCAATTTTAAAAAATAACTTTCCGGGGCAGCATGACCCGGAGAAATGGGTCAGGCCCCTTTGAACCCGGAATCTGGGTCAATTCTGACCAACGTTATTTTTTAGAGTGGTAGTACGGCAAGTAGGCTAGGTGATGGGATGGTACCTTTAATGATACAAGCAGGGAATTTGACACATTGTTGGAGTGTTTGTCATGAGAAAGATTTGTTGGCTATATACAGGGCCATCGCTAAAAGAAGAAAAAAATAAGTGGATTAACACGCAGTCTCACCCATTTTGACAATTTTAAAAATTGCTTGTTGTTTTACCCATATTTTTTCAAAGGACAAAATCTGCAATGGCCCTATAGCCAAATGTCTTTCTCCATGACATTCTCTGACTGTGCGCCAAGTTTCATGCTTCTTTCATCAAATGCACAATTTTCTCAAAATACTTCCCCTGTCCCACTACTGTAGACTCTTTTGAATACGTTGACCTTTTTCTGCAAAGAACTCCTGAAATGTCATATGTATATGTGGGTTTATAAAAAAATAAATGAGTATGAAGGCAGAGTGGCGTGAAATCTAACTTACTTTATTCATTTCTCTCCACGGAATTGGTCAAACTAAATCATTTCGTCTTCTCTGTATTCATGGCATGTTTTCATGACCCCATAATCTTAATTATTCATTTGACCCTTCAGAATTTCTCAAGAACAGATCCATTGTTCCACACTCTACTACCGCACCTTGCCAAACTTCTATAAAATGACTGTTTGGACGTCAGTGAAAACGAAAAACAAAGCGATAAAAACGATGTTATTTTTTTCTGTTTTCAATAATCAGCGCAACTATCATTTAACCTGTGACGTCACCAGTTTACAAAAGAGACACAGAGCCCGGATTTCCTGCAGGCACAATTTGTACACAGCTCAGTGGAAGAAAATATCAAATCTTACACTTCATGGAGATTGCACTGTGCGATCTTTACAAACTTTTGATATGAAGAAAGTGGGCACATATCAAAACTTGTACAGCGTAAATTTTCTTTAAAATTTATGTTGAAATTATGATACTATATTTCAAATTTCTCATACGAACAGTGTAGTATCTTGCCTGCCAGAAAGGCCCTGGATTGTACAAGGTCACTTTTTTTTTTAAAACAAAGGTTAAATGGTCTATAGATAGGTTGCAATATGACGTAAACCGGCCATCTTTACGGGCAATTTGGAACACACAGTCATGCGTTTCGCGTGAGAACGGCGTGCAGCACGCGCACATTTCACAAAACTCATTGCAGGATTGGTTAGTAAACTGCGCGGCTGCGTTAATAATTTGAGCGCTTGACGCGCCTGCAAGCCAAAATGCAGTTTGCCCGCCCGTAAAGATGGCGTTTATTGGGAACCATATATACTGTGAATATTAAAGGTATGGTTCATTGTTTTTTGGAAGTGACGGCCCATTCTTATCTTCTATAGTTTTCTACACTGTGCAACCACACTGTGTATATGTCATCAAATCGGTGGTCCTCAAGAAAACACAAAGCAGAAATTGATACTTTGTCAATAATTTTGTGCACTTTCATAATTTATGTAAACGGTCCAATTTGTCAAGTCGACAAGTGACGAAATTTAAATAACCAACTGCTTGTTTGGGAAAAGTGTTATCAACTGCCATGGCATTTCACCGGAGTTATATTTCCCCGGATATTCAAAGTTTACAAACAAGGGAAATTTCAGATTATTAAAAAATATGTATACTGTAATTTTTTCTAGATCATTGCCGATCGTGTACCCTACCCTTTAAATAATCTGGGTTATTCCATCCACGGGCAATATACCTTCACGGCCCGGCATTGAGATGCCATCACCGAGGCAAGTTAAGACCGTAGGGGGGGGGGGGTATACGGCCCTTTACTCGGCGATTCTGATAAACTGTTGACGTCAACACGGGACTTGTGTATGGATGGCACATAACATTCAGATCGCGCTGAAATTGATGTCAAGACGGTGTGAAGGAAGATTCTTAATTTTTTTCTAATCAGGACAGACAACGATAACAGTTAATTCAAGAAAAAATGGTAGGCGAGTGACGCGCTGAGTCGTGCTTTGCATACACGGTCCCTTTTGTCTTGTCGCGGCTTTTTGCGTGCATCTCAGTGTTTAGATCCTTGACGTCACTGCTGACGTTTTACATGGTATCGTGAATTGGTGACACGTTCTAGATGTGATGACCGGTGTTTCTTTTATGGAGGTTGACGTCATTTTATGGTCTCGGGCTTCTTCAAAAATAAACGAAGCTGACAACCAAGTAGAATAATCAATCTAAAGCGAAATAGACTGGATGTAGACTGTTGGTGAAGTTGATCTTTCTGTCTGTTTTTTAAGGAAATGTCTTCTTTTTGCCAGTGATTTGGTTAGCTTTTGGGCAATCCTTAGGCTGCTGTTTGTTTTTCGTTTCTGCTTGTTCTCGTAATTTTTGGCCATGTTGTTTTAAATTAATGTATCCTGTCCTACTACTACTACTACTACTACTACTACTACTACTAATATGCAATTTCCACAGCTGAGGCATCCCAAAGGGCTCATCATTTTTGTTCTACAGCTGGTATGCGGGTCTTTTGTTTTTATGAGACCCATTTACGTAGCACCTTGCAGTTTGGTGCCCCAGAGTAGTGCAATCTGTAGCCAGTCATGTCACAGTATGACAACCCTTTATGTCTATAACGATATGTATTTGGTTCGTTTACGTGCAACGTACACGAGACACAGTACCTTCGGCTGGACGCCCCATTCCGACCGGAGGACGAAGCAATTATGGTCAAGTATCTTGCTCAAGGACACAAGTGCCAAGACCGGGAACCTTACCCTCTTCTCTTTCAAGACGAGAGCTTGAGACACCCCATAATAATATAGACCCAACCCTTTATGTCCGGCTTTATTTTGGTACACGGTTGAGGCTATACGTTTTTACAGCTCGTGCTACATTTTAGTCGCATCATTTTCCTTGAATATGACTTCAATTCAGAAGGAAATATTTCACAGAAAAAAATGATTCTGATATGAACTCAGGAAGCTTTCAGACTATTAAATTAAACAATCGTGTTTGTTATCCTTACCTATAACTTGAAATAAGAAGAACTTTGTCTATACTTATACAGTAGCCTTGTCCAGGGCGCTTTACTCAAAGTGCGTCTGCATGACTGTAAAACAGGCTGGCCCAGGCTCTCAGGCGAACTAACAGTCCAATTTCATTTCATTTCATTTCATTTATTTAATTCTGGTTGTGAAGCCAAGGACTTTCAGAAAAGCGAACTCAATCACTATATCATCCAATAACCCAAATGGAGAGAAGACGAAGAAGAAAGTTTCAGTTTTAGGTGTGGGCGGAAAACCCCAGATATTCCGGGGAAAACCCAAGCAATCAGGTGGGGACTGAAAACCCAATCCACGTAGTGCCCCCGATGGGATTTGAACTGGGGTCCACAGAGGCGGAATGACTACTGTGGAAATGTGCCGTCTTTTCGGTCATTGATAGTCTTTCGTAAATTGATTATCCTTGTTTAAGTATAGATTGGTGTCCATAAATATGAGGTGCCGCCTTGAACCAAGGCTAAACCCTTTACAAAGTGCTTAATAATTCACCACTGTCTATGCCGCAGATAATTCCAAAATGATGCTATAGACAAACCTTGTAGCCGCGTCTTTCTTTTTATTTAATATTCCTCTCACGTCCACTGGAAGTTGTTGCCCTCTTCGCCAGTAGGCCTATTCACCCGCTGTATACCCCCATCACCTAGATGGAAACAGTTCCAGCTGTCTGTTGACCCAACTGGTGACTCTTTCCCCCAAGTGAGATGCGTTTCTGTTGACACAGTGTACCCCTCGAGTTTATCCCCGGTCTTTGTGTTTGCTTTTTACAGAAAGGCCACGTGCGCCTCTTTGAGGCCGAGCCGGGTAGGATTCTCCGAGTGGAAACGAAGGCCCTCCAGCCGCCGGTGTTCGGTAAGACAATCTCGGCGTGATTTCGTGTCTGTATACCCCCCGTGCATGCATAATTCCTGTGTAACACTACCCGGTAAGCATTATTGGTTACTTTTATGGACATAAGGGTCATAAATTTAGGGGGATATATACAATTAAAATACATCATTGTTTTTAGTAAAAGGTTTAGAATCGCAGTCGACATGGAATTTACTCCTTGCTCTGACGTCACACGCAGCTTCTGTCTGCCACGCTCGCCATTTTGAGAGTTAAGTTGTATACGCCACGTCGCCTAAAATGCGCACTTCGCTGTATAAACCATGCATGGTATAAAACACGGGGACATTGATTCCTAAAGTGGCACAACAAAGTGATTGTGATGATGACGTTATATGAGTTTGGTATATGACCTATTGACCCCTTGCACTTAAGTCTATAACGCGGCTACTAGCTGCACATTGTCAGCCATTCTGTATGTATGTGAGCGTTTATGATGCGCGCGCGTTGTCTACAATGCGCATCTCCCAGCAAGGGATGAATGCAGCCTGGTGGTGGTGATGATGATGATGATGATTGCTTCATTATCGGTTTACCTCTATTGATGGCGGCGGGACGACGTCGATATTGACAAGGTCCATAAACTCTATACAAGTTACAGTTGTTAAAAACTGCCTTTCTAAGAAAAGTCACTTTGCTGGATATGAGACAGGACTCAGAGTGTGAACATTTTTACCGGGCCATGCATGCAGTAATCGCAAATCACTTAGCTCTGAAACTGACAGGGAAAAGGCCAGACAGATTTGACGAAAGGACTGGTATAGTTGTCATACAAAATTGATGACCTCATTCAGGCAGATATAAAAAAGTGTTTGTGCAAAGATACAGATGTCCCACTTGGTCCTATGGGCGACAGGAAACAAAGGTTTTTTTTGCATGCTGTGAAGGCGAAGACAGAGTTACAAATTTTAGGTCGCACCAATCGTCCGAAAACAAATAGCCGTTATATACACACGAGCGTGTGCGTGGGAGAAACCATTCCAACCTGAACAGAGAAGTACACGAGCCTTCGTGGGAAAACAAATGAATTCTCCAGGACACAAAAGCACGTCGTCCCTAATCCACGAGCGCGCGCGGGGGAGCAATTTGGTTTTTGTCCAGATTAAGAGCAAAACTATTGACACGACACATTTCCCATTTTCCCTTTTTTTTCCTTCTCAAAGTTGAGTTTGTTGACTCTTCTTGTGACTCGGTCATCCTTTTTGTAATTTTTTTACGTGACACAGTCAGGCTGATGATGAGCCAAATCTCTTTATAAATGGCTGTGATTGTTTGCATGTAGAGTTGATGTAGAGGCGACCCGTTGAGGGCGCGGTATGAACACTAATGGTTCTGCTAATGACCAGGGCCCAATTTCATGGCTCTGCTTAATTACTGCCGAATTTCGTGCGCTCTTGTGATCACCAATCTCCGCTTACCGCGCAAGCGCCGAATTTATGTGCTAGCTGTGTAAGCGAAGAATGCCTAGTAACGTGGAGTACGCACGCGCACAAGCAAAAATTCTCTGCTAGCCCGTGAAATACGCTTGACGTAAGCGCGGAGTTCCCTGCTTCCGTAAGCGCCGATTCTTTGCTTACGGTAAGCAGAGCCATGAAATTGGGCCCAGGGCGCAATTTCATGAGCTGCTTAAGCACAACAATGTAGCGAAGCACAACAAATTTCTGCTTATACCAGAATAAGGTTACCACCCAAAATACTATGGTGACTGGTATCCTGCTTATTTTCGCTTAGCAGACAATTTCAGCAGTATTTTCTGTTTTAGCAGCTCTATGAAATTAGACCCAAGGCCCAATTTCATAGAGCTGTTTAAGTACAAACATAAGCAAAGCACAACTAAATTACGCTTACCAGAATAAGGTTCCAGCCAAAGTTACATGTCACTGGATGTGATTGGTATCCTGTTTAGAGCAGAAACAATTTAAGCGCAATGTTCAGCTTAAAATAAGCGGCTCTAGAAGCGCTTACGCGAACTATATTGCTTATAAAGGCAACCTCTGCTGAGCAAAAAAATGTGCAGGTTACCACTCATCAATGGTACATTGTGACCTATAGCAATTTGGCTGGTATACCATATTCTGGAAATCAAAATTGTTTGGTGCATAGCTAACTTTGTTGCTTGAGCAAGTCTCAATAAAATATCCGGGCCCATGTAGGGCCCAATGTCATAAATCTTTGAAGCCAAAATTAGTGCTTAGCATTTTTTTTCTGCTCGCAACAATGTCATTAACCAGTCACAAACAATAATATACTTTGCTATTTTGGCTGGTCACATGTTTCTTCTAAGCAACATTTGGGACCGAGTGAAGCCCAGTTTCATAGAGCTGCTTAAGCACAAAAAGTAGCTAAGCACAACAAAATTATGCTTACCAGAATAAGGTTACCAGCCAAAGTTCCATGCCACATGCACACTCTGTGACTGGTTTCCTGCTTATTTTTGCTCAGTAGAAAAGTTTTAAGCAATATTGTATCCTTAAGCAACTTTAAAATTGGGTTTAGAATCGAAAACTCGAGATAAACAAAAGTGGGAGGAATTGAATAACACTATTAATGTAATATGTTTGTATGAATTTTGGGCAAAATGTTGTGCCTCGATCAGCCGAATTGCTGAATCCACTGCTACAGAAACTTGTCGCGCATCATACAGGTCACTTGGTTCATTCCACAACCACACCTCTGCAAAATAAGAGGTGTATATATATACTTACATCGTGTGCCTAGATATTAATTTTAATGGTTTCATATTATGTCCCAACAGTCTCCCCAACTGTGTTCATCCCATTGGTGTTTGAGCGTGAAACTCCGGTTTTCTGCAAGTTGTCACTCATCAAACACCCATGCCTATTAGCTGTCAGAGCAAAAGGCCATTCAAACAGGTTCTTTTCGCACGTTCTGCATAATACATCTGCGTGCGATGTGCAATTTGCATGTTTCATAGGACCAGGGTCTAATGCAATATTGTTCCTTGAACATTGGTCAAATAAGGCACATGAGTTGCTTTTTAATGTATTTCGTTATAAACTGTAATCCATTAATAGGATTGTTGGGTTAACAATCTAAGATGGTTTGTGGTAGCACCACTTGATAATCTCTCTCATGAGTTGTGTTGGTTCTGAAAAGAACCGGTGGTGTGTATCAACTCGACGTTTCGATCAGTATGCTTTCATCGTCTCTAGAAAAAAAAATTACTTGAAATCTAACCTCTTCTTTCAAACAGAAATTCCAGATTTTTTGACACCGGATGAGTGTGAGTACATAGTGAGCCGAGCGCTGCATGAAGGGTTGTACCCGAGCGGTGTAAACGATGAGGCGTATTACAGCTCGCTGGCAAACACCGACGGGGAAGACGAGGATGACGTAGACACAACGGAGGAAGACTTTCAGACTGACGAGGAGGCTACGAGCGGAGTCTTTGCCGAGCTGGATGTCAACGACGATATGGTAAAGTAAATAACAAACCAAACAGGCAAACAACGACGATATGGTAAAGTAAATAGCAGTTAAAATGGACAAACAGCGACGATATGGTAAAGAAAATAAAAAACAAAATAGACAAACTAACAAATGGGCAGATGAGCCTTACACAAACTAAACGAACGGACCACCAGAACTCTTTACAAAACAATTCTAAGCGAAACATTCTTCCGAACGCGGTTACAATTCCAGCAATGATTCGGCTCGATACATGACGCTCCATAGGATGGGTACGTTTTCCCCGGAGAAATTACGGCAACCAAAGTAGGTCAATTCTAGTTTATCGTTATTCATCATAATGTGGAACTGAAGAACTTTCATTATTCGAATTTCACCCCCAAAGTATACTCCCATTACAAACCTACCCCCGATGTTCTCCATCCAACCGACCGATCGACTAATGAAAGCCACTCAGCCTACTAAACCCGGCCCCACTTGTTGAGCGCAGAAGCTGTAAGACGATCTGGACGAATGGGATGTGACCACTGTAACATTACGCTGCCGCTTACAATTATCATCAGCATTCTTACCGCCTCCAGCGTGTTCCTCGTCCGTCTATTCCCGACAGCAAATTTATCACTTCACAACAACATTATCATCGTTGGAGACTGAATGCCTAGAAAATGAGTTGGTAGTTTGAAGAAAAAGAAATTATCTAAAAGAGTTGAATGGATCAGAAATTCAAACTGTTAGTGTATGTTGTTCAGGATAGTGTTCTTTATTTTTGTTACAACTGACAGGACCCTTAACAATCTCCTTCGATATAAAAACTGGAGAGTTGGAACGATATCTTCCAAAAATCAGTGAATCCAGCTGCTAAATTCCATTATAGAGGACTAGTTATGAAACCTCCCAGAGTGATTAAAGTCACCCTAAAGTTTACATTGCTATTCAATAGCTATGTCAAAGTTACTTCCATCTCGGTTCTTGCATTATATTAGGGGCGGTCGTGTTCTTAAAATGTGGGGGTTACAACAAAACCCAAACCACTCCGTGATCACAATTCATTGTGCATGTGTTTAAGAAGAAAGATTCTTAGTTGAACATAATGAGTTTTTGATCCCCCACTCATGGGCGAAGAGGGTTTTTGACTTGGGCGGTTTGGTGGGGGTCGTAGACCATCCTTTATTATTGTGTCATTATTGATACTATGCCTGTATGAGAGTACGCTCCCAAAACTCCCAGGTCAGATTTCAGATTTGATCTGGATTCCGGGTCCCATGGGGCTCGGCCCATTTCTGGATCAGTATGACCCAGAATTGATGTCAAATTGACCCGAATAGAACTGTGTCAAACTGACGCAGCATCCGAGTCAAAATCCAATTTTGAACCACTTTCCCATGCAGTCTGAACCGGAAATGGGTCAGGGTCCCCTTGGACTCGGAATCCGGGTCAATTCTAACTCGGAATCCGGGTCAATTCTAATTCGGAATCCAGGTCAATTCTAACTCGGAATCCGGGTCAATTCTAACTCGGAATCCGGGTCAATTCTAACTCGGAGTCCGGGTCAATTCTAACTCGGAATCTGGGTCAATTCTAACTCGGAATCCGGGTCAATTCTAACTCGGAATCCGGGTCAATTCTAACTCGGAATCCGGGTCAATTCTAACTCGGAATCCGGGTCAATTCTAACTCGGAATCCGGGTCAATTCTAACTCGGAATCCGGGTCAGTTCTAACTCGGAATCCGGGTCAATTCTAACTCAGAATCCAGGTCGATTCTAACTCGGAATCCGGGTCAATTCTAACTCGGAATCCGGGTCAATTCTAACTCGGAATCTGGGTCAATTCTAACTCAGAATCTGGGTCAATTCTAACTCGGAATCCGGGTCAATTCTAACTCAGAATCCGGGTCAATTCTAACTCGGAATCCGGGTCAATTCTAACTCGGAATCCAGGTCAATTCTAACTCGGAATCCGGGTCAATTCTTACTCGGAATCTGGGTCAATTCTAACTTGGAATCCGGGTCAATTCTTACTCGGAATCTGGGTCAATTCTAACTCGGAATCCGGGTCAATTCTAACTCGGAATCCGGGTCAATTCTAACTCGGAATCCGGGTCAATTCTAACTCGGAATCCGGGTCAATTCTAACTCGGAGTCCGGGTCAATTCTAACTCGGAATCTGGGTCAATTTTAACTCGGAATCCAGGTCAATTCTAACTCGGAATCCGGGTCAATTCTAACTCGGAATCCGGGTCAATTCTAACTCGGAATCCGGGTCAATTCTAACTCGGAATCCGGGTCAATTCTTACTCGGAATCCGGGTCAATTCAAACTCGGAATCCGGGTCAATTCTTACTCGGAATCCGGGTCAATTCTAACTCGGAATCCGGGTCAATTCTAACTCAGAATCCGGGTCAATTCTTACTCGGAATCCGGGTCAATTCTAACTCGGAATCCAGGTCAATTCTAACTCGGAATCTGGGTCAATTCTTACTCGGAATCTGGGTCAATTCTAACTCGGAATCCGGGTCAATTCTTACTCGGAATCTGGGTCAATTCTAACTCGGAATCCGGGTCAATTCTAACTCGGAATCCGTGTCAATTCTAACTCGGAATCCGGGTCAATTCTAACTCGGAATCCGGGTCAATTCTAACTCGGAGTCCGGGTCAATTCTAACTCGGAATCTGGGTCAATTCTAACTCGGAATCCGGGTCAATTCTAACTCGGAATCCGGGTCAATTCTAACTCGGAATCCGGGTCAATTCTAACTCGGAATCCGGGTCAATTCTAACTCGGAATCCGAGTCAATTCTAACTCGGAATCCGGGTCAATTCTAACTCGGAGTCCGGGTCAATTCTAACTCGGAATCTGGGTCGATTCTAACTCGGAATCCAGGTCAATTCTAGCTCGGAATCCAGGTCAATTCTAACTCGGAATCCGGGTCAATTCTTACTCGGAATCCGGGTCAATTCTAACTCGGAATCCGGGTCAATTCTAACTCAGAATCCGGGTCAATTCTAACTCGGAATCCGGGTCAATTCTAACTCGGAATCCAGGTCAATTCTAACTCGGAATCCGGGTCAATTCTTACTCGGAATCTGGGTCAATTCTAACTCGGAATCCGGGTCAATTCTTACTCGGAATCTGGGTCAATTCTAACTCGGAATCCGGGTCAATTCTAACTCGGAATCCGGGTCAATTCTAACTCGGAATCCGGGTCAATTCTAACTCGGAATCCGGGTCAATTCTAACTCAGAGTCCGGGTCAATTCTAACTCGGAATCTGGGTCAATTCTAACTCGGAATCCGGGTCAATTCTAACTCGGAATCCGGGTCAATTCTAACTCGGAATCCGGGTCAATTCTAACTCGGAATCCGGGTCAATTCTAACTCGGAATCCGGGTCAATTCTAACTCGGAATCCGGGTCAATTCTAACTCGGAATCCGGGTCAATTCTTACTCGGAATCCGGGTCAATTCTAACTCGGTATCTGGGTCAATTCTAACCCGGAAGTTTTTTTAGAGAGCTACAGTTTAGAGATTTTGTCGCTCTGTTAAAAGTTGGGCACAAGCTAAGGCTTTGCCATTTTTGTCGTGTACAAATTAGGTTCTAGATACAGAAGAACTCCTCGCCGTCCTCAACACGGAGAACACTTTTTTGAGACACAAGGATGTCCTGCAGATGTACTCCGATCTCGGTCTGGACCTAGACTCGGACGGCTGGCTGACCCTGGACGAGTTCATGACCCTGGTCATTAACGACAAGCTGACGGACGTGGAGACGTGGGTCTGGAAACGGACCGGACATCAGGAAAACCGGATACGGGAGAGCAAGCAAGCCTGGCTGGGTCAGCCGGGGCCTGCTAAGGACCCCGTCTTGTCTGACCTTCAGAAAAGGTTAGAAGTCCTCTGACTAAATTTAAATAATGTTTTAATCCCCCCCCCCCAAAGTAATAATAATAAGACTGGCAATATCTAGAAAAACTACTTACTCCGCGAAGACCGGAAAACAGGTTCATTTTAACAAGACTGTTTTTCAAGAAGTCGTGCTGCTGCAAGTCTGTTTATGATAAGTTTGACTGAGAAGGGAAGTTTTGATAATGTGATCCGAAGAAAGCATTGTCATGTTGTGTTTGAAGGGTGATTGGCAAACTGGGAAAAGGAGGGGCGTGCAACAGAGAAACTGTCTGCCAGTTTTTACAATTTGTCGACATTGATGGCACTGACGTCATCGTGTGCATTGTTATCGCTCTTGCAATGAAACTCATTGTTTTGGGCTGTCGTACACAAAATTGAATGCAGGACGTACTCGGTTTTATCAAATTACTTCAAATTCCTTTTGTCCTCGGTATTGTCAACAATATTGGTTAATACAACCAGTAATTTTCGACATAGTTAATAGAAAATGTATTTGTGTTTATAATATGTAAGCAATAGTTTGTTTTGCACACAAAATCAAACCGAGGACGCATGTCCGGTGATCCTTCATAAGTTCTCGGTGCCATTGGGTATAGACAAGCCCCAATTCAAACACAATCCGACCCAAACTTGGGTCAGAGCTCAGTCTCGGAATACGTAGTGACGCTAAGCTTTGACAATTTAACTTCAGTCAAATGTTATTTCCCAACAGTTTTAGGTTAGAGTTTGATAAAGGTCAACATGTATTTGGGGATAATTCTAAAGCTCGCCTCAAAGAAGATGATCTCTGCCGGCGTTTTTTAAGTAATCAACCCACTGATAGGACATCGAACTGTGTCGAGATAACAGCAGTTTAGCCTGCATTTCTAAGTGCTATACTTTCACTCTTGAATATGAGTTTACTCCACTTTAATAAGGTTTCTCCTTTAATCGAGTTGTCTTATGCTTTAATTGGGTTTGTACCAATACAGTAAACGGTGCCACGGTTTTTCGTCTCTGTCCTATGTTCACCCACGCAACTAAACTCCTCGTAATTGGCGCCTTGTATGAAGTGCCGCTTCTATCAAATTGTTAAGCCACAAAATTAGGTTTTGTTTTCTCCGGTCAGTTTCTATAGAGCACCGTGCCTCTGATCTTATTCCCATGTTGTCTTATTAGATGAGGAGTAGAGATGCCTGCTAAGTTTTGTTTTTAAAGAAAAACTGTAAAGGGAGTCCCAAGTGCTGCTCTACACATCAACGCGTACCCGTCTCGGATGTTAAAATCTAAACACTAATGGTGGCTTGGAGATTGAGCTTATTGCGTTTTGCTACTGGAGACTCAGCATCAATTGGGCTCTTCATGAGAGAGATACACGTAGAAGCCTGTATATGACAAGATGACAAGGATGCGGACGAAGCGATGACGGGAACACCCCCTAAAGGCTTCCTCTTCATAAGTCCATCTCTCCTGATGGACAAGACGGAGACTCGGTGTGTGCGTCGAGGTGAGGCCATAGCGACCCAAGCACACAGGCATACGGTAATCACATCACGTTACTGCTGCTTGTCTTCACCCCCCGCCTCAATATTAAAACCGTGGGGGTTATTAGGATGATTTGGAGCGGGGCAAGTCACACCTCATTGGCCGGTGGTTACCCCGCTATTAACCGTGTCGATGCATGCCGATTCGTTCCCCTCATCGGACTGACGATCGGTATAGGTTTAAGGGGGCTGATAACAAAAGGCTGGCATGCCTTTGCGATGTTAGCGTAATAATTGGACTGAAAAGAGCTGCGAGGAGGCAGTTGGGAACCCTACACCTTGAAAGTCAACCCGTTAGTGTTGTGCTTCATTTGGGGTTGGATAGTACATTGACCAGTTGGTTTGACCATGCCTTTACCCTCCTAGACATCCCCAAACCCCCCCCCAAAAAAAAAAAAACCCCAAAAAACCCACAAAATAAATAAATAAATAAAAATAAACAGTTATATAGATGAGTAAATAAACAAATGAGCAATAAACACATCAAAACAAAAGAAACAAAATAATGTTTTTCATGAAACGGTTCGAACTAAATATTCATTTATTTAGAACCATATAAAAGGACTTTAGCCCGTCCGAAACTGCCGATCACAATGGGGGTCATGTGAAAAATAGTATATGGAAACAAACAAGGAACAAAATATTTAAAAAGTATATGGGAGATCAAAGTTTATGTCAGAATAATGATGGTGCACAGTTTGAAAAGCTTTTCCTTTGATAAGATTTGTGGTGACGAGGTCAACACGATTAATTTTCCCGCTTAAACCGCCTTAAATTCGTAAGACACACTGGAGACAATAAAGCCCCAACAACCGTCCCCAATAACCAACATTTACTTCAAGTTGAATCTGAATTATTTACCGCCAGTATGAGGGATGTACAGTTGCATTATTAGAGCATCCACGAACATAAAAACATCACCCCCACTCGCCTTTGTTTGACAAACGAACAGATTTGTTAATACAAGAATAGTAAGGGAAACAACAACAATACACTCTGACTCAAAACCTGCTCCGAAAAGTTGGTTTATCCATCGACCACAGAAGTTTGTCGATCCGGTAATTTGAGGATTTCTCTTTGTTCTCCCATCGTGACGTCCCCATTGGTTTTGTATAAGAAAGCGAAGCGAGGCCGTCCTCTCTAGCCTGTCGAAACACCCGGATCCCTTTTGTAAAAGTCCTTGTTATCAACGGGCAGGCTCACATAATCTTGCGGATTGGGTTTGTGGGGTCTTGCTATTGTTGTTCTATTATTCCCTTTTCTAAAGAATTCCTTTGTAGAGTCCAAGTTAAACAAAGAAACCCTTTGTTATCGTCTATTGATCCATTGTGAAAAATACCTCGCAAGGGCCTGTGCGTAAGAACACACTCCCCTTATACCCACATTCACAACACCCCAGCCCAAAGCCCCAATCTCCCCAGCCCAATGCCCCAATCTCCCCAGCCCAATGCCCCAATCTCCCCAGCCCAATGCCCCAATCTCCCCAGCCCAATGCCCCAATCTCCCCAGCCCAATGCCCCAATCTCCCCAGCCCAAAGCCCCAATCTCCCCAGCCCAATGCCCCAATCTCCCCAGCCCAAAGCCCCAATCTCCTCACCCCAATGCCCCAATCTCCCCAGCCCAATGCCCCAATCTCCCCAGCCCAATGCCCCAATCTCCCCAGCCCAAAGCCCCAATCTCCCCAGCCCAATGCCCCAATCTCCCCAGCCCAATGCCCCAATCTCCCCAGCCCAATGCCCCAATCTCCCCAGCCCAATGCCCCAATCTCCCCAGCCCAATGCCCCAATCTCCCCAGCCCAATGCCCCAATCTCCCCAGCCCAATGCCCCAATCTCCCCAGCCCAATGCCCCAATCTCCCCAGCCCAAAGCCCCAATCTCCCCAGCCCAAAGCCCCAATCTCCCCAGCCCAATGCCCCAATCTCCCCAGCCCAATGCCCCAATCTCCCCAGCCCAAAGCCCCAATCTCCCCAGCCCAAAGCCCCAATCTCCCCAGCCCAATGCCCCAATCTCCCCAGCCCAAAGCCCCAATCTCCCCAGCCCAATGCCCCAATCTCCCCAGCCCAAAGCCCCAATCTCCCCAGCCCAATGCCCCAATCTCCCCAGCCCAAAACCCCAATCTCCCCAGCCCAAAGCCCCAATCTCCCCAGCCCAATGCCCCAATCTCCCCACCCCAATGCCCCAATCTCCCCACCCCAATGCCCCAATCTCCCCACCCCAAAGCCCCAATCTCCCCACCCCAATGCCCCAATCTCCCCACCCCAATGCCGACTTTAAACCCGTGAATGACAAGCAGTTTGTCCAATTTCGTGCTTCGCCACCTGCCCGTTCAGATCCACCGTTTCCCAGGCGTGCTGATGGGCTTCTTCCCCCCCCCTCCCCACCTTAACCGTATTTTCTTTTCTACAGTCAATTCCCAGCTGTCGCCAATACTGATGCGGTATTAATGCACAGGCAGGGTATGCCTGATTGTGTATTGAAATTTTAATGCTTAATCAAAATCCTTTAACGTTGAAATCCAATCTCTTAATAGAGATATTTATCCCAGCGGCGTAGATTTTACGATCCGTCACTGCAATAATTGATATAGCATGCTTGGCTGACAGTCCAAATTTTTACCAATGGCATTAACGTTAAGCCATACGTATTCAAGTAAGTTCTCCTCTCGTTATTAAATTGATTATTCAGCCCTAATGCCAACCATTGCCCTTACTCTTTTGTATGTTTAAAAATTGTCTTTCTGTTCACATTTACTTTTCCGCTGGAAGCCTTTCGTCATCTCCGCGAAGCTACGGCTTATCGGAATTACGACTCCGGCTTGGGCCCCCACCTGGTTTCAAAATGTACCCGTACACTTTTTGTACTGGACTTGCGGACAATGCGTTAGCCGGACCATCTAATGTCACACTTCGAGTGTCGTGATTAATGCAGAACCGGCCTTTAGAACCCGACAGTTACCTGCCAGATGTACCTTTGACCTTGCATTTCGTCATTGTGTGTAGTATGCTACACTCTATAAGAACAATTCTGACCCGGATTTGGGTCCTGTGGGACCTGACCAATTTGGTCATACTGACGCTGAATCCAAATAAAAATCAAATTTTTCCACTTTTCGGGTCAGCCTGACCCAGAAATAGGTCAGGCCCCCCGGTACTCGGAATCCGGATCATTTCTGACTTTGGAGTGTATCAGTCTGGTGCCGGTTGTTATGCGTCATTTCTCGCAATGTCTAACCAATGAAATCACTGGGTGTGTAAGACATGTGTCCGTCTTTATCTATAAGGATAAAGACAGGGGACCAGTCTAACGGTGCCTAACAGACAGAAGCGTGCCTCCAAAGCCTAATCCATGGGTTCCGAAAACCTCCGTAGTTCTACCATGGAGCAAGGTCCTTACTCTGGTTCCATGGAGTACTCCAAGATCCTGGTGTGAATGTTACTTTTCTGTATGACAAGGTTGTAAAACACTCTCCATACATCTTGGAAACTTTGCACCGCGCCAAATATTATTACAGACACTTTGAGTTGGTCCATAAGGTTGTACAGTTGACTGGGACCGGGTCTCGGGTGGCTCTGATGCATTTTTGGGTCGAGTTGACCCGGTAGCCGACGCTTTGCAATGTCATTTATGTGTTGGTTTAAACCATACATAAATACCGAACTAGAATCATGTCAAACAACATCTAATAGACTAGTTGCTTATAGAAGCATTCCATGTATGCTGAATTAAGCCATTTGGCAGTTTTTGGCACACTGCGAGACTGTTTTAGTATTATATTACGTATACTTTTGGCGTGCTAATGCTGACAATAATTGTTATGTAATGTTGTCATTCAGTTGTTCGTAAAAAGTATTGCAAAAACGAAGTCGTACAGGACGGTCCGAAGACTTTACACTGAGGGGTGTGCGTGTTTATATTAAGGAAGGGTCATCGTAGAGATTGGTAACTTCTCCAAAAATTCATGACCATAAAAACTTACTTGGTGTGAAGCGCTGCAGCTGTTGATATAAACTATTTTGCGAAAGGATTCCCTTCGTAAGTAATACGGTTTGGATAACTTTCCCAGCCAAAAACATTTCAATCTGAGAAAGGAGTCATGCATGAATCCTTTATCAAATTTCTGAGGGTTAATGTTCGGTCGCGAATGCTGCGGCCAGAGATGCGGTTGGTACCCGTTGTCACCTTGCTCAACGCGGATGGAATTAGACGTTCGTGTGAAATACCGTGACAGTTTTTTGCTCTTTTCTAAAGACACTGTATTCAGCTGAAACTTTCACTTGTGACTTATAATGTATGTTTCTTTTTAATTTTCCCAACAAATTAGCATTACGTTGACAAAAACCAACCTATGACCCTATACATTTAACAACAAAGCATTTAAAGTGAACAATGATAAAAGGAAACTCATTCACAGGCGCAAAACTACTCAACAAATTTATTTGAGAACGTCTGGAGTTTCTTTCACACACTCACCAGTCTCTTGATCACAAGATGGGCCAAAATCTATGCACGTTGAGTGTTTGCCAGTCAAACCCCACTCCCACATTCCCCCCTCGCGCTATAAACCAACTTCGTGTTACAACATTGACAGCCGCTTCGCGGCGCCACGGACGGCGTAATGCAAATGAGTAATGTGCCCCGAACATGGACGCTGTTCCGTGTGTCACTCGCCCCAACGCAGGTGTTGGCATTATTGCACGAAATGTTAAAAAAGGCTGAAAATAAATCCGTTTAAGATGGTTTTAATGAAAATCGCCGATTGCCAGCAATTTATCTCGCATTATAAAGCAATTTGAATTGGTCGTTGAGATAGCAGTAAACCTTTAAAATCAACACTTTAATTCCTTCGGTCAGTGTCAGATTTCCAAATTGGCTTCGGAAACAAATTACAAATGAGTTTGAAAATCGAATAAGTTAAATCAGTGAGTGGTATTCTAATGGTAGTGGTATTCTAAAAAGGTCGTCTTTCCTTTAGACGTATAAGTCTTTGCAAAATGCTGACGTTGTCAATTTAACAATAGAGAACGGCAAGTATTTGTACGTTTGTCTGACGCCAAAACCTTCATATAACTGCTGCTGAACCCACTGGCTATCATAAACAATATTAATGTAAATGTTTGTAAACTTGTAGACTCTTCCTTTTCAATAATCATTTGATACTTGAAAACGGCGTTGTTGTTGTTGCTGCTGCTGCACGCTGATGTTGTGATGCTGCTGCTGTTAAAAGTGTTGGTGCTGGTGGTGCTGCTCATGCAACTGCTCATGCTACTGCTGCTGTTGATGCAGCTGCTGCTGCTCCTTCTCTTGTTGCTGTTGCTGTTGCACTTGACGCTACTGCTTCTGCTAATGTTGTTGCTGGTGCTGCTGCTTTTGCTGCTACTGCTGTTGTTGTTGCTTTTGCTTTTGCTTTTGCTGCTGCTGCTGTTGCTGCTGCTTCTGCTGTTGTTGATGTTGCTGCCACTGCGGTTGATGTTGCTATTGCTGCTGCTGTTGCTACTGCTGCTGCAGTTGTTGCTGTTGTTGTTATTGTTGTTATTGTTCCGTCTGAAATAAAACAAATACGTCAGAAATAGCCCCATACCACAATTTGCTGAACGAAACAAGCATGCTTGATTTGAAATTGCTGTTGCTGGTGCTGGTGCTTCATGCTGTTACTGCTGCTGTCGCCGTTGTTGTTGCTGCTTCTTATGTTGCTGTTGTTGCTGTTGCTCATGTTACTGCTCCTGCTACTGCTGCTGTTGATGCTGCTGCTGCTGCTCCGTCTCTTGTTGCTGTTGATGTTGCTGTTGCAGTTGATGCTGCTGCTACTGCTACTGTTGTTGCTGGTGCTGCTGATGCTGCTGCTGTTGTTGTTGCTTTTGCCGATGCTCTTGTTACTGCTGCCTCTGCTTGTTGCTGTTGCTGCTACTGCGGTTGCTGTTGATATTGATGCTGCTGTTGCTACTGCTGCTGCTGTTGTTGCTGTTGTTATTGTCGTTATTGTTCTGTCTAAAATAAAACAAATACGTCAGACGGCTAAACAAAACAAGCATGCTTGATTTGAAATTGCTGTTGCTGGTGCTGGTGCTGCTGTTACTGCTGATGATGTTGCCTTTGCTACCGCTGCTGCTATTGTTGCTGTTGTTGTTGCTGCTGAAAATGCTGCCGCCGTTGTTGTTGCTGCTTCTTATGTTGCTGTTGTTGCTATTGCTGTTGCTGCTGCTGCTGCAGCTGCTGCTACTGCTGATGGTGTTGCTATTGCTACTGCTGCTGCTATTGTTGCTGTTGCTGTTGCTGCTGAAAATGCTGCTGTTGTTGTTGATGTTGTTGTCGCTGCTGCTGTTGTTCTTGTTATTATTCCGTCTGAAATACACAAATGCGACAGAAAATAGCCCCATACCACTACGATTTTCTAAACGAAACAAGCATGCTTGATTTGAAGGTGCGCATGATCGCTTACGATCCGCCAGGTGCCCCGTAGATCAGGGGCCTAAGGCTCTACGACATACTTCCAGGCACAGAGTACTTTTTGTCCTAGCAACAGAAAGTCCTAAGCAGTAGAATGGCTCCTTAAAAATTGGCATAACCGTAACTTTTTTGTTGCTAGAATTATTCAAAATACATGTTTTCCCAGCCCCATGCATAATTTAACATTCCAATAATGACTAAATGTCAGAAAACCGATCAAACTTCCATGCTCAGTTTTTTTGAAATACATCTTTGCACATTAATATTGCTTACCCCCATTTCCCGGTTATGTTTTCGTTACGTCCCTCTGGGTACACGACGAAAAAACCGTACTGGCTGTCTTTCCAAAACTATAACAATCACCTATTTGGTAAATTGTCCACATTTCGGTTGCGTGGCGTGTTAATTTAAAAGCACCGGACGGAAACGGATGTTTTGTTCTTCCAGCCAATGCCTTTAACCATAATCAAAGACTTCAGTCACGTCTCGAGTCACCGGAGATCAAGCATCACTCAGTAATACGAAACCGGTGTGATAGATTCTCTTGCTTGAATAATTCACGCCGTCTATTGCACATGAATGTTGTCAATGGAGTTGTGTTCGTCCACAGTGTGTATACCCATCTCACCTTTTGGTATTTTTTTTCACCCCGTCTTGCCCGATCTCAAATTGAAATCATCAACATCTTAAGACGCTGATGAGGCTTTGAATCTCGAAGGATGTTGTCTCAGTTTTGGTCTTTTCAATTCAAGAACACGAGCTTCGGTTAAAGACAGGCGCGGACAATGAAGAGGTGATAATGGTTTGCCGTCAAGGAATTAGTGTTCTGTTTAAGGCGAGGGGGAATCGGGAAGGAAAACGGAGTGGGTAAAAATGGCACGCACACGAATGAAAGGGAACTTTCGAAAATAGGTCAAAGATAAACTCTGTCAATGTATTAGTGAGTGTGTGTAGTGTTTACATTTTCAAACACAGATGTTGTGTTTATAACCACATCGCGGAAGAGAGTATAGTGTTAAACATGTGTTAAGTGTCCAAAAATGCAAGATATTGGAATAATATTCTTGTATACCATTTTTTCAATCAATGTTTTTTCACCTCTTTTTAAAGTTCCTAGTGACTTTTTCTTCATAGTTTGCGAAAGGACCAACTTATCGGCCCATATTAGCCTATCGTATGACTTGATGTCTTCATCGTGTTTTCTTCACTTTGGTCGTGCTCACTGTGTTCAATGGTGATCATAAATCTGACTTTATTCACTGAGAAAAAGAGGCCAGACTACGAATACTCATTTCGTGAAATTGGCCGTGTCTGACTTTGGCTGCGGCTTGATCGTCCTGTGAACGAGCGTTGAATGAAGCGCAGGAGGCCCATAGCAACAGCCGCAGCCGTAGCCACGACCGCAAATTCGGACACTGTGGCTATTGACATGAAAGCCAGAAAAGGGAACGTGGATGCACCTTGACGAACGACCATTTGTTTAAAAGAGTTTTGAATTATTAATGAAATCATGAACTTTGTGTGACCTATAGACACACCTGTGTGATATCACTGTGATCTAGTGACATCAGTCTGATCTGATGACGTCAGTGTGACCTGTTGGTTTCACTGTGATGGTGACAAGAATGCAGCCTCAGCAGCCTCAGTTTGACCGAGCGACACAATGTGCATGCTTACGTGCGCCATAATTAAAAACGGCACAAAATGTGACCTGGTGATTGTAACTAAGCAAAAAAAAACAACAACAACAACACAAAAAACACCCGCATTAAGACCAGAATAATAGCACCAGCTAAAATACTATGTCACATATACCATCTGGGACTAGTATCCTGCAAATGTTTGGTAAGCAGAAAATACTTAGCATTATTTTCTGCTTAAGCAGCTTTATGAAATTGGGCCCTTGAAACTGGTGATCAGAGTGACTGAACGAAACCTGGCCACATATCAGTGTCACTTGGATGTATCAGTGTGACCATTGACTTGTTCCAATAATGTAACCAATCCGACCTCACTGGATTAACTTGATATGTTTATAGAGCAATGACACAGACCCTTCGTTGTGCTTTTGGTGACTTCAAATTGTGAACTACATCACTGTCACCCGCTGACAACAGTGTGGCTCGGTGACCTCAGTGCAAACCAGTGACACCAATGTGATCTGATGGTGACATCATATAGCAGACCTTTAAGACGCACCCAATGCCCCCGGTTCTAAAGCTCATACCTGGTGCATCAAACTAGAATTACAGTTTCGCATTTCCTTCCTGTAGATCAGATTTGCATTTACCATCGTGGTATTTTTCTTTCTTTTTTTGGTTGGTATCCCCAGGGTTGTGTCGTTGACGAAGCTGCCCGAGACGATAGTTCAGTGGAGTGAGCAGCTTCAGGTAGGTCCGTATCCCCACCTACCCCTTTGCCCCCTTTAGGCACTCATTGTATATTGTAGAAAACCTTTCCTATATAGCTGTGCTTTTTTCACTTATCACCAGTAAAGGCACTGCAGCTCAGGTTTCAGCCATCTCGGTAATTATTCCAAACTTCAAAGTCATTTGAAGAACCTGTTCGTATTGCAGACATCTGTCAGTTTCCGAGAACACACTAGGGTAGTTAGAATATTCTCATTTCACTAGAAGGGGTCTTTTTTTGGTTTCTTTCCCCTGCCAGCCTGTGTTTGGTCATATTGAGTAGACATGGACGAACAAAACCCCACCAAAGATGGCTGCACAAAGATAAGGGCCCGTCTTCACCACTATTGTATACAAAAAATTTACATGTATAGACAATTTTTATATAATAATAATAATAAAAATAATAATAATACGAGACATTTATGTTGCGCATAATGCAGGAGCCTCTATGCGCAACACAAAACATAAAACAATGAACAAAAAATATACAAAAAGCAATTGTTACAAAAGAAAGATTCAAACAAACGAGTCTGAAATTCTGAAGAGAGTCAGCTTGGCGAATATGAAGAGGTCAGTCGTTCTATAACGAAGATGCAATGAAGTGGAAGGCTCTTTGATCATTTCAATTAGAATTGACCCGTATCCGGGTTCCGTTGGGTCTGACCATTTCTGGGTCAGTATGACCCGGAATCTGTGTCAAAATGACCCAGAAATGGGTCAAAATGACCCAGAATCCGAGTTTAAATCTCATTAAAAAACGCGGGATCCTGCTCAATTCTCACCCAGGAGGTCTTTGGGTGTAGGAAGTGGGCGATCTGGAAAGCAAATATTATTATTATAAATGTCTTTTATCATCTTTAGTGGTGGTCCCCGTATCATACGGCAATATTGATATTCTTATAACAATGAATGATAATCATTGCAAAGAAGAAACCAGACTTGTTTTTCTTTGATCGTCACTTTGGTTATAGACCTTTATTTTGCTACGTTCACAGGCGTTTGGCCAACCTTGGTTAGCGAAAGTACGGCAGGCCATCACAGCAAACAAATCCAACAATTTATCATTTATATCGCTATCACTGACAAATCAACACTGGTGCTACTCCAAACAAAAAGTAAACATATTCTTCATAAACAAAGGTGTTCAATGTTTTTTTGTAAAAAGAGCAACGTTGTGCCAACCCAGTTACATTTAGTAGTACTCAATGCCACAAAACAAAGTGGTGGTCAAATTGTAAACAAGAGAAAGGTTTATATCAGTGAAGTGGAAGCAAACACAAATAATCGTTGGAAGGTCTGTTGTCAAAAAAGTATGTTCTTTCGAACAAAATAGTACAAAGAAAATAATCTTTGAACTTTGTTTTGGTAACATTTACAATTCGTCAAGAGATTTTATTCACCGACCACCATTAAATGAACTTGTCTTAGCGTAACTGGACTAAAATTCATAGAGTTGCTTGAACACAAAAAGTAGCTAATCACAGCAAAATTTGTGCTTACTAAAATATGGTTACCAACATAAATGCTATGTCATTATGTACCATATATATCATGCTTATAGTTTTGCTATAAGCAGAAAGTTGTTAAGCAATGATTTCAGCTCTATGGGATTTTGCCCTGCTGTAGTGAAAAACTACAATAGATTTGAATGTGTTGCTGTTAGGAAATATATGACCCTTGAGCTTTCCCCATCAGGTCGTGCGGTACGAGACTGGAGGACACTTCCACGCTCACTACGACTCCAACGAGCTTGACAGCGAGATGGAATGCATGAGGAACGGACAAACCGGACGGTTCTGCCGGTACGTTTTGCAATTCAGTTCATTTTAGATTCTGAGTAAGTTGAAACTGAAAGTGCAGAGTGCTTGAAAAAAAAAAATGCTGTGCAAGTCTTGCCCCGTCTAGAATCGTTAAAGTGGCTGATTTTGATTCATTGACATAAATATAAATATGCGCCTGTGAACCGAAGGTTCACAAAATATTGTTCAACACGCGCAAGGCTTGCCTCGGTCTATATTGCATAGACACAGTTACATTATATACTCAACGTGTAATGGGGCGCTTGATTTCATAGCAAGCGCTTTTTATAGCCCAAAGCGCCCAATTGAAGGCAACGAGCCTTTTAAGCCAGGGCCCAATTTAAGCAGTCATTATGCCTTTAAGCCGTTATAATACCAAATTAAGAACAAAATTAAGCATTTCCAGTTCAAAAATATTTCAAGGGAAGTTTTCCAGCATGACCATCTTTATACCTTAAAACTTGCATGCCAGCGGGTTTGTCAGTGGGGGGGGGGGGGGGGGGGGGGGGGTGTCATGCTTTTATTTTGGAAGGGGGACGCTGCAGGGGCCACCACCCTCTTGTGGCATTTTGTGGCCTCGGTAGCGGTCCCGAGTGCGATCGTTCAATACATATTGATTATACAAACACGCATTTTTCTCTTTTGTCTCACTTCTTTTTCTTTTTGTGAGCACTATTTTTTCGTGTGGGCACGGGGGGGGGGGGGTGGCACTATAAATTTGTGGGGCGGAGGGGTGGGGGCACGTGCCCCCAGGCCCCCCTTGGCTACGCCGCTGTTGCGTGCACGTCTGCGAAGTCTTAATGGGCGATCAGTATTCCATGAGAGTCTGATAAAAAAACAAAACCTCATGGAAGTCTCAACCGATACAGGCAGACATCGCTTATTCATTTGGTCTCATTTATAAATCGTAAACATTTTGTTCAATTCCAGGTTTATGACTATCCTCTACTACCTTGATGACACTTTACGGGGAGGGGAAACGGCATTTCCTATTGCAGACAACGGGACGTACTCTGAGAAAGTGAGTTTTATTGGCTTGGAATTGGACGGTAATGTGTTGTTTAAATGCATACGGGCAGCCACGTGGGTATTAAAGAAAAATAAATACAGTCAGAGATGTTTTCCAATAAATGCAAAGCCTTTTTATAACCGCCGTCTTTTGTAAACATTTTCCCCGTGAAATATTTGTATTCCCGGGGGTGTTTGGCGGACCTAACCAGGGCCCGATTTTAAAGAGTTGCCTAAGCAGCAAATATTGCTTAACAAATTTCCGCTAAGCAAATATAAGCATGAAAGATACCAGTCACAATATGGTACATGTGAAGTTGTATTTGGCCGGAAAGGCCTTATTCTGGTAAGCATAATTTTATTGTTGTTAGCTACCTCTTGTGCTTAGGCAGCTTTATATGAAATAAGGCCCTGCTTAGCCCAATGTCATAGAGCACAACAAAATTATGCTTACCGTGCACCATGTATGGCTGTTCATTTGTGCTTAGCAGAAAATTGTCCAGCGATATTTTCTGTTTATTAAAGCAGCTTTATGAAATTGGGCCCAATTGGGCACTTGCAAGGCCTATACTCCTAGAGCTGCTTTAAGCAGAAACATCGCTTAACTATATCCCTGTTAATCAGAAAATATGAGCAGGATACCAGTCACAGGTGGTACTTGTGGAATGCTATTTTGGCTGGTATTTTAGCCTTATTCTGGTAGCATTGTTTGTGCTGAGCTACTTTCTGTGCCTAAGCAGCTCTAATACGGCACAGAAACCAGTTTTTGACGTTAACTTCACTTACCGAAACATTACACTGTGGCACCGTAATTAACCAACACGGGGCTCAATTTCACAAAGGACAGCGATTCATCATAAGATGAGTTGGCAGTATTACCATAGTGATTTGTATTGTGACATCACACTTTGCTCAGCATTTAAGATTGATTCGCAGTTAAGAACTATCTTAGCTCTTTGTGAAATCGAGCCCCCATGGGGTTTATGAGCGAGCAGCACGTGCTGGAAAAACAATATATGACACGGCGAGATCGATCACCCCGGAGAAACGAGGTTGCGCTTGACGCAGCTCGAGGCCCAAACCAACGTTGCCTGCAAAGATGGCGTCTATCGGGAACTACCTACTAACGTGTGAAAGAAACAAAATCGAATACTTTTGGTCCAACGTTTGAATACACACGAGACTAGCGCACAGTGTCTTGTAATAACACAATTAAAAATTTCTGTTTGCATTCCTTTATTTATTCATAATTTTTTTTTAAAAATCAATACTGCTTGAATCCCAGAAGGAATTGCCTACAGGTGCAGTCAAATTAAATATGAATAAATATTCCAATTATGAAGCGGTTGACGTGATAGGCCTTGACAATGGGCCGTGAAGGCTGCCATAGTGGATTTGCAGATTGCTTTGTTCACTGCCGCGCGTCTTCAATATTGTTTAGAACGGAAACTTTACAAGCAGCAACCACCTCGCGGGAAAAAATATTACACTGACAAATAGTATAGGTTTCCCCCAGGCATCTGTGGCAAAAAAGCTATTCCACGTTCATGCGTTCGTTTTAAAGCAATTTTTGCCTCTTCAGTTGAAACCGTCATTCAATTTCATTTTATGGCATGTGAATTTAGATATCATTATATTCAATTAAACATATTAAGGCGTTCTTTTAGCTGCAGGTGCACAGGTGACTTTTTCATACGTTCTTCCAAAAATGTACAGTTTCTGTCATAAGAAATGTCTTTATTTATGAAATGTGTAACGTTTGTTAAAATTACACACAAACGTAGCCAGCTTTGGAGATGTGAAACTTTGGACGTGCAGCAGGAGATACGCATGCGTGTGACGCAATGACTTTAATTGTTGTTTTTTATATTTTTTTATAAAGATAACTACCACTCCTGTCTTGTGTCGTTAACAGGCAACAAAGACGGAGATCTACGACTTGAGTCAGCACTGCCACGACGCCAATTTATTTATCAAACCAGAGAAAGGTAAAGCTGTCATGTGGTACAACCATTACATCAACCAAACAACAGGTAAAGCACGACTGACAGGGTATGGCTAAACTTGCTTTCAGGTGTAGGCCCAATGTGAGACTCTAAAACGCTAGGTGGCAGCAGACTTCCAAATAAATTTCCATTGTTTACGTAGTTCTGACCGTGCGCACATTATCGAGAAAAATGGATTTACCCGGTAAGTCTGCTACCACCTGGCTTCTCAAAAGTTCCCCATTTCATTATTAACAAGCGCGTCAGACCCAGGGTGATGGGGTGGGAGGTGGCAACTGCGCCACAAACTCGGGCAAAACAGTTAAGGAAATTTCGGGCAAAGCAAAAAGACAGAACAAAATGACGCAGAAAGCAAACAAGTATTTAAAAAACTTGTAAAACTTGTCGCCCTCCCCCCCTTAACCAAGAGTTCCCATGTTCATGAAGATAACTGATCCCTAAAAAATTATAATACGGAAGCTTAAAGTGACCATTCGCATTTTCACTGTTTCAAAGCTATACATTAGCGTAAAAGCCATAAAGACTTGAAGTTATGTATTTCTGGTTTATTTCATTTACATCATTAAACTGAGTCAAGTTACCTTAAGGTCCAAAGCAAGTCAATTTGCAGTTAGTTTTGTGAAATACAAAAGAAAAGGTATAGGTGAAGAAAGATGTCACTGGTGGGTTCTTATTTCTGGTTTGCATGATATATTTTGGCCGTGGAACTTTAGAAACAACAAAACGGAGGGATGTCTTTTTGCTGGTATGAGAACTCGAAATGGCATCTTAATCAAAAGTTTAGTTCGGAAACTTAAAAATCACGATGGTCACTTCAAGCTCCCATAGTTTAAGCTTCTTTTTTTAACGCAATTTAACAATCCATTGTTTTATGTTACGCGGGCAAAGAATCGGAAAATTCGTTGATTCGGGAAGAAAAACTACCAGCTGTTTTTAAGCTCAAATTGGGCCTAAATTGCCGAGTACATATATATATATAAACAATCTCTGCAGAAATGGGTTGCCAGGCTGGAACACCGTACGGTAAAGTACACCACTTGTGCCAGTTCTCCGCCAACTTGTGCATAGCAAAGCAGTCAAGCAGTATTAGGCCGTGTCCGAAACGGCGACTTCGGTTACAGCTACAGCTAGATCAGCGCGTCTGCCAGTGTTGAAGAATAGGCAGACGCGCGCGATCTAGCCGTAGCTGTAGCCGAAGTCGCCGTTTCGGACACCAGTCTGCTTGATGAACACCTTATGAAGTTAAATCCTGGCGAGACGGGTTGGGATACCACACCTGAGTGTACCCGTTGCTTACGATGTGCGTCTGGCAAGCTTATTGCATGCATTTATACATATTTTTCTGTACGCAATCGTTTGGCATTTTTGTTTGCAAAAACAATTAGGCCATACAATCAATGTTGACATATTATAGCTCTTTAAAATATTCATGCCCAAATGACAATTTGGAAGATATCCTAGATCACCCGTCGACTAAACTTATGTCTTTTTTTTTTTTTTTGCCTTGATGGCTGTCCATAAAAAAAATAAACGAAAGACGGTAGAGAATCAATTTGATTTTCTCCTAATCCTGTACAGGCTGGATGGGCGACCTGAACCACTACTCTCTTCACGGCGGCTGCGAGGTCCTAGAAGGCACTAAATGGATCGCAAACAATTGGATTTGGGTAGATGACTCTTACGATAAACACGTGGAGCACCTTGAGAGTGTCCAGAAGGCCCTCGAAGACGACGACGGGCGAGAGATTGAAAAGACAAAAGCCTCGTTAGACCTGGCGGTACCGCAGGAGGTGCACGCCGTGCCGGATTTGCAAAAGGAACTCGATGAACTTGAAAGAGTGAATGCGCACGGCAGACGACATCACACGAATGGAGAACTGTAATTTGCCTGATTGAATTGTGCTATTTAATACATACAACTTAAGAGGTATGATTCAGCATTGGTGGTGGAGGAGAAATTAATGGAACTTATTAACACCCATTTAAAACCGAGAGTGACAAACTACACCCAATTACAATGTAGCTGGTCACATTTGGGAGTAAACATTCATTGAATAACAATTTCGCATGTGTAATTCATCTTTCAGGCCCGATACTTCGTTGTTAATGTATAAATGTAAGAAAGGCAAGGCAGTTTTCCGTAGGGGCACCTCTATGATGGAAATGTTGTATAGTGGAACAATTCAAGGGGCACCAAGGCAACGACCAGGGGCAACGGAAGCAATTGCCTCTGTAGCTGTTTCCATGAAGTAACAGGCCTGAATTTGGAAAAACAAATATTAAACAAATATATTAAAATGGGTTGTCAAGTAGGGAACACTATTCTTTCACTCGACACAGCTTTTCAGGCACAATATTTATCGATGTAATCAGTACTTGCAATATTAAGGCTTATAAAAATCAAGCTGTCTGTGTAAAAATCAAGTTATTTTATTTGTTTTGATCATAACCATGTACCACACCTTTAAATAATTCAGTGTGTTTTTTGGGGGGTTACTCGAAAATCTTTCAAAATTTCTCCCAAGAAATGACTGTCTTTTAAAAGACAGATACTAACACAATCAAAATGTCAGCTTATTGTTGTTGGATTCAAGGAGAACTTGACTAAGTTCTCATGCCTCATGAGTCATTCAGTACTCGGGGCTTGAAGTTGGAGGGAGGTCCACAAGACAACTAGACCCAGTAACTGTACTCCTTTTTTTTTTTTAAATGTTAACATCTTTGGTTGCACAGTTACTGTGTCTACAAGACAGCAGGGTTTGTATCTCAAAATGTTTACTGGACCAGAATTTGTTTTTGCAAGACCAGAATTAAATGAGAAAAAAACGTGCCGACACAGTTAGCGTGCATTTAATTGTTTTTATTTGAACTTACGAGCACTAAGATGGAAGTAGAGAAGATTTATCTCATTTGTCTTTATAGGTATTAAGTATTCATTTACTCAACGGAATTGAAAGTTATCAAAGTCGACATTTGAACATAATTCTTTTCTGTTAAGGATAATAAAGTTACTAAATTAACAACAAATTTCAGACAGCAGAACTTGTCTGATCATGAGTTTACTGGCCCGACACTAAAATTGCAAGCCTCGGGCCTGCGGTCCAGTGTAAACTTCAAGCCCTGTGTAATGGTTCCAAAGTATGTATGGCTGTGTCCGAAATGGCGACTTCGGCTACAGCTACGGCAAGATCGCACGCATCTGCCTATTCTTCAACACTGGCAGACACGCTGATCTAGCTGTAGCTGTAGCTGTAGCCGAAGTCGCCATTTCGGACACGGCCTATCTTAATTTTATGAGTTCATGTAAACTGACCAGTGCTGTAGTTGAGTCCCTGTTGTCCGAGTCTGAGTCTGAGTCTGGGTCCAAGACCGAGTCAGAGGGGGAGTCCAAGACCGGTCTCGAGTCCTCCAGCACTGAAACTGACCGATGTCTTGGGTTGTGGAGACACAGTGCAAAGAACCACTTGGAGTTAGTGTTCAAAGGTTGAGTTTTTGCAGATTCAAAGTTATTGTTACATTTTGAAGAAAAATAACACCAATCAATTTAACACGAGTGTCGTATTAGTTATAAAAACTAAACATTCAGAAAAGAAGTGTTTGACAGAAGTTTTTCAGAGTTTGCATTCTTAGAAATATGTTGTAGACTCAACATCTTGCTTTGATAATTGTAGCTCTTGGTTATGTTCCTCAGACCTACCATCTAGAGGGTTGAGTGCGGCTGTCGCAACTAACTGAAACCCTAAAGTAAACTTTTTAGGAGAGAATTTTATATAAAAAGAAAGTTAATTGGTGTTTTTTTTTGGAAGAGTAAAATTTCCTTCATTCTAGGATCACACTTCATAACCAACCAACCTTGATAATTTTTGGTACAATTTGGTTGTCATGTTTGGTGAAAACAAAATATTATGTTTTTGTTCACGTTTATATTAGGCTATGGCAATTGAAATAAGCCACAGTGAGTTAGTGATCGAACTGTTTTTTCTTCGGAGGGTGGGGGGGGGGATGGGGTGGTCTTTCTGATGAATGTTTTTCTGGTGGATTACTACTGTATGAGCGTTGTAATCTGTGAGCTTTCAGAAACTAAACAATTTTGTCCCCAATACTTGCTTATTCTGTACTCTGTCTTTGTAAGAAATGTTTTATTGGCAACAGGGATTTCAGACACTGGTCTGCTACACCAGCAGCTTGCCATGCCATAAGGTTTTTACTGTGTGAACCTGATTTTGAAGTCATTGATGCAGTGGTTAACATGTTGTATGTAGCTTTATTAACAACAATAAAAATAAATAGCATTGATTATAAACCATGTTTTGATTTTTATTTATTTACAAATCATGTAACAAGACACTGACTAATATACTACCCCTATAGACCGCATTGGCCGCCATCGTTGGCGAAAAACATGCACGCGTGAAAGGCTGTCATTGGCTAAAAGTTGTACGTAGCCTGTACAAGCGCACTTTCCCATTGTTTTCTCATCAAAGATGTCGCTCAATGACGTCATGTGCAATCAATCCATTCATAAAGCATTCCTGAAACCATCTCAACTGCAGAAACACACGCAGCCCTGGCAGTGAAATGGACACAGGTAGGCTCCTAATCAGTCACAACAACAGCATCAACCCTCCCAGGTACCCAATAAACTCCTCGGTGGATGAGAAGCAATTATGGTTAAGTGTCTTGCCTCAGGACACAAGTCCCTGATGACTGGGGATTGTATACTCTGCACTCCAGAGTCTTTATGCAGTGACACCTGCACATGCCTATCTGAATCTTGATGTTTAAGTTTGTATGAACACCAATCCCCCAAGATATATAACCACTTACAGTGTTCTCCTGTGAGAGAAAAGGATTTAAAATACTGAAAATGCCACAATATCAAATAAGAAAACTTTCCCTCAATCGGCGTGTAACAACATAAATTGTTTGTGCAATTTTGTATTTATTTATCTAGGAACCCTTTTTAAATGGAGCTCTCATATTCAAATAAATTTTTGCAGAGTCGTGGGTGAAGAGCGGTCTGGTGCAAGGAACTCATTTCCAAATGTCAGAGTGTGGGTTACAGGTCCCCCCCCCCCTTGTGGCACTTGTGTCCTTGGGCAAGACACTTAACTATAATTGCTTTGTCCTTTTGGATGTGAAAAATAGAGTCCTGTTGTGCTGTACTTAATACGAGTAGAGTAACTGAGGACCCTTGTTAGTGCAGAAGACTGGGGGCTCGCCCCAGTATTTCTGGTGTGATCTGGCAGCAATAAGTCATACTGTGAGTTAGATTTAAATAATATCTGGTACAATGACTTGCTTAGTCACAAGTTACTGCTTAAGTTTTAATTCCCCAGACTACAGAGACTCTTGCTCTGTCACATGGTTCGGGGCAAGCTTTTGTATAGCAACCTCCAGATGGGAAAACCCTGGTACCATTGTGCCATACACATTCATTCAGAATTGTGTCTGGATGTTCGCTATCTCATAACTATGCAAGCTTGACCTGAATCATGTGACATAGCAACTGTCTCATATGTTTGAGAATGTCAAATTTAAGCGATAACTTGTGACTATAAGCAAGTCCTTGTACCAGACATTTTTCAAATCCAACTCTCAAATGGCTTTAATATCTGCCCCACATCACCTTCTTGTATCCATTGTACTGGTTACTTCATTTCATAAAATCATTCTCAACGATCCCCATTTGAAGTTTGCAGGCTGCTGACAATTGGCGTCAGGACAGTCAATTTTTTTTTACAGACACGGCCCATTTATAAATATACACTGTTACTATTATTACCATTTTACCATTTGAAATCCTACTGCTGAAACCATACCGTAAACTTTTACTCCTGCAAATACACCATGAAGTGTAAATACACACTTTGAAAGTCTGTGTTTATACTGTGCACCCTTTACTATTTGCACAAAACTGTGGACTGCTAAAAAGACAAATTTGACATTACTAAATGAGATTTCTTGAGAAAATAACAGACATTAAGAAGAGCTGTGGTTCAAAATGTTCAGAATAAACTAAAGTGCATAAATAAGTTAGTGGCCTGACGTTTCAAGCCTAGCAGAGTCTTTCTCGAAGCGAGAATGTCTCTAAGGTTGAAACTCAGGCCACTAACTAATTTGTGCAATTATACCATAGGTCCTTTTGGTTGGTAAGCAGTTTGCAACAGCTAATTTTCATTCAAAAACTAAAGTAAGAAGTACACAATTTAATGGTGCCACCTCATTGCTCAGCAATTCAGGGCATCAGTATTTGACTTTTGACCTGCTCGGCAAACAATAGCCTTGAATGTAAGGCCCTCTTCCAGTATCCCAAATCGCCCGATAGTCCGTGCAATATCTGTCAGAAAACAAGCACATGCTGGACTCCGTGTACTGGCAGTGTGTGCACATTGTCACAACACAGCTATCACCAATGGGGGGAAACAAGGGAGAGTCCAATGAAAGAGCAACTCGAATCACTACAGTCAACCCTTGTTATAAAAAGCACGTTATAAAGAGGTTCTGCTTATAAAGAGTACATTCTGAAGTCCTGCTTTGTGTTTCTTTGATTTGCTGTCCTGTTATAACAGTATATAAAGAGGTAATTTGGCCAGTCCCAGCAATATTGTTACAACGAGTCGACTGTATTTGGAATTTTTTTGCCCTTTCACCAATGTGTGCTAAGCACCGTATACTCAATACCCGAGTTTCGTAAAAAAAAAAATCCACAGGTATATTACTCGAGTAACCTTTGCTAACCTTTGCTATTCTAGAGCAGATGTCTCATGATCTCTGGAATCAGTGTCTTCCAAAGCAAAAAGTTAACACTGTTGTTTTGTATGTATCTCAAATTGATAACAAATTTAGCTTTCAGATTTAAAATATACTTTTGTTCCCCCAATTACATGTACTATGTAAAGGATGCATTGTGCCCTTAAAGATAGGTTCATAGATTGGTAAATATCTCAAAAATTAATGCCCATAAAAACTTACTTGGTGAGATAGCACTGCAGCTGTTGATAGTATAAACTATTTTGAGAAAGGATTCCCTTCAAAGTAATATGGTTTGGATATTTTTTTCATCCCAAAATATGAGAGTCCGAGAAATGATTCATGCAGTAATCGTTTCTCAGATTTCTGAGGGTTGGTGTCCCGTCATGAATGCTGCAGCCAGAGATGCTGTTGGTATCCGTTGTCACCTCGCTAAACGTGGATGGATTCAACGCTCTCGTGAAAATACCCTCGACAGCTTTTTGCTGAATTCTCAGCAAGTAGACACCGTTTTCAGCCGAAACTTTCACACGTGACTTTTATTGTATCTTTCTTGATAACTTGGCCTATAAATCAGCATTACGTTGACAAAAACCAATTTCTATATGACCCTACCTTTAAGAGTTCAAATGAACCAATGTTATTTTTTTCCTTTGAATAAGTGTGAGTGAGCCTACACAGCTTTCTAGAGCGAGTAAATTTGCTGTTGAGTGGGTCAAATTAAAGACTGTCAAAGCAGCCTGCTTGTAACATTTACTTTAGGAGTTTAGTGCTGGTGGCTGGTCAAACACACTATCTTCAGACTATATCTTCTGCGACTGATGGTACAATGCTTGCCGAATTCATTCCAGAGTTGAGTAGCTGTCCACATGCAGTCTCTAAGCCATTTTCTGTGTGGTGACATTGCAGATTCCCTGGCCAAATATAATGATTCTGCTGAGCAGGTTAGAATAGCGTTGCCCGGAGGTTCGATACATCATTTTGCTATTTTTTGAAGGGTACATTAATAAAAACAGCCTTTAGGCTACCTTCTGCGATGGGTCAAATTGCAGAGTTATCACCGTCACTGCAGGGCACCATATAATTGCTTTGCGAATCTATCTACTATTTTGTAGCCAGCTCAGAGCCGGATTCTTTTCTGTCTTGTAAAAGGGCACATGCAGGTCATGCCTGATGAAGTTTGTTCTTGAAAGGAGCTGGCAGTTCTCCTCTGGTAAGGGGCACCTCTGTGAGGAGAAATGTCAATTGGTATTGGAACTTTGCAAAGGGCACCACAGCAAAAGCACAGGGCACCACGGCCATTGCTGTGGGAGCCGCTGCCAGTGGTTATTTCAAGGCCTGCATCTCTATTGGGTATAGGAGTACTTTATGGGGAACTACTGGAGTTTGAGTCATCCCTGACATAAAGGTCTGAAACGAGGATCCAAATTTTAGAAGGGATGTTGAAATGATGATGTTTCTATGTTTTCATGTAACCACTGTATGATAGATTTCAACAAGTTTGTATGAACAGTATCCTCAGCAATAGAGAAGTAGACCAAACAGCATGATTTATTTATATCTGAATGCCATTTTAAAAACAATCTAGGCAGACATACAAAGACTGAATTCAGATAAAAGTCTGAAATTTCGCATCCCTGGAGCAAAGGCAATGACCAGGAGCATGGAGGCTGTCTCTCCATGATACAACAGGTCCGCTAGGTTTACTAGGAATGTCCTAATGGCTTGCATGGTGAAAGTACAATAAGATGTAGGGTTGTGGTAGCACGTACGATGTCTTCGTGTATACATATTCTTGACACACACACTCTCAAAATATGTATCCCTGTGGAGACTTGTATTGTTCTTTCCTTTGTCCCTGTACTTAACGTCTTCTTAGACTTTGCACACAAAACTTCTTGTGGAGCACCCCAGAGACCTTTTGTTTTCATGCATGATACTTCACGAAGGCAAATCCCTACATCTCAATCTGTACACCTGCATCATTTACATCACATAGAAATTTAAGTTGCTTGCTCGTCTCCGTTTAACAAACAACATTTTCCCGAGCTTGGTAACTTGTGTGTGTTTAGCAGCTCTATGAAATTGATTGTCCGCCCCCTGTGTACCTTCCAGGACCAGCCTACGCATCCGACTGAACCTCAGTGTTTCTCCATCGCCTGTGACCAGCTGGTGAAACAGGATACGCCGCGGTCCTGGATGTGCTTCCGTCCTAGAGGGGTTATGATGTCTCCGTTTGGTTTGACAATAATGAGCTGGGGTATGGCGGTGACGCTGTACTTGCCCTTGAGCTCACTAAAAGGACGAGGAAAGACAGAAAGAGGACAACCTTATTTTTGTGGAAATGCTGATGTTTTGAAAAGGCCTGCTGAGAAATAAGTATTGTTTATTGTACATACTGGTAGTTTTCTTTGATCTTAGCTGTTTTTTTTATATGAGCTGTAATTTTACTTGATTAACCCTCATGCAAAAATGCATTCCTCACACCTGCAGGTCCGATACTTCACGGAGACAATGGAGGCAATTTGTCCCTGTTGCCCCGGGCCATTGCCTTGGTGCCCCCTTGAAATGTTCCAAGAGAAATTTCCTCACAGAGGTACCCTTCACCAAGGAGAAAATGCCTTATAGTGCCCTTGCACGAAGCATACGGCCAGCAATTGCCCGTAGTTTTGTACACACTTTATAGCTTTACGCTTGGATCAAAGTGTACACAACCATGCATGATCAGTGAAGCGTGTAAATGGTTTGGGATGATGAACGGTGGGCTCCGCAATCCACCAGAGTGTAGGAGGGTTCTAATAAAGAGGGAAGATTTCTTATTTGCGTTCAGCTTTTTGTTTACACTGACACATTCCCCCTTTGAATAATCTGAAAGCATTATTTCAATAGATTTTGCAAGTCTGATGCATATTTGAACATAATTGGACCTGTGCACAGGCACATGTATGGGAACTGTTAGGATATGCTAAAGATGTCCACGGTCTATTGTGAGGAGAAACAAATTCTACAGAAGAATGTGACATAAATATTTTCAAGAACAAAATTAATTAGATAACAGAGCTGAAAATACACCCTTGACCACAGGCCAGAGGCCAGTAATTTAAATAGCCTCAGGCCAGTAAACTCAGGACCAGACAAGTCCAGTGGTCTTGTGAATTGAACAACAGTCCTTCACTGTCAAATACAAATCTGTACTAAAAAAGAAATGTTATTTAAATGGTGACTTTGAGTCTGGTTAAACATTGTGTGAGCATTCAATCTTTCCCGAGTCCTTAATCAAATAAAAAATGTTCACTGTGTAGAAAGTTCTTTCTCCTTAGATTCTGGTCTTGTAAAACAAATTCAGGTGCAGTAAAAATTGTGTACAGTCTTTTCGATTTTCTGCCTAGATTCAAGCTTTGAATATGATATTGCACAGTCGAGGTCGTCAATAGCTCAAGGTTTTTGTTGTTGTTTTTTTTTCATAGGCACAAGATGCTGACTGTGTAACCAATGAGAAATGTGTATTATTCCTTTAATTTCGCAAAACTGCAGATAAACTTGTTTAAAAAACTATAAACCAAACAAAATACCTGTGTCTACAATGATAATAAAGAGTGTGAATAAAAATGCTTCTTACTGGCGTTTGTTAGTGCTTTAACCAGAGCTTACAAAAAGGAGCGTCTTTAAGAGAGATTGGAAATAAATTTGAAATAAATGAATTTTCTCCCACGGCCCCAATTGACTCATGTCAATAAATCAAGGGAAAACTAAACAATCCCATGACGGGACTTTCCAATATCGCTTTAATGGCTAGCCGGGAAATTAAATGAAAATATCTCTTGATGTTTTTATAAAACAAGACAATATTGATCTTTTTCCTCAAGGCTTGACATTTAAGCAATCTTGCTTTGCAATTGATAGAAACTGAAGAGTCGCCAGAATGACCTGCATCTTTGTAAAGTGTGGTGATAGAGGGCAGCAGACTAGACCCCTTGGTCTCCTACAGAAAGACCGAGTCATAAACAGCAGGAAGAAGGTTAGTCTTGGTTTATAAAATTTCTGTTGTAATTTTTCATGATCCACTGCCAAACCGCGTAATATTGCACTACCACTCACAGGCTGCTTTCACAGAAAGTCAGAAGCTCAATCTAAATGGCTATCTCTGTTGTTGGATTTGATCCAATTTGTTGTTGGCTAGAAAAGCAAAATGCAAAGGTTTTGGAACTGAGACTAGCATAAGGTGGGCTGGGACTGGGTGGGGTGGGGGGGGGGGGGAGAGGTTGAGAGCTATACAGTGTGTCAGGTATTAGGTGCATGATGACACAATGTAGACCCCTTGCATACATGTATGATATCATAAGCCCAAACAGCACCCTCTGAGGGTGCCGTTTGGGCTTATGATATCAGCCAATGACATTGGCTGAAAGTTTTTGCGGGTGGTGCATACACATTTCCATTGGTTGACCTCATCAGCGATGAGGGGCAATGAAACGGGTCCATTGCAGATCAATGTAAACTGTAAAATGCTGCCCAGATTATAACACTGATCATCAAGCGCAAACAGCTGGATGACAACTAAACTTCAAATGGACACTTTGGGACACTAGGTGGCAGCAGACATACCAAGTACTTTTCCCATTGTTAACCGGGCTATAACGATATCTACAGGGAGGTGGTTGGGGGGGGGGGGTAACACCACGGCTGGCTAAGAGGTACAATCTCTAGGCTTTTCACCGACTAAACAGCAGCAAGTTTTAAACAGTTCCATTCACTACTAGATCAATCAATTAAGCTCCATCCATCTAATTGACCAATCACAAATGTGCATCTGACTTGTTAAAATTCAATCACGTTTTCAATTCAAACAAGCTGCTGCTATTTGGATGAAAACATTTGTTTTGGTTCATTTTATGGAAAGGCGTTCAAAGAGGGGGGGGGAAGCTGCCCATTACTTGGCAGTGCTGTTGCTAGGGTGATTAGTATGGAGGGCGGGGCTTAATATTATAAGTCTATTGTTTATGCCGGCATAAAGAATAGTATCCATAATCACCTAATTAAGGGATCTCCAAACGGAACATACAACCAATCACCATGTTCATCCATCACGTACTGCCGCAAATCCTCTACGGTTTTGTCCGAGGAAACGAACACCACCTCAAACGGCGCCCCCCGTGTCCTCAGTTCCTCGTACACCTCCCTCAGCATTGGAGTAAAATGTCTGCAGGGAGGACACCAGGATGCGGAGAAGTACAAGCCCACCACGCGATTCTGCAATGCCTCCTGTGTGTCCACCTCGGAACGGGCTTTACTTGAAAGTGTCTTCTCTTGAAACAGCTCGGCCATGTCGGTCACTGTCTGCTTTACGGACTTCCAGCGACTTTTTTTTGCCTGATAAGCTGCACAATATCCTGGCAAGAGGTGTGTTGGCAATCTCACAGCAAGACTTGGCTATAATTATTGTCTTGTTCATTCAAGCTCCATCAGAAAATCTTGTAAAGCTGCCCCTGGGCCATTGAAAAATCAAAGAAAACCACCAAAAAAAGGGGGAAGGATTAGAAGTGAATGACAGAATACAACTGTAGGAGGTTTTTCTGGAATTACACCGAGGCCAATGAAGGCCACATTGGCCATGGCCTCTGGTGCCCTGGTCCAGAAAATACCAGAAACAGTGGGGCAAGCCCCTGTATTCTAGATTCTTTTCATCTGGGTTGCACAACACATGGAACCCACAGTTCTATTGATGTCCCATTAGCAGTTATCATGTTTTGTTGTTAAAACTTAAGTGACTTACTCAAGCAATATGACAAAAGTGTCAAAACCGGGACCCAAACCCACACTCTGACAACACCAGAACTTGATGCCTAGGTGCGCTAGACCTAATAAATAGTAGCGTAGTCCCCTAGACCACTATACTAACCACACATCGTCATTGCCTTACAAAACACTGACTTTGTTCATCATCTGGCGAATCATTCAATTCAATTCAATGCAAGGGCTATGCTCGGATCATTTGGTATTTAACATTAAGGTTAGGACCTACAAAAGTACAACATGACATGTTATTTTATTAATTGTAAACGATACTTTAGTAAAAATAATTAATATTTGATGTTTTGTTAAAAAAAAAAAAATGTTTGTGAGTCAATGGATCTAGACTGAGCTGATTATTTTAAAAAGTGATCGATTTCGATTCGATGCCGATGGCCGATGGCGAGTTTTCTTACCTTTCTTTCACCAAGCGTATCGAAACAACTCTACTTTCTAAGCCCAGCACGGCATATGGTGTCTTTGGAACAAACAAACGCTATGTAAACTTATGTAATATAGTCGACTTGATTATGGCGGTAGCTCTATGGTTTGTTGATGTTAAATTGACACATGGGAAACCTGTCAAGAAGTACAATGTACATGTACATATTATTTATATGCATGTACATACAGGTACGTGTACATCGTAGTGCCAAGGTTACGAGGCACGCTACGTCGAAGGAGGGCGCCATACATTTAGTGATCTCCGCACGCTGGCAAGGCCCAACATCATTGAATCCCCACCCCCCCCCTTCCCGGAAGGAGGTTAGGGGTTCTTAGGAATATAAAATACATATGTGTATTTTTTATGTTTTGTGTATTTTCTTTGCCCCTACTGGGCCTTCGCAACTAATAAAAAATTGGCCTGCCATTTATGGCCCAATCTTAAACACTGTCATTCAAGAAATTAGCACAATGTTGTTTTTGATGAGCTCTTTTGTTTACGTAAAGGTGGAAAATAAGGAATTTTTTGAAAAGACATGAGGAAATTCGGATCTCATAACATCATGACGCATTGTTCGCCAAATTGGAATACCCCCGGATAGACCAACTCCGCCAATTGTTGGGTGCCCCCCCCCCGTGAAAAAAACGCGATTGCTATAAAAAAAAAACAGAACAAGAAAAAGAATAGATAAAAAAGAGAGGAACATGCGTGTTTGTATAATCAAAATGTAGTGAACGATCGCAATCGGGATCTCTACCGCGTCCTCAAAATGGCATAAGAGGGTGGTGTCCACCTGCAGCGCCCCCTTCCAAAATAAAAGCATGACACCCCCCCCCCCACTTCAAGGCAATGCCCCTCTGTGCCTCCGCCTCCCTCCCCAACGAAAAAGTCCTCAGCTACGCCGCTGTACGGTAATTAGGAGTAGGTACTTCTAAAACATACATTTTTTGACTACTTATTATTGTCATCACACTGGGTGGCTGCGGAACTTAAGGTAGGGTTCATCAACTTTTAAAGTTTTATACTGTTAACTTGTAAGTATTACTGATGATGTTGCTCGCCTACTACGGCTGCATATTTATCTTTATCGCATTATTATTGCATCTATTGTTTCAATTTCAGTTGGTAACTTAATTCCACATTTGAATTTCAATAACTCCAGAATAAGAAGAAAAACAAATCTAGACGAAGATTATTCATGCAAGTTTAAATGTTTTTCCTATTAATTTTATATTACCCACGCCTAGGTGCGTCGGTCGGTAGATTGAGAGAAAAACAAAGTTGGGTAGTACCAGACGTCCCATCCCGGCTCCAACACGAACGACGAAAGAAGAGTATGAGCATTATATTTGACAATAATATGTTTTTGAAGATTCTCTTCCTCACTACGTCATTTCCCAGATGTGAAATCACCTAGAAAAATTTTGACCCCCGAAATCATCGACAGGTCAACGTTTTGACAATTTTTTTGAAAAGGGTAATTTTGGTGTGCCGAGATTTGCAAGTGCAACGTAACAACATCGAACAATCTCCATTAAAAAACGAGTAGCGCCCTCTTTTGATTGTTTACTGTTTTTGATTGGGCGCATGCGTAATGTAAGCGCGAAATGCAAAAAGTGGAAACAAAATGTCGTCTGCCAAAATGTGTCAGTGCCCAGCCAGTTTGCTGAGTGTCACCTTTCTTGAGTCAGCGAGTTTATCCATTCAAAATGTGAACATCTTGAAGATGTGCAGTTGCATTATCACACACTCCTGAACAAGGTGAGTAGTGACTGGTGCAACACAAGTTTTTAATATTTGCAAGTTGCAAAGTAATATGCTCGACTTCAAATTCAAAATCAAATTCTCTTTGACTTTAAATAAAATTTTTAAAAATAAAATCATTAAAAGTTTATCAATTCAAGCCAACTTTAAACAATCAATGTTTAAGTAACTTACAAATTAGCCCAACTAGAGTGCCGATACGTGACCTACATGTGTGTGTAAGATTAATGTTCAGATGTAACTGTTGACATAAACCTGTTCAAAGTGTTATTGAATTTGAAGTGTGACTACCACAGCGTCAGTACATTTATACATATACAGTGAACCTAAAAAAGTAAGGCAATGATTTAACATAACATTTAATAACAAATATTGACAACCCACATGTTGATGCAGAAATATCCATGCCTCTCCCTATGCATGGTACTAAAACAGTCTAACTCAAAGGCTCTACCTCCATGACAATGGACGGTCTAAGTAATTAAACTAGCTCTGTTCTACACGGTGCTGTAGTACGGCGAAGAACTGGGCCCAATTTCATAGAGCTGCTAAGCACAAAAATTTGCTTAGCATGAAATTTCTTCCTCGATAAAAACAGGATTACCAACCAAATTTCCACGTGATTTTCAGGATAAGCAAACAACAGCTAACTACCAGTAACAAGCAATATGCAACACATGGAAATTTGGTTGGTAATCTTGTTTTTATCAAGGAAGAAATTTCATGCTAAGCAAATTTTTGTGCTTAGCAGCTCTATGAAATTGGGCCCTGTACTGTAGTAGGCCCTAGTGATCAGCTACTTTTCTAGACACAGTAAGCTAGTAAACTGTGGCACTTTACTCCTTTAACAAAATTTGACATCTTCGGTCGTCAGCTGAAGATGTCAACTTTAAAAAAGAAATTGACATCTTCGGTCTTCGGTCGTATATGTTAATTATTATTATTTTGGTGGTTATTAATTAGAATTTAATGTCTGTCTATTGAGTAGTATGGAGAGTAGTGCACCCTCCAGTACATTGGAGGGTGTGTTCGTCATTGAGGATCAATTATTATTTCATGTAGCAAAATAAGCCTATTTTATTAGCCCTATAAAATGAGGGGTTATTCAGAATAGTCAATGTAAGAAAAAATAACAAATCTAAATTTTTATGAAATTGTTTTGACCTACCAACCCACCCACCCTAATTTTTGATTTTTAAATATTGAGTGGCTTCATAATATAATTTATACACGAAGAACAACAAAGCAATGCCTCAAATGAACCAGATAGTTTACAATAGTTTTTTCTGTCTTAAACAAACAACCTTGTAGCTTATCAGAAATTAAATTGATGATCTTGGCCAGCTGGGTACTTTTTCTTCTTCTTTTTCTATTGTAAATCTGTATCCTTTTTTATTATTTTTAAAAAATAAAAACGGCCAACAAGAGGACTACCAAGTTAAACCTATTCAATGAAGGTGCTTTCTTTAAATTCCTCTGAACAGTATTCTTTGTTTCCGCTCGATTGTTGTTGTTGTTGTTTTTTTTTGGGGGGGGTCTTCCATTGTTCTGAAAAGTACATTTTTTTTATGTAGGTGTTTTAGGTAAATACATCTGAACAGTATTCTTTGTTTCCGCTGGATTGTTTTTGGCGGTGTTCCATTGTTCTGAAAAGTACATTTTTTTATGTAGGTGTTTTAGGTAAAGTTACCCAGCATAAAGTAGAAATTAACCGTGGCTGTTTGTAAACGAGCAGACATCATAGATACCAGTAATGTTAAGTGGAGTTTTCATAGTAAATAATCAACAATAAAGTTGTTGTATTTTATGCTCGCATGATAGCAAAAGATTGGCTATGTAGGTCATCCAACATAGCTCTAGAGCAAGAATCTTACAGATCATCTATTGACTGCTGATTTTAACAGTTTTTGAACAACTCCACCCACATTGTCTAGGTGTGGAGTAAACAGAAATTGTACATGGCAGACACAGGGAGTGGGAAGGGGAGGGGGCAAGGGATGAGACTAACAGCTTTTCGTAACTTAATTTGTTTTAAACCCCCAAGTGGCCTAAAGTGAGTCATTTGTGTGGAGCCAATTTCAGCTGTATCTGTGTGGCTAATTAGAAAGGGGCAATTGAATATTTAAAAACGAAACAAAAACTAGAAAAAGAAAAACTGTCTGAGAGTGTCCCCGGAGACACTTGAGACAAGTCCTGGCCGGCCCCCAAGCAAGGAAGACACCATGGCAGTCATGCTGGGTCACCAGGATGGCCTGTAAACTTTCAGATCTCTGATTAACCCAACTTCCAAGTTGACAAGGAGAAAAATTACAGCAATAAGTAGTGACCAGGAAAAAGTACTATTGAGTCATGTATGCCAAATTCCCATGGTAAAACCTGACCCTGGTGGGGGGGGGGGGGGGGGAGGAGGGCGAGTGAATTGTCTGACTGTTGATTGTCTTATGGGTCCCTTAGGACATAGTTTATCAATGACCCAAGATTTATTTTTTCAAAAATAAATAGACAAAATATTGGCCTGTTCAACAGGCTAAAGGAATCTTTGTATGAACTTAATGCTATTAAAAATTATTTTGTTAATAATATTGTTAAGACAATTTGGAATTTGTTTCCAGTCCCGAGTTACTTTTCCTGATGTCAACTTAAGTTGTCTTAAGAATACAACTGGGTTGTAAAACCACGGAGGAATAAACTGTAAATGCAAATTCTACTTGCTAAACAGTGTCTAAGGTCGCATTGAATGGATTTTAAAAGTGACAAGTATTTTGAAATACCGAAAGTACACGATTGGTCAAGATCAATTGAAAGAAGAAAAAAAGATTATTTTCAATTTCTAATTTTACTGTTTATAAAATTCAATATAGTTCGATCCTCCAGAGAAATACTGCAAAAGTCATGGAAACATTCACCCATTAATCACTGTTTGTGTTGATTGCCACAACTTAAATTAGTCATAAACTTGCACAAAATCCCTGACATCATATATAAACCGTTTTGTTGTCACCACTGAGTTTTCTGAAACTTTCAATTGTTGGTTTTATGCTGTTTATTGAAAAACGTGAGGATGGGCAATAATTAAATTTTTCAAAAAACAATGATGTCCTTTTCATAGGCACAATGGGAAATTACTGAGGTATCTAATAGTAAGAACCATTGAACTTGTCACTGTTTTTTTTATTAATTTGCTGGAATGAATAAATAAGCTGAATTTTAAAAAGAACAATACTGAAAAGGCTTAATAAAGTCAACATCAATTTCTTGGAGGAGTAATCAAATTTAGGTGTACTGAACAGGTGTACTTCAAAAATGGCCTTTTGCACCTGGCAAACAAAAATACAATAAAAGTTTGTTGTTTCATTTAAAAAAGACACTTGTAAATATTACAAAAGGTGTCCAATAGCAACAGAAGAACATGTTAAAAGCAACTGTTATCGACTTAAAAGTTCAAACCATAGATTTGTAAGACAAAGTTTTCGAAAAAATAGAAATGTTAAAAATGTGTAGTCTAAAATCATTTTAATTTTATACGCACATTTGCCGCGAGAGGGCGCTGTAAAAGTGTCACCGTCTCGTCAGGCATTTTGCTTTCTTCGAAGTGTACTATTTGCGTAGGTTCAAAATGCAGTGTTGCAGTACTGCAGTTGGTGAAAAGACCGCTGTGATATTCTGGTTCTTGTTTTGGTATCCGTTTGGTGTACCAGTTTACTTGTTAACCTTACACTTCATAACATCATGCTATGGGGTGGCCGGGTGGATGTCGAGTAGTTTGATTTTTCGTTCAAATTAATTGGACCACCCACGCCGATTGGAACGCCACGGAAGAAACAGATAAAGCTTACACAGGAACACAACATTCTGCTTAAATGTTTACTATTTTATCACAGAGCAATGATTTCACAACTCATACAAACACGTGCAACAGATCCTTTGAAAAAAACAAATATCTTATTATTTTGGCGGGAAAACCTTTTCTGATAAGAGTGTCATTTACGTGGTGACGGTGACGATCCGTTGGCATAACACAAATGATATACGACTGACTGCATTGAATTGATAGGCCTATGTGATACAGATTGACCCGATTTGACAACTGAAACCATTCAAAAATTGTGTATCATTTCGCAGTTACACCATAATTCTCATGATCTATCTAATTACGGCAAGCAAAGTATCTTCCACAATACCTCTACTCGTGGCATACCCTCTCAATAACTCGTATTGATTTCTGTATCAGTCAAAATATTATCTGTACAACATCACCGCGGTAGCTGTTGTTGAAAAATCACACAGCCAAGCTACCGATGTCATGTCATGTGACGCTGCTTTTCCACCACCACCGAACGAGCGAAAAGCGTCGTCACGTGAGTCCGCGAATTGTATAGTTCGAAGTTGACGTAGGGGCCATTGTGTGGTGCAATGTTAGGAAATGCGTTCGGAGAAATGAAGGACACGGGTTTGGGACATTAATCCTTTCATGTATATGTCGCATAGATCCATAGTCTGTTTTTCCCCATGGTTTCTATGCCTTCGGCTAGGAAAGAGAACTGAATGTTTCTAGAACATTCATAGCGCAACCGCAACATCAACATAATTATTCAAACACATTTCTACACTGATTGTCCTGTGATTGCTGTATTAGAAATTCTCAATGTGAAAAGGGTTAAATGTTATTGGGAAGACAAGTAGAAATTTGTGGAAGACAAGTCATAACTCTGATAATTATGAATCTGTGTTTGAAAACATTGGAGTTCAGTGATTTTGTCCGGGAAAAAGTACGTCACACAGATTCGGGTATCATTTTGACGTAATTAAATTTGTTATTCTAACAAACCATGATCAAATTCAAACCATGATCAGATTTAAACCGTGGTCCTTTGTAGTCTGCACCATGGTGGTCCATCACGCTTTATAAAGATGTCTGGACTATCTCGTACACAAGGACTTGGTACATTCCTATAGTGAACTAGGTTGCTCCTGAAAACCCCCACAAGTACACGTACACACATCCAAACGTGTGTTACATGGTGTGCTAATGCAAACTGCTCTTTTATATCCGTATTGTGTGTACAGGAATACGCTTTCCTGGATCCTGGTATGTGGCATACATAAATATGAATACTAAAAAATATGAAAGCACAACATCAAAACTACAATACACGAACATTCAACACGTTATTTGTAACTGTACACCATTGTAGGCCATACCCTGCTATGCTGTACTGTACTACTAGACTACTAATACTATTTGCCAGAAAGGGAGCAATGATGACTAGTATCACGATAGTGTGGGAAACCCCATGACTCATCGTGTTGACCATTGTGTGGGCAGCTGATTCACTTCTGGCTGTACTACAATGGCCGCATCGTCGTACTCCACGCATGCTCATGCATGCTTGCACATCTAAAGTAATATTGTACACGTTGGCATGCTGTTAATGGAATCGAGTGGAAATGTGGCTAGAAATTTGTCGCGAATAACAGAGAGAAGGCATAAATATTGGGCATTCGATGGATACAAGCGAAGAGTGCCACGAACGTACTGGGCATGTTTTGATGTCAATAATTGCATGGTTTGAACGAAATGATAGAGCTTTACAAACAATTCAGGGCTTTACATTTAAATCATCAAAGAGCAAGTCAACGATGACTTGCACTGTGTTCACAGTGGTTGGTATCCGTGGGGGTTGGCGAACCACTAGTATAAAAACAAATTGAGAAGCAAGTCCACCACAATTTCATAGCATTTCTTTTTGTGCGTAGTTTACTCATCGGTTGATCTCACAGTAATTTGCCAGGGTGAAGATCAATGTTCATGGTGTAAAAATCAAGACGAAGTGCAGTGATATTTCTGCCATGAATTAATAGCTCAGGCAGGCCAAATCAAATGAAGCATGAAGTTGAACAGTCAACTGATAATGTAATTTGTCATAATGTTATAGATTTTGAATGTCCACAATTAACTTTTTTGCTCTGGAGGGCTTCATCGCATTTGGTAGGGTTGGGAAGGGTGCTTGCCTGACTAAGTTATATTTCAAAATGTCACAGCTTAGACAAGTGAAAAACAAAGTAGCTATGACTGTCGCAACAAAATTGTGTAAATCATGGAAATTATTCCCCAAGTTCATCCATTCTTAAAAAAACTAATCTATTGAACTTCCCAGTTGTATAACTCTTTCATGATTATTGTCCATGCATGTTTACAATTTATCTCCCCTAAGTACCATGTCTGCCATGAAACATAAAAACAGATTCAAGCATTAATTTTAAATAAAAGAAATAGTTATTGTCCTGATGTTTCGACCCTAGCAGAGTCTTTCTCGAAGGCCAATGACAACTCAAATACACATAAACGGGCATGTTGGTGTAACAGATGTGAGGCAGAAAGCACACAGAAAAAACAAGGATAAGGGGGCAAGGGGGGGTAGAGGGAAGGGGCTCGTTTAACCACAAGAGGTTGGAAACACACAAGACAATATCAACGTGGGAATGAGAGGGAGAACAAGTAATTAATTAGTGAATGAGGCAGACTAAAAAAGGGGATATCTGTCGGGAAAGGAGAAGGCAAAGACAAAAAACTTAAACACAGGTACAGAAATATCTGATGAGAATGATTGGTGGGAGCAATGGCATGTTACTCCTCTTACTTGCATTCTTTTTCATACCATTGGAAAAAAGAGAAAAACATTGTACAAAGTTAGGTGTACCAGGTAGTTTCCTCATATTTTGCAATGACAAAGTTGCATCATGTGACATTTTTATTATAATAAAGGTCACTGTTTGTTTTCTGTTGAGAACCTCCAAAAATTGAACCTTATACATTCCTTAACAGATACATGAATTTAATTTAGAAACACGAACATTGTAAATACTGAATTTTGTTGGGAGGGTGTGCTCGTTTTGTGACCTACTGAGCAAAGAGGAAAAAGATTGTACAAAGTTAGGTGTACCAGGTAGTTTCCTCATATTTTGCAATGACAAAGTTGCATCATGTGACATTTTTATCATAATAAAGGTCACTGTTTGTTTTCTGTTGGGATCCTCCAAAAATTGAACCTTATACATTCCTTAACAGATACATGAATTTAATTTAGAAACACAAACATTGTAAATACTGAATTTTGTTGGGAGAGTGTGCTCGTTTTGTGACCTACTGAGCAGTGTTATAATTTGTTTTTCAAATAGAAATACATGTACATGTATTCCTTCTACAAACTTCTTGAAAAAAATATTTTAAAAACCTTATCTTTGCATTGGAAAATAAAAGCTGTATAGAAAGACTATTTAATGTAAATTTAGCCCTTGCTCCACAGTTTAATTGTGGTTGATGTAGTCTAACACAAGACACTTCCTTGTGTTATTTTGTCGTACCAAGGTAAGTACCAAGGGGTTGCTTTTTCGCTTTTGTGGGCGGGGGGGGGGGGGGGGCTTTGCACCCCTTTCTACATCAGCAAGGTCGTCACTTTATTTGAGTGTTAATAATACAGAAATTGTTTCTGAGGAACTTTGAAAAATTATTTTTCAAAGTTACAGGTTGCGTGACTAGAAACCACACTGGCAAACAAAATGGATGGTGGCGTACGTATTTAACCATTATTTTTTTAAATAAAAATATAAAAAAATTACAAAAGTTTTGCATTCTGTAGTTTGTGCACAAACTCCGTGACAGGGACAAATTTCCTTATTGGAATACTTGGGGAATTCTCAGGAAACTCTATGCATTAACAGCCAAACAGTGACTCATTTTGCTAGGTTATTGACAACAGAGGCTCATTCATCAACCCAGATTTTTCTCGTTTCATCAGTTGATCCATGTGTTTAGGGACCCCTGATCTGATGTGACCCGTATCTACAGGTTAGAATTACTGAAAAATCGTTACAGGTGTGGAGTTTGGTCAAATAACTGAATTACGTACCCAACCCCGGAAATCATGGAGATTAAAAAAATATCAAATACTTTCCGACCCCACTTTAACTGCACTGAATTGTAAAAAAAAGCCCTTTAGTTGTTATTGCTTGAATTGATGTACATGTATTAACCAGAAACAGAAATTTACCCCTTTTCCCTTTTTAGTTTTGGTTGGTTTTTAGAAAGATCATAGATGATACTACTTTTCAAGGAAACAAAACAAACTTGAAACGGACAAACCATTTTTTGTAATTGTAAAATTTTATCATCATGTTTATGACACAGATTTTGTACTTTTGAAAGAAGTGTATAGAAAGTATTTTTTTCTCTGAAGATTACACAATTTGGTAAATCATATATATCTCCCAAGAATCAAATTGACTAAGGAGCACCAAAAGCCTCATTCAGACTCCTTAACGAGTGATGCGTAGTCCAGATCAGTACTTTATTTACGCTCATGCAACTTTTCAACTGATTTCCTTATTTTAAGTAGCGTAATGTGGCTGAGCGGTCTAGTTCACTGGACCCAAGCTTTGGTATTATCAGTAGCAGAATATAGGTTCGAATCCTGGTCAGGACACTTGTGCCCTCGAGCAAGGCACTTAACCATAATTGCTTCGTAAAAAGTTGGGATGGTAGAGCATTCTGCTGTACCAGCCAGGCTCCTAGTGGATGATACCCATGACTATGGACTTTGGCAGGGGCAACCCTGTTTCACTTTCAGCCCCAGTAGTAGGTGGCAATGTGCCCCTGGTGACAGTTGATTTTGGTGGACAGTCCAAATCAGTTGAGTGTAGCCCTCACCTTGAAGTGGCCATCAGGCCTTGTGATGTTAGGCAATATCTCATAAAAAATCCCACCCCAAAACAACTGAAAACATCCATTTTCAATGTTTCATTAACTTCGCCATTTCCTTCATTTTATTTTCAGGTGCAAATTTAAGTGTATTTATGGTGAACACTTATGCAGAGCTGCCAACTTTTGCATCAGATTTTGTTCAACAATCAGGGAGATATTTACATTCAACATATTAAAAAAATTTCCAAGAATGTAAATTTCCTAAATTGTCATCAGAACATGGAAAAATTTGGTAATTTTCAGCTGGAACATTCTGCAGAATCATTAACTCATCAACCCATACAAAACAATTACCGAAGAAAAAGACTCCATCCTATAAAAAGAAAACAATGTGACAAACAAGTTAATTTCTTTTCCTTTTTCACAATTTTATTTCAATAATTCCTTTAAACAAACGCAGTCTTTTGGCAAGACATCTCTGCCATGGCAGAACTGTGTGACAATGCGTGCATTCTTTCTACCGCCATGTCAACTTGAAAATGGATATCTTCAAATATATACATAAACTGTGGCATCATGCCATTTCATAGAATGCCACATTGTGGCGTACAGATTTGCATATATTTTACAACCCATAGTCTTTTTTTCTGCATCCGTTAAGTCGTGGTATTCTTTATCATTTCCAGATTTTTAATTTCAGATCAACCATTTTCAATGATTTTTACAAGTCGTCGGAAAGTCTTTACTATGCAAATCTGGCAGGGTTATACTCCCATACATTAGAATTTGCAGTTGAAATAATTTCTCAACCAGACTGATAAATACCATTTCAATTAGATACTTTTGCAAAAACCTCAAGGATATTATGATTTCAAGCAGAAATATGTCATTAACATGTATACAATTTTATTGGCAATGTTTACACTCAATTATCATGCAGACTTAACCCATTGAGTGGATTAATGATCATAAAATTGTTTTCATCTCGCCGAAAACCGTAACCCTTTAAACTATCAGGATTTAAACCATCAGGATTTAAACCATGTTCCTGCGGCAATCTGTCCTCGCGAGAGACAACAATAATCGTCTGTCCTTGAACAATAATAAATTCCTTCTGGGTCAATGACATGACCCCAAAATAAAATACTGGCATGAACTGTGCATAAATTTACCGAGGCCACAACGTATTATCAGCACGCATCGCCTGCAAAAACATACACCGACCGCAACCATCGAGAGAAGCTTGTAATTTGTACTAGCTGGCTATGGCAATGGGTATTTTTAATTAAAATTCAAGTTTTCACCCCCAAAAGCGTCTGAAATAGCTAGGTTGCAATTGCCTGGCCGCAGGCATTCGCTCAGTCTACAGACTTTGTAATAATTATGGCAAAATTCATGCGGCGGAAACACGCTGGCTGTTGGTGGGCCAGCGGTTTCAACGCGCTGTGTGCCGTTGACGGTCGGTGTGTGGCGACGCGACGGCAAAATTTGCTGAACAGATCATGCACGTTCTAACCAGTACGAAATCGATAGGGGCTCATTTATGCATGCGCGAAGGTCGAATGGTCTTTGTTCACAACCCCATTCCTCTACTCCTAATCAAATATGCGGATAAGCGTGCCTAATGACTTTAAAAGCATTTTTCAGAAGCTTTATCAAGAGATTTGGTTTAAAAATCCTACGGATTTGTATTTTAATTCAACCAGTTTTGTTGTAAAAGAATTTATGGCTTACATTTATGAACGATATCTCGCTTAACAAGTCTTTACTTAGTTGGAAATTTACTCCTCCATGTCCATGCAGTTTTGAATCATCCTCAGCACTTTAATCCAGCACGTGAGGCCCGCCCCAACGTTCAGTACTTTAAAATTTCCAACTCAAAAAGAAAAACTTTGACAAATATTTACATATATTTTTTTAAAAGATGAAACTGTTCCATTATTTACAAGAGTTGAGCAGTGTACATTATCACTCAGTCTAGAAAGCAAGTTGTTGTGCAAGCATAACTTGACAACCGTTCTTCACATGTTCCATGACACTCTGCTTCAGTTGGCATACTTGTTCCCTCAGTTTGGTGGCTGTGGTGGAAAGCTCTGTGTTCTGTGTTTTCAAATCGTTAACCTTGTCTTCAAGGCGGGAGATACGCTCAAGCTTTCGTCGTCGGCACTTGCTGGCCGCTACTCTGTTCCTCAGTCGTTTACGTTCAGCCTTGATCCTCTCTTGCGATTCCATGTTGATGGGGGACAGGGGAGGAGTGGCACCATGCCCATGGAACACGGGTACTATTTGGGACTGCTCTGGCGGCTCCTGTTTGATGTGCGACACATGCGACCACCCGTTGTTGATGACGGTTGTGTCGACTGTTGACATCGTCGTGGCGATGGCGGAACTTCGGCTTGGGTAACTCACAGTGGCACCGGGCAGGCTTGTGGTGGTGTGCATGGCGGGGTTGTAATCCAGGGCCGCCGCAGCGGTGGCGTTCGCCGTTGTAACAATACATGAGTTCTGTTGTGACGGGGCTTGCTGGATAACCTGCATGAATGCGATCTGGCTGTCGTCTTGGTCTTGATTTTCATCATCACCATCATCTTGTGAGTTCGGTTGCCCCTGATGTAAACTCTGAAGGGCTTCGACGAAACCCTGAGCGAACGCCGCCTGTTCATCGGTAACGTTCTTGGGGCAGATGAACTGTGTCGGTGTCGGTGTGGTACACACCGTTCCTTGTTGGGAGATGATCATTTTTTCAAGTTCTGGTGAGGCCAGTTTCAACATCTGCACGTCTGGCGTAGAAAGAACAGCAATCGTGGTTCTTTTCTTCACTGGGCCACCATTTACAAGGTCCAGCGTCATGGTCTTTTTCTTGTTCAGCCATGGGTTGTGTGTATCGTCGTAAAACTGAACGGTCTCCATCTTTCTTGCGTGTTTTTCCCGGGACATAAACAGTTTCAGCCCCCGTAGACGCTCGACGGTGTTACACGCTGGTTGAGTCACTGAATGTACAAACAATGTAGGAGGAATCCCCTTTACGTGTATCGAACTGGCTGCTCACAGCTCTCTGCTTATCGTGGTTTCACTAGCAAGCAAATCTCTGAATACGTTTCCGAACGGAGTGCTGACTCACATTTTATAGATTGACTAAGTAATCTAAAAATAGCACATGACTGATGACATAACGAGGAAGGCTTCTGATTGGATATCGGTGATGTCATGTATTATAATGAGGGTTCCCTTTTGATAAGTTGATTGGTCGCCATAGGAATAGCTAAATAGAGAAGTGGATTGTGGGAAATACGGCGGGGAGTGCCATTCGACGTCACTGATGGCGGGAATGCGTCGCGGCATATACCACTCGATTGAAGGTGAAAGGTTTTATCATAACAGTGCACGTATTACTCTGCTATCGTTTTTAGTATATAAAAAGTGAGAAGAAAGACCAATACCATAAATCGATTATGCAAGTGTGAAATAAATACATATTCGCGTTAGATTTCTGGTTGTTTCTATATCTTTAACGCTGCGTCATCGCCACAGGTAGTACTAAACCCCCCTGCTAAGAAATAATGACCGATTCCTGACGTAATGATCTTTTCGTGGTACCCCGGAAGTTAAGCGATTTTCATAACAAAGCCTCACATGAGCGACCCTTAACTGCTCCACACGTTGCTTTACCAAATATGGAAAATCTGCGATAACGAAAGTAAATATCAAAGCTGGCCGATTGTGTGGCAGTGCATCGCGGCGCGGTGCACCACGCATCAAAAGGCAGGTGAGACCCTTTCAAACGTAGAAATAAAGTAAATGTTTTGAAATCCTGTACATGTACACAATATACAATAATAAAAACACGGAACTGAGTGTGACAAAATTCATACTTTGAACTGCGTCTCTCAATGATCACGTTTCCGTTTGATTGCCTTACCATTGTGTCGTATACAGCATTCAACAGCGAACCATTTCCGTAGACGTTTGACACGTTTTGGCTCATAATAATGATTATTATAGCATGGCACAATGATAAATATAATTTTATTGTTACCCAAATGTTATTAGTAATATTAATTTTATTACTAATAATTAATGCCATATTCCGTACCTGTATGGATTAGTAACTGTGGTCGTTTACTTTTCATTTTTGTTACAAATTAAACACCAATGTGGGAAGAATAAACCCGTGATGGACAACATTTTTCTTCCGGTTATAAATTAACTTGTGGCAAGTGCATTTTAATCAATGACGACCAGACTATTTCTCATTCTTGAAAAACACTGTAACATGCAGAGAAAAGCATAAAAGAGAGCAATCGTAAATGAAAGTTGTTCCAACCACTTTAGTTTAACCAAAATAAACTTCTCGTGTGACAGTTGGTAAAAACAACAAAACTTATTTTTGGGAAGGAGGAAGTTGACGGATGTTTTTCATTCATTCATTAAGTTTTAAAATAAGTAAATAGTAAGATAATTTTGAAAAGGGGAATTCCAGCATGTATGTTTGTAGACTATACAATACGTATTGGCGTGTCACAAACTACCCTTGAAAATATAAAAAAAAACAAAATAACAAGTAGTTTTTATATCAATTATATCTGCCTCTCTATACAAAATACACGAACGACCTTAATTTTCATAACAAATAAAATAAATGTTCATGGATTTATTTTCAATCTCTCCTCTTTCCAAAGTCAATAACCAAAGCAATACTACTATCCTCCTTCGTAAACATCAAACTGATATTTTTCAGTTATCCATCAAAATATCCGGAGCGGATCCAGGAATTTTACCAGGGAGATCCCACCCCCCAAAAAACCCAAGACAAACAAACCAAAGAAACAAATAAACACACTCACACACACACACAGCCTTACGGATCCGGTTTGTGGGGTACTGCTATTGTTGTTCTATTATTCCCTTTTCTAAAGAATTCCCTTGTGGGGCCCAATTGTTCCTATTGAAATTACCTTGTGGGGTCCATTGTTCCATTGTTGTCAGGACCCCACAAATGCCCTTCCGTGTGTCCATGTTCCGTCCCAACTTGACAATTGTCCCAACTATAGTTGGGACTGGTCCCAACTTGAGTGTTAAAGTTGGGACGTCCCAACTATAGTTGGGATTGTCCATAGGACACCGTGATCGATCATGAGTGGATTACTGTGTGTGACTATAGAACAAGGAACCTTGCTCCATGGTGTGACCATGGAGGTAGGACTACTGTAGACGCACAAGCTCATGCGATTGGCGTTTTAAAATTAACAAGATTCTTTGTTTCAAATCTGGGTCTTGGCCCTCAACAAACTCATGTCAAAACTGACATGACTGATGATGGAGCTAGTTAGAGCATGGTTAGAGCCTGTCGCGAGCTGGTGCCCAGGACGAGGTTTGGAATGATAGTAATATATCGCTCATAATGGACCGCTTACTCGGTAAATACTAGTGTTTTTCATAGATGGTTCTGACTGCGATCTCATGCTCATGCCAGGTGACGCTTTCATTCTCAAAGTAGGCCTACGCATTTAGTTTCCCTTGTCTTGGAAAACCAAAATTCTAACTAATCTCAAATATTTTCAAGGGAAAGTGGTCTTAAAACTTCATACTATGAGACTTACTATTATTACAGTGTATTATGTTTTTAGTTGATTCCTCGATTCATGGGGTGCTTTGTGTTTACTGCGATCCCAACTATAGTTGGGACGTCCCAACTTTAACACTCAAGTTGGGACCAGTCCCAACTATAGTTGGGACAATTGTCAAGTTGGGACGGAACATCCACACACACACACACACACGCTCAAAAACCTATTAATAGTTACTTTAAGGTTGCGATGATTATGGGTGCAACACAAGTGGGCAATAGGATTTTAGGTCTGTAGTAAGATCAGGGCTATTGCTCTGGAGGCACAAGTTAAAAGTTTATAAATAGAAAAACATTTTTTAAAAGAAGGAAGATAACAAATTAAGAGAGACAAAGTTGTCAAGAGCAGGGAGGGGTGCGAACCCCCTAAACCCACACCTGGATCTGTTCCTGAATATTGTGGTAGACCATTTTCACTGTTGCTTGTGGAGATTATCTTGATTCAAATCATAGCATGGAGGCTTCGCTGTCTCAGTGTTGCTGTACACCTCGTCCTAAGAATGCCCTGCCTACTTCAATAGTCCATGTGACACTTACATTCAGACAATGTGAAATCCCTGCCCAGCGTTTTAGTCTGTTCAGTCTCTTCTCGTCAATGATTCTCGTCGTCCCCGAGCCTCAGCTGGTGATTCATGTCAGAAGGTCTTCTCCCTGTTCCGCAGACCGTTCTTGAAGATGACTTCAGGATGTACGGTTCCAATCAGAGTTAGCCAGAATTTGCAAACAGGTTGTCCAAATTTGCTTTAAATTAAAAAATGGGGTGTCCAAAATCTACTCACTTTCAATCCATTTAAAGTGGAAATGGATGATGAAGTTGAGGGCGCACAAATTCAAAGCAGAGTGCCCCAAAGACACTGGGATGTTCATGTACATATGGCTTAAATCCAGTACTATTCATGTACCTACCATCTTAAGATTTGTGGTTTATTACTTGGTATCTTAAAAACTTACTACGAGTCTGGATGCGTACAACTTCCTGCAATTTTCTGTTCAGTTTTGTAAGTCAATTACAGAACCAACAGCAAACACCCTTGTAAAATACACATTTAAAGATCTCCATTTGTTAATAGGCATGAAAATAGTCTTAACATGGCATTGTGTGACTGATAATTAATTTTTTAGAGCTGACAGCCCAGAGGCGGTTGTTACACCAGAAAGTGGTCAGAAGTTATAAACTTTTCAAGACCCCTCCCCTGACTTTACTTTCTATTGAATCTTCTGTGACACGTGTATCAGTTTAGCTAGGTGTCAAAACCAAAATCAAAACATAGGCCTTAATGAAGTTCATGGAAGTTCAATGAAAATAGCACTCAGTGTTGATGGCAGTTGCATATGATTGGACCACCACAACGCAGAGAGAGAGAGGGGGAGAGAGAGGGGCGGCGTGGGGGGAGTGGTGTCTACGCAAACCTCACTAGATTGTATTCCCACCATGCCAAGTTTCACATCCCACTAATGATTGGACTACTGACACCTACATAATAAAAATAAAATAATAATAATAGTGGCTTCTTAATAGTGCTCATATCCGTCACCCAGTGATGCTCAAGGCGCTTCAACATTCAGTATTTTCCTGGAAGGTATGTGGAGAGCGTTTTTTGAAGTATGAGACCTTACGTAGCACCATGTAATGGTTTACAAGGTGCTGTGGCACAATATGCAGCCAATCATCAAACCAGGAACACCGTGGCAAACCCCTTCTCTTTACGATATGTGCACTGGGTTGTTTTACGTGCATTACACAACACACCAACGGCTTTACGTCCCATCCCAAGAACGATGTACGTAGAAATTCATTGTAAGTGTCAAACTCATTAAATGAAGCAATTTTGAAAAAAAGTGAACAACACTAACATTGATTTTATAATTGATTTAATCAGAATAAAAACAATAAATTACAAATATAGTTGACAATTATAATATAAGTTGACCAAAAAAATACAGTCAGTGGTGTACCCAAAAATTTTCAAATGGGGACAAAGACATAACTTTTGTATATAATACATGTAATTAATTGTTATCAAACCATTCATTTGTGCATTTTTCGGATCTCATCATGGGGGGGGGGAATGGGACAAGAGAGGGGGGGGGGGCCATGGGTTCTGAGTAGGGAATCCCCTTTACTGCTCCCTGGTTACGCCACTCAATTGCCATCAATTGCTTCCCCCCCCCCCCCCCCACCACCCCCAATGTAATTGTTCACTGCATTAATATGACTGCATTGACAGCAATGTTGAGAAAATGTAGACAAAGTGTTGTGTGGGATGTCTGAGAACATTTAACCCACTGAAAAATAAAAGTTCCTTTCTCCAAGGTTAGATAAACAAGGCCTTACTCTCACAGTTGAGTGATACTACTGTAGTACTGACTGGTGTTGTTACAAATAGCTGGTTCCCCTTTGGGTTTGAAGTTCATTCTTTATTCTATCCAGCCAATGTTTACTCTCAGCCCACGCAGCATGACGTCACATGATTACTTATGGTCTTTTTATAGAAATTACATCATATCAACCAAGCGGTCTGGGTTTACCCAGTATCGCACAGTGCCGGTCATGTGATGTTTTGTGAAAGAAAAGGAAACAAACGCACAAATGGTTGTAAAACAACAATGCTCAACTGTGCACAATTTGTGTTTCGTTTTTTGAAAGTGGGTCACCGGTCGGAGCAACACAAAATAACCCCTTCAGGCTTCAAGGGGAAGCTTAATGAAAAACTGTGTATTTTGTTTTGGTACACCATTCTTTAAAAAACCCAATAGCTATTAATTTGTACGTGATTCTCTTGCTTTGTGGAAAAATTAAGAAAATGACCTAATACCTAAAAAGGTCAGTGATTCTACGTCGGGCTCAGTAAAGTCTGGTGGTCTTGTGTTTTCATTTGAATAATAACATTTCACTGTGTAGCCTATTATCATTAACACTGATTAAAAAAATTCTGTTGAGGATCAAAATTTGAGATAAATCTTCTCTTAGTGCTTGTTCAAATAAAAACAGTTTAGTTCTTTCTCGTATAGATTCTGGTCTTGTGGAATAAATCTTGGTAAATTTTTTTGTGTTTTTTTTACCCCAAATTCGAGCCCTGGAGTATATTTAATATTTAAAAAAATGCGATGATCTAATTACTCTTGTGATCCATTTAAAATTTGATCTAAAAGGGGATGGATTTGACGTTCTTGGTGAAATAATTTTGCATATAAATTAGTGTTATGTTGACAAAAACCAGACCCTACATTTAACTGTATCAAATAAATTTCAATTTGACTTTTAGATAGGTTCAGACTTGTTTATTATTTGTATTGGTTTTTTGGGGGTGTGTTTTTGTTGTTTTTTGGCAATACAATGACTGAACTCAATTCAAACCTCCTCTTTAATATTGTAGGCAAATTATTTGGACTTCAAAACAATTTTAGGTTTTCACAGAGTCCAGGCCTGATAGCTAACCCTAAAGAAAGGGTTGATTGTGTTCAAGCATGGCCAATACACCTGAATGAAGCTTACCACACGCTGGAATGTGTGTGGAAAATCATTGGCATGCCAGAGTATTGTGAAAATACCTAGAAGGGCCAGTCCATCACAAGCCTTTACAATCTGTTGTGGTTTTGAAATAAACCAAGGCCGTTTTGTGGTTTGTGTAGAATTCCTTTACAAGAGTGCCAAACAAAATTGAAGCTGTTAATAAGTAATCAGTCATGGAGCTATTTTATATGGTATTATTAGGGGAAGTTTTACTTGTCATGTCAGGTGTTCTTGGACTATTTAACCATAGCTAACTATCATGTTTTGGAATTATGCCTGTTGATTTGTGTTTTTCTGTACTAATGAACATTGATGGAATTCTTCCAGAAACTATACAAATTACAAGGCTAATTTGTTTAAAGTAATTAAAAAAATACATGACATTGAAAAAGGGATTATACTTCTCTTGAAAAGAAAATGAAAAAGAAGTAAATTAATAAATTGTTGCATGGTTTATTTTTCGTCCTCAGGGATAATGAACAAATTAACTTTGCCCTTTACTGGACTGTATGACCATACCCATTTTCCGATGTAGCAAGTATCCTGGACAGTGACAAGATGTAACGTTTGCAGTGTTTGTAATGTGTATTTAAGGTCTGATAACAGAGACAATGTATTGATCACTTGGTCCGTCTGAGGTCTGGGTTGCGGTATTACTTACCCAGTTGGGATTAATCTGCCTCCCTGACGTGCAGAATCATCAATGAAACTTAATTCAGTATGCGCATATCATTGGAAATATGAGAATTTACTGCAATTTATTTTTTCACGTTTGGCTTTGGGAGTAGAATAGCCAGTAGCAATTAGTGCTCGCTTGCTGGTTCTCCACAGTTGAGATAATTGTAGTTAAGTGGAAACTGTATATTTAGCGGATGGGCATGGCAGGCTGAGGTGCATGTACATAAACATTGATGGTTTTTTCTTTCCTCTCTCATTAACCTTGGACTAATGAAGACTGGATGGGATGCAAACCAAACGGGTAGAATATAAATTTATGTTGAATTGAAATGTAAAGATTTGGTTCACAACAGCATTGCCCCTTCTTTACTGTTGTCCGCTGGCCAAGTGCTAGGTAAAACACCTGAGGACCAGTCAAAGTTCTCTCCAAGTGGTCCGGCTGGCTAGTTCAGTTTTAAAAAGCATCCCTATTTCATATGAAATATGGACAAGTGAAAAAGCTGGGGGACGACTGGAAAGACAAGCTAAATGGTCCAGCTAGTTACTGAAAAAGTTAAGGGCAAACACTGCACATTTCCAGATTTGTGTTGTTCTTAGACCAATGAATTCAGATACATTTAACACATAACTATCACACACTAAAAAATACGCCATTGGTTATAATAATACAGTATACTCTTTTCATGAATTTTCTGGACTTTCCCTGCACTTTTCGATACTTCCTGGACTGGTAGGCCCTATTACAGTACATTTTTAATGTGATTTGTTCTGTCAACAGAAGCAAATAATAAACAAACTTTAGTTCCCCTTATCCCAAAACAAATTGAGGAAAAAATATTCAGGATTTTTTTGGGTGTGAGCAGTATACTGCATGACTTGATAATAAATGGCAGTTGCATAAAAAGGTTTAGGTATAAATGAGATCAAGTTAAAGCAATTAAATTATGTAATATCTGGCCGTACACTTATTCTGTCTTATTTATCAATTTAATGTATCTTGTGCTCGAGGTATTTAACAGTAACTTAGAGTTACACACATTATTTTGATGTGTTTTTATTCTATTATGAAAAGTACAAAAATATTTAGTACTTCTTATATTTTGACTGGTTATTTCCTGACGACAAAGCTGTTTCAAAGGGAGGGAATACCTTTGGTAATTACTCCAAAAAATGATGACCATTAAAACTTGCCAGGTAAAAAGCACTGCAGCTGTTGATAATTTTGAGAAACAATTCCCTTCGAAGGACTGTGGTTTTTGAGAAAGGGATTCAAAAACATTTCAATCTGAGAAACGTTTCTGCATGAAATATTTCTCAGAATGTGTACTCCACTTACGGATTATTCTTCCTGCGTGGACATAACTGCTCTAGATTAAATCTCAAAAATGCAACCACCTTTTGAAATGAAATTTCACTTGTTAGTTTTGTATTAAAACAATCGAAGGGTTCCGATAACCAATAGGTATACTTTGCCTTTAATTTAAAGAATCATTAATTTAAAAGCAATGATTTCTGGATACCACAGCTCATCTTTAAAAAGCACATCTCAAAAAGGCAAGAAACTAAGCACTCGTGTTCTACTACAGGAATTCTGAGGAGAGAGAGAGAGAGAGGAAAATTCCATTATTTGCACAGCACTCTTGTTTCTCTCGGAGTTGATGAATATTGATCAGTCTGTCTAGGCTCTGGTTGGAATTGCCCTTGGCTTCGTCTGGGTTGATTTTCATGAATGAAAGGAGGCCCCACCGTGCCACAGTGTGTAATGCCATTATCTACTCACATGGAAATTTAAGTGGAGATTCAAAGTGAATATGTCTGGTTTCAAGGTAAAGTGAATGAAAAGCATGGGCCTAGGGATTGGGACTTGGTGGATGAGCAATATACAGTGTTTATTCTGGCGGTGCAAAGCTGAAGTGGTATCCTAATTCTGCATAATGAATTCCAGCACAAGGCTTCTGCACCCTTATGAAAACTCATTCCATCTATACACAGTGTATAGTTATTTGCTTGACTATGGAGTAATAAAACAGGTAAATCTGTTTTTATTACTCTGTGCTTTGACTTGTGCAATAAATCTATAGATTGCAAAAAAAATATCTATCTCTGATTGTATTTTTTTTGGTCACTGCTTAACAATTGAATAATCCCTCCCCACTTAAAATTCTGTTGTAAATTTAAATACTTAAATTGCGAACACTCAAATAAATGAAATAAAAGTGTAAAAAATGTTTAAAGTAAATTTGTCTGTTTTTTAATACGAATTCGCATGGAATCAGCTACACGAAATGATTATGCTATTTATTTTGGTAATTTGGTTTATCATTTGAGCAAAATTTGTTTGGGCTCAGCATTTAGCAAGGATATTTGCTACTATGCCCAGCTCTTATAAACTAGCCGTGCTTATTTGTGAAATTACATTATAAAAAAAGAAACCCAAGCATCATGTACAATCCTCCCTTTAATGTTAACTACTCATTAGCAAGTTTGTGTTTATGGCTGTATATCCGTGAACTATCCGGTGAAGTTTTGGACAGATTGAATGATTTGCTACCATCTGTTGCAAACATTTCTGACAATAATCTTGAATTTCCATTTCACCTGTTGCTTTAGCACCATTCTAGCACCTCAAGATCAATCTTAATTCCTTTTTTGTGTCAAGTCTTTGAAATAGAGATCTATTATAGCTGGGATGAGCTTTGGGTAGAACACTGTTTGCATTAGGCACCTGTGTAAATTCATTTACTGAGTAAATTAAGCAGGAGCCAGTGGGATTTCGTCAACTGCCTGATGGTGTCATGACAAAATACAGTTTGTTGCGACAATGTTGGATACTACTTCGTCATTTCACTACGTATTTTTACGCATATGTGCGTGCGTACAATGTAGACTGCACCATAGCCTGTATTTTCTTTGGGAAAAACAATCGGTAAGGAAAAGAGTTAATCATGACTGACTGCTAAGATAGGGAACTGCGAGGGACTCAAAATACTGTACATCAGTGAAGTTGTACTGTATTGCGGCTTGCTCTCAGCAGAGTAATGGTCACCCCAGTCTTGCCCAAGTGGGTATTAAATTTCAAAATGGGGGCAATTTCATGATTAAATTCAAGTGGACAGCCGTCGATTTCACCAAACTCTTCCTAACTTAGGATTAATCTTAGGACTTAGGACGAGTCCCAGCCTTGCACTGTAACATGTAAACCTTAAGATTAATCCTAAGTTAGGACTAGTTACTCGTCCTAACTCGAGATAGGATTAATCCTAGCGTTTCGTGAAATCGGCTGCTGGTACCTCAACCACACGAATCAGAAATCTGATTAAATTCTAAACAATTTGTCTGACTTTGAATGTTGAGAATTATCAGTGACAACAGCCTGCATTGTGTACGTGGTACTGGTAAGTCATGACAATCATTCCTGTGGTTAACGTTACGTGCGTAACGGTGGATTGTCACCAACTAATCCCAACTGGGGTATTACCCTGATTGGATGTATTCCCCCCAATGAAGATATCATTGAGTGTAAGCCCTGCTAGCCTTACACTTCCTTCTAATAAGGGCAAGGCAGTTTTTCCTTAGTAAAGGGTACCTCTCTATAGGGGAAATGCAGTTAGAATATTTCAAGGGGCATCAAGGCCATGACAAGGGGCATAGATTTGATTGCCTCGTCTGCCTCCATAAGGAATCAACTCTTTAGCCCTGCCTACGAACTCGGACATTTGTACTGTAATTTTCCAGGAATGGAGTTGCACATGGATGCTATGGCCTCTGTTGCCCAGGGCTTGGCCTTGGTGCCCTTTCAATGTTTCCCATAGACCTAAAGATTTTCCAATGGACTTGCCCTTTGAAAAATGAAAACAGCCTTGCTCTCTCAAAGATGAAATTTGAGGCCTGATGGTTCATGTACCATGAATCCAAAGTGGATTAATTTACATGTAAATCTGGAACTTGATGCAGGCTTATTATCTGTGCCAACCAAATTGGATCTTTAGGATGCCCCTTGCTGGATCTTGGTGGAAGCAGCTGGCTTCACTAGGGCTCCGAAACTGACAACTGTACGTGCAGGTTCAATGTGGCTTTGACTATAATTGTGGTGACTATAGTCCATGATTCGTAATGGTAGGCCTATGTTGTTACTCTTCTGTAGTAGGCTCTATCTGCTGAACTTGATCAAGGTATCTGAACACACAATTATCTGACAAAGTGTGTTTTCATAATTAGTGTTCTCTGTGAGGCTTTGCTTGCTTCCTCGTCAAACACCGCCACTAATGACAGGTTAGGGACCATTTATACAACTGTATGCACGTTCAAGTACAGTACTTGTTTGAATTACTTGATAAACCTGATGTCAAAGTACAATGAACAACATTGGATACGGCTTCGTTTCACCATAATTGTCTACGTTCATTATTGGGTACGAGCTCATGGTACTATGGTACATGGTACAGTTCACCTTGAAACATGTTTGGAATATGACGTCAAACCTTTTGTGTTTCTATCTGTAGACTAGCACAATACATATGTGATGCCACTTTTGTTCCATTGTAACTGGCAAACACTGTGAAAGTGGTAGGATGGACTACAAAAAGTTTGTGTTTACACAGTTTTACATTAATCCGAAATCACATGTACATACACTGTACGTGTGTGTTCCTCTTCAAAAGTTCAAATTTCCACTCCATTCTGTCTCCAATGAAAATAATGTTGACTCTTTCATACATTGTACCTTTTGCCATGAAAATAAATGACCGTTTAAAAGTAGAGTGTACACTCAAACATTGTTTGCACTTTTTATTGCCCGATCGATGGTGGTGTTTAGTCATGGACTGCCAGCATGAATACAAATTGTACTACGTACTTTATTTGGCACTTGTCCAGCATACACTGCAGTGCACATTGTGAATGGTTACATGGTGTACTCTTTCATTCAAATGAATTTAAACATCATTTTTTTGAAATCCATGTTCATTGTCTTTGATAAGTCCCTATCTTATAAGAGATCCACCACATTTCCAAAATTTTTTTGAAAAACACAAGATGAATGTGTACTATGTAAATAGTCCAAATCCCCTTGAAATTTGTACGTTCCCTTTGTAATAGAATTTCATAAGTTGTACACTGTCCAGATGACAAACTTGACCTTGTGGTGAAACCTGCTGATCAGTATCCCTGAATGCGCTAGTATGGTATATTTACGTTGTCTGGTGGTACATGTACACACACAGCCTGTATACAGTTGACAGTATGTAGAAAGAAGTCAAGTTCAGTGATACATGTGCTTTTTTGATCAATGCCATTCCAGAACATTGTTTCCAGGAATGTGACGTAGATTCATGTGTTTTACTGGTATCGTAGGGCAAGCGCCAGCTTGTATACAATGCGCTGCTATGGTCTATGTATGTTTAGACACTTTTTAAAGGTGAAATTTAAGTTACCATCTGCATCATACAGGAAATAAAAAAAAATCCTATTGTGTGAGTGTGTTTAGTATTGATATAAAAGGAAATGGTTGCCTGAATCTTTCCTTGAGTCTCGCCCTCATTTTGGGGTCATACCATTGTTTCTGCAAAGGCAAAAAAACAAAACAAGAACGACAAATAGAGCAGCCCAAAATATTTGTGAATTTAATTAAGCCTACAATTTTGATTGATTATGATAATGTTTTCTTCTAAAACAGTCTTTGTTTTGAAAATACAAAATAAAAAATCTGTACAGAAAATACAGTGATTAATTGAAAGAGATTTTGCAATATAATCCAAATACTACAAATAGCAATTTTGTTGTAAGATTTCTCAACATTTTACCCTTAAACTGTGTAGTTTGTTTTGTCTTTAACTGAAAAATTACATTCAATTTACCTTTTCACTCATAAAGATTCAGAAATATCTGTTCCTTGGACTTTTTAAATGCATCTTTAATCCCTAAAATCACTTAAATAATTGTGCAAAACTGTTTTTACTTTGCATCTTCTCACACTTGAACTTTTTGCAATTGTTGGCTGTGCACAATATAATGTTGATGATCTGCATGCACCATCCACAAATTATATAATAATAATAATAATAACTAGTTTTTATAAAGCGCTTTTCATAATTTATTTTCAGACAGGTTTTTGAGGCTTATGAATGAGACATATGAAAAGACATGTACAACACGTGTCATTATTTGTGAATGAGACTGTGAATGTTGGAGGCACGAGTTTTCTCAGACCCCTTCCTTCATGTTAGAGGCACAAGTTTTCTCAGACCCCTTCTTTGTTGGAGGCACAAAATGTCTCAGACCCCTTCCTCAATGTTGGAGGCACAAGTTTTCTCAGACCCCTTCTTTGTTGGAGGCACAAAATGTCTCAGACCCCTTCCTCAATGTTGGAGGCACAAGTTTTCTCAGACCCTTCTTCCTTGTTAGAGCACAGATTTTCTCAGACTTCTTCCTTCAGGTCGGAGGCATACGTTTTCTCAGACCCCTTCTTCCTTGTTGGAGGCACACATTTTCTTAGACCCCTTCCTTCAGGTAGGAGGCTTAGTTTTCTCAGACCCCTTCCTCCTCGTTGGAGGTTCACGTTTTCTCAGACTCCTTCCTCCTCTTTAGAGGCACAAGTTTCCTCGTACCCCTTCTTCCAAGTTGGAGGCACAAGTTTTCTCAGACCCCTTCCTCCTCGTTGGAGGTACAAGTTTTCTCAGACCCCTTCCTCCCTGTTGGAGGTACAAGTTTTCTCAAACCTCTTTCTCCTCACCATTCTACATGTACCCCTACTTCCACCGCACGTCGTCTATTAAGGATCAGTACTCATGACTGCTTATTGCATAAAAAGGGTATACTTGATACATACCTACACATGTTGCGTGGTATAGGTCTATACCCCAGCCTTATACTTCCCTCTAGTAAGTGAATACTGACAGCTCTTTCCTACTGGTCATGCTGGTGCATTCATTCTTAAAAAGCTTAAATTTAACTTTTTCTTAAGTTTTCTCCATGACCTACGAATATTTCCTATAACAGGTGTTGAGTGGATTCAACATGTATGGGGCGGGGAGTTGTACTTCCATGCAAACTATGACCTACATTTTAATACTCTGTTACTTGTATGGCATAAATCTGTCTTTCCATAAGGATCAGGAGCTTGCTGGCTGTTTGCCAAAACTACATGTACCAGCTTTTGTGAACCAAAATATGTGTAGATTGTCAGTCGCGCCATAAACTGACATATGGTGCACCACAGCCAAAACTCTGTGTTTGGAGAAAATCACGGTTGAAGTTGTACTGCCGGTTGAAGTTGTACAGACTGCATATTAATAGGCTCTTGAGTCATAGTGATTAGGTTTGCTTTTATAAATCCTGGCCATCTAAAGAATGAATTGATTGTTTGTGATGTTTCTTTCTGGCCTTTACGATTAGTGTTGCCTTTAAATTGTTAGCCCGTTAGTTGCTGCTTTATTTATGTTACTTGGACTTTCAATTTTTGCTTTTTAAATCCATTCATTAATTTCAGTCTGTACATTTACCTTTATAAACTAGACATCCAGTTACCTACATTGTATCCTATTCTATATTGTATTATCAGTTCACTCTCATGTATGTCTGTTTGATTGTTGCATATTTTGGCTGAATACATAATAATAACAATAATAACAATAATAATGTATTAAAAAATAAATGAAAGTTAATACCATTGGTACAGAACTGTCAAATGTTTGTAATCTTGCAACTGTTTTGATGAGTTAAAAATTCCTAAACACATACATCACTTTGTGAAAAGGAAAAGACCGAGACACTCAGATTACTGTGTACAAACTAATGCATGTCACTTTGTGAAAGAACTAAACATCAATAGGGCTACAATTTTGCAATTCATGAAAATGCAGAACTCGTATTACATGTCTTTGGCACCGTGCCAGTGCTGTGTTTCAATGGATAAAGTCGCATCGCGATACGTCACTTTGTAGAAACGGAAAATTACAAATCTAGTGATACACAGTCATGCTATTTTGTGTAACTACGAAGCTATGACGTGTTAGGTCTTGAAACTTGCTGAAAATGTCAACAGTATTGAATTTTATTTCCTACAAAACACAATTGGCCAAACTTTGTGATCTTTAACCCATACGCCTCTTCTTTAAAACGGTGACGAGATGTTAAAGTGTTTATTTCTTGCACCCCTCAAAATGGCCCTCAAACAACTTTTCATGGTTTTGCGGTGTTTTTAACAGTAACTTTTTACATGAATGATGCAGAATTGCACCTTGAAATGTTTGTTTGAAAACTTTTACTTCCTTTTGTGCTGAAGTTTGTTTTTATCTGGGTACATGATAATGATATAGGAGTTTCAGTTTTGATCATGTAGACACAGTCACAGATCATTCGAAGGGCAGTGGTGTGAGTGGATTTACAGAGGAGATTGTATTTTTTGACAGTCAACGGAAACTTACATTGCTGGGGAGCTAGGCTCCAAAAATCGAAAAAGTACTTGGTTACACTTACAGTCAGCTCTAGACAGTTTAAAGGTGTACATCATTAATTGTTACACAAACGGAACCCAAATTTAGGGGAGAATTCCACACTTGCAGCTTAATTTTTTACTGGACCAGAATTCATTTTACATTTAACAAAACCAGAATCTAATGAGAAAGAACTTTCTGCAAGATTTAACCAATGATTTAATCTCGCTTGTCTTGTTGTATGTTCCAATACTCAACAGAATGAAAGGTATTTTTACCAGACTCACATTCAACATTTGAACATATTACTTTTTAAGTTAAAGATCTGTATCACACAGTGAAGTATTGTTATTCAATTGAAAAAACACAAGACCCCTGTCCTGAATTTACTGGCTTTTTAACTTTTCACAGAAAACTGACAAACACCATAAACAAAGTCTGTATAAAGCTTTGTGTGCTTGTACATTTCCCCTCTTTTTTGCAACCGACAAAGTTGTGCTTGAACTGTTAGATGTACGGGCCTTCATTTGATGATTGTTTTACATACATGCAGACATGGAAGGTGAACTTTTTGTGTAAGGTTTTATATATTAAAGGTAAATTTAATATACTTTACAGAGTGTTCCAATGAAACAAATTTGTCAGATGAGGCATAAAAACAATATTAGAAATTGAATTAAAGTATTTTTCTCTTTGTCTTTTTTTCTTCTTTCTTCAACAGATACTAATTATACCCAACAGTGGAGCACTGGAAATTGTCATTGCAATGTGCATTTTCAACTTTGGCTGGTAGGATCACCATTTTCTAAAATGACATTTTGTTAATAGTTATATTTTCCCATCTGCAGTTATATTGTTTTGCTGAATACGCATGGGAACAGCAAGATTAGTTGAAAACCTGTTGAATAGTACAGGCCTGAATCCAGGGGGGTGGGTTCATGGGGTCTATACCCCTCACTGTTCTTGATGACTTTCGGTTTTATGTTTTGTTTTTAAATATATATTTCAATTTGCAAACCACATAATAGTATCCCTGATCTCGCTACAGACCTAAATTCCCATTGCCCGCTTGCATTGTACTCTAAAATCATCATAACCCTTCAGGTTTTTTTCTTCATTTTGTTGTTTTCTGGTGGGTTTTGCTTTTTGGATGCCTCCCTGGTAAAATCCCAGAATACGCACCTGTAGCAGCATTGAAAAATTTCATGTTTGACACTTTTTTTCTACCACATAATTTGAACTCATTTTTTTCAATTTCAGATAGATTACTCAAGTAGTTGCTAGGAACCAGCTGATTCCTAATCGTCTGTTAAGCTGTTTTACACAGATCCTCATCGATTGCACTTTAATACCATGGTAAGTTTAAGGCACAATCGGTTAAGCCGAAGTAAGATTTTGAGTGTTTGTTGCAGCAGCAATTGGAGATCTTTCTCTTGGACGATTCTTATAATACACCCTTTCTCGGTAATATGTTGAATCTGCTCTGTGCTCCGTGGTGCGTTTTATTTATTTCGATCGAAGACTTACACGATTCATAACTTTATGCCACTTCTCACGCTGTACGTCAAGTGCGATTATCAAGTTGCAGAGTTTAAAATAAACAACCCACACGACCCACTGTGGCGCATGGGGCAGATTCAACGTGGGGCATATTACTGTGAAAGCGTCTGTCGCTGTACATTTTCACAGCTAATTTCAAGTATTACTTCCCAGTACAGTCTTAGTCCCCGTGAGTGTGACAAATCTGCTCTTCGCTGTGTTTCTGAACTGAGTGTCTTCAGCTATGGCTTTCACTGTGCTGGCAGCATTGAAGAATGGGCACTTTCTTTGCAGCTACATTTGTACATTATCTAGCTATAGCCGCAGCTGAAGCTGACAATTTTGACAGATGGCCAACTCAGATTGGCTCATCCATGGCAAAACAGCCTTACTAAAAAACTGACATTTTGAGACAAGCAAGTACAGAGATAAGCTATTTTGCCATAAAAATGGGACGAAAGTGTAAAAAGAGGCTGAGATAGGACACGTTATATTCAAAACCATACAGAGTAGACTTTGAAACTTTGGAATGGAAAAAGCGCCCTCAAATTACGCAGAAATTATCCTAAAAACCCACAATTTTTGAGTTGGGCTGTTTTGACATGAAAGGGCTGAGATGGCCGTGCAAGCCTGTGAGAATTTGCAAGCCTGATTTGTTTTTCATGAAAACAAAATTTTGAAAATTGTTGTATTCATCAACAACAAAATCAGACTTGCAATTCTCAGCTTTCCGGTAATTCCCTCTTTATTTTTTATACCAGGAAAACACTGCACAAAGTTTTATGTTCTATACGCAGTTCATTTCAATTTTGGATTGATTAAAGCAAATTGACTAGAGCGGGTTTTGAACCTGTGACCTCCCTATCAATGTGCTGGCGCTCTACCAACTGAGCTACCTAGCCCTAGTGTTAGCGGTCTCCCTATTTTTGTCAATATCTTTCTTTTTTTCAGGGGGTGCAAGTTCTTTTTGCAAAGTGCTATTGTAACAAGCATGAAGCACAAATGTTTTTAAACACATTTACATTTTAGTCATGATGCTTTGCCCGGCCCCTATGACAATAAGCCATCAGCTTTCAACTCCATACACTTCTAAAGATTTCAGAGTTTAGCTGTTTGCTTTAACCGACATCCAGTTGTTTCTGTGCAAGTTTACAATTTGAAAAGAAGAAGAATAATATTGGGTTACTCATAGTCTATATCTGGTGACTGTGTAACCACAATTATTCGTACATCCTGAATAATATACACATATGAATCAATTCTTGCTGGTCAATCCAAACTTCAGACCCAGAAATTATGACAGGGTCAATCGTTGACAGAGGGGTCATTGTAGTGCACTAATTTTGGCTGCCCTGTACGGTCGTCAACATTTCACACAAGAGATGGTCTGTAAAGATACGTTTTGGCTTAGGGGGGTTTGTCAAAAATAACACTGTGTAGAAAAAGCTCACCACTGAAATATTGCTGAGGAAGCCTCTGATATCCTGTGCTTAGCCTTCAACTTTGCAGGGTTAAAATGTATCCCATACTCTTTTTTTTAAAACGATGATCCTGCAATTGTCCTGAGGGTTCTCACTTTATCATATCTCGATGTCGTTTCGCGTTGATGTTCCACCCCTGAAAACTGAGATTTTCAGGATTTCTAGCATCCAGATCTGTGATCAAAAAGTGGTTTCAAGAATGAACATGCTTAGTTGTTTATAAACTTATGAATTCTTCAAGTTCAAAAAGAAAGCATGATTTTGTGTGTCTGACCACCAGAAAGGCCCCTCCATCCTCTTGTGATGTAAGATAAGTTTATTCTAACCTTGACCGATTCCTCACTTCACCAAATTTGTGGCTGTTCACCCCTGTCCTACACCTAGCCATCAGTAGGCTATTGACCCACTTGCTGCCCTTGTTGACAGGCAATGACCTCCCTGGAAGTGGGGTGCATGTGTGTCCCCCGTAATTTGTGCTCCCTCACTAGGGGCCAACAACCCCCACTCTCCCCCCCTCACTGCCGAAAAACACGGTGGACTGTTTAGGATCCTGCATGGACTGTACAAATTAGTTGTGAGTTTTTTAATTTTGGAAAATTGGTGCTTGGTCTTGGTGTTGGCAAGTTGACTGGAGGAGAACCGTGTACTTCGCTGTTAATTTATCTTTATGAAAGTCTCCAAGGAGTTGGGGAGGAGGTCTTTTCCAGCCTTAAAAGGTTTAGCATTGGTTACTCACAGGGGAAAAAGAATAAAAAGAAAGGGGGGAAAAAAGAGAAGAAAAAAAAGGGAAGGAAAAAAAAACCCCAACAAAAACCTTAAAGCTGATGGATACTCAGTTGAATTGTTGAAGTGAAAGCGTGGATTTTAAGTGCATGTTTTTTTTTTTGCTAGGTGTCATTGCATGTGTCTACTCTCTACCAGGCTGTTCTAAGTTTGATTGATCAGTAAAAGTTGAAGAAAAAGCAAGATTCAGTTTGAATCTTCAAATAAAGAATAGAGTATGTTCCCCACCTCTTGTGGTCAACCAGCCCCTTCCCCCAATCCCCCTCCCTTTTGTTACCCTCCTTTCTGTTCAGCCTCCTGCGTTCTCTGTGTATTTTCCTCTCCATCATCTATTTCCACTTGACTGCTTTTGTTACATCAGTAATGTATACATGTACCTGTTTATGTTTGTAGTCTTGTCATTTATCCTTCGAGAAAGACTGCTAGGGTCGAAACATCAGGCCACTATCTTTTTTTTTGCATTTATACCATAGGTCCTTATGGTTGGTAAGCAGTTTGCAACAGCTAATACTATTTTTCAGTGTTAAAGAAAGCACAAATTAGCAGATACCTGTTTTTTGTGCAAGGAAATAATGTGGATTCAATAATTGCACAAATTTTAATTCAAGATAATGTGAAACATTGTCTCCAGCGAAGACAAATTCTTCACTGCAGTGAATGACACTTGAATGTCCAGTTTTTATTAAGTAGTACTGAAAACTTTTGATGAGCGTCCTTTGGAAAATCTTGTCCAAAAACTTGATATCTGGTCATGATTGTAATTTTTGGGGATGTGAAACCAACAAGGTGTAAATGTGTTGTACTTTTAGCAGGGAATCATATTTGGAATCATGTCAAATAGCCAGCAGTCATATTTTCATACATTGCACTTTGCAGCTATATACAAAGTGCCTGGGTTTTGGCGACAACTATGCATTAATGTACACATATTTCAGTACACCTGCATGCAATTCTCGTAGAGTTAGTAAACAAATGGAAAACTGAATTCATCTTATTGATATTTGGCTTGAACTAAACATGTAGCAGGAGCTTTACATTGTCAGTTGTAGTTACCAAAGACCTTGTCATTTTGTTCTGAGGGAAATTAGCTAAAACTCCTGGAAAGTGGTATAATTGGGAGAATTTCCTGTGCGGTTGACTCCAACATCGAGTGCAAGGCGTTGGGGCGCACGATTCCCATCGGATGGCAACAAATATTTGCCAGATATGTGGGAAGATGATCATGTTCATGTTGCCGACTGTAAGGCTGGGGAAATCGTCGGATAGGAAGTCAAATTTTCATCAATTATCTTTGGGCTGATCTCAGGAAGGTTTTGCAATTGGTGGAGTGAAAGATGGTAATTAGTTACATACCAGTGAGTGCATTTATCACTGCGCATCTTGGGGATGCAGGAGAAGGTTTCTATCCTGGAGGATGTAAGAGTTGCCTCCGAGAGTGGTTATCTTCCAACAAATATTCCACGTCTAATCGTATTATTTTTGGAGATGTATCTTGAGATTGTTTTTGTCCACAGACTATGTCGTACACAAGATGATAGTATCTTATACATAGAGAGGGTCTCTTTAATGAAGGATTACAGATTTACCGCCTAAGGTTGTTTATTTTGTCTAATTGTGGGTAGTTGTATTTTTGTCTTATTACATTCTCTAAAAAGATGTACTTCAGTTGTTGTGGCGTGTTGTGGCCGAGCGGAAAAGAACGCCTGACTTGAGCTTTGGTGTTTCTGATTAGCAGAGTGTAGGTTCAAGTTCCAGTTGTGGCACTTCTGTCCTTGAGCAATGTACTTTATCAGGTTTTTTCCTTCAGATGGAACATTAAGTCCTATGTACTTGGATTGGTAGTGCACATATAAGAACCCAGAACACTTATCGTGGAAGGGTAGGGGTTAACCCTGGTGTTTCTGGCTCAGAGAGCAAGCAACCATGTATAGGTTTCCTCAGGCTTTGGGAGGTACAGTGATTATGATCACTTATGGGGCATCCTTGGTTTCATCACTGTAACATATATACATAAAAATATGATGCAGAAAATTATGTACAGAAAATTATATACAGTTTTTACAGTCTTCATGGTCTTGACAGTATTCTCTGACACAAAAAAAATGTTGGGCTATGAAAGAAGTGTGGAAACAAAGTATTTCTATGGTGAATGGGAGCCTAGATAATATAAGGTCACTAAACTTATGAAAGAAATTCTTTTGACAAAATGAAATGATCTGTTACTACAAGTGGGTATTTCTTTAAGGTAGGGATATCGTTTGGTTTTTGTCAACGTAATGTAATATTTCTGTGCAAGTTTTCTCACCTTTCTTATCGAATCAAAGATCCCTTGCACTAACATCACATGCGTGTCATATCTGCCACGCTCTCCATTTTGGTAGTCAAATTGCGCATAAAAATTGTGAGTACAAATGCTGAATCGCTTAACATAGCCACTGTCATATCTACTCTGAATAACACACTGGGACATTGACTCCCAAAATGTCGCAACCAAGATTATTGTGATGATAACGTCAGGTGAAGTGGCTCAATAGGCAAAATTGAAGAAGCGACATTTTATGAGTTTTTCATGGTATTAGTTGAATTCTCAAACCCAAGTTTCTTCAAATTGTCAACATTTGCTTCTAATCCGCTGGGAAAGCACAACCAACCCAGAATATGATTTGCTCCAAAACATTCTGGTTTTCAGCTTATAAGTACTTGTTGTTTGTAACAGAAAGTACACGTTTGGTGGGTGGAGAGGAAACGTTCCCTCTGTTGAACTTTTGTATGGAGTTACTCGCCGCCGTGATACAAAACGTACCTGATCAGGAAACCAAGGTTGATGTATGACTTATTAATCAAGTGTTTCGGGAAGTGGTGCGTGGGTCCTGTTCAAATGATCTACAACTTTACAATGTTAAGATTGATATTTGATTGATAGCAAGGAAGAGGAGGATTGGAGCAGTGGGTGTGTTTTATAATCCCGTAAAGTTCACATTTCTGGAACCATTCAAAATGGACAAATTGCTTCTTGTTAGGATTAGCAACCAACTTAAATCTAGCCTAGTGAAAAAAACAAAACAAAAACTTTCATCCCAAAATAGAACTTGTCTCCTTGTGGTAAAATTTCTTTTGATTAATGTAAAACTAAAGTATCCTGACGTATTCGTTCAATATTTTTGAAAAGGTATTTTTGGATCTTTGGGTTGTTTGATTCTTTTACTAACTGTTTGAAGCATGACCTGCGTGACCATGATATTGACGTTGGGCGCCACAGTTTCAAAAACATGGGCCTGAAACTTCGGTAATAGCCTCCCCCAGGAATAGCGGGCTCTAAGCCTCGTGGAAGTGAAAAGATTAAAAAGTTCTCTGCAGTGCTGCTTTGGGAATTGACGATGGTTAGGTGTATTTCGGAGGGTAAAATCCCCCTTTCCGTACAGCCTCAAGTTGGATCCTGATAAGCTCTGAAGGGGGCACCCGTTCTGACACCTTACGTTAGTTTCATGTTATTGAATCCATCAATGGGTTCCAAGCACTGCTAATGACTTGGCCCCATTTTTTTCTCTCTCTGCAATAGTCCCCTCCTCCCCTCGAGACGGTGTTTGTGAAAATATTGATTATTATCATGCTGTCTCCAGGCTGTCTTTGTGAATTATGATTTAATTGAGTAATTGGAGAGTGTGCCTTTTAATAATAAGATAGTGGTAACAGTTCCTTGGCACTTTTTGAATATCTGATCTGTGGTAATCACCAGTTTTCAACATTTCTGCTTTATTTTAGGTAAACGACATTTGAGGACGAGTGCTGTCTCGAGTTCTACATTCACAAATGAGGTAAGTATTTTTTTTCAGACTGCGCCGTCTCTTCCAAAATCAGAAGGAACTGGGTAAATGTCGGTGGCCAGAAAAAAATGCAGTTTTTACTTCTTATTTTGTACCACAAAAACACAAACTTCATAAAATTGTGATGGGAAGTCCAAGTACAGTAAAACAAACCATGCTGTAAACATATTTTACCAATCTGATATGCAAGAACATGTTATATACTAAATGGCTAGTTCAGAGGAGTAATTCTGCTGGGCAAGTGAAATGTTCTTCTCATAACAGTGTACATGTAGCAGTTATATCCAAAGTACAACTATAAAGTTTCCTTCAACCATTTTGCATCTTGGTGCCTTTTCTACTCAAAAAGCACTCATAGCATAATGGGAGTTCTCACCAAATTGAGGAACAATTGGAGTAAGATTCATATTTGGGGTAGCTGATTGTTAACATTTCGCATACAAAAGTTAATTTGAAATTGAAACATTGACATACAAACTATAAAGAAGCCCCAAATCAAGTGAACATTTTGAAAAGGTTGTGGCTGTAAGATAGCTTTGGATGATGTAAGTGCAATAAGAAATCAGCTTACCGGTGTCAGCTGTTTGGATGAAATCTCTCTTATGGAGAAACAGTAGTTCTGAGAAACCAACAGTACTAAAGCCCAAGCATCCCCAGCAGTCCAGCATTCTCCTGAGGATAAGTAGAGTGTTCTGTTTAAAACATCCAGACTATCTCAGCTCTGGTTCACCACTCAGAACCACCACTTCTCCCAAGGAGAAGATTTTATCAACATTCTTGTCACCCGTAAAGCTTATTTCTTGTTTTACAGAGCAAATTGTTCAAAAATGGATCAAAAACTCCAAAGAAGACAAATCTTCATCTAACTGTAAAGGAAGTTTTGATTTGTCAGAGACATGTTCCCTGCAAGTAGTCAAATTTCAAGAGTTATCTCGGGTCAATATGAGCTTAGTGGTTTTTAAGCCATTTCCTCTAGAGGGTTGTAGATCACTGAATTTGTTTCCAGACTGAGTTTGAGAACTTCTGCTGCACTCAGAAAAAAAAAAGTTTGGTATTTTAAGACTTTATGACAATGTCAGAGAAGGTCTAAAACCAATGGGAGACTTTCAGGCACCCTAGGAGGCAGGAGACTTACTGGTAAAACCCACTGTTCTAGGAAATAATTGCATGCTCTAAACCATTTAAAGGGGCTGTGTTGTCTTAAGCAAAACAGGCCTGTGGCCAAACATGAAATTCTCAATTCTCAACCAGTTACTGCACGCGTGCGCCCTCCCTCTGTATCATATCTATGGAGAGCGCACACGTGTGCATTAACTGGGTGAGAATTCATAATTGCATGTACAGCCACAGGTCCGCTTTGATCATGACGACACAGCCCCTTTAGACAATGGATGAAAATGAGCAGTTTGTCTGCCGTAAGCTTCTCTCTCAAAGTCACCACATTGTTGATGTTATCAATACCAGAAAAAATACTAATAGATTTTGCTTCTATGTACCTAAGAAATCATGGCTGGAAGTACATCAAGCAGTAACTTCTTCAGTACAACTGTCTCTACAAGCAACAAGCTGCCTCACTCAGCATCAGAGGAGCCCGGTCCCTGCTCATCCATCGCTGGGCATCTAGGAGTGTCTGATGACTCCTTCAATGAGCAGAGTATTGGGAAGGTGTACGGTTGCCGTGGGAATAATCCACACCTTGACGGAGAAGATGACGAGAACCAGGTAGTTAGGCCCCAAGCGATTCAGGTTTTTTTCCCCAATTTCAGGTTTTGAAAAAATACATTACATTTATCCTATTATTTGTCCAAAAGGAAGTGATGTTGCAATCAAGGAAAGAAAGATATTTGCGTGTCCAATCATGTAGTTTCTATTTGTGATGACTCAGTTCATCTGTAAATCCTCCATAACATATTATTTTGGAGGTCTTGTCCCTGCACTCATTTCACAGTTTTTAAATATGTTTTTCAAATTATTGTCTTGAAGGGTGGAGAATTGTTTGTTTGTCGTGGGGTTTTTCAAGTGCATACTTTTACGATAAGCTAAATATTCTTTTATTATTTGCTTTCAACCTTTTAGCAGTTCCATAGAGATGGAGAGACAATGATCTGAGAACAAAAAAAAATTATTCCTGTGGAATTTGTTTCCCTTTCAAAAACTGTTTTTTACTATTACTCTAGATATGTTGATTCGGTGTGTGGTTACACCAAGTGATAATATCTACTTTGCTGTGTAGCTTGTTCTTACTGCTATTTATCTACTGCCGCGGAGTAGATGTGGAACCGGGAGACGACCGAGTTCAAATAAGAACTTGTCCTGCCGTTTATCTACTGTACTGCTGTAGTATGTTTATGTTAACCTTAATAGAAACTTAATACATATTGATTAAGTCAATCTCGAAGTTGTCTGGATCACCTTGATTGAAACTGATCAACACAGCGATCAATATCTGAAAAGTAGGACCCTGCGGCACGTGAAATGTGCTTCTGGGAAACCTTCAGACTGATAACTTGGTAGAGTTAGGAAAAAAATTAATGGCAACGAGTTTCTCCAAAGATCCAGGAGAGATTCGGGAGGTTACTCTGGGCCAAAATGAAGCTAGATGGTTATCTAGTGGGACTCAAGTCCTTCACAGTCTGGCCTGGGTCTAAACAAGTTACTGGCACATCCTTGTGATACCATCACCCTCTTCTCTCCTGGGGGGTAACCTTGTGTGGAGATACTGCCCCTCCAGACATTTCAGCACCTGACCTTTTTTAGACTCTTAAGCCAGCCTTAGAGATAGAGAAACTGGGAGCAGTTACAACTTCAGACATTTGAACTTGTACATGAAATCATGAAGGAAATGGAGCTGTAGAGATAGACTTTGCCTGCAATGCGAAATCATAGCTACATATGTAGCTCTAGCGCCGTGATAAGGGATCTATACCACGGTGTCAGATAAATTAGTCTGGTTTCTCTGATGGAGATTGCCTTGCTGGAAACCTAACATTGACTTCCTTTAGCCTGTAAAATGGGTAACGTTTTTTTTCCCACTACGTGATCGCCACACCAGGAATAAATACAAAAATTTTGAAGAGTTAGAGGAGGGTACAAATTGTTTTTTCAACTGTAAATTGTTCCCTCCATTCAACTTGACATTAAGAAATGTGCACAACAAAATGTAACAGGGTTTTGTGTTTGTCACTAACTTACAGTATTTGGCTTTACCCATACACTGTTGTGTGTAAAGCAATACTCAGTACTTTCCTGAGTCCTGTGAAAAACAAAAATACACAGGCATATTACTTGGGTGGGATTCGAACCCACAACCTTTGCTACTCTAGAGCAGATGTCTTACCACCAGACCACTGAGATTGCCCAGTAGCTAGAGGCAGTTTGAATCCTATTTTTTACAGAGCTGCCAACTCTCCCTGATTCTGCAGAAAGTTCCTGTGAAAAGAAACTAAAATTGTCCATGTTCTGATGAACAAATTTGAAAACCTCCCCGATCATGGAAACTTTTACCCTATTTTGTGGAATGTAATTCTAAATATCTTCCTGATTGATGTAAAAAAATTCTCTGATTGTAAGATGCAAATGTTGGCAGCTCTGATTTGCAGCAGGGGGTACCGCAACAATTTAAAAGATACACCGATCTGTGTAAAGAACTTTCAAAGTCACAGTCAAAGATAGCTTTAAAACGGTGGTTATAGATTCACTCTGTCAGTAAAACTGTCTAGATCTAGGATACTTTTACATTAGTTGTGTTAATCATAAATAACCCCCACCATTCTCGCGACCTTTAGGAGGATGGAGGGTTCTGCTTATTGCAACCAGGATACTTGTAAACCCCTAAATGTTAAGGTCATAATCAGGGCTCAATTGCATCAAGCTGTTTACCGGAAAGCAAATTTCTCTACTTACTAGAGCAAAAAAATGTGCTAAGTAAGCAACAAATGTGCATAAGCAAAAGAACATTTCATAAAAAATAAAAAAAAGACTTGGTAGCATCATGTGCATTCACAATGGATTTGCATTGCTGCATTACTCATCTACTTACCAAAACCAGTTGGCAAATTGTGAGCCTTTTGCTTTGCTTACAATAATCTGTGTTTATGAAATAAAAACTGTGCTAAAGGCTGCTCTGTTGGCAGAAAACATCTTGGCACAACTTCATAAAGCCTGTAAGCACAAAAATTTGCTAAGCACAGAAAAAATTGCTTATCAGAAACAGATTACCAGCCAACAATCCATAAAGTTAGCATTATTGCGACTGGTGCCCCACTCATTTTTTGCTTAGCAGTGAATTTCGCTTTGTGGCTTAGCAGTTTTTTTCTGCTAAACAGCTTTATATAATTGGGCACTGCTTTCATGTTTAATGAGATTGGGGCCAGGACACATACAATGTAGTGCTTCTCACATCTCTCAGTGGAAGCCTTTTTGCCAAAATTAATCCCATCTCAATTACTATAATTTACTGCTGAGAAATAATTTGTTGGTCTTAGAAGCAGGACCAAGGTCTGGTCGAACTTCGTAAAAAAATTTAAGTGAAAGATAAGGAACTTTATGGTACTCATCACTTCACCTTTTTGGCTAAAACAGTTTTGTCTCTTTGTGGTCTTTACTTGGTTGTGCTTAGCTGGTCAATGAACTTGAGCCAGGTTGTTAAAGGACTCAAAAAGCTTTGATCTTGAAACATGGATGGTTAAAAGTTCAGTTTTTAACTTTAAAGTTCTATTTTTTGTCTAAGCAATACAGGCCTGGAATTTCATCTTTGAGAGGGCAAACCCATTTTCATTTTGCAAAGGGCACTTCCATTGGAAAATCCGAGAGTCTGTGGAAAACTTTTAAAGGGGGAACCAAGGCCAAGACCAGTAATTGGAGTCCATGTTCCTCCATGGCCCTCTGTATAATTCCTGGCCTGCAATAAGATCTCTTACTGTGTTTTTTCGAGGTAGCTGAACTTTTCTGAACTAGCCAGACTATAAACATCAACATTCACCAGATTCCTATCGGTCTAATCAAAATTGTATGGTTTTACTTTCAGCCAAATTGTAAATTGAGTGGTGTTGGAAATTGTTGTTGTTGGACTTACATTCAGCCTAATCTTCATTAACAAGTCCACCCTGATGTTTGAGCTCCAGAAGTATCAAGGGAAGTACATGAACCCTGGATCGAAGCTGCAGATGCCAGTTATTGTTGTGATCTGAAACGTGCCACTAAAATGGTCCTATCATTCATGCCCTGTCAGGTTTTATTTTATTTTTGTCTTTACTGAAAGTGCAGAAGGAACTGTCCTTCAACCTTTCTGCTGACGGACAGGGAGTGGTTTGGCAGGAAGTAGCATTTGGTTGTGGAATCGACTCTCCAAACCGGGTCAATGAACACTGATGGTTATAATTAGACAAAACAATGCAATGAATTGAGCTTGGATGACTTTGGCCAGCCCTCATGACATCTGCTTTTAAGATTTGCATTTGTCTTAATTCAGCTAATTGAAAGCTAGTCCATGGTCGGCCGATAAGATAAGGGGTCCAGATAGCCTTTTGATGGAAAAGTCCATCTGCTGAAACAATGTTGTGATAGTTTCACTATGGAGATTTTTCAAAAAACAATAGACGACTCAAAAGTAAATTTGTGCTTTAAACTTTTGACGCTTTGAAAATGAGCATAGAAAGTCACTTAGTCTCTTGGTCTGAGACGTCAAGGTCTGAAGGAAGTTAAAGGTAGGGTCATATATTATTGGTAATTACTCCAAAAATTAATGACATAAAAACTTACTTGGTGAGAAGCACTGTAGCTGTTGATAGTAGAGACTATTTTGAGAAAGGATTCTCTTTGAAGTAATATGGACGGATAATTTTTCACCCCAAAACATTTTGAATCTGAGAAACAATTCATGCATGAATCATTTCTCAGATTTTTGAGGGTTGGTGTTCGTTTCGCGAATTCTGTGGACAGATTATGCGTTTGGTATTCACTTTCACCTTGCTAAATAGGGATGGATTCAACATGCTTGTGAAATTTCTGACAGGTTTTTGCCGTTTTCTTAACAAGTAGACACTATATTCAGCATAAACTTTCACATGTGACTTTTATTGTATCTTTCTTGATAATTGTGCCTATAAATCGGCATTACGTTGACTAACACTTATGACCCTACCTTTAAACTTGTAACTCCCTGAAATTGTGCATAGAAAGTCGTACACTATCTAAGTCTGAGACGAAAAGGTCTGAAGGAAGGTAAAAAGAAATTCCCAAATATGAACGCTTGGCCACTTCTTTTTAAAAAAACAATCCTAAGCTTAAAACAAACAGGTGTCTTTGTAATGGCTAGAGAGGAAACTGCACATTGGGAGATGGTATTAGTGCTGACACTCAACAGGTGTTTGAAGCAGGCTGGGCTTCGCCAAACTGTCTCTTCCTGTCTCTGGTGGGCCCGGGCGACGGCTGCTCAGCTTGTTACGCCAGTCGGCTGAGATAATTAGTTTAATATGGCTTGAAGAGAACACGTTTCCCCTGGAGATGGAATTTTTAACTTGTAGCGGGTACAATCCAACTTCCTTTATTGGATGCAGATAGGGTACACGGCTAGTTATTCTGGAGTGTGTTGCGGTCGGTTTTCTTAATGTTGTTAAATTGTTCAGAACAAAATAACGTACTTAGAGCATTCCAATGGATTCAGCAATGCATGTAGTTTTGAGGATGTACGATATAAGTTAATGGCTAGCTTTTCCTTATGATGGATCCAATACAAATTAAGGATGAAAGTTTCCTTTACTTAACATTCAAACTGTACTAGAACTTGTTGACGTTTATAATCAACCTTGGTCTTTGGGGCCTTGCCAGAAGTTGATATATTTTTTCAAAAGTTTATGTTTCTCCTGGTTGTAAACTTGAAGTGTGCCGTCTCTTGGACATGTCCAGTCTCTACAAACCTTCACAAATTGTTCTATGCATAAATAGCCTGTCTCTTAGTAAAATTTTAAACAAAGTGCACCTCTACCACAAGGATGGAACAAAATCGAGGCAAAATTACCAAGTGATATCTCTTTTTCTTTAGTCAAATGGGAAGAATGTACATGTACGTTGTGAGACCAGATTCAGTATCTAATATCTAAAGGAATAACAATTTGACACTTTCAGATATTTTCAAGGGGAATTTTGGCGGACTTCTTCATTTTGTCTGTAAATGAGATGGATAACCTAAAGAGATTGTGACCTTTGTTAGTTTGATGTTCAGATGTGTGTGTGTGTGTGTGTGTAATGTGAGGCAGTATTTGGTATCTGAACCACATGCTGAGAGAACTGTAAAGATGTATGATTATACTCGGTGCACTTTCAGGTATTAGAACAACATTTATTATTTTTGTTTTTGGCGTTAATTTTGTCATTTTATCCTTGATAATAGAATCGGATGTCTCTTGTGATGCGACCCTATTGTTTTAGTTACCAAGGGAGCAATCTTTGGTATCTCATCCATGAGGTTATTAAAGATACGGGGCTATGACTACACTTTCACATACGTGCAGTCAGGTTAGAAGTATTTTTTAGGTGTAATGTTGTCATTTTACCCGTGTTAAGGTTGGATGTCTCTTGTGATGCGACACTGTGTTGTGAGACAGTCTTCGGTTCTCTCATCAACGGGAGTAAAGTAATGGGGCGATGACTTCACTTTGTGATACATGATAGTTAGATCATAGATAGGAGGTGTTTTTAAGGTGTGACTTTGAAATTGTATCCATGCTAAAGTTGTATAGATCCTCTTGTGACACGGTGATTTTAGTTACCAAGTGTGTATTTCAGGCAGTCTTCGGTCTCTCATCAACGGGAGTAAAGATATGGTGCTATGACTTACTTCACTTTCAGATACATGCAGTTAGATCTGAGGTGTTTCTTGGGTGCCACTTTGAAATTGTATCCATGTTAAAGTTGTGTCTCCTGTGATGGGACACTGTGATTTTAGTTACCACAGGTGTATTTTGTAAGGCAGTCTTCGGTGTCTGATCCATGGCAGTGAAGATATGACTTGCTTCACTTTTAGGTACATGCAGTTAGATTGGAGGTGTATTGTGGTTTCAACTTTGTTATTTTTATCCATAGTAGATTTTGATGGATTTTTTTATGCAACTCTCTGACTCGTTTTTTTTTTCTTGCAACAAGTGAATAATGAAAGTGTACTGTGAGCCCATTGGTAGCTACAATGTAAGTACATCGTATAAAAAGGACTTAAGACGGGTGCTTATTCTTACATCACTTTCAGGTAATATGCAATCGAAGATGGTTGTGATTTTGTCATCTTATCTGCAGCAGAGTTTGATGGCTTTTGATACAGGCATGCATCTTTTCTGCTAATCATCTGATTGCCTCGTTTTGGTTTCTCCGCTGTGCCAGTGCATATTGAAAAACATAGAACTTTGCTGTGCCCAGGCCTGTAGTTTCAGCTTTGAGAGGGTAAGGCCATTTTCATTTTGCAAAGGGCTCTTCCATTGGAAAATCTTAAACACTAAGGGAAACTTTTGAAGGGGCACCAAGGCCAACACTAGGCGCAACAGAGGCGGTGGTCTCTGTGGCCTCCATGTAATTCTAGGCCTGTGTGCCTGAAAATTACCTCTCTTTTTTGATGACCTGCAGTTGATGCATGTATTTGTCACTGATTTTAGTTTGTATAAATGAGATGGGAGAAAATCTTTAGTTAAGTATCAATTTCTATCCAAAGGACTACCTGAAGATATGACACTTTCAGATAAAAGGCAAATCTAAAACCCCAGGAAATTCCTGGGGAATTTAACCCCACTGCCACCCTATGTTTGGTTCACACTTGATTCAAATTTCCTGGGGAAAATGTACACTCACTATGCTAACCCCCAGGGTTTGCTTGTTTAAACCCTACCCCAAAAAGCAGGGGTAGTTACTTCCCAGGAAGCAGCTATTTCCCCGGGAGATTGCCAGGGTTAGCAATTCAAGTGTGAAAGATTCAACCAAATCTCCCCAGAAATGTCCCAGGAAATGTGTCTCCTGTGGAAGGGGCTTTAGTTATCGTACAGCCTGGGCCCAATTTCACAGAGCTGCTTAAGCACAAAAACTAGCTAAGCAGAACAAAATTATGCTTATTAGAAAAAGGTTACCAGCTAAAGTACCATTTAACATGGAGCATCTGTGACTGGTGCCCTGCTTATTGTTGCTTAGCAGACAATATCTTCTGCTTAAGCAGCTCTATGAAATCGGGCCCCAGGGCCGTAAAGATGCCACACTATGACTATAGGTGTAGTCTGAGAAGAATCATATGGTAAGGTGTGCTTGGGACGTTTAGTTTATTATCTTTATCCAGGGGAGTGTTAATCCAGGGCAGTTGTCTCGGAGTGGTTATTATTCTACTTGTGTAATGATAATAACGGTGCATTGCTACGCAGCCAGCTGAGGTAGTCAATATTTCCCGCCTAAATGAAATGGATTAACCCTTTCCCCTGCTTTAATTGCTACAGTCCACGTATCTCTTAGTCATCGCGGTGCATCCATCACGCAGATGCTGACAGTGGTTGCAATTACTACATTCTTTAAGTTTGTTTCATGTATTGAGGGGGGGGGGCGGGCTGTGTGATGATGAGTGAAATAATTCAAAGTTACAAAGATTTACAAAAGTTGTGGTTTTCTGATTAACCGGTGAAAACTCATTCACGGTCAATCTTGGAGTGAACAAGTTGTGAAGGTTTCCTCAGTTGTGGTTAATGATTTGCGCTGCCCTGATGAGGACTTGTTCACGGTCAAACCAGAGTGAATCAGAAGTTTGATGGATCAATTAAAAAAAGTCACTTGTTGAGATCCAAAGGCTGCCAACTTTGAACAGGTGTTAATTCTGTTCAGTGACACAGTTGTGTAATTGTCTGTGAATGTTTGAGAACTTGGTAATTGAAAACGAAACAAAAGTGCAGTGTTGATTAGGGAGGTAAACTAACATGGGAGTTTCGAGGTGGGTTTTTATTGTGGTGTGCAAACATCCTGCATGAATGTTGCATATTTCCTTCACATGAATTAACATGTGATCACATCGACGTTGCACAGCCTGCAGAATAACTCTTTGAAGACTCCTTTTTTTCTGCATGATCATCATATCCTGTGTTTTATAATGGGCTTGTTGACAGTTGATGTCTTCCTGCAGCTAGCGTAGGCTCAGCATGGCTGCCACAAGGGCCATGATTGTTGTCATCATCCAACTGCGGCCCATCCCTTCTACCTATTGTGTTCAGCCAACCGCGCCTCGCCTCTCCTTTGTACCTCTGAGCTGATCTGATTTATTAGGTCGATGACAGATGCGTAGGTTCTTCTCTTTGGTGAGGCTGCGGAGGCATCGAAGAGGTGTGATTCCGCAGAAACAATAGAGAGAAGATTCCCCGCTTTGTCTCAGTATGCAAAAGGGTGTGGTTGGTGTGTTTTTGGAGGAAGGAATGTTGGCGTTGGCAAAAGTGCGTTCTTCCTAAACCGTGGTTGAGTTGCAATTTAGTGACATTCTTCAGACTTGCTCATGACCTGAGTGACTCGTACTCAAATGTAACGTACACGATGACTAAGAACTTAAACCACAACTTGAACTTAGCGATGCCAGCCCCAGTTTATACGGTTCTCAACATGCTTTCAACTAATATACTTGTTCACCTGAAACATCTGGCTGGACCACAGTAGTGTTGAAGATGACTTGTCACTAAACTCTTTTTACACAGAACAATTCCACAAATAATGAAAGACCACGGTCCTTTGTTGTCCAATCCCCGAAACAAGGGTCACAGGTGCTTTTGCACCTTTTGTCCCCAGCGCAGACAAATAATGTGGAACGTTTGTAGATGAACAGCTTTTGCACAAAGACCACAATAGACTTTTATCATTATTATTATTATTATTGGTTTATTAAAAACATTCAAACTTCGCAGCCCAAGGCTGAATTGTGTTTAAAATACAGAGTTTTATAAAATTACAGAAAAACATTAAGAAATACAAGATAAAACTATATATACAAATTATAAGTATATTGGCTTGGGCCAATGACTGTAATAAAACAGATAATAGAATACTGTCCACTAAGCAGGCAGGATATTCTTCCTGCTATACTCTGCTTGCGCTTTTTTTTTACAAGTGAAAAACAAATAGAAACACAATTAACAATTGCACTAAGTAAGAGCAAGGCAGCGAGAGGCAAGTAAAAAAAATAAAGGGAAGCAATTGCACCAAAAACATGTAGTGAGGGAGGGCTTTAAAACACACTATTACTGCTTATTTAAAAGAGCAGTTGGGTGTGGAATGGGGCAACCATCTTGCGTTTCTTCCATTCAAACCAATGTCATCAAACAATAGTCTGGTGCCCTTTTGTGAATTGAGAACTAAAACTATTAGTGCCATTGAATCTGACAAAGATAGCTGCATTGTAGCCTTTTGTTATGATCAGGCATTGTCAGGTACCCTGTATTAGACTGTGACAATTATAGACCAATTTTCATCGTACAAAAAGGGACCAGAGTATGTTTTTCTTCTAGTCTCTGTTTGACCTCATTTAGTTGAATGGGGAATAAGCAAGATAAAGATGAAGGCTCTCAACATTGATTGAGACAGGGTAGTTTTTAGAATACCTGAACAAATGCAACTATGAAAGAAGCCTGGGCTCCATTTCACAAAACACTAAGATTCGTCTTTAGATGAGTTGTCAATATCACTGTAGTGTTTTTTTTATCACCATAGTGATTTGTATTGTTGCATCACACTTTGCTCATCAAACAAGAGTGATACACATTTGAGGATCAATCTTTGCTCTTTGTGAAATTGGGACCCCGATCCTTGTTTTTACTCAAGAACACACTTGAACTGTGTTTACAAATTTTCTCAGTGGTAATTTTGTTGAGAACTAATGTTTTCCAGCTCGATCTGTTGTCACGTCAAGCATTACATCCCTACAACCAAGGATTTCATATGAGGTTTAACTCAGTTGAAATAATGCCCAACTCTTTTGATAGCATCAAGTGGTTAAGTCTAGTTTTTTTTCCCACTGAACAGTTACCTCCTGGACAGTCATCGAGTGCAATGTACATTGCATGCATCCCCTGCTGGGATTCTTGGCCTCATGCCAGCGTCAAGTCAACTTTCAATTTCGGAGTTTCCAAATTGACTTCATGGTTGAAATGTCATATGGTGGCAAGTGTGTTATCATATTGAATTTCTCTTTCAGTCGCAAAACTTCAGACAGATTGTTAAGATATTGGCCAGGCCACTTATGGCACCAGAGGTGCTCTTAAATAGTACCTTATTTAAACACTTTTAAAACCATAAATTGCTTCACTTCTCCTGGAGTGAACGGTGAATATGTTGGTGAGAGGTTGTTAGCCATCTTCTCTGCTGACTACTAGTATAGGGCTGTCTACTTGAAAAAGGCGATGAAATAGTTTCATATGTTGTTGATGGCCAGATGTGATAACACTGGGGGTATGTTTTTATGGTAGTGATTGTATGCTAATAAACCTTTCTAGTGTATGTAAAGTCCTTGTTGTGATTCCCGAATACATAGTACCATTTGTTTGACCAAACCAAACATGAGTGTCACTTTAACGTCAGAACATTAATGTGGGACAAGGGACATGGCTGGCTTGAACTCCTAAAGTCAAAGATACAAAAATCTGTCATACCCCAAAACTGCTGATTGAAGACTCGTAAGAGTGATTGTTAGGACTATATGCAGTGGGGGTTTTTCCTGCTGCCACTGTGGAGACAAGGAGGCTTGCCACTGGGGCAGGAATCCTTCACTGAGACCATCATTTCCCCAGTGCGCCCCGTCCAACACCCAAAGGATGCACGCATGACGGCGATCTAACTCTCCCTTTGTACCTCTGAGCTTGTCTGAGCTATCACTGTTGACAGCTAAATGTACAACTCTCCCCCTGTATGTTGACTGGTGGGTGCGCTAGTACACCCCCCCCCCCCCCACCACGCACACACAAAGTAACAGTCTCCGGAGAATATGACTGAAACTTTGTTTCTGTTGTTGTATAGTGAGGATGTTTCATGGTGATATCGCTGTTTCTGACCCTGTGTGATAGTTGGCATTAAAAACTAACGTACTATACCAGTTTGTCTAATTAATAGGAACACTATTGCATGTACATTCCGTTAAGTAGTCTCTTTCTCTGCAATTGTTTTTTTGTGTGTGTGTGAACATTTTGACTGAACATATGACTTCACTTCAGGTACATCATCAGACTCTCCCTGATTCTGCAGAAAGTTCCCTGAAAATAAACCAATCTTTCAACGTTCTGATGAAACAAATTATAAAATCTCCCTGATTACGGAAACTTTTTCCTTATTATGTTGAATGTAATTCTAAATTTCTCCCTGTTCGTTGCACAAAAACTCCCTGATTAAGAGATGCAAATGTTGGCAGCTCTTTTTTTTTTTAATATTAAGATTCAATTCATAAAAACCAAGTATAAAACCAAGTAGAACACCCAAGATTGTAAGGGCTTTAAAAACGAAAGATAAATGTCTATAAGTAGTCTTCGCGCTCGCAAGCTTTCGCGCTTTGCCCTCACAGTTCAGGTTTTTCAACAGCCTATCACATTCCTGTCCTTACTTTGCTCTCGTGTGCAAATACTGCTAGGGCCATGCCACATGAGGCAACTTGAGGGCAATCGGTTCCAGGCAGTTGCTAAAAGAAGAAAGCACAGTCACATTCCAATTTTCACATAGTTTTAATGAGGGTAATTAGACACTGCAGCTGGATGCCTCCAAGTTTCCTGGAAACATTTCCTTTCCCTGAAAACTACAGTTGAACAATAGAGGAAAACAATTTGAGGCTCTACATGTAGTTGTAAACCATTCACAAAAGTGTCTGATACCTCACGGAGGCACAAGGGGCAGTTGCTGCCTCCATGCCCTTGGTCATTGCCCAAGTGCCCCTTGAACAGTGAAACAATCCAGTAGAAATCAAACTTCTCATCACAGAGTCAGTGTCCTTTTATCAAGGAAGTACTGCCTGCCTTTACATCAACAAAGTATCACGCCAGCGTGTATCGTGTTTTTGTTGTTGTCATTTAACCTTAAAGAAAGACTGTCGGAGGGTCAAAAGTTGAAGTCATTTACTGCTGCCACTTTCAATTTTCACAACAGTTTTTATTGACTTGCAGTTCACACTAGTTCCAATGAAAGTTTGCTTTACATGTATAATTTAGGAAGAAAAATATCAATTTTCTGCTCAAACTTTAAGCAATTTTATTTCTTCATGCACAAATGGATTTTAGTAGCTTCAAATATGCCGAGCAGAACCATTTTACCAGTTTGTTTTCTCACACCTTAAATGTATCTCCCTTTATATTAGTTTTATTCTCAAGGTACCTTTTATTGATCAAGTTCCAGGTCAAACTGAGGAACAGAAGAATGATTCCTCTTCTCTCTTTTCATTGACTGAAGATGAAGAAAATTTATACTTCAATAAGTAATTGTTCAATAAATCAAATAGATTCGCGTAGACGTTACAACCCATTGCAGGGTTGTATCTTCTCTGTGTGTTTATGTATTTAACTCCTCATTACTCTTCACAGTTGTTGAGATCAGACTAATTTCCTGTTGCCAGCACAGGAACCAGTGTCCACTGGGCAGACATCATCCCATTAATAATTTGACTTTCCATCTATTGTTACCGGCTCCTCTTTGTTTTCCCCAAAGACAGTGTGGTGTTTTGCTTGAAGATAAAAAAAAAAAAAAAAAAAAAATGGGATTAATTCCAGCTGTGAAGAGTTGAGGTTCATCTCCTGTTTTTGCTGAGAGGTGGAGAGGTCTTGGTTTCCGTAGTCTGTGGACTTGACCAGAATAGGATGCTTATCAGCCGAGTGGATCTACTCATCTTCATTTTGTCTTCCCTTGTCTCTCTTTTACTGTCACTCACTCAGGGGGAAGTGATAGAAGGCCCCCTTTGAAGACAGTTTATTTGTTCCGTCCTCTTCAGTTCAAGAAATAATATCATCTAATTGTGCTGAGAACGTTTGGAAGAACTGGAACAGAAAAAGTGACACAGAGGGTGAAAGGTTGAGATTTTTAAGACTGTAGTAGCCTGACTTTGGACCACATTGGAGAGTGATTTGATTGAATGGTCAATTGAGTTCCTGAGATATGGAGGACTGCAGTAATGAAGTGGAATGATGGTGTGTGATGTGCGAGTGAATGGTACATAGAGATTTTTGTTGTTGATAATTAACATTATGTGAAATAAGAGTGAGAAGTTATCTGTATAAAAAAATGCCTGGAAAGAATTTATTAAAATCAAAAGTTGAAATAAAAAATATAAACAATCCAAAACAAATTTAAACAAAAACAGCTCCGTGTTGCAGTCACTCTGTGGACATTCCTTTGTTCTGTTCACTTAAGGAAAATCAGTTTCTTTAACACTAAAAAAACACACTCTGTGGACGTGTGTAAGTCCACATAGTGTTTCGTGGACCTCTTTTGTTCTCGGGTCCACACTTTATATGTAGTGTTAAAACACACAAACACAAGCTGTAAGGGTGTGTTATCAGTGGCAAAATTAAGGAAAAACTTTTGTGGGGCACATGGGGATGCACCATTTTTTTCTGCGGGAACACCTAATAGCAATTATTTGCATTTTCATTTTTCTTATGAATAAAAAGATGCATCCATTTGAGGTGATCCTCTGCTGCCGCTTCCCAGGTTGTGTCGTAAAAGTGGGTGTGATCCCCGGCTACACGGCAGTCACAGGTTGAATGGCTTCTGACTTGCAACCCTAGCAAATATGTTGACAAAATAGGGAGACTGCCAACATTAGGGCTAGGTGGCTCAGTTAGTGGAGCGCTAGAACATTTACCTGGAGGTCGCAGATCTCGCTCTAGTCAATTTTTCTTTGTTCAACCCCAAATTAAAGAAGACCTTAATCTATGCAATGTCTTGTGTGTCCCTTTGCAGCACTCTTGTTTAGGCTGTTTATTATTTTTAACAAGATATGGAGGTAAAAACAGTTACATTGTCTTTGTGTAAAAAAAACAATGGTTGTACAGGTCCTGATTTCAACTGGGGGTGGGGCATGGACATCAATGGGGGGGGCAGTTACGCAGTTTAGCTACCGTGACTGCTCTTTTCAATGCTCATGAGAGAGTGGCGTTACTGGTGCTACTGGGTGCCCAAAAAATATTAGACTAGCGGCTACAACTGCGGCTACGACTTTTGCTAGGGTATTGCTAAGGACGTCCTGTACTTTGACGCATGATGACCCAGTGATCAGCCAGAGCCAGAGCCATAGTCATCGCCAATTTGGACATTGCCTTACTTTCCACAAACAACCACATTTACCAGTGCAGTCAGTCAGATTTACAGAACTTCTTGGTGCTTGATTTCACTTGAAATTCACTCTCCAACCAAGTCAGCTTCTAAATGAAGTTTTTGGGGTTATAGTTAAAAGGAGTCGTTAAACTAGTAATTAGGATACAATCGGCGAATGCCAAGTGGAGTTATTTAAAACTTGTTAATTACCTCTCTACAGCGCCTAATACAACAAATCCGAGCACCACCCAGTGTGTTTCCTACCCGGTGCATGTAGTTTCCTAATGTTATTATTATATAGTTGGTTTGCATTGTACATACAGCTACTCCTTGACCACAATAACCTGTTCTATATCCCACTACAAAGAATCAAATTATTTCTGTGGTAGAGGGCAGACAATGGTATATGACAAATTGACGTTTCCCTTCATCTTTTACCCGAATAGTCTGTTATAATTCCCTCACGTAGGCTTCAGTGTATCCGCTGGTTCATACTGACATGTTGATGAGGATGAGGTATTTATTGTGTTCCTGCGGACGGCGTGAGGGAGGTGTTGATGTGACAGGGTGACATTTCTAGTACTGATTGTCGGGAGTCGTGTTTTTTGTCACTTTTCTGGATGTGCTTAGGATTTCAGCTTGACTGATAATATTTAAAGTGGTCTTCTTTGCATAATATTGCCGGGGAATTTATCAAGTTGGCGTGTCGTGGCATTGTGGTGTCTGTCCATTCACCCCGGTTTGAATCCCATTTCAGATTCCTGTTTTGTGTAATTTCATTAGTTTTCCTCCATTGGGTTTTTTTCTCCCACTTTCAAACTGAGCATTTATTCATCATTCCACTTCCGATGAGACTTGAGTGTGACCCTTGCCCCTATCTGATTCTGTTCATGATCACCATTGGTTGATAATTTGCCAACTTCTCTGTCAACTTCACAAGTTTTTTCAGACCTTACTTTTGAGAATCCCTTGTTTTCATTACCAGTACGACCCCAAATTGGTTCTCTCCGGTGCATTCGAGTATTTAACAAGTTCACGTGAAGGAGGCCAGTGTAGCACGCTCTCCACATCTTCTCTTCATTACTCTTCATAAAATGTGGAAGTAAACGCGGGTTTGGGATTTTGAGAACAAATTGGTTCGTTCCGATAACTCTTGTTATTTTCTGAGAAGTGCAACGCAAAAATAAACCTTAAATTTTAACCGATTACGGAGAATCCTGTTTGCCATGTTCGAATTTTGCCATGGGATCAAGGCTGACTTTTTTTTAATTTAAAAGCCAAGGCATAACCATACAGGTCCAATCAAATTGTGGGTGTTTTCAATACATTTTCGTTTTACCTGTCTTATAGTAAAATCATCTGCTCTCTGGTCTACCAGCATACATTCAAAGCAATAATCTTCACCTCAGCCTTACTCAGGTTTTTCAAAAAGGTCCTGCTATTTTAGAGCCACCACCTCCACAAAAAGTGATCAATACATACATTAATAATAACAATAATAATAAAACCAGACATTTCATTATCCTCTACTTTGTGAACAAATTCACAGTCCTAACAATAAGTGAATTAGAGAAACAACACAGAGTAATAACAAATGATTAATTAAGGAAAAGATACTTAGTGGCCTAACTTTAATTAAGGAAAAGGTAGGCTTCAAGTAAAAAGAAAAAATTATACAACTGAGCTTGCCGACTTAATGTGTGTGTGGGGTATTGTTCCATTTCTTAGCTGTGAAGACTGTAAATGTTTTGTCTCCAGCACAATTGTGAGTGCATTGTTTACCCATAAGATTTTAAAACCAATGTCCACCTCCACCCTGCAAAGCCTCAAATCCGACACCACCCATAACCACTTTTTTGAAGTGACTCTGCGTAGAGATTCAAACACTTGTCTTGGATGAGGGCCTAGAGCCTCGAATTCAAGTTCTGAAAACTGAGTCATCAGAGTGTGGGTTCGAATCCAAGACACTAAACCATTATTGCTTCTCATCACTCAAGAGTAAATGGGTACCTGGGAGGGTAGAGATTGTTTTTGTGAATGATTAGCAAACTGCTCCCATTTGGTTGCCGGTGCCGCATACTCCAAAGGAGCTGAGATGGTTTCAGGAAAGCTTAGGGCCCATTGGACAGTGGGTATGAATAGTGTGAGGTGGGTTGATACAGCTTTTAAAAGCATCTAATAAATGCCTATTATTGATTTAAATTAGTCAAAGTTAACATCAAGTTCCAGGAGTCTTAGAAACAGGCATTCCACTTTTTCGTTTGTACACAGTCAACAACATGTCAGCATAATCCCTAGAAAGTCTCTCTCATCAAATATTTGGTTATGATCCACCTTTCGGTAGATCTGTAAATGATTGGATGACTCGTTGCGTCAAACCTTCTTCCGTTGCTTGTAACATCATAGGGATCTGATCTCTATCGGCCATCCTGGGACCATCTTATAGACAATATAGGCATTGATTAGTGGGAACATGGCTAGGGCAATGCACTACGTGAACTTACCCATGTTGACAGCTGGTTGTGAGTGAAGGGGGTTGTCGATCAAGGAGAGGGGTGGGGGAAAGAAGATCCAAGACAGAGCCGGGAGGCGCCCATTCTGAAAGCAGCGATGTGACTATGTGAACGGTTTAAGTTATGATCTTGACTTGTGGGGTTTGCAGGTGACACCAAAATGTAGTTATGAGGAGTTTGTGATGATTGTATTTCTGTTTTTTCCCCTCCATGATGCCAAAATAGCATTCCTTTTTCAAGGTATCTGTGCATGTATATTATGCATATACTTGAAGTCACAGCTTAAGTGTTTGCATGAATATTTCAGAAGATTTTTAGAATGGTGAAAGAGGAAGAAAAAAGTCTTTGTGTTTAGGAAAAATGGGAAAATTCCCCAAGATAAAGTGAATTACATCACTTCATCAGTTCGGCTTAGTGGTTTCCTCAACGTCTTTCACCTCTGTAGACCCTGGTTTGAACCCTGCCTTTGACCAGAGCCTCTCATTTGAATTGGGTACATCAGCCCCCTACCTACAAGTGTTTTTCCAAGTTGGGGTTCTCTTTTCACATCTAAAAACTGATATTTCTTCATTATCTTCTCTTTGTAGGTTTCTTCAGGCCTACAGGTTACAGTGCAACGCACTCCCATGTTATTTTGTTGTATTCCTTTGGTTACTTAACCCAGAAAAATTTGATAATATTAATGTTATTGTTGAACTGGCTATTATGAGTTGTCATTCATTATGTATTAAGATGATTTGCACCCTAACAAGTAAATTATTGGTTTGGATATTAAATCTTGAGTATTCTCATGGTTTGAGCTTTACCTGTCTGTGGCTAGTTTTTCTCCCAAAACACCTCTGCAGTGTCAAGCCTGGAGTTAAGCAGAAGCCACGGAGGCCATGGCCTCTGTTGCCCCCTGGTCTTGGCCTTGGTGCCCATTCAAAAGTTTCACATTGATGTTAAGACTTTCCATTGGAAGTGCCCTTTGCAAATTGAAAATGGCCTTGCCCTCTCCAAGATGAAATTCGAGGCCTCCAGTGTTTGGTTCATGAAGCCAGCCTGCACATTCCACCCACTTATTTGATAGTAACTAAGTCAAGCATACTGTTGAATATTCATGAGAAGATGTTGACATAACCTACATAACATCCAAACCCTGCTTTATTGGAATCATCTGTTATTTTCCTGCCTTCGTTCTTCATCTCTGCTGATATGCATAGATCAAACTAAAATAGTAATTGATTGATTCAAGGCAGTTATTTTTGCTCAAGACTTTTAAGAGCTCGAGGAGAAGAGCATTGACCTACAGACCAGATAAGTTTCTCTCTGCTTTGCATTTTTTTTTTCCTTTATCTTTGGTCGGCAAACCGCAGTCTTTTTATAATTCTCCCACAAAGACTTGCACTTTGTGATTTGGCTTCCTCGACCCACTGCCGTGACTCATGGAAGACTCTGTCATTACCCAAATCACTGTGGACTTTTGAGGCTGTACCGCCGGCGGGCCCAAACACTAGAGTGAAACTTTTTGCGGACGGTATCCTCTGAAATTTTTTTTCGTGACTGACTGACGGAGTGTGACTGAGATTTGGGTACTGAGAGACAGCTCTTTGGCAGTTGATGCTATCTGGCAGGTTACTGGGCTCCGGGCGGCGGTCGGTAGGGTTGAGGGGTAGTGAGAGCTATATCGTATTGCTGAAGCTGTTGGCATGGTGTCTTCACAGAATGTCAAGAGCTGTATGAAAGAGCAACCTTCTTTGGGGAATTCACGCAGGATTCATCATTTACTATGTAGTTCCGGGCGTATTACCTTGCAACTCTCATTCTGAAAGTTGTTCAAGTTTCATAAATGACATTGTTACCCCCCCCCCCCCTCTTGCCTTCAGTCATTTTCTGACTTGAACATCATACAATGAGATCGAGAATGTAATGTTGACCTACATCAAACTTATTAGTAAGTGGGCGAGGCATGAGTCTGGAGGGAGGGGAGAGGGGAGCCCACGTGGTTGATGGGTCAGCCATCAACTATTCCATGAGTTCATGTTAGTTTTTGTGCTTCTTGGTGTTCCTATTTGTTCTGCTCACTTTCATCATATTGAGATGTACATTAGAAATGAATGATGACGAGAACTGTCTTTTCAAATCCAGTTTTTTCACCATCTGGCTGGATTTGCTGACGTGGTGAACAGATTGACCCCTCAAAAATGAAATCAAATGGTGATTGTCTCACGATTTCCTTCCCTGTTTTTGTCTCTTGCACTTGTTTATGTCAATTCGTACAGTCAACAAACCAAATACTAAAGAAAGTATCTTTCTTCTGGATCCCTCTTAAACACGTGTTAAACTTGGCCCTCCCCCAATAAAAAAAACCCAAACATGTGGACTTGGACACTAGTGCAGTCTCTGAGGCAAACATTCACCAATGAATTACTGTACATGTAGTTTGTTTTGTAATCACAGAAGAGGTTTCATCATGATGCAGAGGTGATGTACTTTCAGTGAGTTCTTAACCTATTTTAATCGTTGAGTAAACTCAAAAAGGGGGGCGGGGATGGAAGGCCGACCACCAAACACTTGTTCGCAACACAGTGCGGTGGACCCGTTCTAAAAAACTGTCTTGATTACTCAATACGCTTATTCCTCCAGGGTTCTGTCTCCGGTACACAATGCCCCAGACTAGAGGGATGTGCTGAAGGAACAGAGAATTATAGGTAAACGAAGCATGAAATATGCCTGCGAGGCGTTGTAGCGACCAACCGTATCATACAGTGGAGGATCATCGTTTGCCCCTAGGTTGTGTTGACTACTGTGTTAAAGTAGGCTACTGCCCCAATTGGAATCATATGTTTTTCGGGAACAAGACCATTTGGCGAACAGGAAAAATGATTAGAAATTACAGAGGCATTAAGCTTCTTGTTTGACTGATGACAGGTCGTCTTGCATTGTGTTTAATTTGGTTGCTTAATGAATCACTGTCCCGAAGTCATAGTGGGGAATGAAAAGCACTTTCATCCAGTACGTGGATGAGGTGATCGTGAGGCAAAATGGTTTACGGGAATAGATAAAAAGGATTTTGTTTTTCTTGAAGACGATCAGAGTGTGCTGGTCAAAGCGATGAGTTGTTACACTACCGTTCCTTTTCAGAACTACTACAGAGGTATTTCAGGTACATGGTGCTACCATAAACCTTACTAGATACTTGTGTAAGTTGTGGGTCATTTCTCAGACCTTGATGTAACTCTGACCTACTGTAGGTGCCACTTTTGTGTTTTGAGCCCTAGTGGTAGAAGCCCCAGAGTGGTTGCAAAAGCGCAGCTGGAGCCTTGTATGCTAGGGCTAAAGTTGAAGATGTGATTCCAAATATTATTGTACGTGTATGGCACCCATAGTTCACAGAAATTGTAAAAACATGTGATACACATTAATTAGTGTCATCCTTTAGGACAGGCAATATGTGTTCACTTATAACTTTTTGTTGCAAGGATTTTTTTTACTGTGTTCAGATTTTCTTGACAGACTTGAAGTTGCCATCAAACGAAGACAGACAATAATAACTCTAGATATAGTTTCCAAACCTCTTGATCTCCAATTAAGATGCAGAGTCTGTAAATTCCCAAAACTGCAATAACCTTGAAGTTTTCAGTGGATCATTTATTGATAATATCATAGAGAAAGGTCCTTTCTCTATGATAATATCAATTTAAAAAGAACAATCAAGATCAAGAGTCAATTCAGTTTTTTTAAAGTTTGATCTGCAACCATGCCTCTTACCCCATGTGTTGCATCATGAAACACTTATGTATCTTGAGTGGCCATTTGTGATCTGCACTTGGCAAACTTTATACAAAGCAGTAGTTTACAAATGTGAAACAGACGTAGAGAGACTGAGATGGGAGCACGAGGCTGTAGACTACCCTCAATCTGCACTAAGCACTGCATCATACATCCAGTCTGGCAAAAAAAACACAAAAAAAAACTGTCAGCATTATCAAGGAACTTGATTTCTCTCTCCATTGCACTTTGAACAAATGCACATTGTTGACTGCAATTTTTAACAGCCGCCCTTTGAAAGCTTCTGCTTCCTTTAATCGGTGAAACAAGATGGTGATCTTGCGGACACACGTTGCGTTCCCCTGCTGGCCAGAGCATCTCTCTCGAGGACAGTACATGTGAACCAACGCCCAGTCCCTGGTCATTGTGCATTGTATTCATGCCATCGAACCTGGCAGTTCATAGCTGAAGGGGAGAGAGAGCCACTTTTCATGAGTAAAAGGCACGTCAATGGAGTATCAGATTGACTACGGGAATGTTTCTGTTATTAAACTGAGACCTATTACTAATAGGCCCAATTTTATGGAGCAAATACTGCTTAGCGTTTTTAACTGTTTCAGAACTTGCCGTGGAACCATGATCACCGGCATTGTTTATCACTAGGTTTTTCAGCTAAATAAGCTTATTTCTGCTTACCTATTTTTTCTGCCCTGAGCAAATTTTTGTGCTTGACAAGTTGTATGAAATTGGGGCCTTTGCCTGGAGTAAACTCCTTCCTCATCTTGTACACATTGAAATTTATTTTTTGAGGCATAAATAAAATCCACACGTTTGTTTGTAAAGTTCCACATTATCAATTGAAAACTGATTCAACCTTAACTGTTCCTAATGGTTCCAACGTTGTTGTTTGCTATGTTTTGTGTTTCCGTTTCAGTTTGAACACCTCTTTCACAGCGATATATTATACATGTACCACACGCCCAAACAAGTGTGCAAACACCTGCAATCGGGGACCTCGTATTGTACCTCTTTCATTTGGCAACATCACCTGTTGGTTTTGTACATACTTTCATACTGGGGACCTTCACCTGCATGTAACCAGGGATCCTATCGAAAATACGTAACCTGAATAGTGCCTAAACCTGAACCTCTAATCCAGGGCCTCCCCAGCCTTCGATACAATATCTGTTTGAAACCATGAACATTCCATAAAACATCTAGTTTTCAAAGACCAAATGTAATGAAACCAACCTTTGAGATGTGAAACTTTGATTTAAAACAAATGTGCTCTAGTCTTCAGACCAACAGCAGAAAGTTTTTGCTTAATTTGTTTTGCCCTGTTAAATGAGATTTGATGAAACCGTCATCGAAGATGACAGTATTTTAGACTCGATCATCTCTCAGGACAACAATGTAATGAACCGCTGAACCATTGAGAAGTGCAACTTTTCCCTAATAACTACTTAAAATGTGTCTTAAAAATCGAATAAAGCTAAATTGTAGTGAAATTTCCTGATTTCAGGAAGTTTCTGTTCATTTTCAAAGTGGATGACTATGTCCCACTTTCCACTTCTAAATGTTTCACTTTTAGATTTAAGTGATTTGTCTTCATCATAAGTGAGAATCGGCATTTGAAGTGCTATCAAATTACTTTTGTTTTCACCAGGAAAAATCAAAGAAACCAATATCGGTTGCATGCCGACTGTTGCGATGGTACATTTTGTTGTTGGAATGTTCTGTAGTCTGTAAAGGAATCATATCCTGGTGGAAGGTTTTAATATCCTTGTTGTTTTTCTGAAGCTCAGTGTTCTACTTCACAACACTGATTCAAACCTAACACCCAGAAAAGTACGCCCAGTGTGTGTGGGTTTCTCTATTTTTAAAACATGATGCTCTGGCTGTGTGCGTCTCGGATGCATACACACGCTGGACTTTAGCTGGGCTGTTGGTTATGCGATTGAATCTGTGATTGACCCAGACATTAGTGGGTGGGGCTGAATGAACGGGTTACTCTTACACCTGTTGAGCCTTCAATTCAAGAAGGAAAAAATTCACTTATAGAGGGTTTCAATATGTACCCCTTTAAACCCCTAAAAGGCAGGGTATACTTTTGGTAATTGTCAAAGACTGTCAAAGACAAGTATCCTCACTTGGTGTATCCCAGCATATGCATAAAATAATTAGCCTGTGATAATTTGGGCTTAATTAGTCATCGAAGTTGCAAGAAAATAGTGAAAGAAAAAACAGCTCTATTGCGTAGAGTGTGCTTTCAGATGGCTGAAAAAAGGTTTCATGCCTGAAACTTTTCCCAGGTTCAATTTTTGGTGGCGAAAATTACCTCCTTCTCTAAAACTACACTACTTTAAAGGGAGTCATTCCATACTATGTTTATACTAGCAAAGACTCTTCAGTGCTCTTTACCAAGTAAGTTTTCATGGCAATTAACTTGTAGAGTGTTTATCAAAAGTGTACCCTGCCTTTAAGAGGAATGAACGATTGCTATTCTTCAAACCAATGCCATATTTTTTTCTTATATATGCCAATTTTGAAAAGTAGCCCCTGTTATCATCTTAGTCAATTGTCCCCAATATACAGCCTCGGTTTGGTCACACTGGTGTGAATAGCAACAAACCAATGTGACTTTTCCATAATGAATATCCAGTAAGTGCTAATGTCATTAACACATGATCCGGCGTTGATACTGCAGCCGATTTCACGAAACGCTAGGATTAATCCTATCTCGAGTTAGGACGAGTAACTAGTCCTAACTTAGGATTAATCCTAAGGTTTGCATATTACAGTGCAAGGCTGGGACTCGTCCTAAGTCCTAAGATTAATCCTAAGTTAGGAAGAGTTTGGTGAAATCGACGGCAGGCATGCTAATCCCCCCCCTTTCTTAAAGTCATTCCCACAGAAAACTATAAAAAAAATTCTTCCTTTTTTTCCTTCTTAATTTCAGTGCTATGGGAAAACTTCAAAACACTTTCCCGCCCTGGGCAGCGTCCTTTTGTTTGTTTGTAATACATTGCATTTCTTTTGCTCTTACCTGACTGTAGATATACCTGAGTGTACTGTGGCAGGGTGGCCAGTTAGGAGCGGCATACTATGACGGCGAGACGGCTGAGATTCACATGATGAGAGACAGTCCCGAGCCTGAAACCTTCACCCTCCTCAAACAAGGTACGGACAACATGCTTCCAAGCAACAGTGATTTAGTTGACTTTTGTTGTCCCTGACCCGCATAGTATTGTTTGGTCCTGTTTGTTGAGTAGTTTTCCTGTGTCCTTCCCCAGATTCACTTCTTATACTTGCATGCTCCCCTTATAGACTCTTCCTTCATTGTTCTCTCTATTTGCCCTCTTTTTCTTGCTCTGTTTTGGTTTCTTTGTTCCTTTTAATGCCTTGTATTGTACTTGTTGTTCTTGTATTGTTGAGGTCGAATAAATAATAATAATAATAATGACTTTGCCCTCTTACAATGGCTCCTCCAAAAATGCCACCTAATATTCACTCCAATAATAGATGCGTCGTGTGTCGTGGCCGAGTGGTCAAGCGCACTGGACTCAAGCTCTGGTGTTTTGATCAGCAGAGTGTGGGTTTGGTGTCCTTGACTTAACATTTGTGTCCTTAAGCAAGACACTTAATATTGCCTTGGCCTTTGGATGGGACATAAAGCCGTAGGTCCCGTTTGTTGTGTAATGCAGGTAAAAGAACCCAGTTACACTTATCGCTAAGAGAAGGGGTTTGCCCTGGTGTTTCTGGCAGTGGCTGCTGAAAGCGCCGCAGCACCATGTAAACCATTATAAGGTTTAGCCATGAGCATCTTTTGTTATGGATACCAGCGCATTATAAATGTTCATATTATTGTTGACATTTTTAAAAAACAAAATAGTAATTACAGCATTGAATAACAGTATGGTATTTCTTTTTCAAAGAAGGAAGACTGTTTTTGGAAAAACGAAAGCAGTTTCAATGGCCTTGATTTATTGGCCTTTATTTCCCTATCAATATTCTGAAATAATCAAGAGAAAGGTCCTTTACTCAAAAACTAGCTTTGGGAATCACTTTCTCTAAAGACATGGGCCGACCTTCATGAATCCGCTTACCACAGAATTCTGCGCTTACAACACCCTGTTAGCGCAGAATTCCGCAGTAAGCAGAGCCATGGGCCCAGGTTTGTTTGCCACTTTATGAAACCACAGCTTCATCTTCACAGGGATGTGATTTTTCTGTTTTTTTCCAGAAATCCGTTTTTTTAACCCCTACCCACCCCCCCAAAAAAATTGTTATTATTTTTTACAAATTAAGACCGTAACAAATATGAAGATCAAACCAAATAGAATGCCCCCAGAGTGCAGGTTAGTGGTTTTAAAACAAAAGATAAATGTATGTACAAGTAGGCTTTGAGCTCGCAAGTTTTCGCCCTCACAAGCTTTCGCGCTTTGCGCTCACAGTTCAGGTTTTTTTTTTCAACAGCCTATCACATCCCTGTCTTCAGCTGTAGCTTAGGCTCTGTAATTTTTTTTACCTCAAGCATGTGCTTTTTGGTACAGGGCTTCAAACGTGTTTACGGATCTCAAGCCCAAGCCAGGGCTTCGAAAAGGGCCATAATGCAACCATCAAAGCAGTCTCCGTCCCCCCTCAAAAAAAAAAAAAATAAAAAAAAAAAATGTTTTTCAAGCAAACTTTAATTTCAAACCATGCTAATAATACCTACAAATCCATTGTGCCTTGGCATAAATAAGCCATATCCGTAGCTAGACCTTGCCCGGGCCCGAGCGGGATCTCATTTTAGCCCACAGTCCAACGCACGGTTAATGGGAAAATTCAATTTCTATTTCCTCTGTGTAAGCTGGGTTAAGAGGACCCTGTTCCATTCATTTACTACATGGCCCTAATCACAAAGATGCTCCTACTGTGTACTCGTACTACAGCGACAGGTGTGGATAAGAAGCTAGCGTTACAAGATTATAAGAGCAGTTGTTTGGTTCTTGACTCCCCTTCAAGGATTTCAACCAAAAAAGAAAAAAAAAAAGACAAAAATGTACAGGGCGGATCCAGTGTAGGGAATTAGCAATTTACAGAAGCAAGACTCCTTGGAGTCCTTGAAAGCTAGGGTTATTTATTTATTTATTTATTTTTTTTTTTTTTCGCTAGATGTTTTTTTCGTAGGTGTATTTGTGACAAGAAGAATGGGGTCCATTTTATGGCTGGTTGTATGTATATTCAATTTTCAATTGTACATGTGTTTCTGTTTGTTGGTACCACCTTGACCTTGGGTTGTACTGAGTGTAAGTCGTAAGGTGTACAAATGCCCTGTACAAAATTCATGATCTTTGTTCTGGGTTCTGGTCTTTTCAAATATTTGCCCATCTTGTGAAGATTTACGTATGTATGTGGGGAACAGTTTTTTATATATATATATTTTTTATGTATACAAGAATTCATTTTGTGAATTTTTTCGATCTCAATTGAGGAGGGGGGAAGGGCAAGAGTTTTTTTTTTTTTTTTTTTTTTTTGGGGGGGGTCCAGCATTCTGGAGCCTACTGAGTTTACAGTGCTAAGCACACATTGTTGTATGCAAATTTGCATGTATGTTGCTATATGTTGCATATCTACATGTATGTTGCTATACTGCTTGAGGTTTTGGGGGCCATGTCACTCGTGACAACTTTTACATTTGAACTATCTGTACTGCATGCAAAAGGAACACTTTGCTTGCACAAGATAAATTTTTCTTCCGGGTAATTGCCTGGAACTGGTTGCCTGTAAATTGTCTTGTGGGACATGAAGGCCCTAAGAATGCATTACAGCAATGTTTGGTTTCATTGGTGTTCGACATACCTGTCCTACCCCCCTCCCCCTTTTCAGAAAAAGGAACTTATGTCAACAAACTGTTATATTCTTCAGACTGTTGATTCCTCTACTAAATAGTATGAGAGGATTCACTGTAGAATTTTAGTACCTGCACATATATAGCAGAGCTGCCAGCCCTCTCCCTGATTCTGCAGAAAATTCCCTGAAAATAAACCAATCTTTCCATGTTCTGATGAACACATTTGAAAACTTCCCCGATTATGGAATCTTTGTCCCTATTCTGTTGAATGGAATTCTAAATATCTCCCTGATTGTGTACAAAATCTCCCTGATTGCAAGATGCAAATGTTGTCAGCTCTGGCAAAGTTCCATTCGTTTCTTACAAGGCCAAAAATGAGTAAGCAAAGTGCATAATATTTCACTAATTTGTAAGTGGTATTTTCCCACTGGCGCTGTATGACCTCGAAAACAGTTCACCCTGGTGTTGTACTTTAAATCCTTTCGTGTGTCTTGTAGTAGTTTTTCCTGTGTTTCAAGAGCAGAGAATGGCCCGTTTCCTCCACTAATACTCAGGGAAGTTCCATTATTTGCACCTGCTTCTTGCGCTTAGATTAAATTCCCTTCTACCTGGGTCCAATTTCATAAAGCCTGTGAGCACAAAAACATGCTGAGCACAGAAATTCTTGCTTAGCAGAAACAGTTTACCAGCCAACATTCCATAAAGTTTTGGCGTTGCCACTGATACCCAGCTCATTTCTTGCTTAGTAAAGGAATTTGCTAAGCAGAATTTTCTTAATGAAATTGGGCCCTGATATATGATGTAAACAGGGCCCTGTACCACACTGGCTGCTTAGCACAAACCATTTTTGCTTAGCAGAAATATACAATTGTTCCAGAGGAAATACCTCCGGGGCTATGATTTAGAAATTGAGATTTGTACTTTTTTTCTTAAAACTTGTGACCAAGATGTAATTAACAAAGTAAGATTTTTTGCTTAGCAGTGTGTTGCAATTAAGCCAATCTTTTCTTAAGCCACTAAGCAAACACATTATTCTTGATTAGCCTGAAAGATTTCCAAGTAATGTAAGTTTTTATCAGAAAACAAATTAGCAGACACGTACCCCATGCATTATGTACATAGGTACGTTATGTTCATGTGTACATAATGTACATTGTACGTTGTATGAGGCAAGTGTCTGTTTATTTGTTTTTCAATAAAACGTTTTTGTTGGTTTTAAAAACAAAGTACAGGACTGGTATAAAATTGAATAGTTTCAATCTGAAAGTTAGCATTTTCTAAAGTTTATACCAGTACCAAGCCTCCAGAGAAATGGAATGTGTGTTTACATCTGCTCCTTTCATTTTACAGGAATCTGTAGAAATGGTTAAAGGGAAGTCCACAAGCTCTGTTTAGCAGTTTCAGAAAATAAACATAGATGCACAACCCTAATTTTGATTGCAACAATCAAAGTAAGCAGGTACACAAACATGCCCCCCCCCAAAAAAAAAGACAAATAAATACCCTTTTGTTGATGTGTACTATCACTTTTATTGATATTTTCTGCTTCAAAAAGTTCAAAGTCATGCTGAAAATGAAACTGTGGCCTTGTTCAAAAGCACTATTCTTCTACAAGTGTGTCCACTAATACAATTCTAAACCAAATTGTACATTATAAAGCAGTTGTGCATGTACTTCCTGCAGGCAAAGTTATATAACTCGGTATTTGGGATTCCCTCCGGTCCAGCAAACTATCTCTTTAGCATTGTTCCTGTCCAAACTGGAAGCTTTAAATTTTTGCCAATTCCAGTAGCCACAATGGTGGAAGTAGTTGTTTTGGAAATGCTCATTCATCCTACCCCAAGTGCAACAATACAATTTATTTAATTGGGGAGGTGCCTTTGGGCACTTATTTACCTTCTGTGAGGAACTATACTCTGCCCGAAGGGGGATGGCCCAATTATTTAGTTATTCCTTCCAATTAAATCTGCACGCTCATGGTCGGGTAGTAGTCTTACCTCAGAATCATAACAAACAATAATTGCTGCTAACTCTGTTGAAAAAAATACATATTGAGGAATCAGGAAACATTTAATTTGAAAACCAAGTTATTCACAGCCAATACATTTATGATTGAAATTTTTTGGTTTGATGATTTTTTTTTTTTCAAAGCTGCAGTTTATTTATAATATTTGATAGAGACGGCAGGTGGTTCTTAATTGCTAGTGACAACTCTCTTATTCTAAGCTAAATGGCAGGAACTGTTGTATTTCCATCTTGGAAGGAACAGTAATTAGAGTATACAGATGTTGGAAGTTGGTTGTAACCTGTGCTAAGAGTGCTGCCATAAAGTACAATACACTGTGTTGGATTAATCCTTTAATATCAGGCTGTGACCGTTAAAGTGATGTTAATTACTTCTTTAATTAGACTTTGAAAGGAAAACTTGATTGTGAGGCTCACTTTGATTTACTGTTGGTCTATCTGTTGATCTCAGACTGGAGACCCCCCCCCCCCCCACCCCTCAAAAAAAGGTGAACAAAAGAAAAAAAAGAAAAAGAAAAGAAAACACGCCAAAATACATGAATAAGTAACTGGAGGGTTGTGATGATTATGAGTACAAAGCAAGCGGGCATTAGGAATTGAGGTTTATGGTGAGATTAGGACTATCATTATGTATAGGGGCAAGTTTAAAGTTTGCAAATAGGAAATAGATAGTGAAAGGCAAAACAAGTTTCTAAAACGTTGTTGAGAACAGGGGCTTGGCTTTTCTGCCGTAAGAAAAGCTTTTCGAAAAATGAAATGGGTGATTTGTGTTTTGGTAAAATTACACACATGCCAGCCATGGAGCTGGAAGTCCATGTAGTCAAAACTTTGGGGGTGCAGCATATATCCACATGTATCAGACAGGATTGTACTGCAAAACCATCTCCTTACGCTCTGAATCATCAAACTCTAGGTCTATCCGAAAACCACTACAAAATAATAATGCATGATAAAACTGTTTACCCTAAAGGCGCCTGCAAGACAACTGTATTAATTTTTCCTATAAATGTAACTTTCAGTGAAAAGGTGTGTGGTTTTGCCAAATGTTTAGTATCCACTGTCCTGTTGGTAAGTCATTGTGTCACACGTGTGCCTGTCTGCTGCACGCACAATGTTTGTGAAACATCCAACTCCAAAGCAGGCATTTGTTTGTGTAATTTGACCCCAAATCACCCAGATACTTGTAATTCTGAGAAGACCTCAAGTCTTTGAAGACTGTATGTAAAGGTCAAGACCAAGTATTAAACTTTTTTTTTACATAATTCCTCATAGAAATACTAGCTCAATGCAACTTATATGGGCTGCTGATAAGCCAGTTTGTGTCAAGTGGGCGTGGCTCAGGGTGAAATTGTATCACACTTAACAGGAAGAATGAATGTATCTTTAAAACAAAGAGATTGGGACAGTATGCTCCCTTGAAAAAAACTGCTTTCTCTTTAAAACTGAAATCACCTGTACGGATAAAGAAAGGAAGGTTTTTATTAGAGTTAATATGAGGAAGGGATCAATTGTGAACAGCCTGATTTCAGAATTACTGAATTAGTGTTTGTACGGTAACTCGGTGTCAAGTGCCAATCAACCTGTAAAATATTTCCACTTGAACTGTCCCCTTGAAAAAAAAAAAAAGGAGACAAGATATATTTAAAGAAATGCTTGTTTTCCCCATACATGTAGAGCTAGAGGTACCCTAATACAAGGTAAATTGGTGTCACCTGCTTTGACCATGGTTGTGTGCTCTGTGAAAGGAATTGAAGTGCCTTCAAATTGGCCCTTACATTGGGAAAGTTGTGTCGAATTTTGGAAAGTATAAAGAACTGTTTGTTTTCCTCATACATGCAGAGCTAGAGGTACCCTATTGCAATGTAAATTGGTGTCACCTGCTTTTACCGTGATGATATGCTCAGTGAGAATAATTGAAGTGCCCCTTACAAAGGACAAGTTGCCGTGCTCTTTTTTTACTCTGGTAGCTTTTGGAAAGTAACTGTTTGCTTTCCTCATACACGTAGGGGTACCCTATTATTCCCTAAATTAATGACATTTGCTTTTATATGGTGTGCTCCGTGAACAGAATTGAAGTGCCCCTCACAAGGGAAAGGTTGTAATGCCGTTTACTTTGAATGTGTGGACTTTTGGAAAGTATAAAGAACTGTTTGTTTTCCGTATAGCATGTATAGAGGTGTCCTAATGCAGGGTTCAATTGATATGCCAGTTACTTTTACCACGGGTCGGTGTCCAGTGAAAAGTATTTAGAACTACTTAACTTCAGAGAAGCTCCCCTTACCAGGGGAAATAACTTTTCTTTTTCAAGAGCCAGATGTGTTGACAAATCTACACTCTAATTCTTCAATACAAATGTAAAATGCACACACGTTTGTTGACCTGGTAAATCGAGTTCCTTCTCCTCTTTGTCCTTTCATTGTTTGGACTTTTTAAATTTTATATGAAGCAATGTCCTCAAAGGAGTACAGCGTTTTGTTTGGGTGTATACAGGCAGATTTACCCAAACCAAACACTGCAGTTATAACTTGTCCACTTGTTTATCTCAAAATGGCTTGCTGGTTTTGAAAACCAAAGCGAAGTGAGGGTGCCTCGCTCTGTCCATACACCTGGATCCCTTTTGTGAAAGTTCTCAGTTTCAACTGGTAGACATGCTCATGTACATGTACACTCTGCACCTTTTGGAGTTCGTTCTTGTAGACTGGAGGATTAGAAAGAGTTGGTATTTCCGCACAGAAAGTTGTGCACCTTTTTGATTTCGAGTTGCAAAGAAAGACAGCGTGATGTGTCTCCATGCCAAGTCTAGTCCGGTCGTGAGGATGGCGTCTAACATTGTCTAATGCAAGCACTCCATAGCTATGATTCTTGATGTGTCATGGATGATGGAGTGTCATAGCTGTGTAATACGTGCACCCGGACACCCTTCTAAATGGAATTCTGATTCTTCTGTAAAATACACATGTCCGAATTAATGAATGAGTGTTTGTACATTGTTCTTTATTCAGCGTTTACATTTGCCTTGTCAGTCACTACATATACCTGAGGGGTTGACACAATGTTTCTTTGTCATGATGATTGTTGTATTATTAAATCCCCTCCCCCTCCCCCTTCATGACAAGAAGAGTTTAGACTTAATCATCCAAGGGTTTTACAAACAATGATACATCCTAATTTTGTCATATTAACGAGAAACCTGTTCACATTTGGTCATATTCAGTAGAGGATTTTCCAGTAAGAGGCGTTGGTTTCTTTATTCTGGTCACATGTTTTTATTCTAACACTCTCATGGAATCTTATACCATCCTGGATGGGGGCTCTTCAAGTGTATGTAAGTACAGGCTTCTCTTGTTAGGTTCCCGGTCGATATTCTTACTGTAGACTGAAAGTTACATTGTCTTGATTTCTTGGAAAAGCAGTGGGCTGCAATCTTATAACAAAGTCTTTCAAAGATAACATCTAATATGCTTTAAAAAAGAGAGTATTGTTTGGTCTTCTCAAATTGTACAGTCGAAATATACAAAGTAGACAAGCTGACCAAAAACTCTTGTTTCAAACAATTGATAAATAAATAGCTAAAAAAAACAAAACATCTATCATTGGACATTTTTGTCATTTGTCATTTTACTAAATTTACTAATCTATTCAGTATTCAAGAGCTTTAAAATTTAGTCTGAAGTCATGTTATTTTTCTAATGATGTTTTCGATGTTGAATTCTTTCACCAGGAATATTTAAAACTTGATTTTTGTATTTCTCTACTGCTTTACGAGTCAGAAAACATGAAGTTACACCAGGGTATCAGTTTCACAATCAGCTAAGATTGATCTTAAGATATGTATCAATCTTAAAAGGCTAAGCAAAGTGTGATGTCACAATACAAATCACTGTGGCAGTATTGAAAGCTCATCTTGTTCAAATAGTACTGTACTTTATTTCTTCACTGTCCATTACCTTTTTATGGCCGGATGCTGAGAATCAAAGCTAAGGGTGCATGGGCTAGTAGTAGTAGTCTCTCCCCTTCTTATCTTTTACTTCTTTCTAACAGATTGTTCCCTTTTTTGTATTAAAGTGTGTTTTTTATCTTCTGCGTTGTTGTTGTTTAAATCCTACTGTTATTCAACTGTTTCAGCTCTGTAGCTAAGCACTTTCAGGCTCTGCGTAAGGCGCTTAACATTGTTATTATTAACTTAAATTAATAGTGTTTTGTAAAATTAAGTCCTGGGCCCAATTTCATAGAGCTGCTAAGCACAAAAATTTGCTTAGCATGACATTTCTTCCTTGATAAAAACAAGATTACCAACCAAATTTCCATGTGTTGCATATTGCTTGTTACTGGTAGTCAGCTGTTGTTTGCTTATCCTGAAAATCATGTGGAAATTTGGTTGGTAATCCTGTTTTTATCAAGGAAGAAATTTCATGCTAAGCAAATTTTTGTGCTTAGCAGCTCTATGAAATTGGGCCCTGGAGTGCTGTGGGAAGTAACAAGTATACAGTCCTTTATGATGACACCTCAGTGTTTGGAAATACACAAATTAGTTACCAGTATGCCGGTGTAGTACTTTTGTTGAACATCAACTTAGTACTAATTACAATGTGGATGTGATGAAAAGGCATGTGATTATTGCCACAGATGTACAACATTGGTGATTGGCCCGCTACTGTATAAAAGTGACAGTGTTTGTCATCGATGGATTAATGTCTACATCAGATGCTTTGTGATCGGGGTGTGGTCTTAATGCTAGGTGACAAGAGTTGGGCATCACCTGGATGGGGTTACTAATAATAAAGTCTTGTAACCACACCCTTCACATCTCTCATTAGAACCAGGGCCCAATTTCATAGAGCTGCTAAGCACAAAAATTTGCTTAGCATGAAATTTCTTCCTTGATAAAAACAAGATTACCAACCAAATTTCCATGTGTTGCATATTGCTTGTTACTGGTAATCAGCTGTTGTTTGCTTATCCTGAAAATCATGTGGAAATTTGGTTGGTAATCCTGTTTTTATCGAGGAAGAAATTTCATGCTAAGCAAATTTTTTTGCTTAGCAGCTTTATGAAATTGGGCCCAGGCCTGTGACTTCTCAGGATTTTGTGGTCCTAATTTTGGCATTTTTTTCTGAGGCCTCAAACCTTGAAAAATGTGAACACGGAAACGATTAAGGGAAGAAAGACATGGTCATCTTGTGCTTAGACCTCTAGATTTCTGTTTGCGGTGATGTCAAGAATCTGTAAATCCTGTTAAATGTATTACCTTTGAAGTTCATGAGGTAAAATCTCTAGAGAGTAAATCACCACCTAGTTTCAGGTCTGATACTTCACTGGAGGCAACAGAGGCAACTGCCTACATGCCTCTGGCCATTGCCTAGGTGCCCCTTGAAATGTTCCAGTAGAAATCATAAGTTCCCTCGTGAGGTTGCATTTGCTAAGGAAAAACTGTTTGCCCTTACAACAAGAAATATCAGGCCCACAGATTTTATGCTGAATTTTTGTACAAACACACCCGTTAAAACACTCTGCAGCAGCTTGTATTATTCTTTCCCAAATTTTACACTCTCATGGTTGGTTTTGCATCGATTGCAATCTGAGGCCAATTTCACGAAGCTGCACACTAAGCAGAAAGAGTTGCTAAGCTCATAGGAGTATACATGTACATATTCTAGCAGAAAGACAAGCATTCAACTGTGTGTGTAGTAATTGTGATTGGTTCCTATCTTACTGTTGCTTATAGCAAAGTAATTTGATGAGAAACATTTTCTACGGAACAAGTCTATACGAGCCAATAGACCCCTTGCATATGATGCCACATGCCCAACACAGCGCCCTCACTGAATACAATTTTCCATTGTTTGACCGCAGAGATGGCGGGTAATGCAAGGGGTCCATCAAGATCTCTCTCTCAGCCGTAGTCATGGTAGTGGCTGTGGGAAAACACTGCTAAGTACTTGTGATATAGAGTAAAAGTGCATTGGAGTTCAGACATTGCGTAGGTACTGTAAAGGCAGAATGCACTGTGTACCATGTGATGCCCAAAACCAAATACAGGCCCTTCTCGGAAATAGAGAAAAAGGGAAGGCAACCAAGACATCACCTTTGATAAGAATGCGATGTGATTTTTATTAATTTAAATTTTTATTTTATTTTATGGAAGTCGCCAGAAACACAAGGCCTGAAGGCCACTTCAAGGTGTGGGCTACAATCAACTATTTTTTCCAGGGGCCGTTGCCACCTACTCCTGGGGCTGAAACAGGGTTACCCCCTTTACAGTCCATACGGATGTAGGCTTGGGTATCATCCATCAGAAGCCTGGCTGGTAGAACAGAAAGCACTACCTCCCCAACTTTACAAAGCAATCATGGTTAAGTGTCTTGCTTAAGGACACAAGTGTCACGACCAGGACTCGAACCCACACTCTGCTGATCAAACACCAGAGCTTGAATCCGGTGCTCTTAACCGCTAGGCCACGACACGCCACGCCGTGATGTCTTATTAATATTCTACCACGACACGCCACGCCGTGATGTCTTATTAATATTCTACATGTGGAGAAACACTCATCATAGGTTTAAATTTTTTTTGTTATTTGGAAACTGTTCATTTTTGCCTATTTGTTGAGCAAGTTTTGTCAAGATGTGCCTGGTTTTGGGCATGGAGCGTCTCATATCATTGGTAAACTATGGTATTGTACAAATCATGTCTTACACTTAAAGTAATTGAGCTTTTTTTTGGTGTCTTTTCTCGCACAGTGATGCATCAAGTGCAGCCCAAGTTTGTTACTTGCAGCTCCAAGTCTGACGAAAGATTCCTGAAAGTGGTGAAAGATATTTTAAGTGGTAAGCATCGAAGGGCAACCCCACCTAACTCCTTTCCCTTCCCACCTGTTATTAACCATTCAGTTCCTGGAATCTTCCATTTCTTTCCAGCCACTCTGACGGGAATTTTTTCTAGAAATTGCTTGATTGATTTTTCTTTGAGAGTGGCACAAAGAGACCCTGACGCGACAAAGCCAAGAGAACAAAGTTTCTCTTTGAAGCACCGGCATTTGTTGTTTCTCTATTGAGAAAATACCATATTCGCGCACTGTGACTAGCAAAACTTTTGCTGTGAGACACTGCCGCCAATTGGGTCTATGGCCGGAACCAAGTCTGGAATCTCGGTCTGCTCGGACTTACCTCCATTGACCAATACAATGGTGGAAGCCTCTGGATGCCACATGATCCCTGCCTTGTAACAATAGGACAAAGGATTGAAATCATGGATTACACAATAACCCACGCACAAAGGCAAAATTCCAGCATTGTTTTTACCAACCACCTGTCCGTCTTTGTTTGAGTGAAACATAGCAATTCATGGTGAGTGAATGCTGTGCCTGCTCCATAGGGAAAAGTTGGGGGGGGGGGCTTTGTTCCGGTCTTCTGAAGTGGCACGAAAAAGAACAAAATGCATGCCACTTGAATTCTAGCAGGGAACATATTGGCGTGTCAACATGACATCTGGCGTCGACTGGTTAATGGAGCCGCAGTTCAAATCTCAGAACAAAGGAATTCCGTAGACTAAAAATAAAAAAAACCATACACACTGTAAATGGTTTTTAGAATTGGCACGACAAGTTTCCTTAGAAGACGTTTTCCAATCAGAATGACTTTGAAATAATCCAAACAGAAAGTCATCCTGTATGATTAAGTTGAAACTAGGGGGCTTTCCCGGATATTGATTCTGCCATACACAGAGTGTTCTCAGTATGTATCAAGGGGATACGGGTTAAGGGATCATGTAAAAAAAAAGGAAAGAAAAAAAAAAAAAAAAGAATCTTCAAGTTTCACATCACTTCATGTTTTACTACAAGCTTTCCACACCCTTCCTCTTCATTTCCAACTTGTCTTCATTCAATGCAATTTGCTTTTCTCATAACGGGGGGGGGGGGGGGGGGGGGGGGGGGGGGTAATGAGGACCCTGTAGGCAATCCCACTGTCTCTAATCAGTATATTAAATTACACCAATTAGAGGACCATGTTAAATTAACAAGTTTCAGCCTTGTAAGCTAAATGCACGGACATGAAACCTAACTGCACTCACACTCTTAAACTTGACAGCGACTGGTCCGTATCAAACGTTGCGTGGAGGAAAATCACTCATATCCTTTTGGCCATTGCCATTAACAAAAGCACGCTATTATGAAGTGTAACACCAGGATACAATGACTTGCGAGAAAATCTTGGTCATTTCTCATATTTCCCTCGGCGCAGTCGGAGGATGTCTTATTCGAGGTCCTGTCATCGGAGAAGGTAAACAGTTCTGTCACCTTTTTCGCAGAACTGATGAAGCAAATTTGATTGTTTGAATCTTGCTGGTGATGGGTTGCAAAGATTTATCATGGTACAGACGGCTTGTGAGATCTGACACATTTTTTCAGTTTTCCATTTATGACATGCAATTGTTAGAAAACAGCTAGCATAAACATTACACACAGTGTTCAGTATTACATTGGAGACCTAATTTGCACATTGATCTGGGCCCAATTTCATGGCTCTGCTTACTGCCGAATTCTATGCTTGCTGTCACCATTCTTCGCTTACTGTGCAAGCGCTGAATTTCTGTGCTAGCTGTGTAAGTGAAGAATGCCTAGTAACGTGGAGTACGCACGCGTACAATTTTCTGCCCTTGAAATAGGCTTGACGTAAGCGCAGAATTCCCTGCTTTCGTTAGGGCCGATTCTTTGCTTACGGTAAGCAGAGCCATGAAATTGGGCCCAGGTGTTGCAAAAGTTGGCCTGCACTGGAAGAAAAAATGGGTTTGTGCTTTTAAAACTGGCGGAAGCCAGATTTCAAGCTAAACTGACTGGATTCAAAAGTGTGCCAAAGTGTAATCAAGTTTGTAGGCTTTCGTATCCCAGAATGTTGTGTTTATGTGAGGATGTTTTTTTAAAGTTTCAATCAAGCCAAAAGGAACAGGATACCATTCACAGATGGTATATGTGGCGCTGTAATTTGGTTGGTAACCTGATTCTGTTAAGCATAATTTTCTTAAGCTTGTTAGCTGCTTTTTGTGCTTAAGCAGCTCTACGAAATTGGGCCCTTATGCTTAGTGTCTAGGTGGAGCGGATGCTTCTTTAATATAGGTGTTACTGTACAGAATCCTGTACTGTAGAGGCGGGGGACTTAAGCGAATCTACTAACAGGAACTTTCTGATGACCTGAGGATGGTTGGTTTTGGCTGGAATCAGCTTTACTAAGTCACTCAAAAAGCCAAACAATGGAAACAAACAATTACAATGCTACGACGTAGTCACAGAGCAACACCTGTGCGTTGCTCACGCACAGACTTTACCATGGTGATGATGTGCACTTTCCTCCAATAAAAACAAAAACATTTACAGGGCAATTTCTTTTACATGGTAGCCTCTGGACTACATGGGAAAAAAACACACACAAAAAAACCACAAAAAAACCTGAACTAAATATGTACAAGGAGCAATTTGTCATGATGATGAAGGATAACATATGAACTATGATCTTTGGTGAAGTCCATAGCGGAACCCTTTAAACAATGAAGTGTGACTGCACAATAGACCTTATGCACATGACGTCATTTCAGTAGGGCGCCCTCACCTAGAGGTCAAAAGGAGGTTGTTCATTGGCCAATCCTGTGCGCCGCGCGTACAAATCTGTGCGATTCGATTGTTTCGTCACCGTTATTCCAAGACAAAAACCTGGATGTGGACACTTGGGACAAAGAAACCTTTGCCCCACTTCATGACAGTGTCTCAAACAATAAACAGTGTGAAGTGATTGATTGAAAGGTAATAGGGTGTACTCCGGGGTTACAAGGGGAGTACTACTCCCCTTGTATCGCCGCCCCCCCCCTTCCCCCCACTCTTGCGCCCCTCTTCTCTACGGTCTCAGGATCCTCTAGGCTCTGGGATCCTGCCATGCGTACCATCCCAAGAGTCTTGTCTTGAGATGTCAACAAGAATTATGAGATATCATCTAGGCGTCACAGAGTCTCCGACATAGGGGCTTCAAGGAAGCTGTGTAGATGCACACTCAAACTGTTAGCATTGGGCACTAAACTTGGTCCAGGGTCTGATGCAAAAAAATGCACCGTTTTCCCCCTCGTTTTGAGTCCAAGAAAGTTGGTAATTATTTGTAGAACTTCTTGGAAGTTTGACGGGAAATGCATGGTTGTTGATTTAATATATTTAAGACTTAATAATAATTTGACTGGTAAAACATTTGCGTGAATACCATTGTAAATGTTTTTTCATATATCAACTAATAAACCACAAGGGAAAATGGCTGGATAAATTTTAAATGATTTGGGGTTGAACAAAGACAAATTTACTAGGGCGTGATTTGAACTAACGATCCTCCAGATTAACGTGCCGGCGCTCTACCAACTGAGCAGAACGCTTTTGTAATATGTAAGAATGAAAGCTCTTCATGAATCCTTGTCATTAACATTTATGAACCATATTGAAATTTTAAAATATTATTTCGGTTATTTTTTTTAGAAGAAGACCCTCGAATGCAGCGTGTTCCCCAAGGAACGATGCTTTTGTCGTTAGATATCTAAACTAAGTTCAGTGGAAATCCCCATTCCTTTGTATAAATTGGACCTAATCCTAGCTGTGCAAATTCCAGTGTCTAGAGGGGAACACACAATTTTCCTTGTAAATTGACATATTGGTGAAGTACTCGAAGAAGCATTCGGCATGTTCTGGCACGGAGCATTTCTCGGCAACAGTAAATCATTCGTGCCTGATATCCCTCGTTGAGTGTAAGTCTTATCAACATGTTTATCTTGGCAAATCAGGCTTTCCTGAGCTTCAACATTGTACCACTTACTCACTCAACATACCAAAGGTAAAAGTCAACTATACACTGAAGACTACTGACTACATACATGTACAACCTAAAAGTTTCAGCGCATTCTTGAGTTCAGACCGAGTGGTCGCATTTTGTCACAGGTTAAACATCTTTGAATTGTCCGGCGTTCAGAGTGCATTTGAAGACGGAATTGGACAGGATGTTCAGTTAGAAGCTGGTGAGAGTGAAGTGCCTCCACGATGTCTGTGAATTGTCCCTGGATGTTTAATTTGTTACACACCATCTGAGGTGTAATGAAGACACTGCAGGGGTTGATCAGAAGAAGAACTATCGGGTCCCGAGAAAAAACAAGTGGCTGAAGGTTAAGAGTGACAGCACTCTCCGTCTTAGTGTTGTGTAGAACATTTAACAGATTAAGATATTCAACAGCTAGGCCTATATATTGTGTACCTGCCAATTCTCCAAACTTCAGTTGAAAGCTGCTAGGGTTCTCCCCATCAACAGGCTAGCATGTTGGGGCTACAATGTGCGATACATCCCCCCCAAAAAAATAAAATAAAATAAAATAAAATAAAATAATAATAAATAAATAAATAAATAAATAAATAAAAATAATAATAAATAATAAATAATAAATAAATAATAAATAAATAAAATAATAACTAAAATAAATAAATAAAGTAAAAAATAAATAACAATAAATAAATAAGTAACTAAATAAATAAATGAATAAATAAACAAATTTTACATAAACATCAAATAAAACCACTTTGAATTCCCCAGATTGCACAGTGCAGCTTGTAAAACCAAACATAAACTTCAAGTGACCGTGTTTTAATTCAACATGCTCCGGCAAAACTTTGCAAGGTTTGGGTCTAGAATGCCCCACAGTTTTGAAAAATCCTGGGGGAAACCCTGCTGAGTGTGTCATTCAGTCTTCTAAAGGAAGATACAGCATTTATAAAGAATACAAGCAACAGCTTCAACATTTCATTACACTGTACATTCATCTCATGTGCAGGCTTGGAATTACACAGAGGCCATGGCCTCTGTTGCCCCTGGTCTTGGCCTTGGTGGCTCTTCAAAAAAGAATCTTATAGACTTTGAGAGTTTTCCAGTGGAAGTGCCCTTTGCAAAATGAAAATGGCCTTGCCCTCTCAAAGATGAAAGTCCAGGCCTGCATGTGGTTACGGACTAAAGGCCTTGTCACACAGAGCAATTTTTAGAGGCAACTTGGAGGCAAACAGTTGCACTGCATGCAAAAGGAACACTTGGGCAGCACAACAGACATTTTTCTGACACTATCTTACTGTCCCCAAGAAATTAACAAGTGACTGTTTTTTCCTTCTCAGAGATTGCCTGGAACTTGTTGCCTGTAAATTGCCCCGTTTGACTTTACCCCAAGATAGTCCCTTCCTTGTGACATTCCAATGGTCCAGCACTGTTTGATAATTCAACACCCAGACACACTTTAATGATAGTTGCTCGTCTGAACTCCCATCAAGCTGAAGGTGACTAAGCCAGCTAACCAAATTATTATGCTACTAAACAGATCACCTCATAAATTAGGCAAACTCTTCTTATTGTCTTAATATGAATCCAACTGTTTTATTAAAAATCGACCTCTGGATCTCCGACAGTTCTACTTCATCTACTACCCACCCCATAACACCACTCGGAATTCCTGATTACGCCGTCCACACAACGTTTGCGTTCTCTTTCCAACATCCACGCGAGGAAACATCAATTAAATGTATCTTAAATAATGACCTTGATTGATTTAACCAGCATTAGCCACACTCATTTTGTGGTCAGTTGAGCCCCAATTAACATTCTGACAAACGTAGGAGTAAGTTTCTTGTAAATGTGGCTTTTCAGAGAAAAAAAGGTTCATCTCTCTTTCGTGAGATGAAAAAAAAAAGTTCATGAATTGGAGAGGATATTTTGAAAGTTGTTGAATGATGACAGAGTGCAGAACCGCGATGGTGCCAGTACAAACGGTGGATTTTGTTTTTGGAAGGTTGTGGGACTTTCCTGTTGTAATGAGTACTTCCACTAGAAAATAGAAATACCTTTTGGATGGCCAGCGAGGCAAAAAAGGTTTTGGTTAGTGATTTTTCGGGTGGGGGTTTTGGGAGGGTCTTTCATAAGAATGCTTAATCCTAATCCTCTAATCTGGCAGGCAGGTGATGGGATTGTGCCTTTGATGATGCAAGCCTGCATGGAATCTGGCACACTGCCAAGTATGTCATGAGAAAGATACTTTGCTATAGGGCCATTGCAGATTTTTTCCATGAAAAAAATTAGGTAGACTAACCAGCAACGGCAGCCATTTTGAAAATTTTGAAAATTGCTTGTTATTCTACTGATTTTCATATGAACGAGAGTGGACTTTACCTGTTTACGTTTGTAGTCTTGTCATTTAGCCTTCGAGAAAGACTCAAAACGTCAGGCCACTAACTGTTTTTTTTTTGCAGTTTTTTCAAAGGACAGATCTACGATGGCCCTGTAGTCAAATGTCTCTCTCATGACATACTCTGACTGTACTGTGCCAAAATCCATGCTTGTATCATCAAAGGCACCATTCCCACAAATATTTCCCCATCTCTATCCCACTATCCTTGTATGTTTATCCTCTTTGCCGAAATGAAGGATTCAGGACTGAGGGCTGTAGGCCCAAATAACAATTACTTATCACAGGGTCATCAGGTTTTCCAATCTTACCCAAGTCCAAGATTTTGGTGTGGAGTGGCGTAAGAGAGGAGGATATTAGAGGATTGAGGTCCTGTTGAGGCAAAAAGGCCTCAGGAGTAAGGGTTTAGATACATGTTTTTTAGGTAGTAGACTATTACAGCAAACTTGAATTGCTTTATATTGCCACAAAACGATATTGCTGAACTGGGCCTGTAAGTACAGAATAGTCTGTCCCCCTTTTTCATACTGCCAGGCAATTTCTGAATTGTTGGCTACGGCTGGATCACCCCCATCATCATGTGTTGAAGTATAGGACATCTTTTACAACACCCTTAGCAACAGTCAAAGCCGTAGCTGCAGTCGCCAACTGGGACACGGCCTTGGCATCGGTGTTTATAGTTGTCTCTCTTAGGAAACGTGACCGAAAAGACCACAATACAATTAACTTCAAGACTTTCCGTGTAGAGTTTGATTCATACTGATGGGGTGCTTTTAAGCATTCTTACTTTTAATACATTGTAAACGTAAACCACTTTTTAACAGACATATTGAGTACTTTCAAAATTCTATACAGGATCTTGATTTAGTGTTGAGGCCTCGACCAATGTTAGCTCAAGTCCAAACGTTCTTTTTGTTGTTGTTGATGCTACTACAAGGCTGTTTACAGACCTTAGGATAAGTAGGTACGACAGGCAATGCTCTCTAAAAAAAAAAGTACAATGGCTGGCAAGCGTGCTGAGATTTGGAAAGGGGAGAAAACCTGCTCTGTCATTTCGGAGTGTGTTATCAGTCAACCCACTGCATGTACGCCAGCAAACAGGCCTCGTCCTTGGTTGTGCATGTTGTGTGTGTATGAGAAGTGACGCTGGGTTTAACTGGTGACCAACTGTTGCTCATCAGCTGGCCTCTTATGTCACACTTGATGACACACCAGCCACACAGTGCAACGGGGTCACGTTCCTGGCTTTTCTTTTTGAAGTCTTGAAGAAACATATTTGTTTGATTTTTTTCCTGGTTGCTTTGCCTGGCTGTAGGCTGGAGGGTTCAAGGTTCGTGTCCAAACCAAGGATTTGAGAGCTACTTTCACTGGAGGTCTAGATTTTATTTTTGCTCCTTTTTTTTGGGGGGGGGGAGGGCATTGGGTTGACTTTTGAATTTTGAGGCAAAGAACATCAGGTGAATTTGAGTAAATAACTCAAACTCTGTAAGGACCCCCGTATGGTCAAAAACAGACTTCTTGTATGTGATTATATTTTGTTGTTTTGTCTTGAAGAAGACATTTAGAGAGCTGTATACTGTTGCTCCATCGTTCTGATTTGAAGGCCAGTCTGCAAAAAGAAAGAAAAGCAAACTTTTTTGACTTAATCTTTATATTTTTTAACAAAGACAGCACCTGCATGTCGGACCAAGACTGACTGCTTTGTAGTCCAATAAAAATACTCCAGTTAACTTTTTTGAAATGAATCTTCTTTTTAAAGTTACATCACGACTTTTGAGGAAGTTACTCGGACGCAATGTCTTAAGAAGTTAACAAGCTTAGAGGTGTTTTTCATGGTTTTCTTTTTTTTTGTCATGGAATGGAAATCACCACGAGTTCCTGGAGCTTAAGATGATGATTTGGCTCAATGTAGTATTAACACTCCTCCACTGAAAATCCAAAATATCCTTCAGACTCGATACGGTCAGTGTTTTGATTACGGGGTTTTGGAGTATGGTATACCCCGTGCAGACGTTGAATCACGATACTATTTGTAGCTTCTAAACCAGGGGGCTCAGCATATCTTCCGTCTTTCCCATAAGGGGCTCTTGCAATTATCTTGGGGTAGTCTGCGAAAAGGCTGTACACAGAGTTGACACACTGTGAGTGTACTTTAAGCTGGTGATCCCAATGCCAGGGTGAATTATTCCTCCAAACCCTGTGAATTGTTCGCTCCTCATTAAGGGGGAGGGGAGGCGTGCGACGGCATTACTCAACCCTTCACTAGTGATTAAGGAGAGAGAACAACGAGGTTGGAGAGTGGGTACTTACTGCCGGGGTGACAAGTGGAGCAGATGGGAGGATGTCCTTGTTTTCCTATAAGGGTATCATGATTCAACTTTGAATGTAACAACGGTAACTTTGAGCGTGAAGAAAAACGATCTCATCGAGCTGGCTCTGATGTCTCGACGATTGGGGTGGTATTTTCTGGGGGGTGTTGAAAGCAATAGTTTGATGTGATGCATGTGTTGGTGGAGCTTGCTGGGTGTGGGGAAGAAAAACGAAATTTGATCTAGATAGTGGTGAGGTTTTACACAACTGACTGAAATATCTACTCAGACAAGCTTTATTCAAGATGATAGTGTTTGAACAACAATCAACTCAGCTGTACTGTACTTTCACCTTTCAATTCAAATTTACAGTTTTCTAATCAGGGGTGTGAATGTACAAGACTGACAAATCCTAGAGGCTCTACAAATGAAACCATCTAAACTGTGATTGTGTCACACTTAAGAGGATTTACAGACTCTCTGTACAATCGCGAGCAGAAATGTACAGGTCTGGACCACAATAATGCCTTTGTCTTCCTTCCCCTTATGGTCATTTCAAGTCTTTCAAGAAAGTTTGGGGGCAGAGGGAAAGCTTTGAGAACATTCAGAGATCTTAAGAAGTAAAAAATATTCCCTGGCAAATCGTGGATCAGGTAAATATTTCTATGAAAAGTTACAAGTTATGCTCAAAAGTTAAGCATATTTTGAGCATTATAACTGCAGCTCTGTTGAGAGTAAAATGGATGGTGTTATTTGAGCTTTCTCAACGTAATAACATTTGTCCACCTCACATGGTCCAGTCCACGATAGAAAGATTGTATGTATAGTCAGTGTATATTCAGTTGGCGGTAATGCCATACTTTTCTGTGTAGATTTGTTCTTTGAGAACTTGTCTTGCTATAATTGTATTTTTCGAAACTAATTTCCTGGCTTGACGTCATAATTTTATTTATTGATAATAACAATTGTTTATTATGTATAACTAACCATTCAATATAACACCTGTAACAGTAGGGCTACCCTGTGTTTTATGCACCTTCACAATTAGTCGGACAAATAAGGGACATTTTGGGGGGGAACTGTGCCTTTGATGACACAATCATTGAATTTGGCACACAGCCAAAGTATGTCATGAGAAAGATGTTTGTCTATAGAGCCACCATAGATTTGTTCTTCAGAAGAAAAAAATATATATAAACAGGGCTGGTAGAATAACAAGCAATTTTCAAAATGGCTGCAATTGCTTTGTTATTTACTTGTATTTTTTCGAAGGACAAATCTGCAATGGCCCTATAGACAAATATCTATCTCATGACATACTCTGACTGTGTGTCACATTCCATGCTTGTATCACCAAAGGCATAGTCAATCCCATCATTTACCTGCCGTACTAATAGGGTCATCATCCAGGTAGTGATCACTTCACTTGTCTGTCAGTTGCCCTAACACTCCGATTAGGAAATATCCCCCTTCCTACATCTTCTGATCTTCCTCGCCATCTAGCGTCTAATGAGTCATATGGGTGACCCCCGTGAGCCCGGTCAGGTATACCCCACTCCACAGGTAGTCCAGGGGGGTAGTCTGTTGGCCCACTCGGTACTCAGGTAGTCCACGGCCTTGTAGGAGGAACCGATGGTGTCCACTGAACAAACCGCAGGTCCTTCCTCTATGGTCAGTCAGAGCTCCTCTCTGTCACACTCCTGGGTTTTTCCCCTGGCTGGAGCCTTCACAGGCAACCTTGACAAGTTTGTCTCCATGTCTAGGGACCAGAGGTGTCTACTGTAACACCCACTCTCACCCCAGGATAAAAAATACAGAACACTGACACCTCATACTTATGATAACTGGAACAATTTTGTGTCATTTTTTGTTAAAGGTTCAGTGTGCATTCATGTTGTGTTTTCATTTTTATATAAAAAAAAATATAGAGAGTTTTAAAACAGCGTAATTCATTTAAGTTTTTTTTTCTTCTTGAGTTGTGAGGCCTTTTAGTCTTTTTGATTGTGATCATTCCACGCATTCATGGCATTGAGCTGAGGATAAATTAGAACATATTCACCAACAATTAATGAAATTTCAACTAAGGCATTCAGTACGGAACTTTCACTTTGAGCAAATACTTTGACTTCTCGCATAACCACTACCATGCCGCGAACAATTTAGAATAGCTAAGAATTTCTTGTGAAATCTTAAAATTGGCACTGTGAGAGGCTTTCTCCATGTGTGGAGTCACCTGGCTCATAGCCACGGCCGACCGTCTCATCTCCACTTCAGAGAATCATCAAGGACCCTAAAAAGCACCCACGCGTCTCAGTCATCAGTCACGCAAGCTAAAACCACAAGCATGAGGTGATCTCACATCCAAGTACCGATTGCGGTTAACAGCAATCACAGGTTCACCCATGTCATGCCTCCCCCCCCCCCTCCGCCCCCCTGCTCCACTCTCGTGCATTCAATAATAAAAACAAAGAAGTTTTACCCCAAAAAAACAACAACTTAAGATGGCCATTTATGGATGCTGAATTTGTCTAAGAGATCCTTCGTAATTGTTGTTGCTGACATGGAAGTCTTTACACAAAATAGGTCTTTATAATTCCAAATATAGCCCTGCATACCAATGAAGAAAAAAAAAAAGCACTTTGGGACATCCATCAGGTGCTGTATAAGAACTGTTTAATAGTATTTTGTGTGTGTCAGTGTGTGTAAGTTGTAACAGTAAACTCTAGTCCAACTGTCTTTAGTAAATACAATGGGATTGTTTGTCCAGTTGTCTGTGCTTGGTAAGTACAAGTATGTTTTTGTCAGGGTTTCAACAGTGGTTTACAACATCGAGGCGCCATGCATGAGAAACTACCCCCCTCCCCCCACCAGCCAGCTGTACGGGCCCATACCGTAATTTAACAGACCCTATTGTTGTTTGATCATTCTGTTATTCTTCTTCCCAAAGTACCAATCCATCAGCTTTGCCAGGTCATCCGGAGTCCAGACCCTGTGTGAGTTATTTGGCACTTGATCTCAGTGTTATATCAGATTTTTATTATTTCCAAGGTACCAGTCCATCAGCTTTACCAGGTTATCCGGAGTCCAAACCCTGTTTGAATTAGTGCACTTGATCTCATTGTTTTATCATCCTCATTCTTCTTCCCAAGGTACCAGCCCATTGGCTTTACAGGGTCATCCAGAGTCCAAACCCTGTTTGAGTTAGTGCACTTGATCTCATTGTTTTATCATTCTGATTCTCCTTCCCAAGGTACCAGTCCATCAGCTTTGCCAGATCATCCAGAGACGAATCCAACCACAACAGGAGATAGAGAAGGAGACCTTCAGTTCCTACCAAGCATCGATTACAGTGAGTTTCTATTGCCTGTATGTCATTGTTCATCTGCCCATCTGGAGACTGGAGGCCAGAGCCTAAAGCCCAGAGCCCACCCTCTTGTCTCCTCGCAGCTGGTGTGTCCTTTGCCTTATCATTGAAACCAATCTGGGGGGGGGTGCTTATTCCTGTTAACTTTATAATTTGGACGCCAACCGTTGACAGTTGGGTGTCTGGAGTGATAATGATGTTTCCAACACAACTAGATGGTATACCATCCGTTGTTTAACACTTTATCCGATTTTGTGTGCAAAGACTGTGGAAGAAAAATTACGCATGGATTGTATTGCATTCCAGTGCAGTAGTTCCAGCAGTTATGTTAGTTTTCAGACACCCACTTTAAGTTAACCCATGAAAAGTTTATCAAATAATACGCGTACGTGCTCACTTTTCGAGAAAATGTCAGTAAATATGCTAACTGTCAGACTGTTATCACATCGTGCCACTGTTTTTTATGAAGAGCCACATAAATGTTAAAATGACAAACGGGAATGGAAATATATCTCCGAAATTGCATTTTGCGTGTCCACCAAGAGCCGCACGCCCCCAAAGATGCGTGTAATACATTGCAACAGAAGAGTGTACGTGAAGGTCACGTTGTTTTTCGGGTTTCACGAAGAACAACGGAGGTCAAGACTTATTCTCAGGTTTTCTTTGTCGATCTGTTAAATTTATTTTAAAATACAAGTCAATATGCAAAATACAAGTCAATATGGTTGGGACGAACATGGCCACGGAAGTTGGAATATGCGCAAGACTTTCACAGTCTGTAACCCCTAAAACTCGAATGATGTATGGACTCAAACTCAAAATATCCTGCCACAAAATGGCACATATGATAACACAGCTATAAAACTGTTATTAATTCTATCACTGAAGATTTGAAACAGATTTTTGAGAACCTAATCCTTCTCGTTTCCTATTTTTTAAGATATAGTTCATCGAGGCCAAGACATTCCTTAAAGAACCTTACTGTTCTTCTTCCTCTGTCTCCAGATCTCCCTCATCGATAATCATAAAACTTACCAGACCCAATCTTTTCATTTTTAAATGGAGATTCTCTATTGGGAATAACATGCCCCTATTTCCTAAAGGCCGTTTATTTTTTATAAAGCAAATTTTGATGGTTAATGTACAGTAGTCGGTAGTAGCCATCTGTGTGTAATAACGTTGCAATGATAATATTAAAGGCAAAGTATACCTTTGGTTTTCGGAAATTTTTGGTTCTAATCCTATATAAATGTAGATTTATACATCAAAACTAATCTGTTAAAACAATTTCAAAAGCGTTTTTTGAGATATCGCGGAAAATTTGGAGCGGTTTTATGTCCACGCAGAAAGAACAAACTGTAATTGGAATACATGATCTGATAAACAGTTCATGCATGAAGCGTTTCTCAGATTGAAATCTTTTCAATCCCTCTCTCTAAAAGCACATTCCTTAGAAGGGAACCGTGTCTCAAAATTATCAACAGCTGCAGTGCTTCTTACTAAGCAAGTTTTTATGGTCATAAATGTTTGGAGTAATTGCCAAAGGTTATACCCTCCCTTCACCTGAAATGCTTGTGGTACTCGCTGCTAATGAAAGGATTCGCCTCCTGTGACAGCCTCCTGTCACCAGACATGGTTGGTCATTTTCTAGCGGTTAAGACACCTGTTCAGGATTGCTGGGGTCTTGGGTTTGAATCCCACCCGAGTAGCCTGTGGCTTATTTTCCGTAGGACTCAGAACTGAGTAAACAGTGCTTTTTACAAGTGGATGTAAGGGTTCAAACCAAAATAACGCTGTAGCAAAGAAAACTATACTTCAAAAACTAATTGATTTGAACATTTTGTTACCAGGGGCCAAACACAGTTCAAAAACAAATAGACTATTTTGGTGGCACACTGCAAGCTTTGTGCACATTTGGCTGCACACAGTAAGCATCTCTTATGAAGCATGGGTACAAAATAGAAAGTCTGCTAACTGCTTACAAGCTGCGTAAATTGATTTAAACATTTTATTACCAGTGGCCAATTTTATAGAGCTGCTTTTTGCTTAACACATTTCTGCTCAACAAAAATTATTAGGAAATCTTATTCTAGTTAGCCAAATTGTTTTGTGCTTAGTTACTTTTTTTGCTTAAGCGACTCTGTGACATTGGGCCCATGGTCACGATGGTTCAGTTTTGTTATGTGCAAAATTTGATATGCACAGAGCAATCTTTCTTAGCAGAAATACCAAAAGCAATGTCATTCGTTTGATTATTTTGCTTAGCTGATGAATTTCCTTAGTAATATTTCTGCTTAACTTCATTTTATGTAGGATTGGGAACTTTGTTTAGGGGCCTGGGATAACAATCTAGAAGGTGGACACTAAGGTTGTGGTAACCGCAAATCTTAGTTTCTAGAATGCTTTTGTTGTCTAGTTTATCTGAGAGGTTTTCTCAAAAACAGGATGAAACTTTTTCATTAAGGAACTTTTATGATTTACTGCTTGAAAACAAGGGATTCTCTGAAGACTACCTTTATAAGGTGACCTTGTTGACAGGAAGGTGAGAGAGCTTCTTTTTTATGTGTACGGAATTACTCCGAAGATAACAAGTTGTCATGTCTGGTAATACTTATTTTTTGTCAGTTGTTTGTGTGACCCAAGTTCCCGAGGTGAAAACCAGATCCCTTTTGCCTTGATTATTGGCACTGGTCCGTTGCGAAGAGGGACCAGCCCAGCCATCCCTTGTCGTTAATTTAGTCGAGGGCTTAATGCGACCAAATTTGTCATCAGAACACTCATCGCTAAGTATCTGGGTTTTGTCAACGACGGTCAAGTTTCAAGGTCGGATTAAGATAACTGTTGCCAGTATAATTGATATATAGTTGTCGTTGGGCAGCTGGATCGAGACGAGGCCCTATATGAGTTTTGATAGATATCTCCAATTTCACTTCATGAGATCAGTCATAAATTTATTCTTGGATCGCCACCGAGCGGTCAAGCTGCAAGGGTCGAAATCAGGAGCAGATTGACTGTCAGCAATGTTATAATTGATACAGTTATTGGTCAGGTGCTGAAAATCGCATGGGGCTTTTCCCGTGGTTGATTGATCTGATCGATGATTAAACTGTCAGAAGGTACAGTCACCGTTCCCGCTAAAAAAAATAAATGGAGTATTAACATTCTTATTAATAATTCACAGGTAAGTTGATGGTTGGGTAAGGTTTGCTACCCTGCTTGTGAGTTTGATTGATGGATCGTTGCCTTGATTGATGGTATCATTTAGCATAATTTTCCATCAATGTACAGCCACCGGCTTGTTTCATTTATACATTTTTTTAAAGTCATGGTTATTCGGAGTCAATTCATCTGAAAAGGCCTGGCTACAAGTGTGGGATAAATTGGCTAAGGTTGACTTGATTGATTGCCCATACAGTCATAAAGTGTCAGAAAAGCAATCATAGTTAACCAATCTCTGTCAAATCAAACGATCTTGTCGACCATTTGGAATTTGCTCTGAAGGCAAGAGTTTGAAAAAAATTACATGCATCGCAAAAGAGCGTGTGTATTGGGGGGTCACAGTTACCCCAGTTAACAGATCGAGATTTTTGGTGAGGGTGTACGGTGCAGCTACTAGAAGATGACTCAAAGTTTGTAATCATAACTGACTTACAACGGGGGGTGCTAACTTGGAAAGCTTTTTCAAATCTTGCAGAATGTGTGGCAGCAGATCCAATTACACGAAGTCGTATTAACGAGGGGTGAATCCCCTGTGGTCCATTCCCCAATGGCTCTACTCCACTGAATCACAGGACAAGAGTGTTTATCGAATTTGCCACTAAAATAAGAAAATCCTTATTCTTCTCTGTATCTAGATACCAATTTTGTATCCTGTTGAAGTTGTTAACGAACGAGAGTCACTGCTGCTTCGGTTAAGAACTAATCAGAAGGTTTTGTTATTTTTTACAAACTTAGATCAATTTCCCGAAGATCTGGTTAACAGGGCTGCCAACTCTCCCTGATTCTTCAGAAAGTTCCTTGAGAATAAAACCAATCTTTCCATGTTATGATGAACAAATTTGACAATCTCCCTGATTATGGAAACGTTGTCCCTATTATGTTGAATGTAATTCTAAATATCTCTCTGATTGTTCTACAAAATCTCACTGATTGCGAGATGCAAATGTTGGCGCCTCTGGGTTACACTTACAAAGGATATTCCTTGGCTTGTTTCTTTGGGGAGGAGAAGATGGAAGTAACTATGTTTCTCTAGAATTTCTAAACTCTCTAGGAATTAACACCCAGTACATTTAGGGTTCTTCGTCCTCTGCCAAGTGAAGGACCCATAGTTTCTATCCTACCATCAGTTCTTGACTTATGGTACGTAGGAAAAGCTACACGTATACAATTTGATGCTCTCTTCACAAGCCCCCAAAAATTGCAGCAGCAAGTTGAATTTTCAGTCTACTACAGTTGTGCCATGTTGGGCCTAGCGGTCAAGCAGAATGGACTAAGCATTCTCCAGAAGAGGGTCAGAGCACACTGATCGAATCAACGAGCATAAACCGGCTCTTCTCAGAGCCACCACTACTCACAAAAGAGATTCTTACATGGCGTCACCGCAAACCTTACTGACTTCGTAATGGACTCAATGTTTGGTGTTTCTGATCAGCAGAGTGTGGGTTCAAGTCCCGGTCTTGACACTTGTGTCTTTAACCCTATAGAGACCACGGCGGCCACAAACGGCTTGTACCAAAATGCCCATAGCAAACGGCTGCAAGATCTGACCGACTTCCTTCAACCAAAAAGGTCAATGTAAAGGTCATGACCCAAATTGAAATTTTCCAGTGTTTCCAATGTTAACGTAGTATCTATGTTTCTAAAAGCAAAACAAAATTTTTGATTTATATCTTTGGGGGGACACTTTTACAAGATTAAAAACATCTCAAAAAATTTACAACATGAGCGTATGGTGATGATTTCACAGAAATCAATTGTCTCTAAAGGGTTAAGCAAGACACTTTCATTCCTCAGAAGAGGACATAAAGCTGTTGGTCCCATGTGTTGTCTCATGTACGTAAAAGAACCCAGTTACACTTATCACTAAGAGAAAGGGTTTCCAGCAGTGGCTGCTGAACACACCTTCACAGCTTCTTGTAAAACCTTATAAGGTGCTGCAAAAGTGGGTCTTATAATTCATAAACTTGAATAAAACCCGTCTTAAACAACAGCAATAAGTGTTTTGAGATGCTCATAGATAAAGCGATGTATAAAAACCTAGTTGTTATACTAGTTATTACTCAGTCATTGACCCTTTTTATTACCAGAATTCCCCGGCAATGGAATTAAGCAAGGGCTATGATTCCTGTTTCTGTCTTCAAGTTTGCAATGACCTTCACCCTCCTTCTCCAGGCTTAGCATGCAACTCCACAGGGACATCTTGGGTTCTCCAGCCTCTGGAGACCGTCTTTTTTTTTTTTTCCTTCTTGTGCTGGCATTGTCAAGGATGGTTGAAATGAAGAAATGACTGACGCACATCAGCAACCGTCTTAATGTCGAATTCCTGTTAAATTTGTGGGTAACCTGTTGAGATCACACCGAAGATGATGGAAAGAAATCAAAACATAGGACTCGGCATGGATCGGCTAATGCGAGCACGTACTGCAGGCCAGGAGTTCCGCTTCAATTATGATGATGGCAATGGACTGAGACAAAGTAAATACTTAACAGAGTGCTGAGTGTGTTACATGTATGTGCACATCACGTTCCCCCCTCCATCCCATCCCTCATAAGACCTCCTTGCATTTGACGTCATAAGCCTCAAAACAGCGCCCTCACTGAGGTCAGTGAAGATCTATCATTGGCTGAAGGTTGTGGGCTGCGCATACGTGCCTGCACAGTTCTATTGGTTGACCTCAGTAATAGCAGCCGATACAAGGGGTCTATATTCTTCCAAATCATGTGGAAAAATTTACTGTTGGGGTACTTGACCTTCAAAGAAGATGTCGGGCACGTGTGATTTCCCAGGATTTTTTTTCAAGATTTCAGGATTTTTCTTAAATTCTCCTTGAGCCTTCATGTTTTCTCGAAAGAAGTGAAGCAGATGCAAAAGGCAGAAAGAAGTAGTCCACAGTGTGTCAAAACCTATAGCTAATTGTTTTTTTCTGGTGGTGCACAGAGTCTGTAGACCCGCTGAATTGTACCATCTGGGAGGTTCTGGGTCAAGGTTAAGGGGAACCCAGGCCTAGCAAGCAAGTTTTAGGAATTTTCACTTTCTTTAAATCTCCTTAAAATTTGTCTGCCAACATTCTGTCCATCACTTACATTGTCGTCATGTTCAGCATTCCAACTGGTCGCTGATAAACAGCGCCCTCTACCGCCTTCAGAGACAGTTGTTTATTCATATTGTTTGCCAGTTATCGTGTTATGACTCTCTGGGGCTACATCCCACAGTCTTAGATCCTGCGGGTCTTTTGGTGGATCCTCACTTTTTCCCAAGAGCGCCGCCTTCTGCAGTAGCAGAACATTTTTAAGCAATTTTTTTTTTCTGCTGAAGCAGCTCTATGAAATCCGGCCCCGATCTAGACGTTCCCCTAGTGCCTTCGGAATGGTGCCAAGTGCTCCAACCAACACAGGGTCTACTTTGACTTGTACCTGCCCGCAAATCTTATGAGTTCTCCAGCTAAGTCTTGGTACTGCTGGATTACTATTATTCGTATTATCAATTGTAGAGTTTTATCTAGAGTGCTTTACCCTCACTTTATGCTCACAGTACCACACTTTGCTCTTGAAAAAAAAAAAAAACAACAGTAAGATTTGAGATCAGGTGATGAAGGTGATTGTCTGGTAGTTTAAAAGGAAGACTGTTCTGCTGGAACAGACATGACAGATAGAGGAAATATTTTGGGGCATTGTGCCTTTGATGATGCAAGCATGGAATTTGGCACACAGCCAGAGTATGTCATGAGACAGTTAGTTGGCTAAATTAGGGCCATTGCAGATTTGTTCTTTAAAAAAATATGTAGGTAGAATTTTGAGCAATTTGCAAATTTTTAAATTAGCTGCCATTACTTGCAATGGATAGTTCAGCAGTGGCCTCTCTACCCAAACATCTTTCTCGTGACACACTCTGACCGTGTGCCAAATTTCAAAGGCACAGTCCCATCCCCTACTTGCCGACTGCCATGTTATTCTAGACCCTTCGTCCATCAATCTCTGATGTTTTAGCATAATCCTAAGACGCAATTTCAAATATTATCCTTTTCTGTTTAAACTGCTCTCCTGTGGATACGAGTGTGCAAAACATGAGAGTTCAAGGATATATTCAATCAAACGTCTTGCCAAAAATTATCAAGCAACATATTCAACCAATTTGCACCTGTGTGGCCATTTATGCAGGAGCACACATGCCAACAATTTGTCCACGTCTAACTCCCCAAGAGCCCATCGGATCCATAAATTTATTTTATAATGCAGACCATTCCTAGAAACAGTTTGAATGGACCAAAACCTTTCAAGGTATCAATTTGTATCAAAGAGCATCTGTCTTTTTTTAAAGATTCCAAAGAGTCAAGTAATTTGGGGGTTATATAGGTTTTTTAATCTGAATTTTAGCTTTTAGTACTGGGGTTTTCTGTCAGCGGATTTAATGCAGTGTTGTGGGCCTCAAGACCCGAGTCCAATTTCACAGCTCTGTTTACTGCAGAATTCTTTGCTGACATGGCACCTATAAGGCACATAATTCTATGGGCCGTACTCGCAGAACTCCGTGGTAAGCAGAGCCATGAAATTGGACTAGGTCTCAGTTTCAAGACCATCTCAAGACCTTTTGAAATCTTGGACTCCGGTCTGGGATGGGAGGTGGTAGTCTCGGTTCTGGAAGGCTTGGTCTTGGTCTTGAAAGGTCTTGTCCTCATCTTGGCCTCGATCTGGGGTGCCAAGGTCTTCGAATAGGGCATCTACGTAGGTTATGGGTCTTAGACTGACTGGTCTCAACTGCAAGTCTGTTATTTAACTCTGAAGACAAAAAACTGCACTCAATGCTGCAGCTTGCTTTTTTTTTTTTTATGAAAACAACTTTTTACTAAAAAATGTTGGTGTTGTGTATGGCAATAGACACATCACTGAGGTTTAAAAAAGCTGCTTTTCATAAATACTCTGGTTTTTTTTTTATTGGCATTCTAAATTCACAACTTTTAAAATTTTTTTTATTGTACACAAACCCCTAAAATTACGTGCCTATCATTTTGAGAAAACTTTTGTGATCTTGACAAGGTATTCACACGATGTCCCCTTGTTGTATTTCCAGCCCTGGAGGTTTGCAAGCGTCGTATCCTGGCCATGAATCTTCCAAGTGTTCCAGACCACTTCACCGAGTCAGAGAGGACCATCTTCTTCTCCTCTCTCATCCCATTTGACTCTATCTGCATGGTAAGGCTGATACTTTCTGTAACCCTTGCACCGATGTATTAGTGGTGCTTTCTGAGTTCTGCAAGAAAGTCCTCAGACTACTCAAGTTGGGATTCAAACACCTCCCCCCCCCCCCTACTGCAATGTATTAGGCCGTGTCCGAAACGGCGACTTCGGCTACAGCTACGGCTAGATCGCGCGCGTCTGCCTATTCTTCAACACTGGCAGACGCGCTGATCTAGCTGTAGCCGTAGCCAAAGTCGCCATTTCGGACACGGCCTTACTAAGTGTGTCAGGTGAGAAGTGGCGAGTTCAATTCAATGTACAGTTTACTTTCTTTCTATTTTTAGTGTCTTTTACTCTTCTGGGTGAGTGGGGTGTCGTGGCTGAGCAGTCTACTCTAGTCTACATTACTGAAGTTCTGGGCCCAACTTCATAGAGTGGCTTAGGCACAAAAAGTAGCTAAGCACAAATTAATGATGCGTAGCAGAATAAGGTTACTGGCCACAATACCATTTAACACGTACAATTTGTGACTGGTATCCTGATGGGGCAATATTCTCTGCTTAAGCAGCTCTATGAAACTGGGCCCTGGTGTTGTCATAGGCCCTTTTCAAAAGCACGGCTTCGGCTTGGACTCCGGCGTAGGTTCCGTCAGCTGTTTTGAAAGTGTGTGCTTTCGGTATGGGACTTCAAACAGCCGGATTGAGCTGGAGCCTAATCCAAAGCCCTGGTTTCCAAAAGGGCCATAGTGGGGGTTCGAGTCCCGATCATGGCACATCCTGTTATTGTGCTGTTGGGTGTGTAATAAAACAAATGAAAGAAAATAGAAAACAGAATTTTTTACATGGAGCTTGCATGGGAAAATTTACGGGTTACATCTCGGGAGAAAAAATTGTTGTGGGATTGTTTGAGGATCTATGTAAACATTATGTTGGCACACCAGCAGGCAAGTTAACTTGGCGTTATTTTTGAGGTACATGTACCTTCATCATCCCTATACCCTCGTAAGCAACTGCCAATTTATATCAATCTGATATAAAGATCACTCGGAGGTCAGAGGTCAGTTTTATTATTCCATTCTTTCAAAAACATCCTACCCCCTGCATGCCTTGCCTGGAGTCATAATTAGATATCTTCTGTTCTTAATATCCAAATCTGAAACTTTCCAGACCGCTGTTTTGATTCCTTTAAGCAGCGGCAGCAAGCATGCCCTTAGGTGTTCCCAGAGCTTCCTTTAGTTCCACTCAACCACATTGTACTTTTCACTAATAGGAGGAGGATGGGGGGATGGGGGATAGTAGTAGAAAGTTCTGAAGGGGTATTAGGAGAGGGAGTGGTCAGTCAGTGGTGGGAGAGCTTCTGGAGTGGTTTGTGACTCAGCGGAGTAAGGATCAGGTGAAGTTAAAGACAAAGTGCCTGATTGGTAGTTGTCAAGAAAACTAATTGATCTGTTTCAATCTGAAAGCTCACTGAATACAATGCTCAAACCAGTGCTGATTTTGAAGGAAATTCAAGGGAACAATGTCAGAGTCCAAAAAAATAACATATGCAGCCCCCCAAAAAACAAAAAACAAAAACATAATTAAAATAACTTGTGCAAAACATTTCTGACAAAATATGAACCATTTTCATTGTTTCTGAAATGTTCACAGGTTGGTTGGGTGGTATATCTTTTGAGAACTAGACATGCTAGAGGATGGGAATTAGTTTACCCTTCTAAATCTTATCTCTCTCTCTTTGGCAATCTTGTAGGAGATTGTTGACCAATTACAACCTCATACATGTACATGTCATATGCATGCCAAAAGTCAGACACGATAGTAAAGTTTCCACCATTTGCATTGCTGCGTCGTGTTTTCTGTGTGTGGCTCGGGGCTGAGCGAGACTTGGGTGTTGTTGGTGCTACCCATGTGGGGCGCCGTTGATAGAAAGTGTCTTTTGTAACCATTGTTTAAAAGATTGCCCAAAACCAAGACTGATTGAAACGGGGGCCAATACTGCCACTATTACCACTATTACTTGAAACAGTTTTTGTTTGTCACCCACAAGATTTCTCCTCCCTGGTATTCTAGTATCTGGCGGGTAAAATTTGTCTATGGTCGAGCGATTCTCCGTACTTTCGGCAGCTTTGTGGAGTTGGGACAAGAGTTTTGTTATTATTATTATTCATTTCTGGTAATGAAACCAAGGCTGCCTCGTAAGTGAACTTAATCACTGTAGCTCGCAAGGCTGAGGAAACCTGCACCCCACTAAAGTAACTCAACCCTTTTGTCTGCATAAATTTTGTCTTTAACATGCTATTCTGCCTTATAATTAGACTTCAATCATCAATACACGTTGTGATGTTTTTGGGGCATTTTAACCTACAAGAAGAGCCAACAAAGATGAAAACGGTCCATGTTGAAATTATCTGTTTGGGGCAGCTTGGCCGGCTGTTGAGCCATGTCGTTGTGAAGGCACACTGCGATGATGTTCAGCTGTTGGGCTGTGTACCAAAAGTGCCTTCCTTTAACATACATGATCAAAACGCTGAGACGACAAAATAGTGTGCAAGTGTTACGCGGGGCATTTCATATTCCGGGTAAATCTTCGTCCTGTTGACATTATTCACTTCTGCCATGTGCTGAGCTGAGATGTGAATTTTCGAAACAGGTTTTAGTGCGAGCCCCTTATCGTGTGAACTTGACACGTGTATACAACCCATTTGACACGATGACAACAATGTTAAACCGTCATTACTGATTTGAGCATTCTCTACCCCATCCAAGAAAAGGAACACACACTACACACACACACACACCTCTTGGAGTGGGTTGAACATTTTTCTTGAAATGTTCAGACACTACCGATTATTCTTCAAATGCGTAAGGCTTTGCAGCCTTACGTCTACACAAATTTACACTGTTAAGGTGAACAACTGTTTTCTCTTCCCAAGGTGAGAGATTACTTGACTGCTACCAGCAGCTGCCGGGTTGCCTTCAGTCCGGTGAGTTCTGCTGGCAAGTGCACATCCTTGGGGCCAGATAAACTCTGGTTACATTAGAAGCTGTAATAAGTGAGGGTACTGGAGGTATGTTGTGAGTCATTGTGCGTGTGCCGCGGTGATGATTGGTACAGGATGTTCCCTTGTTAAGTGAACATGCAGCCCATTAATTTAATGCACACACAGACTCAAACATTTTTTGTCGATATGACAACCATCATGAGAGAAAGAGATGGGGAAAGAAAGACTTGTGGTCTTGCAAGAGGCTGAGAACCTGTGGAAATTCTTACTGAGACGGAACTGCTTCTTACTGCTTGACATGGTTTTTTAAATTTTATTTTAATGGATCAGAAGAGAAGAGTTGTTTTTAGGGTGCTGTGGGCTTGTGTACATACTCCTGTAGTTCAACCCAATGTGGTAAAAAGATGTCAATCTATTCTGACTATTGGGTTAAAGAGGGGGGGAAATTACTCTAATGGAAACCTAATGCGGAACCCCCTACCCCCACTGTAATTAGAATGAGTTGCCTAGAGGTGTTTGGTTTAGGAGTAGTGCACCAGGTGTACTAAAATGGTTTCGTTCACAGACAGTGATAGAAATCTCTTCTTTCTCAATGACCCTCGTTTCTGTTTTGGGTCACGTACTGTATTCTGCCAGTACCCCCTACCCCTAATCTTCCGATGACCAGCTGCGCTATTTCATTTCAGTCGTACATGAAGACCGACTCGGATATCCTGGTTACGCCATGACCACCCCCCTTTTCTTCCTGAGGCAGTGGAACATTACAAGCACCCAGCCACTTATTTTTTTTCCCCCCTCCCCCTTTCTACTATTATCATCGGAAACTTGTGATTGACCAGAAGTTCAGTCAACAATAATTCTATACGTAAAAAGGCTCAGGGCAAGGAGGTGTGGTGATGGACCTAGTATCCCTGTGATCCAAACCCAATTAAGTTGCTTCTTTTGAGGTGTGTTTTTTTCATCGGCGGCGTTTGAGGTTGACCCGTACATTGCCCTCTCAAGACGTCATCAATTCGCGCTGAGAGAAATGCTGTCAGGGTTGTAGATTATGTGTGTCTGCCTGATGTCCTGTTTTACTACAGGTCTTCTCAGTTTTCTGACTTTGTCTCGTTTTTGTTTTCCTTTTCCCTATGTCGCTAAAAAAAAAAAATCTAAAAGATGGCATACACTACAGTAAGTTTTGTCTTTCCTGTAGGGAATCCCTATTATTTTTTTAAAGGCAATCCCTAAATCTGGGTCTGATTACTGTAAAAAAAGAATGGTGATATATAAAGTGTGAAACAGAGGGGAAATAGCTGCTAACTGTGTACCGACAAAAATGACTGATGATTTAAATTGAAACATTGTTACTGGCCTCCCGTTTCGGAGGCTAAAGTCTGAAAATATTTGTTGATTGTCTGGCAATTTTTATGACACTTCTTTAGATCACAAAACCAAACTTGGAGCTGCCAACTCTCTCTGATTCTGCTGAAAGTTTCCTGAGAATAAAACCAATCTTTCTATGTTCTGATGAAAATCACCCTGATTATGGAAACTTTTCCCCCATTATGTTGAATGTCAATCTAAATATCTCCCCGATTGCAAGATGCATATGTATGCTGCTCTGAGGAAACTTGTCAGACATTGGCAAGTGGCTCTGCCACAACTTGTTTTCTTTTTAGTTTACAGATACTTAACACCTTTGCAGAATGATTAACCAGTTCAAAATGGAGTCAAGGAGTCATTATCTGTAAGGTTACTTGATTGATGTGAAAGTTAGCAAGACCTTCGCACGTTACTGTTAGTGACTCAACACTGCGTACACGGCGCGGCAATTCAAGTTTTCGTAACAACGCCTACTGTTGTGTGATGATTTGTGTATAATTTTGTAGTGTTTGGATCGGGGGGGGGGATCTTAATAGTTCAATGATAAGGAACAACAACGTCTTGCACCAAGACTAGGTAGCATTTGAAGAAAAAAACAAACAAATGGAAGAACATAAACTGAGGTACCATTGTGTAGTAAAAGACTTATATCCCCCCCTTCTTTGAGCATAGATTTACCCAAACTAGGTGAAATGCATTTACTTCGGAAGAAAGTGCAATGATTTTTTACACTCGGTGCCTTGCTCAAAGTGATCCAACTTAATCAAAAAGATTTTTTTGTTTGTTTCAAAGTTCAACTAAAACAAAAATCTTAGTAAAAGCATGTAAAGGAGGAGGGCCTCTTTCCTTTAGAAAAGGGCACTTCTATAAGAACGTCTGAATGTCTGGTGGTAATATTGTTGCTAAGGGGAGGAGCTACAGAGGCAAGGGCCCTCATGATCTCTCAACCTGTTAGTGTAATGTGCAGTTTTCTTTCTTTTTTTCGAAATCTCCCCCACCAAAAAAAACAAAACAAAAAACAAACCCCAAAGCAAACAAACAAAAATAAAACAAACAAACAAACAAACCAATAAAACAAAATTTAAAAAACCCCAGAAATGGTACAGAAAAACTGACCTGTAGTCTTTCTTCAAGGCCATTAAATGAAAAAGACTCATCCCCGTTTTGTGTGTTTTGTTTTTCATGCATCTTTTATTTTACACCTTGGCAGTGGATTAACTTGGTAAAAAAAGAAAAGAAAAAAAAGGGACAATTTTCTATGCTGGTTTGATTTTTCTGGTGCCGGTCTAAGTGGAGGCGTTATATACCTTTTGTTAGTCTCATGAAATTACCTGGATTGTATGACTGACAGACATGACAGCTTAATGTGGATCCAATTTCAAGTTTCTTGTTTCAGCAAATAACTTGGATTTATCGCGGCAACTTAATCAGACCAATGTGGAATTCTCAGACATTCTCTCTGTCACGAAAACTTGATTGATTAGTCGGGGGTCCAGGTTTGCACAAAATGAGTCGCCGCGCACACTTGAAAGTGGTTTCGACAGAAGCTTCAATGGAGTAGAAAAAAAAAGAAGGGAAAAAAAAAAACGCCGGCTGTAAGATGGGTCAAGAAGGAAGGAGTGATTCATTGATACCATGTGATCCTGATCCAGAGAAGAGCCAACTGGTTTGACTTATGTTAAAGGAAACTTGGTTTAACTTTTTGTGTCGGAATGAAAGAAAGCGAGTTAAATGTTTTGCGGTGTTGCGATCTGTGTGACGCCTTCACTTGTAATGAAGGCCACAGTGGAGACTGCTTTCAGACAGCATTGGCTGTATTTTTTCATCAGCCGCATGTAAATTGCGGGGAAGTGCATGACAGGCGACGGGGGCCAGCGAAGGCCAGGATTGCAGCTCCATTTGTCTGAAATGTTGTTTAAAAACGAAGCCGGAAAGGCGTTGGTTATGGAATTTAAACAAATATATTTATCGTGGTTAACAATCCGGGAAGCAGACACTGAGATGATGTCCTTTTTTTTCTCTCTTTCTGTCTTCTTAAGGCATTTGTTTCTTTGAGTTACTTCATTTGTACTTTTAACAACCCAACCTTGCTGCGTCATCCATTCCATCCATTTCTCTCTTCTTTCCTACCCAACTTGTTCTCACATTCCTTCTTTCATCATCAACCCTCTCTTCAACTCTAGATATTTCCCTTTTGCCTTCTGTTCTTTCCCTGGCCCGCCCTTCTCTCCTTTCTCACCCTGATTCCTACATTTATCCAAACTACTGTGACCCCTCCACATCTCAAAGACCATCCATATTCAGATCAATACACTGGCGATTCAGGGCCGAGCAGTCAAAGTGCGCTGGACTCAAGTGTTTCTGATCAAGGTGTGGGTTTGAGTCCTGGTCTTGACGCTTGTGTCCTTCGGCCAGACACTTGACCATTATTGCTTTGTCCTTTGTATAGAACGTAAAGCCTTTGGTCCCATGTGTTGTGTAATGCATGTAAAAGAGCCCAGTACCCAGTCAATAATAAAAGGGGTTTCGCCCAGGTGTTTGGCCGCACTAAGTTTGGAGGTACTTTATATAAATAAACATGTTGAATGGATCGTATAATTTAAAACAAACCTTTGCATACCTGTAGACAAAAAGAATTAGTGCTTTGGGACTCCCTTTGGGTGTGAAAAGCACTATATAAGAACCGAGTATTATTTGTGTTATTATTATTACACCTTCTTGCATACCATCCCTACAATTACTCATGTAACTGCTAAACCTCCTTGCATTTTCTCTCATTTTCCCACCCTACCCCACCACTTCTTGCCTTTCTCACCCACCACTTCTTGCCTTTTTCACCCACTACTTCTTGCCTTTTTCACCCACTACTTCTTGCCTTTCTCACCCACTACTTCCTGCCTGTCTCACCCACTACTTTTGCCTTTCTCACCCACCTCTTCTTGCCCTTCTCACCCACCACTTCTTGCCTTTACCCACCACTTCTTGCCTTTCTCGCCCAAAACTTCTTGCCACAACTTCTTGCCTTTTTCACCTACCTACCACTTCTTGCCTTTCTCACCCACCACCTCTTGCCTTTCACCCACTACTTCTTGCCTTTCTCACCCACTACTTCCTGCCTGTCTCACCCACTACTTTTGCCTTTCTCACCCACCACTTCTTGTCTTTCTCACCCACCACTTCTTGCCTTTACCCACTACTTCTTGCCTTTCTCGCCCACTTCTTTGTGCCTTTCTCACCCACCACCTCTTGCCTTTACCCACTACTTCTTGCCTTTCTCGCCCACAACTTCTTGCCACAACTTCTTGCCACAACTTCTTGCCACAACTTCTTGCCACAACTTCTTGTCTTTCTCACCCACCACTTCTTGCTTGTCTCACCCAGGTCATCCCTTTCATCCGACCTGTCCTTCTGTCCCTTCACATCCTCAAGACCATCCTATCTTGTCTTCTTACACAACATTCCCCGTCTTCTTGCTCACTTTCATTATCATTGCTTCTGCAACTACGTTATCTCCTCGCATCCTTCCTCACTTCCTCTCCCACCCCTGCCCCTCCCCTCATACCCATCCAATTCACTCCCAATTTCCTTTCATTGTCAAACCTGCACCTCTGATTAATGATATTCACTCAGATTTATGAGTCTTTCCAAAAAAAAGTAGTCGGATTAACTTTTAATTCATTAGTCATCAACATGCCCTTAGTTTTTTTTTTCCAGGTCAACTCGCTCGCCTGACTATAAAATAAAAAAAATTGACTGTTCTAAGTACAATAAGCATGGCACACTTACTATGAGCCCAAGGATAACTCATTGTGGCCACCACCCTAAAAGTACCCGCGGATGAAGGCGAGGGAAACGTGTTAGGACACCTTGTAGGTGATGGGTTGGAAGAGAGTATAAGGCAGTGGAGAAATGAGTCATACGGTGTGTGTGTCCTCAGTCATCTTGGCAAGACAAGTATCCTCTGGTACAATAACTTCCTCATTCGGCAGGCAAGGGCACGTAGCACACATGTCCACATCACCGCCGTCCATCCTGAAACCTGTCTTCACAGAAAGTCTCTTTTGTCGGTGACTCTTACAAGTTGGATTAGTACTTTCATGTCGCGTTCCCTCCCGCCCGCTCGCCCGCGGGCCAAAGGCGGGAAATGCCATTATACAAGACTGTCAGTGGTAATCCTGCCATTCCCTTGTGTCTTACTTCATCCTTTCTCCTGATCAACTGATTGATAGCCAATCAAATCTCGGGGAAACTGGAAATTATTTCATGTGGTTGTCATATTTATACTCTCTAGGCATCTCTTTATCATGTCGTCGGGGCATCTCGCAGATATGTCAAACTTTCTTACATCTTTGCAGCATCTTGACTCATCTTAAGATAAATTAGAATCTTAAAATAATAGAGCTAGCTTATTAACCTATCCTGCAGCATTTGTTCAAAAGTTTGAATCTTCTGAACCAAAACTGAAGTAAATCTTAGAATTCTCTGAACAGTGGTCTTTATTCTGTGCTCTACCTCTTTTAGCATAAAGAGTTCCCTGGTTTGAAAAAAAAAGAGAGAACAAATCTCGAAAAGCAGGTGTTCATGTAGTGATCAAGATGTTATTTTAATTAATTTGTTTTATGAGATATCGCCTAACAACACAGGTTCTTGCTCAAGGGCACAAGGGTCATGACCAGGATTCGAACCCACACTCTGCTGCTGGCAACACCAGAGCTTGGGTCCGGTGAACTAGACCGCCAGGCCACGACACACCACATATGTGTACAACATATCTTGTGTATGACTCTGAGGTTTTCATAGTGTTCTATTGACCTCTTACACCAATGTTCTAGCAGCTACTGTCTGCCACGCTAGCCAGTTTGGAGGTCAAATTGCTTGTAAAAAAAAAAAAGGTAAACGCCATGTGGTCTAAAATGCGCTCTACACTAAATAAACACACGGGGACATTGACTCCCAAAATGTGGCCAACCAAGATCATTGTGTTGATGATGTCAGGTGAATCTGCTCAATAGCAGGAGAGGAAATCAAACAGTTTGTAGGAGAGGAAATCAAACAGTTTGCAGGAGAGGAAATCAAACAGTTTGTAGGAGAGGAAATCAAACAGTTTGTAGGAGAGGAAATCAAACAGTTTGTAGGAGAGGAAATCAAACAGTTTGTAGGAGAGGAAATCAAACAGTTTGTAGGAGAGGAAATCAAACAGTTTGTAGGAGAGGAAATCAAACAGTTTGTAGGAGAGGAAATCAAACAGTTTGTAGAAGAGGAAATCAAACAGTTTGTAGGAGAGGAAATCAAACAGTTTGTAGGAGAGGACTTTCGTATGCTTTTCATCTCTTCAGAACAGAAGTTGTAGTTCAAGGTTATTGTGAAGCCCTGTGATCTGTATTCATTTTGGTCCACCCTTCTGCTACTGGACTGCTCAACAAGTGTAGTTGTTTTTGTAGACAGACTCTCAAGCAGCTCAGCTGCGTAACGGTTAGAGGCAGCCTAGGAAGGAACTAGTGTTAACACTTGTCTCAGCGTTTTGTTCTTCCGCCCTGCAAGCTTTGCTTGATTCAAATTTGTGTTGATCTCAGGTCACTCCTTTCTCCTTCCTCAGCCTCACCTCCCCCACTCTGTGTTGATTTTTGTTTCAAGGAAAATCAAATCAGCCCCAAAGAAAGTGCTGCCATTGTTGATTAAACTTGTGTTGAACAGTGGGGCTGCAGATGGCATTGTCCTGTGTGTCTCGCGTCTAGGTCTCGGTGGATGCCCTCAGCGCCAACTGCCAATATCTGGACAGTCTAAGGGGTTGGATAGATGAATGAAATGTGACACGGGGACATGATGTAGGTCATGTACACTCTTGCCACTGATTATTTCTGAGTTGTTATTTTAACTTTGTCATCATTGTACCTGCGTTGAACGACACGATTTTCATTCATTGTGGCCACTATGCTTCCAATTGTTTGCACATGTGTTGCGGTGTGTAGTTGTGCGGACAGCGTGCACACCATATGTATCGCTTCTCCGATGAAACAAAACATCACGTTTGTGAAGTTTTATCAACACAGTGTGAGATGGCCCAATAAAGTAAGGTGGACCTTTAAACTTGATCTGAGAATTGTTTTCCGGCAATGTTTGCCTTTGAGTACATCGTCCTTTAAAGTTGTATGTGACGCAAAATTTTACTTTCACAATTTAAGTGTCATTGGACAAGTCGTTATTTTGGGAGAATTTTTAGTATAAAAATGTGAAGAAAATTACTTTGTGTCATCAGAAAATGGGAGGTAAACAATCAATTGTACTTCTTAAAGCAAAGTAAACAAGAACAAGGACAGTTTCAAGTTCTTATGAGAGAAAAAATCAAGCAGTTTAAAAACCTGTTCTAAGATGTGTGTTGGCAGGTTTGTGGGGGGGGGGAGAGAAAAGGAAAAACCCCTGGATTGTTTGAAAGTAAGAATACAAGATTTCATGAGTCATTTGTAAGGCTGTTTTATTGCCCAAGTCCCTAGCCTCCATTTCCCCATGGCACCTGGCACTGTCGCAGATTTTTGCTGACTCGGGAGCGGAGTGGGAGAAAGAGAACCACATCACGGCACCTGTTTCAACTTAGTTGTGATTGGCCTTAACCCACACATAAATGTAGGCTACACGACAGTGATGCAATCTTACTCTTCAGCATAAGTACACTTGTTTTCTCAGAATCATGCAAGCTGGTGCAGCTTTGAAAAATTCATACTGCCGCATCCTGTGTCATGGTCCCTGTGTGCAACAGCAGTAATGAATACTGATTTTTCCCCTAGTGGAAAAGGTTCAGACTACTTTGTCCTTGCAAAAAGTTGTGGCTACTTTGATGACCGAATTAGCTGTTGTGGCTGCAACATGGTGGCTGTGGCTTAATTGTCATATTAAAATTCATTGAGCATAGGATTGTCCATAGCAACACCCTTAGCAACAGCCTTAGCCGATGAAGATCGATTTTTTCCAAAAGTTGCATCCCCTTAAGGTGACCCATCTCAAGCCTCTTTCCAGTTTGTATTGTTAACTTCAATGTGATCCCTGGCTATATGGCAACTACAAGTTGAATGGCTTCTGATTGACACCCCCAAACAAAGATAAAAGGGAGGCCGCCAACATTAGGGTAGATAGCTCAGTTGGTTAATCTGGAGGTCGCTTGTTAAAATCCCGATTCCCGTTATAACAAACTGTTATTATTATTTTTTTCAACCCACAATTCTGGAGATTTAGTTCCATTACATGTAAATAAAATAAAGACCACAGATTTTGAGATTGTTACTGTTCAAGAGACGTACCAACGCCATGAACTGTTTCTGGCTACTGACCCCATTTTGTGTAGCTCTCGGAAATTGTTTTTGGTCAGTGGATTTTACGTCAGAAACTTGTTTCCGCTCAGGGTCGCCAAAGCACGCCCCTGATTGTGTAAATCATATCAGTGCGGGATATCCTGATGCTTGATACCAGCTTTATAATGCTTCCTGTCAAAAACCACATAAAAATTTAAGAGTAAATCTACTTCCTTTTGAGTTTAACACCTTGCCGAGTACTAGGCAGTCAGTAGTTATTTCATGTGTAAGAAGTTTAACTTAAAAAGTCGTTGTTTCTTTCTTACTGTTCATCAAGGAAACAACGACTTTTAAAATCACTTCATTTAAAGCTGCTTAAGCAGAAATTATTGCTTAATAATTTCTGCTTTAATAGCAAAACTAAGCAGGATACTAGTTACAGATGGTCTGTATTACAATGTTTTGGCTGCTAGTACCTTTTAGTGGTGAGAAAATTGTTTTGTGCTTAGCTTAGTTTTGTGCTTTAGCATCTCTATGAAATTGGGGTCCTGGGCTCGATTTCACAAAGAGTTAAGATTGGGTTTAAGTGTAAATCAATCTTAATTGCTAAGTAAAGTGTGATGTCACAATACAAATCACCATGGTAATACTGACATTACTCGACATCTTTGTAAGTTGAATCTTAGCGCTTTGTGAAATCGATCCCTGACAGTGGCTGATTTGGTGGAACCATGTAGGTTTGTACAAATATAAGAAAGATAAAACGACCAAAGTAGAACAAATTCAAAGAGGTAAATTCCACAGAAAGACAACAGCATGGTGCCAGGCACATTCTAAAGATAATTTAGTGGACTTTAACTGTATGTGTGAAACATTTTTACTGTTCTGTTTTTAGGGTAAACTTGTAAGCATCTCAACAAAAAAGCAAAAAAGGAAAGCTTAAGTTGTTTTTTCAATTCCTTATATTTGTTCTTGTGCATCGTGTACTTTGACCTTTGCGTAAAAACTTGCAGGCACACGTACAAACGTAATAGAGCATGGTGTAAAACTGGACATCATCCAGCCACTCTAAAAAATAAAAAAAAGTTTGCCCAGACATTTCAAAAGTGTAAGATTCAAGGGACTTTAAAATACAAGCAGCTTGATGTCTTCTGTTTGAAAAGTCTCAGACCTCAGCTCTATCTTTGATCTTGAGGATAAAGTGGAGAACAAGTAATAGTTTTTAATGTTTTGTTGTGTTCATTTAAGTGTCTGTTGTTGTTTTCTTATCGTGAAGCGCTCGCCTCTAACCAATGTGGCTCTGGTTGGATTCCCAGCTAGGGTCATGTGTGAGTAGGGTTGTGTGTTCTCTCCTGTGTCATGGGGGTTTTCTCTCTCCGGGCCCTCTGGTTTTCCTCCCTCCAGAAATATCCAACACTTTCGATGAGTGGCTGTGTTCCTCGGTCCTTATGTGAGTCGGTGTGGCTGGCTGCCAAAAGGGTGCCTCTACATGACCGCGGCTCGACCAGGGCCCAATTTCATAGAGCTGCTTAAGCAGAAAATAATGCTTAACAACTTCCTGCTAAGCAGAAATGAGCAGGATACCATGTCACAAATTGTACATGTGACATTGTAGTTTGGCTGGTAACCTTATTCTGGTAAGCAAAATTTTAATGTGCTTAGCAAATTTGTGTGCTTAAGCAGCTCTACGAAATTGGGCCCAGGTTGTAGCCACGTCTCTTGCAGTTCAGCTTCTCAGCTGAGAGTAAAGTTGACTCACCTCCAAAATGATTAACTGTATCATAAATTAATATATAGACTGTGCAAGTCTCGCGCGTATTCGAACATTGTGATCCGTTAAAGCGCGTGAGTTTGTTTCTTTAACGCGTTAAAGCAATGTTTGTGGGACCACAGTGGTCCCAAAAATGTTCGAATACGCGCGAGACTTGCACGGTCTATTGGGGGTAAATAAATGAACCGTGAACCTTGTTTTTGTGATTGATGATTGCAAAGCTCTAATGTTGCACGGAGTGACTCTCACTGTTACCCCAGATCAATCACGACAGGCTCCCACTACCAAGAAAATATTGTGCGTTATCATAAAATCTATCAAATAAGCATAGTGAACTTAATTTGTATGGATGGGGTAATGAGGCTCTAAAACTAAGCAGATTATTTTAGACTTGGCCCTCCGTTTATACTACGGTTGGATGGAGGTGACAAGTCAGCTGCTGGACCTTTCATCCTCTGTCAAATGTTGTACTACTTGGGAACGTTATTGATCCAGCTGGAGAAATCACTCGCAAATGGAGGAGAGTTGAGACTTCCTGTAACTTAATTTTTTTGTTTTTGTCGGCGATTGTTCTCTTCGAAGAAAGATAAAATGAGTGGTTTGAAATTTCATTAACATTTGTGGAACATGTAGTGACATGAGTCCTCTTATGTCTTGTTACTCTTGTCAAGGATGTTGCATCATAGTAGAGGGTGGAGGTATTAAGGTGTCAAGGTTATCGTCAGGATTTGTTCAAACTGTTGGGGCATTCTTGACTCAGATTTTGGAAGTTTGGCCTGAGCGCGCTGCATTGAAACGAGTTCCTCGGAAGTTGTTTTACTCGGTGTTCGTCTTTTGGTTTTAAAAGCCCTACTGTGCAATCTGGGGCATTCTCAATGGTTTTGTCTTTATGGTTTTTGTGAATCTGATCTGAAAATAATTTGTGTGTATCAGCCTTTAATTCATGCGCATCACCCCGCAATTCACGCATAGCGACCTGCAGTTCACATGTATCGGCCTTTACCAGCCCAGAATTTACTTGCATCGGCTCGATACGCTAGCTTGTGTATGGGGAGAACTCCTGGTGTTCATGCAATGAGAGGAAGTTTTTTACCATTATCCAGTGTTTAGAATGAATTCCATTTTGCCTGCTTGGCTCTACGTGAATTGTAAGTCAAACAGGTGAATCAAAGAAAGCCAACAGACGAGAGAGCTCATGTCAGATGTACTGTAAACCAGACCCAGTTCTAATCAACAAGTTTCTCTCAGACGAAGACATGCTGTACCTCTTTGCCACCGTGCCAGTTGCCTGACAATCACAAGCAACTCCACAGAGATCAAACAATTAATCCCACCTGCCAAGACAAAAAGAAGAAAAAAATTCTCTCCAAGTTTTTTTTCTCTCTCTCTCCAATAAATCGGGAGAAGGTCATCAATTACCGTGATTTTTCGCCATGAGTCAGCTTCAAGTGTGCACTAATCAAGAGGACTTTTCCTCAGCTTCACCACACCTGGTGTTACTCATCCACTCTTGTGCTCCCCCCCCCCCCCCTCCACCCTCCACCATCTGTACTCACACACACACACACACATACACACAAACACACAAAATAAAAAAAAAACGAGTCAGCAGGGACAACTGCGATGCACAGGGAGAGGAAATTGGAAATTTAGCACAGGCTTTCCAAAGTCAACGCAAGAAATGTCCAGGAGTTGGGATGAGTCGGGGTGGGTGTGTGGACGCCAGAACTTGCACGCCAAGGACCTGGAAGCGTCCCCGAAGATTAGTCTGTAAATTGCTGTTCAGACAGTCTTGGATAAGCTGGAGTTGTGGATCACTGCCAGAGGATGATCCTGCATGGGGGAGAGAGAGAGAGAGAGAACAGCGGCAGGGCCTTGGACCTGGTTCTCAGAGAGTGCGTTGACTTAAAAGCCGAGAGTCCTTGGGTAATTAAAGAGAATATGAGGCATTGGTATAGACAGAGCCCTGGGCTTGATTTGAACCTGCTGGTATACAAGGATGCAACGTTTCAGACTTAATTTCAGATACTTGTGGGTATGTCTACCTTGTCAAAAAGATAGCTTTTATTTTCTTAAAACGTGACTGAGCTGCCAACTCTCCCTGATTCTGCAGAAAGTTCCCTGAAAATAAACCAATCTCTCCATGTTCTGATGAACAAATTTGAAAATCTCCCCGATTGGTATGTTGAATATAACTCCAACTCCCTGATTGTTCTACAACATCTCCTCCCCGATTGCAAGATGCAAATGTGGGCAGCTCTGATGTGAAGAAATGATGCTCCTTGATCTGCTTCTTTATAGTGCCGTTGATACTTCTCCCCAAAACTTGAAATCTATAACTTTATTTCTGCCTTGTGGAAAAAAATTGTGTTTTTTTTGTTCTTTCCTTTTTTACACATGAAGAAATCATGCTGTTTGATCTACTTCTCTGCAGTTCTGATGATACTTTTCCCAAAAGCTTGAATTTTGTGACTCCAGGGGTGACCCAAAATGGATCATAGTTTCAGACCTTTTGGTCAGTAGTGAATCTCTCCCTCGTTGGTAGCCAACAAATGTCCTAACCGGAAGACTAAGCGGAAACAGATTCCTCATGAAATTTCATCCTTACAAAAAGTTGTTTCAAAAGTGGGTCAACAAATAAATACACAATGGTTTCAATGGTTTATATTTTATCAGTAAACAAAATCTACATGAATTGTTTTTAAGTTGGAGTTTTGTTTAAAAATGAAGAGATGGTGTGGATGGAGCATTACATCAAAATATAAATGTACCTGTTGAACCTATCCTGGTCATTTGATTGGAGGATTGGAGGTCATGTGGCTGTGTGGTCATGTGATCATTAATCAAACCATTACATGGCCTATCATAGATCATATATTTTGGTACTATTCGCCATGCATTTTCATCCCATCCTTTTTTGTTACTATTGCACGAGGGACCACACTACGCATTGTACACACCAGTACAGAATCCCTGCCCTAGTGGTTGCCAGAATACAGTCTTGTGCATTTTGTTGAGTCTTATGATTTGATTCTCCAATCAAATGACAAAGAGCTACTTGGATGTCATATGCAACGGAAAATGAATGTTTTTACACTTGTGCATTGGTAAGAATATCTTTATTCATTAAAAGATGGACTGTATATTCCAATCAACTCTGCTTTGCCTCTTTGAATGGAACATTCCATCAGAGCTGCCAACTCTCCCTGATTCTGCAGAAAGTTCCCTGAAAATAAACCACTCTTTCCATGTTTTGATGAAAAAAATCTGAAAACCTCCCTGATTATGGAAACCTATTGTGTTGAATGTGATTCTAATATCGCCCTAATTGTTGTACAAAATCTCCCTGATGGCAAGATGCAAATGTTGGCAGCTCTGTTCCATATTTCAACTCATGAAAATATTCTCACCGTTGCACTCATCCATTCATTTGTATAACCAGGTACCTACAAAACCACTATTTCCTCAAGTGGTCCTTGTTAAGAGATACCGAGAGTTAGTCTCAAGTTCAGCAGCTAAGTAACACTGTACATCGGCGTTTGCCTTACTAATCCATCAAGCCAGTATCCAGTGTAACTGTTTTTGATACACAAAACCACCCCAGCTTGCGTTGTCATAACTTTGCTGTTTAACAAATCCTTACCACTAACCCAACGCCGTAACTGAACCGAGGTAGATAATGCAAAGGGAGTATTATATGTTAGGCAAGTAATAACTTCGTCTGAGCAGCACCATACGTTCGTGATAAAGCAATTCAGTGGATGGTTTTCCCTAAAGTGATCCGTTATCTTTCCCTTGTAATACTTTTTCGTTTCTTTTTTTTTTTTTTTTCCTTTTTTTTTTTTGCCTGCACTTAATTTTCAAGATGTGCGTACAGCGCCACTTCCTTGCTCCTGAATCATAACATATGAAGATTTGAAATTGCAGACACTAGGAGAGTTTGGATTACCCCCAGATGCTTCTTATTATAGGATGGGATAATCTTAAGTGCCAATCATTGCAGTTAAGGGGGGCCCCCCTCGTTTATGAGGACTTGCCAAACAAGCTGCACTCTGTGTTTTGGGAGATAACTATCGGATTGAGTGAAGAAGTAATTGAGCCCTGTGGCTGAGCACTGCGCTGCTTCAAGTGTCTGTGCAAAAAAAAGGCAATTCATGCTTGTCATTTTTCCTGCTTATGTAGTCATTTATAACCACACTTGATGTAATTTGTGGCTGACTTTGATCTCGCTTGTAAAAATGTGCGCTGTCTTTGGGTTGTTTCTAAAGATTACCGACTATTTATTTAACCTGTGCTTTCATTCTCATAGGGAAATATCAACCTCTCTGAAAAGTTACCCTTAATGACACCTAGGTTTTGTTATTTAGGAAAAAAGGTAATTTTCATGGTGAATGTGCCAGCTATGTGTCCAACCTGGTTGCTCCTATCAGGGTGGTTGAGCGTGAAACCAGGCTTTCCTCACCTATACACTCTGGCTTTGCTGAGATGTGGAACAGATGGTCGTTCCAATAGCTTTATTCCACAGACTGCATCTCTTTGGAACTCCTTGCCTGGTGCATGTTTCCCTCCATCTTACAATCTAGACTGTTTAGGAGGAATATCAATTCCTACCTTCAGCTTCACCTGAGTTATTTTATCTCAAATGCTTACTTCTGGGAGCCCGTTACCAAGAGTGGCTTGAGCCTTGTTTGGGGTGAACTTGCTTTAAACCCTCCCCCACGGAAACCACAAACAAACAACCAAACACCCCAACAAACAAACAATCAAACACCCAACAAACAAACAACAATAATTCTCAAGGTCATGGGTTCAAATCCCACCCGAGTGATTGCCTACATGTATGTATTTTTTTTCACAGAGCTCAGGGTAAGCACCTAGTATACAGTGCTTAATACACATCGGTGTAAGGGTAAAACCAAATTAAACAATAATTCTGCTACTCAACCTTAAATCATTGCTGATAAGCCCATGGTACTTTGTGTTTCCGAAAACCATTTAACAGACAACTACATATGTGTGCAACTTGATGGCAGACCAAGCTTGTAGCCTGTTCATTTACTACTAAATGTCACAATTTTCCCAGGGAGGCTGTGCCAGACACCAGTCATTTGCAGACGATGTTAAACAGCACAGGCGTCTGGTAAAACGATCATTAGATTGGGGGCGGGGGGTTTGTCTACGTGATAGCACGAGTGGGAAACAAACCAATGCTGGCGTCTTATCAATAACCCGTTTAGAGACAGAAGTTACATAATTTGGTTTTGTCTTCTCAATGGAATCTAACAACTGAAGGCAGCCAGAAAGTGCATCTGGCCCTGTAGAAAGAAAGGTCATTTGTCTGCCAAATACATGGCGCTAAATTCCACCGGTGCTGACTTCTGACGTAAACGGTAATCAGGGTAAAAGTTGAGAGTTGCAGCAATAAGTCGAGTGCGGCACATGTGTGTATTGTGTGTGTGTGTGTGTGTGGTAAAATTTGAAAGGAAAGGAAGCAGAGATAACAGAGTGTCTCCTCCTGCCTGATTCAGGAAGATGAGGAGCCGGAGTAGATGTTCAGAAACGATACTCTCATTAGTTGTGTTTTCTCTCAAATCTCTGCCTAACAGATTGGAAAGGAACAACTTACGGTTAGAATAATATTGAACGCTTGGTAAAGTGCCGGTATCTGCCCCCAAATGACGCCCCATGGCTCATGAATATTAAGAAAAGACATTAAGTAAAGTAGCGTCGGGAAGACAGTTGGGTTTTAAGGGAACGTGTGAATAAGGATGGGGGATTGTTTTTGCCGTAGTTCAGGGTGGAGGGGGGATTGTTTCAGAGTTCCGAGGCAGCCATGGCAGCATGCGGAAAGGACCATTGACCCCCAAGAGTGATCGGCGTGGGAAACAACATTTAATGGAAGGAACTTTTGTGAATAAAGATTTCTTGCCGGGTGTTACAATGTGATTAAGTCATTGATGGAACCGGGTGAAGTGTCCTACAGTGAGTGGAACACATTTGGGTGGTTTTGCAACTGGTATACTGATTTTAAAAAAGTCTATGAATTTCACAGACTGCAGCTGAAAGTATTCAAAATTGTTAAGAAGCTGCCTTCGACAGTATTTTTTGTAATAACAAAAAAAACAAAACTTTTATTTATTTATTTATTTTTTTTTTTGGGGGGGGGTGGTTTGCCCTTGGAAAAATCAGAAAAATTGTTGTTAATAATTAAGGCCTGAAAAGTCTATTACAGCTTATAACATGTGTACATGTAGGTCAGCCCCTGTACTCAATAAAAATATTCCTACTTTTTTCCAGGACCAAATACCATGCCTGCCTCCTGAAGGCCAAAATAGCAAATTCAAAACTTGTCTTTTTTTCTTCTTCTTTTTTTTCACACAAGATGGTTATAGATTGTTTTGCGGAAGAAATGCAATGGGACAACAAATGAAGTTGAAATCTTATAAGTATTATATGGTTAACTTCCAAAGTAGAATAAAAACAGCATAGTTTTCTGAAAAATAGTTTGTAAAAAATAGTTTTAAAAACCACACATCAGATTTAGAAGCAAGGATGCATCAGATCTGTGGGCACATTGCTATTTTCTATCACTCTTTGAAACTCTTCATTTAGAACAACCAAAAAGTTGTGACTTTCTGTGACAGCTATTTTACTTTTTATGGATTCCTCAACACAGCATATAGAGCATCAGTAAACTCCCCCATAAGGCGCACCGTGACAAACTTAGCTCCATTTCAGTCGATCTTTATTCCCACCACAGTCACCGGTTTCCCCTTGTGGTTAACAATCCATGTATAAATAGCTGTAAGAATCTTGACTGAATGATCATGGGCTGTCATATCCCCCCATGGTTAGTAACATACCTTGGGTGTTGTCTTGGGGCTATTTATACCAGAGCTGTCGTTGAGTGTATTTTGATGAGCAGGAGAACAGGTACAGGAAAAAAGTATTTCGAGTAGATGTGGTCTGAGTAATGCAATTCTGGTTTAGTTGAGAACGTTGTGCTGAGTGGAAGTTACTTCCTGATGAAGATTAGAGTGAGCGAGTTGAAACGTTCAGAAAAAACAAACAAAAACAAGTTGGATTTCGTTATAACGACCGTATCCGTTTAAATCACAATTAGGGATTAGAGATTACTCCCACATTGTAACATTGATATGTTATTGGTGTGCATACTGGTGAAGTTAACTTCTGACTGTCACCTCTAAAATACTTTAAGGGCGTAACTTTGGGGGGGGGGGACACACAAACATGAGGATTTGTCTTAATCACAGTGATGCTTGCACTCTGCAGTTTAAAATGAAAAGACTATTCAAACAAAAACATTATTTGGTACTTTTATTTACACGCATATTTATAGAAGTTATAAAATAGATAGCTAATATGGTAATAAATAATTATCGTCATGTCAGTGCAAACATGTTGTATCTCTCTAAAATAGCACTTACTTTACATGCAAGTTTGAAATTGTCAAAACGTTGCTTCTTGCTTATAACCGCCCGGATGTAAACACAAAACAAGTACGCGCCGAGATACAACACTTTGGCTCAGAGTATTTTCCTGTGAGATATCACGTTTTGGCAAAATCGAGATACCACATAACTTTGCACAGACATGACAATATTACACCTCTGCTTTCTTGTTGCTCAGTTGTTTTATTGATTTAAATTTTCTGATCTTTTTTTTCCCTTCTTTTTTATTTCTTGTCGACAGGTGCGTGCCCTTGGAGGTCTCTTGAAATACCTGGAGAGGAGAAGAGTTGGTGTAGAGCTAGAGGCCTCTGGCATTCATGTTCCAATATTGTCACTCAAGATGTTTTCATTGTGAGTTCTGTAAATAATCTCTTATTTTGGTTGCTGCAATAGATCGTGCAAGTCTCACGCATATTAAAACTTTTTTAGGACCACTTTGGTCCAACATACATTGCTTTAATGTGTGAAAGAAGCAAACTTGCACACTCTAATAGGTCCCTGTGCTCAAATACGCGTGAGGCTTGAACAGTTTTCAAGCCATTTGCGAGTCAGATTTGAATAATGCCTGGTCGATGATTTTCTTACGGCTTAAAATACCGCTTGTAATGGCTTTTGTATGGTAACCTCCAGATGAGCAAACTTTGGTGCAATTGAAGCTCTCCAATATGACCATTTTTATATCATGTACAATATGTGCACATCTGTGAACGTTTACAGTTTCTATCTGACCAATCTAACCAATGTTACAATGTTATGCACATGTTTTAAGACCAGGCACAGATGGCTATTGAGTGTGGTGAAATTAAGGAACTGAAATTTTGCAATTTTTTTTTTAATGGCCTCACGTTTCGACCCTGTCAGAGTCTTTCTCAAAGATAACGACAACACAACACACACATGCTAGTATACTAGTGTAACAGAAGCAGTCAAGTAGAAAGAAGTGAAAAGGTAGAAGCAGAGAAATACATGGGATTAATAGTGAAAAAGGAGACGGGAGGGGGGGGGGGGGTAAAGGGGCTAGTTAGAGCTGAACTTTTGACAGGTTTTCTTGTTTTGTTAACATGTAGAGACAGCATTTTGTCTATTGATGATAACACCTACATGGCACTGCAGATATTCCAGAAAGAAAGACATCCGTCCGCCTACAAGTCTGGTGGCAGTGGAGCGAAAGAAGGACTCAGTCTCTTTGGTAAATTCCATTCTGGAAATATTCTTTGAAATGTGATATTATGTTACCCTCTACTGTAAATACTCCGCATGATATAGACTCCCTTGCATTGGCTGCCATCGTTTATGAAAACGTGCATGCGTGAAAGGCCGTCATTGGCTGAGAATCCTGCGCAGCGCATACACTCGTGCAGTTTTACATTGTTTGTCATCGAAGATGGCGGTCAATGACGTCAATTGCAATCCATATATACCATACAAACAATCTTTGTCATTTGATTGGTGGAGTGCGCGTCATGTGGCATCCTCTATTTGGCCATACGAAACACCATTGCTAATATTTGTCATTGAATTTATTTGTAGGTATTTTAAATAAGACCAAATCGGTTGTAGGGAGCAAGCAGATGAGGTAGGAGCTATTGGCAATGATCTTATTTGTTTGTTTGAATTCCAGTTAGATATTAAACAAATTTAGGTAAAAATTGATCTTTCATTAAGCATTATATTTTATTTACCAGCAGGTCAGGTTTTAAAAAAAATGTGTTTGTTGGTAATCCTATAATACAAATATTAATTCAATTACTAATTGTAGGTGTTTCTGCATTGTTTTGGTTTTTTCTTGTTACTGTTAATGATTAGTAGCATTGTTGAATTTGTTTATTAATTGTTTCAACAATTACTGGTTAAAAGTTTCATTTCATGTTTTTAATGACATTTCACTATTACCAAGAAGTGTCTGTTTTTGGCGTGGGCATCGCATATCTGATATGATTTGATAATTGATTGTTGCTTATTGATTATTTATTCTATTTAATACCAAGCTTCATTTGTGTTTATCAGCAGACCTGGACCAGCTGGTGTTTGAATTATTATTATTTTTGTTATTTTATTTGTTGACTAAAATGTGTTGTAAATTAATTTATTTTAATTGTATTGATGAACAAAAATGTAATTTCCAACAAACAGGATGTATTGATGACAATTGCCAGGTATAACTCAAAAGTTGCTCAGTAAAAGCTCTGAAAACTGTAGAAGTAACTCGATCTTGTTTACAGGCATGATAAATCTTCCTACTGAAGTCTTATTTCTGATTTTTTGAGCCCTCAGAAAAATCAGCAAAATTGTAATTAAAAGCCTGAAAAGTCCTATACCATAGTAGGGTATGTCAGCCCTTGTACTCAATAAAATGATCCTAGCTTTTTTCCAATGGGCCAAATATCATGCCTGTGTTTATCTTTGTGCCGGTAGTATGAAATGGTTGTTGGGTTGTGGTTTATTCATCTAGCACTGTGCCTGTAAATTTGTTATTTTGGGTGTTTGGGTTTCCTCAGGGAATCAAATCTTGCTTATGTAGTGAGATTTCATTTCCTTTTCTGGTTCAATATTAAAGTGGGAACTCCAGGGATTAGAAATTTCAAACTTATATCTGAATTAAGATTTGTTTATGTCTGTGAGCTGGCCTGGAATTACACGTACATGTAGGCCGTGGTCCTGGCCTTAGTGCCCCCTTCAAAAGTTTTCCATAGACTTTAAGATTTTTCAATGGAAGTGCCCTTTAGCAAAAATGTAATTGGGCATGCCCTCTCAAAGATGAAATCCCAGGCCTGTGCCTGATGACAAAATAGCTGTTACTTTCTTGGGATATAAAGAAATCCTGCTCTTTGATCTACTCCTCTAGTGCTGAGGATACTGTTCCCCAGAAGCTCCTTGGAATCAATAACTCCAGGGGTTACCAAAAACATTGAAATGCCATCATTTCAACATACCTTGCATTATTCAGATCCTATTTTTAGAGGTTTTTGTCAGCAGTGACTCTTACCCCTGTTATTCTGATGCTGATTTACATACATGCAGGGTGTGGTTCATGCGTCCATCTTGCAACATAGCAATACTGAGGCAGCGGCAAGATGCAATATCATTCTTTATGGCCTCAACTAACACTGAAGTTACATCCACACTCACCGAATGCTTGAAACATGTCAGGAATGTTGGGGTAAGTTTTTTTTTTTTTTTTACCTGACAAGAACATTGCCAAGTGGTAAAGTAAGATTCACATTATGTGTTTTGTTCTTTAATGGTAGGGTTGTCGTTTGGTTTTTGTCAACGTAGTGCTGATTTACTGGCAAAATTATCAAGAAAGATACAATAAAAGTCACCTGTGAAAGTTCTGTGCTTACTTGTTGAGGGAAAAAAGCAAAAAACTGCCACAGTATTTTCATGAAGAACGTTGAATCCATCCTCGCTTTGTGAGGTTACAGCGGGTACCAACCGCATCTTTGGCCACAGCAATCGCCAATAGACACACCATGGAAAATTGAATCTCCAAAAGTCACCTTTAGGCGAACTTTGGAGATTCAAATTTCTCTACAAACTTTTATTGATTTTCAATCAACGGGGGCACTTCAGATGAAACAGTTTCGCAGGATGCTTACTACCATTACCATCTTTATAACAAGTAGGCTTTCCGATAAAAATTAAACAAATTTCCAGGGTTTTTACCAAAGTATGACCCTACCTTTAAGAGGCATTGTCTTGAAGCTGGTTTTTTTTTTAGCTTATATTTATTGCAGTTGGTTAATTTAAGACGTATGAGGAGAGCTATTAACTTCTCTCCTGAAATGATTGAGAAGAGCTCTTTGCACCCTGCTGAACCAGACTGCAGATGCATTAATTAGTTTCAAAAGAGAAAGAATTGCATGATTTTTTTGTGAAATCTGACTTTTCATGATGTTTAAGTAAAAGCATCTAAGTCATAGGGGCATTCCAGATTACAGGAATGGATTGGTGAACTCTTTTTTTTTTGGTTGCTTTATAAAAGGTAATAAATGCCACATCAGTAGTTCATTTTCTGCTGTGAACAAAGTTAACTTTTTTTTACTAATTTCTTTTATAACATAAAATGAAATTTTAAGGAGTGTTATTTTTCGCACTCCTCAGACAAGTGTTTACGAGTGTGGAGAAGTGCCATTGCATTCGCACTTTTTTAAAATGAAGGTCTATTTAATTGTCTGTAGGAAAGAGAAGCTGTCAATGATAAATGTTTTCCAAGGTTTTGGTTGTTAAATCAGAATGTTGTGTTTATTTTTCTCTGTTGCAGCTAATTCTGAAGCAAATGAGACAAGCCCAGGCATCTGTTGGTAACTGGCAAGCTTTGTACAAGGTCAGAAGATTGAATAAACAAAAACTTGGAACTGTTTAATGTTTAGATCATTTGTGTTGCCTCTTGCCAAAATGAGGCTTTTCATGGAAATAGTGCAAAGGCACTTAGTTTAAGTGAAGACAACTGAAACAGCAGCCCTGTGATATCTAAAAAACGTTCTATTCAGAAACACTAATACATTGTAGCACAGAAAAATCTTGCTTAGCAGAAACAAGTTAATCCAGCCAAAATACCATGTACTGATTTTGTTTATGACTGGTTTCCTTCTTATTTTGCTTAGCAGATAAAAAATTGCTAAGCATCAATTTTCGCATTTAAACAGCTGTATAAAAAATGGACCCATATGCGGATGATGATTACTTGTTCCAAAATATGTCAAACCGTAAGCCGTTTCTTTGTTTATTTCATCAGACTGCCTACAATGCCATCAACATCGGAGATGTTTGCCGAGCTCAAAGGGCCAATGTTGATATATTCAAAAAGGTAATTAGTTTTATCCTCATCCTGTTCTTAAGTTTGACGCAACGTTCCAGACCTGCCAACTCTCCCTGAATCTGCAGAGAGTTCCCTGAACATAAACCAATCTTTCCATGTTCTGATGAACAAATTTGGACAATCTCTCTGATTTATAGTATCTTTTTCCCTATTATATCTCCCTGATAGTTGGACAAAATCTCCCTTATCTGCATCTGCATAAATACTGCTCAACACTCCTAGGGCCTTTCTCAAACCTCGGCTTGGGCTCCGTCTCCGGCTTGGGCTCCGTTATAAACTGTTGGTGCAGCGTGTATTTGTATCACACAGAGCCGGTGCGGCACGGAGCCCCGGCACGGAGCCGGAGCCCAAGCCGAGGTTTGAGAAAGGCCCCTAGTTGCTTGGTAGCCGTTGGAGTAATCCGAGCAGGATTGTGAGTGCGCATGAGGTGATTACTTTCTTAGGTGCTTTTGTAGTTCTTGTTTGAAAACTTGTTGGTCGGTTGTGGACGTTACATTGGTGGGAGGTGAGTTCCAGTCGGTTACTTATTGCAAGATGCGAGTGTTGGCAGCTCTGATCTTCACATATACTGGCTCCAAAGTTTGCCAGTAGAAGCCCAAGGGAGACACAGTTTTTAATTTGAGGATTTCTGTATGTTTTGCAAAAAGTCTCCTCAGAATTATCAGTCTCATGAGAAATGCCTTTGAGCGATGACATTAGTTATTTCATCTCCCACCACTGTGGCTCTGTTTTGATTCCCAGCTAGGGCCATTTGTGAGTAGAGTTGTGCGTTGGTTCTCTCCTGTGCTGTGAGGGTTTTTTTTCTCTTGGCCCTCCATTTTTTCAATCTCTGACTGTTCGCCGTGGTCATATATGGGTCAATGTGGCTGGCTGCCAATAGCTCATTTACATGCTTGCAGCTCAACCACGTTGTGGCCTTGTCCTTTCCATTTCATCTTCTCAGCTGCGAGTAAGGATGATTAGCCTTCCACATTATTACCGATATAATACTTCCTTTGGATTAGTACGTTAGATACATGTACACTAATTTAAAGTCTGATATTTTGGCCCTTGTCCAAACGGCTTGTGACATCAAAATATTAATATAGTTAACAATGAAACAGTTTTTTCAAGTCTGTGAAAAAGCACCCAAGTGGAGTGTGAAGAGTTATCGTTACTTGAATAAATTGATTTTACATTTGACTAAATTAAATGATTTTTTTCTCCGCCAGATATCCAGTGGATTCAGTGAGGATCTTCATTACATTGCAAGCGTCATCAACAAAATTGTAAGGCTCACTCAAAACTCTTGCTTGCTAAGGAAGAAGTTCAAGTATATGCTGTTCATTGTGCATGTTTAAGTTCACACATGGCAAACATAATTGAGTACAGGAAAAACAAACAGAGTTGCCTAATTAGGATATCGCATTTAAAACTAAAGATTGTTTCCACTTGATGTTACACAGTGTGAAGTCGACCATCTTTATGGGCGAATCAATCTTCTTTTAAAAAAATGCACAACTATGCGTTATGCGTAAATTCCATGTACGACATGCGACAGTCAAATTCCCTGAATGCTTGGTCGGTAAACCACTTGGCCACGTAGACAAAATCAGAACGTTTGACGCAGCTCAAAGTCAAAACCCAAGTTGCCCATAAAGATTGGGTCTATCGGGAACTATCTATAAAAACACAAGAATGCCACTGTGTGTTGACTAATAGTGGCGTGTCGTGGCCGAGCGGTTAGGAGCCCCGGACTCAAGCTCTGGTGTTTCTGATGATCAACAGAGTGTGGGTTTGAGTCCCGGTCGTGGCACTTGTGTCTTTGAGTAAGATACTGTACCATAATTGCTTCGTCCTTCGGATAGGACATTAAGCCATAGGTCCCGTGTACTTGAATTTATGGTAGTGCATGAAAAAGAACCCAGAACACTTATCATGGTTTTTGGTTCATAGCAAGCACTCTTGTTTACAGGTTGCCTCAGGCTTGCGAGCTACAGTGATTAAGTTCACTTATGTGGCACTCTTGGTTTCCTTACCAGAAATATAATAATAATAATAATAATAATAGTAATAATAATATGGTATCAATTGTTCCTTGTATCTACAGGTTGATTTTGAAGAGTCCGCATCCCAGGGGCGTTTTGTTGTCAAACCCAACGTAGATCCTGACTTAGATCACAGTAAGCTAAATTCTATTAATCAAGAACCCTGAAGAGTTTTTCAGTTATCACTCTTTACTTATAACCCACTGGCTTGCAATCTTCCGCCAGGCACACTTACTACTACTGGGCCCAACTAGAGCTGCTTAAAGCACAACAATTAGCTAAGCAAAAAATAATTGTACCTACCGGAAATAGGTTACCAACCAAAATGCCATTTCATATGTACCATTTTTGCCTTGTCCTGCTACTTTTTGCTTAGCAGAAATTTGTTCAACAATTTTTTCTGCATAAGCAGCTTGATGAAATTGGGCCCAGTGCTCAAATTCATAGAGCTTAAAAAGCAAAAAGGGGCAGGATGCTAGTCATAAAGTGTACATGTGGCGCGGTACTTTGGCTGGTAACCTTATTCTGGTAAGCGTGATCATCTTGTGCTGAGCTACTTTTTGTGCTTAAGCAGCTCCATGAAATTGCACCCTGGTGAACGCCTTTCTGCCGGCAGTCATAGATTTCTCGATGTTCTTTTGCTTCCTAGGAAAGCGCACCTATAACGGCTTGCCCGACCTAATGACCCAAGTGGCTCAGGAAGAACTCAACAGACTGAGCTCAGATATTGAAGAATGCAATGTCATCTACCTGCCACAGGTGAGAGAGATAACACCTGTTCTTACCTCATTAGTCTTGGGGCATGATGATGGTGATGTTCACAATCATCCCTACTAGCGGGATTAGTTCACTGTCTACTCTGCTAGGGGGCGTTGTTCCGATAACCTGACTTGTCTGACCTCGATTCGTGTAAATGCCCTCTCTCAGTGGGAACAGTTTGTTGTGTTTTACATTTTAAAGAAGATTTTGTCCAGCAGAGCTTTTGCAATGTATATCATTTGTTGGGTGGTTTTTACTCAGTTATGCATAGCTATTAGCTTTTTTTTTTACATAATGCTTATCGGTATGAAGTTAAATTAGGATGAATTCAATATTGCATGAATTTTTATTTTTTTCTTATTCAGCTTGGGTACCTTCTTGCAATTCCTTGTTCAAGTCAAATGCAGAAGACGTCGGACTTTGAAATTCCTGGACTCGAATTTGTGGTATGTTGTGAGAATTTTTATTTTTTGGGGGGGGGGGGTTCAGTAAAGGGTGGGTGTAGCATTTATTTGGGATATCTTTAGTTTGTTTCTAGATTTCTAAAGACAAAACTGCTAGATATTATAACTTAATTGTCTGGTCTGGGTGCTTTGTGATGCATTTCCAAAGTCATTGAGAGCCCTCTACAGAGGACACTCTTGCAGTTGCCATGCAGCAGCTGGAATCATTCCTTGATATCTCTGCAGACCGTAGAATTAACCTAGAGATTGCCAAGTGTATCAATATCTGTTTGAGTTTGCCGTCATTTTCATTCCTACCCTGGAATCCATGTTGGACTGGTAAACTTTTGTCCTTCCCTTGGGTCAATCCAGTAGCGTGCCACACATGCGTGGTATTGATATTCCTATGACCAACGTCGACATGGAGGGCGTGCACAACAAACTCAGACAGCGGTCTAGCTTACCAAATTCTCCAGGGCCAAATCACATAAAGCTGCTGAAGAAAAAAAAATGGAGCTTGAGGCCCAACAAAATTATGCTTACCAGAATAAGGTTACCAGCCAAAATACCATGTTATATGTACCATCTGTGACTGGTATCATGCTTTGTTTTGCTTAGTTATATTATTTGCTACCTGAAATTAGGCCAAGGATCTATTTCAAACAATATGGCTGCATTGTTTTCAGTGCCTACATGGGTGGAGATCATTATCTTTTGTTTACAACCCCGTACAGTTGACTTGGTACTAGGTACCTATGTGATGCATCTGTAAGGAGCTTTATAACATGTCTCTTATGTTCATAAGGCTGGGATATTTATCTGTTTACAAGTTCAATTAGGAACACCATTTCTCATGAAGAATTGATGAAACCAGAAATATGTGAATGTCAACATCTTTTTCATGTTGCATACGTGCAATAGACCTCTTGCATATAACGTCGCAAGCTCAAACAGCGCCCTCCCTAGGGTCAGAGGAAGACCTCTCATTGGCTAAAAAGTTGTGCATGGCGCGTGCACGTTTCCCTTGTTTGATAACAGCCTGTATGCAAGAGGTTGCTAGATACAGTATTAAGTAATAATGACGCCCAATTCTGATCATATGAAAAAGAAAAAAGCATTGTGCAATGCGGCCACCAAGCCTCGGTTTGGTCACAGTGCTTTGAATTTGAGAGAAACGAACGAAAAACTAAGATGGCTGCTCCGGTGGTGAAAGCCTATCAGTGCTTTCACTGGAGCCTGTCCCTGCAGTGGACCACCCCTAATCTATGTGAAGTCGTTGATCTTAAGGGGATCGCTATCGGTTGAAAACCTGCCTTCCTCCTCGCTCTCCTGGGCTATTTGCCTGCGGTACTAAACAGGTGTCTAGTGCCCCTCAAGAAGTATAAATATCTTATCAAGGAGCCCTTTGGCCCGAAGGTTGTTGGTTTGAATTTAAACGATCTTCCTTTACGAGTGATAGGCCTAACAAAGAAAAGTACAAACTTTGCCCATGAAAGTCTCGGCCTGATTTACTTTTTTTTTTAAATGGAGCGTCTCAACTGGCATCAAAATTACTTTTGACAATCACATTTTTGGTCTAACAAACGCCTCAGTTGAAGGACCTGAATCTTCCTCCTTTTGATTTGCCTGTTCTACGTTAGCAAAATGAAAGTTGACGTGAAATGTCCATCGCTCCTTGGGAAAAATTATCTCAGCGAAATACTTAGTGTTGGCAAAAGTTTATGCGCACTTTATTTGTCAGCTCTGCAGTATAAATTGTGGTGTTCAATTGACATTGTTACTTGGGTTTCTTATCAACCTTTCAAAAGTTCAAGTATATTCTTTGTATTTTCTAATGTTTGATATCCTCCTGACCAGCCCCTTTTCTTTTTAATGTGTAAACTTTTGTTTTCTTTTTCTTGTTTGGTTCTTAGTTAGTTCACAGGTATGTTTACACAAGCTTGGGTTTATTGTCTGTCCATCTTTCCCCAGTGGCCTGCTGTTCTGGTCATTGCTCATTTTTAACCCTTACTCCCTAGGCCTTCTTGTCCACAGGTGACCTCAATCCTCCACTCTTATGTTGCTTCACACCAACATGATTGGATCTAGATAAGATCGGTCTGCCTGGCCCAGTGGTCCTCAATCCTCCTCAGTCCTCCCAGTTCATGAAGAGGAATTGGGAGGAATGGGTGCTTGGGGATGCTGCGATGACAGTTTTTAATAACCATTTATCTATCTGTCTGAGTAGTGTTTGGCATCATAACAATTTCAATAAATTTACATATTGTATGCCTTTTCTGCTGTGATCCCCCCCCCCCCCCCGAGATTAATACAGAAATAATAAAATTCCCTAGCTATCTCGTAATTAAACTGAAAACATTGTTTTTTTCTTCTTGTCTTCAGTTCCTGTCCAACAACATGGTCCACTACAAAAGTGCAAGCACCAAAGGTAACCATGTTTCTAAGTAAATTGTGTATTTGACTACAACAGGGTGTAAGAACTGATACATTTTGGGGGTTAAATAGAAACATTTAAAATGTATGCCTAAACAATACATGAAAGTATGATACTCTTAGAGAATTATCCAAATATCTAGTTAACAATATTTGATCAACTGCTATTCTAAAAGATGGTTTTACTACCAGGATGTTAGCAGTGAACTTCTCCAGTTTTTTTCTCATTTGTGTTTCAGCTTTAGATGCAAAGTTGGGAGACACTCAGTGTGAAATAACAGGTACGTTGCATAAAAAAAAGAATGTTTTGCTTTTGATTCTCTAGAATACAAGTTCAAATTTGTGCCCAATTTAATAGACCTGCTAAAGCACAAAAAATGTGCATAGCTTACCAGATTAAGGTTACCAGCCAAAATTCCATGTCATCCTGCTTATGATTGCTTTATAGAGGAAAAGTTTTAAGCATATTGGTCTCTGAGAAACTGGGTCCTGACCTCAACCTCTCCAAGACAATTTCGACAGTAAACAAGGTGTTTTTAAGTTGATGTGGTTATATTGTGGTTTTATTTCAATCTTTTTCCTTTGTCAGTTTTTATTTGGTTTGTATTGTTGTTAATTGAATTCCTCAAGCAGTTATGTCTTACTATTTAATTTATTAGTTTGTCTTTGTGCTATCATCCAGTATTTTGCATTGATGATTTTATTCCTTGAAAATAGATGTATTTTGATATTTTGTTTCCTTATTTATGAACCAGCTGGAGAGGAGAGCCACAATGGCAGAAAGTGTTTCTCTACTTGACTTATTTCTTCTTTCGTAAAAATAACTTTCCTGAATTGTGTGTGCATTTTAGAATGATTTGTCATAATTGATATAGACCCCTTGCATTAGCCCTCATCGCTGAGGTCAATCAATGGAAATGTGCAGGTGTGAATGTTCGCCACGCTCAACTCTTGGCCCTCAGTGAGGGCACTGTTTAAGTCTTGTGACGTCATATGCTCACATATTCATTCCTTTTAACTGTTGTTTTTTTGTAGCTCATTGTCTCTTGGCTGAGTTTTTAAAATTATGTTTCTAGTACTTGTATTTATAGGCTTAGAGTTGTTTGCTTCTAGTTTTTACTTACTTGTTTCTTGTAACTTGTATTTTGGCTTACTTTTTACTTACGTTTCTGCTTTTGTTTTTTTATCTCTGGAGCACTTTTAGGCCCTCGCATCAGGCGCTCTATAAATATTTGTTTATTGTTATTATTACATGTAAAGGGTCTATTCTAGTCAAATTGTTTGGTGTTTGGCTGATTAATCATGGGGACAAGTCAGGAAAAAGTAGTGCGAGGCCTGCAATGTTTTCCATATCTTGCAGTTGTTAGTAAATGTTCAACCGAGATGTTGTACAAATGAAACAAGTTTTGTTAAATTATTTAAAATTTACCCAGTCATTTTATTACTTGATATTTAAGTTTTGTTAAATTAAGATTGTACTGAAACATTTTTTTTTTTTTTGGTTTACACAGATCTTGAAACTCAGATTATGCATAAGTTACAGAACTCTATTCTGGAGAGATCCCAAGTGTTGTTCACCGTGATGGAATATGCAGCCGAGCTGGACTGGTAGGTGTAAGGGGAGGGGGGTGGGGGTTATACAGTTTGCTTCAGAAGGTAGGAGAATAAACATTTAGTGCGCATACAGAGCACATACAGAGCGCATACAGAGCTGGATCAAGGTACTTTACAACATTGTTGAACCTCTTCCTTTTTCTTAGAAAGACATGTGTTTCACATGAGTCCAAGCAGTTTGAATGAAAGTTAGGTTTTGACACAAGGATTGTTAGTGGCTAAGCCATTTTTGGAGGGCTAGTTCCACATTTGGCTGGAAGAGTATAGACCCCTTGTATTAGGCCACCATCGCTGACGCCAAACAATGGATACATGTATGCGCGTATTGCCACGCATTACTCTCAACCAATGAGTTGTCTTTCTTTGACTTCAATGAGGGCGCTGTATGAGCTTTTGACATTGTATGCAGTGTGTATATTTGCAGTCAACTAATCTACACAGAAATCGCTTCAACAAACTTCTAAAAAAAAAAAAAACCACTTTATATTTAGATTGACCATCGTATCCTCCACTCCATTCCAGTTTGCTGTCCCTAGCCTCTGCAGCAAAGGATCTCAACTACACTCGGCCAGAGTTGACCAGCGATAAAGTCCTGCACATCACCGGGGGAAGACACCCCCTGCAGGAGCTCTGTGTGACCCCCTTCGTACCTAATGATACATGCTCAGGAGGCAAGTACGGCAAGATGAAGTTTCTGACAGGACCCAATGCTAGCGGGAAGAGTGTTTATCTCAAGCAGGTGAGCTCCTGTCTAGCCGGAGCCCAGTTTCATAGAGCTGTTTCAAAAGAATATTGCTGAAAATTTGTCTGCTAAGCAAAAAAAAATAAAATAAAAAATGGGCAGGTTACCAGTCAAAGATGGTACATGTGAATTGGTGTTTTGGCTGGTAACCTTATTCTGGTGAGCATAATTTTGTTGTGCTTAGCTACTTTTTGTGATTGTGCAGCTCTATGAAACTTGGTCCTGGTAATGACCTCATGCAAGTGAGCTACATGTACCAAGTTAAAGTTGATGCTACTTCTAATTTTACCGAACTGACACTCAATTTGTTGTTCAAAGGCATTTTTCATAACAAACATTTATAATTCTGGTTAGACTTCCAGTCTTTCTCAAACGTGTGTGAATTTTTGAAAGGAAAGTCCAAACATGGCTGTTGTACCTAAATCCTGAAATAAAAAACCACGTCTAAGCATTTGCAATGGGCTTCTGGTAGTCATTGGAGCCATTCTGAGGGAAGTGGCCGTGGCTTACAGTGAAATTACGTCACACTGATGAACAGGATAGACATCTTTAGCCTGAATTTTGGCCTTCCCCTCCTCCCCACCCCAATCGCGGGGGAATCAATTTATACGCCCATCATGCCATACAGTGTATTTTATAAATTTACCTTTTGATTATTGTTTTTTACATATAATCTATCTTGTATTCTTTACCTAATGCTATTTCATTTTCACTTTTTCATATGTGCAATTATTTATTGTTTATCCTGGGTTTTTTGTATGTTACTTCTATATGCTAGGTATTTTATTGTTTACCCATTGCTTTTTCATTTACTTTTATTTTTCATGTATTGTATGCTTTATCTGGGAAATCCATTGTGTGTGTTGTAAGTAATTTAGGTGTAATCTTACTTCTAAATTGGCCTTTTATTGCCTTTCTTTTATGAAGCTCTTGGAGCTTTATTTCTTTGAACAATTGATTACAAATGTATTTGTATTATTTATATGCTTTTTAATGCCTATGCAGTCAAAGTTTCAGGAAGGTTTTTGTCAGTGTAGTTAATTAATGATGATTGCTGTGATACGTATTTATGGGGGGGGGGCAGTGGTTCTGGTCCCTCCTCCCTCAAAAACGAGAACATAGTAGTAGATATGTAACTTATGGAGTTATGGCGTTTTTATCGTCCAAAATTAACTAATAAAATGTGATTTTCATCCTTTTTTTTAAAATAAGTTGTATTAGTCTTTACTTTCATTTATGAATATAACAGTATATACAAAACCTCTAATGGTTTTGACTGTGATCACTAACAAATTTCTGATCACATTGTCTGTAATAACAGGTTGGTCTGATCGCTTTCATGAGTCACATTGGCAGCTTTGTACCAGCAGAGGGCGCTGTAATAGGCATGCTGGATGGGATCTACACTAGAGTGCACACTTTGGAGTCGGTGTCTGTTGGACTCTCCACCTTCATGATAGATCTAAACCAGGTAAGGCAGTGGCTGAGCTGGTGGCTGTGGCTGTATCTAAGGCTGTTTCCAAGGGCAGACTATGCTTCAACGCATATTGACATGGTGATCCAGCTGTAGGGAGAGCCGCAGCCGCCAATAGGGACACAGTCTAATGCAAGAGGGTCATCTTGATGACAAATATTGGCTTTTGTTTTTGTTCTTGCGAGTTGTACTCACCTCCAAAAAGCCTTTTAGGGTTGAAAATAAGGGAAACCCTCATTATCGGGGCTAGATTGCTCAGTTTGTTGAGCGGCGTCACGCTAATCAGGAGGTTGCAGGTTCAGGTTCCGCTCTAGACAATTTTTCTTTGTTCAACCCCAATTTATTTAAAAATAATATTTATGAATATTTATCTAAATTAAAGTAAACAACAAAATTAATTTCACAAACGCACGCAGTGGCCTGGAAAAAAAAACTTAAAGAAAACTTTATGTACAAAGCTTGGTGCACTAAAAGCAGTTTCTCTTTAATTTTCAAACTACAAAGTAGAATACATTTAAAAAAAAATAATAACAGTTACAATAGCATCTGTGGAAATGAAATAAACATTTGATTGTTATCAGAGAGCACTGTCCAATATCTATGGACTCAGTTTAGTTTTCTGTTTATTTTTGCAAATACAAAGAAAAGTTTGTTATAAAATGAAGTGTTACAAAAGCATCCAGGAAAAGCAACTAAAAAGCTATCCAGGAACACAGTACAAAGTTTTATTTTCCTCTTTTATTTTGCAAATTTTACATAGTGGAATTTCTAAAAGAACATAGTGAATAAATTAATTAGAAAAGCTTGTGTAAATTAGCAACCAAAAAGGTAAAATTTTATCGCAGTTGACCCCCAAACCTATATAATTATCTTAATTAGTAATTTATAAACCATTTAAAGCATTTTCAGTGAAAATAAACTATTCTCTTTACTTAAAAAAAACCAAACCTGAATACAAATTTCAATCCATCCAGACTTTAATTTCAGTCAAGTTAATTTCCAGGTGGAAATTGACTTGTTTCCAGCTGGAAATTAAGAATCTGTGTACTAATAAAAGTCACTTAAATTCCAACTGGAAATTTGGCACTGAAAAAATTTACCTGTGCACACTGGAAATTGGATATCTTCCAAGATCAACCAAAATGCAAATTGGCTCAGGTGCCTTTACGCCCACTCAACTTAGACAGTCTTTCTTTCTGTTTAGTCTCTGGAGAAGGTGTATGGAAAAGACTTGACCTTGATTGCTTAATTATGGGTTGGTTCAGGCAGATAAGAATTGTGTAACTCTTGAATTTGATGCCATGTTATGATTTACTTGCCTAATGGTTATAACAATTCAAAACTCTGATGCTGGTATTAAGTCAGGCATGGGAAGTCTCAGAATTTATTTTTTTCTTAAAATATCATTCAGCTTTCAGTCACCGGAGAGAGAAAGATATGCTCTGCACTGTGTCCGAACCTGTACTTTAATATTTCTGGTGATGCATAAAGTCTGGAAAAATCTCCTGAATTTAATTCCACTTTTCAGTCTGTCAACATTTGCCGTTGGGTTTCTAACTGCCATTGCTCTCGCTGCCGGTATTGAGAATCCTTTCTATTGTCCCTTTTTTGTATATACATGTTTCAATTTGGCTCCTCCCCTCCCTCTTTCCCCTTTCCCCTTCCCCCAACCACATCCCCCCTTTAACTGTGGTAGGATGGCTCTGTACAGGTGCTGGTCACCTGTTCCATCTTGTCACTCAATGGCAATTTGTTGTAACTGTTGTATATTTTTACACACTGCATGTGATTGCATATACTGTATTTTTTTTGTAAATGTTTATCTATTTATCGCCTAGTGTATTTGTTTTTGAAGTATTGTGCCAGTGAAGAATGTATAGTAAAATATAAAAAATTTAAAGAAAAAAAATAACATGTATGTCTTCTACACTGTGATTTTTCTTTCAGATGGCATTCGCACTTTGCAATGCAACCGAGAAATCGCTGGTCATCATTGATGAATTCGGTAAAGGCACGGAGACCTCGGACGGCACCGCCCTGCTGTGTGCCGGGCTGAAACACTGGCTAGCCCAGGAAGCACTCTGTCCCCACGTATTAATAGCATCACACTTCCATAGCATCATGAAGCAGAAGATGCTACCCAACTCTGAAGAACTGACGTACCAGGTTCGAATCCCTGTTTATACTCTACCCGTCTCCGAAGCTAATACTCTGTGGTGCTGATCAAACGTCTTCCCGCGTACTGCCTTTTTTTTTGGAGTTCATTACCTGTATCCCACTTCCCTGCCTCTGGTAACCTGTCCCAATTCAAACGCAATATACATTGGTCTTCTTTTCTACTTTTTGATTTTCTTCCCTTTTATCCCCGTTCTTCCTTTTTAGGCCTCACCTTGAGTGGCCTTTCTTCAGGGCGTTGTGATTGGCAAATTCCCATTTAAAAAAAAATGTATAGAAAAAACCACAAGGGAGATATAGGGTGAATGGCTACTGACTGGCACCCCCCAAAAAAGATATTGACTTAGCTAGAGACTTATTAACTTAGGGAGACAGCCAACATTAGGGCAAGATAGCTCAGTTGGTAGAGCGCCGGCAGGTTAGGAGGTCACGGGTTCAAGTCCCATTCCAGTCAACTTTTCTTTGTTCAACGCAAAATTAATTAACAGTTTAGAGTGCAATGCACTGAAATCCATAGGAAGGTAATGTCTTAAAGTATGGCGTTTTTATCTTTCTTTTCCTGACAGACCATGGAAGTTCTTCATAATGAAGATGAGATGGTATTTCTCTACCAGCTTATTGAGGGCCATGCTAACTACAGCTACGCTAATTATATCTCGGCACAGGCTGGACTACCAGACGAACTCCTTACAAGAGGCAAACAAGTAAAGGCACATAATAGTAATACAAACATCGTCGTGTCAGTTTAAAAACATCGTATTTCGATTTTGCAAAAACGTTGTATCTCACACGAAAATCCTCCAAGCAGAAACAATGTACTTGATTTTACAAGAAAGTTGTATCTCACACGAAAATGCTCCGGGCAAAAAAATATGATATCTTGGGGCGTACTTGTTTGTGTGTACATCCAGACTACTTCAAGCAAGGTACGATGTTTTTACAATTTTAATCTCGCGCGTAACGCTACTGCTATTTTAGGAGATACAAGGTTTTTGCACTAACACAACAATAAAGTCTTGTATGGGCCTACACAAACATACACTGTGAAAAAACAAAAATTCACACTCAAGTATTAAATCGTAATTAGCAATGCAAATGCAATTTTAATTCCATCCTGAAACTGTCCAAAGATGGGGTTTGAGGGGGTGTGGCAGGGAGTTTATTCCGAATGGCATGTGCGGCTTGATAAAGGCACCCTTACCACAGCTAGAATAGTTTTAGTTCTTGATTCTGCCAACAGATAGAAACCAGTAGATCTGGAAACTCAACCTGTTTACTTTAGGGAGATAAGACACTCCTATGACTTTTCGCTGGCAGTAGACCTTAGTTATCCACAGTTCCAGTTATTTTTTAAGACCCCCTGTCCTAGTTCAAAAAATTTTGTTTTTGTAATTAAACACGATTAGTCTTCCTCGGCCATTCCAAATCAGTTTCCGCTACATAACAAAATGACATCATACAAACAAATATTTTCAACAACAATTGAATATTCATTTGTTTACTTTCAGGTGTCTGAGCTGCTTGCCCGAAATGAGCCAATTCATAGAGTAGACTCGGCAAGCGCCGACAACCGGTTCCAAAAATGCAAAGTCATTGTTGATGAATTCTTGAAACTGGATCTACAGACCTGTAATGTGACAGAATTTCTGCAGAATACGGTTCTCCCTAATAGTAATTGATGAACCGATAGAGAGAGAGACTTCAAAGGTGAAAATTAATACTAGTGAAATGTTGGCCTCCTTCAATTACGAGTGAGTTGAATGGTTGCTTCAATAAGTGGACCTGTCCCAACTCAAGTTGGAACACTCCCATCAATGAATGGGCCTTTCCCAATTGTAATTGAAACATTCCCTATCAGTAATTGGGCCCGTCCCAACTACTGATTGTTCTAATTCTCCATTCTATAGACAGAGTAACCTGTGACATTCCATTTTACAAAAGAGCCACAGAGCCTGGACTTCCTGCAGGCATGTTTGGACACAGTCCAATAGAAGAAAACATTAATTCCTTTTTTATAATGGAGATTGCACTGTCTGTTTTTTTTTATAATTTGTTTATATGAAGACAGGGGGCACATCTCAAAACTTGTTCAGCTGTTACTTTTATAACTCTTGAATTTATGTGAAAATTAAGAAACAAAAATCTAAGCATTTCCCATATGACCAGTATCTTGCCTGCCAGAAAGGCCCTGGAATGTATGTACAAGGTCACTCTTTTTGTAAACGAAGGTTACTTGTTCTATAGGTAGGACAGAACACACCATGAGATTGAGATCTGATTCCAATTTTTAAAAAGCTGCTTTGGAAAAAAACTTGCTTCACAAATTAAGGGAGTAAGCAAATATTTGTAAAGATCAGAGAATGTTGACACATTCCAACTTTCTGAAAACAAAAATATTTCGCTCCAAATAAATTTTAAGGGTGAGGAGAGATAAAGAAATCAGTGTCTTGTTATTTAGTGTCTTACGACGATAGCCTTCCAGTCACCATTGAAGTACACCTGTCCGTCTTCTCTCTTCTCCGCACACAGGTCCCCTCCAAGAAACTCCAAGACCTTCTTCTTGGTCTCGGGTGGAGCATCCCTAAGGAAGTTGCCAGTGTGAGTGAAGAAATCAACCAGGAGACGACCGTCTTCCGTCATGTCTTGAGGATCGCTGAAGCAAGGGGTGATATTGGACGAAACTTTAGCATCAAGCTCCTGGTCTATGGGGATGTTCTCGTTCTGACAGGCTGCCCGGACCTGTGCTGATGTGGGATGGTGATGTCTGGTACCCCATGTAAGTGGGAAGTTGCTCACAAATTGTCCGAAAGCAGATTTATCTGTTGGATCAAATCAACCAAAAAGAACCAAAGAAATAAATATAACCAATTCTTATAAAAAGCTAGAAGTTGTCTCCATTACAGACAATAAATATGGGCCAAGTATCACACAGCTGTAGAAAATTCATCTGTAAACCATTTTTTGTAAACTGTAAACAAGCGGGAGACAGGCACAAGTTCCTAACCATACCCGTTGTTTGAATTGGTTTTTGCTCAGGACAAGATGTTATACATTATTTCTTACAAGAATTGTAGTGCTCCGTTTGCAGGTTGTAACTACACATAGTTTTAAATACTGTTTCCCCTCATTTTGAGTTTTTAGATGTTATTATTATGATTCTACAATTAACTTTAACTTTAACTTTTACTCTGGCCTGCTCAACAAGTGCCAATTTTGAACAATGGGAACGTGGAGTGTAGTTCATTGTTTTTTTTGATGAAATCACTAGAACACCAAGGTTTCCGTGTGTTGTCTTTGAATACTGTTGTCATCAAATGTCTCTCTTGTTGAAAGTTATCTTTATCATTAAATGAAACCCAGATGGAGTCATTACACAAGATGCATTTATTCCCCACCTTCATCTCCGTAAGACAATCTAATTACAGTATGTATTTATTTGATGATAATATTCAATTAAGGCCCAGTTTATTTATTAGAAGCACTTATATTGCTTTTGTGCATTTTAGAATTGACTATTACTCTGTCTTGTTTGTGTTAACTGTCTTCAAACCGCGATGAACTTGAACGAGTAAACAGTTGAACTCTTGATCGATCCGCGCGTTCATTGGGAACAAAATAGTAAAAACGCTTTCCAAGGCTGTACACATTCGTGACAGGAGAGGGCGGTCAACACTCGCCAGCTGATAAGTTTAAAAATTCGGGTCGAATATTCAGCTTGTACCTCGGTAGTTGAAAATGGACTAACAATTAATACATGTATTTAATGGAAGAACACTGATAGTGCCGTTCCGTAGTTCACTGTGCGCGCCAAAGAGCAATTTTACTATAGCGGTTTTTAGGTAAAGATAAATGCCTTTGCTATTACGTTGTTCTGAATAGTTCAGGAAAGGTCCCCTGTTTGCAAAAGTAAAATTATTGAAACCACGGCTTGGGCTCCGTCAGTTATTAGAAAGCGTGTGCTTTCCTAACGGAGCTTCAAACAGGTTAACCGAGCCCAAGCCGTGGTTCCGAAAACGGCTGCTGAGAAGTATTGCCGTTGTCCTAAGGAAATCTGTCCCCTGGAGATTCTTTCCCCCCATTTTATGGGAAATTAACGTGGGCTGAAGGAGGATGATTCAAAAGAGGGCGCTATCAGAAGAAGTTTGTACATAGTTCGCCGTACGGTGGACAGAATCTCCTGCCACACCGTGACCGAATTAAAGGCTTCCCGACGGTGGCTATAGCTGGAACGTCGAAAAGTCACATTAGGCCTAACATCTTACCAGAGATGACGACCATGAGCAGAATTCCTCCATCTTCAAGACGGCCGTACAGATTCTTAATAGCAGCCTGCATATCCGCCACGTAGTAGATGGAGTGCAGTGCGCTGATGAAGTGGAACTTGACGCCGTCATTTTCACCGTTCTCCAAGTAGCCATCCAGCGTCTCTGCACGCCAATCGTAACTGATATCGCGCAGTTGAGCGTTGTCCGTCACCACTCGAGTCTTGTACTTGTACACCATGTCCACAGCAGGCTCCACCACGGTAGCTTTGATTGGCCGTGGAGGAGGCTCGTGTCCGTCTCGAAGGATTTTGAGGATTTGGTTCTCGATTTCGCCTACATGAAAAAAGGGAATCGTCCACAAGAATGTATGCGAACGGTTGATGTCAGTTTAGCTATTAATCAGTTGTAATTTAACGGACCCGTGATTTGTCAGCTTGCCGATTGCAGGGTTTTGTATACCTTCGAGACCATTTTTTTCTTGAATGAGGTGAATGTGTATTTGACAGGCCAGACAGTTTTATAACCCGTGGTATGACAAAGACTCTAAATTCTACTTTGAGGGCATAGTAGAGAGTTTGTAAATTTAGAGTACTGTTTTGTATATTCAGGGGGCTTCGTCTCCAGAACAATAGGCTACTTCGACCTACTTAGGGAGAGGTACTTTTTTTTATAGAATAAAATCCTTGATTTGAACACGGATTGTAATGCGAGCATTATCGGGCAGCATTGGACTAATGAAGCAAAACTGCAATGCATACTCTTCGTGCACCGCGCCATGCAAAGCGGTTCAATAGACCCTTAAGAATAATATGACAACACAAGCTCAAACAGCACTCTCGCTTATCATTGGCTGGGAGTTGTGCGTGGCGCGTGTACGAAGTTACCTCAGAGATGGCGGCCGTTATGCAAAAGAAGACGAACATTTGCAGTCTTTCACGTGCAGTAGGTTTTCATTCACTACATGATTATGTAAGTGATTTCTGTTTGGGGTTTTCATACCACACGTAACACTTCTTGATTATCTTTTTCAGGTATAGGCTAATCAGGGTCTACAGGCAAGTGTCTGGGATTTACTGACGCTAATAATGGCAAAATAATTGAAAACCCAAAGGACCAATATGAATAACGACTGATAAGGGTGCAAGCCAAGCCCAACCTACCGTCTCCAGGCCCGATGCTCAGCACCTTCATAGCCTCTTTACCATCCGTATAACTGACATTCATGGATTTGAATACCTGACGTAGCTCTGTATCCACCCATTGGCTCATAACGTTGTACCTATCAGCTACCCGATGATAGACGCCAAAGGCCCGGTGATAATGATCCATATCGTCGGTCAAGCTACGCATAGACATAGTGGTGGCTTAAATGCTCCGTTCACCTAGATTGAAAATGCTAAAACAAAACCATTTTTATAAAGCACGCTAGCTAAAAGAGTAGTCTTAGAAGTTCAATGGTCCGGGTCTGAAGGGGCAAATAGTAAACGGGTTCTTAACCTGTTTTGTTTGTTTACGGCTTTTCTCTATCGTAGGACTCGCATATTATTATAATTATAAACGTAAATTCTTCTTCCTCATTTTGTCATTCTGTCCCGTTGAGGGGTTCTTAAGTCAGGGAGCTCGATGGTACAATGTTCATGTGCATAAACAATTAAACATCAACCCATATCTCAGCGCCTTTGGTTGGGACCGAGCGAAAAGAACACATCACTGGCTGGGAGGTTTGCGTGGCGCCTTCACACGTACGCGCCGTTGTTTGACCTTCCCCAGCGATGGCAATCATTTGTTCACACGAGTAGCATGTACTCGATATGTGGCATGGTGTACCCCCCCCCCCCCCTCCTATTGTGTCTTCATTGTGTTTTGGGAATCTCAGGAACTCGTTTAAGTATTTTTATAGTGTGTTAAAGTATGGTAACATTTGTAAAGGGGGACACCCTCTGCCAGTGACCTGGAACGGTATTAGCCTATTGCATGGTCAGCCATTTGCGTGTAGAGCCTCGAATTGGGGACAACAGTGAATAGAAGCATTTTATAAATCTGTATTGTCACGGTAATGTATAATAACACTGTTATCTAAACAGACGCATGAATACAATACAGAATATCCATGAAGTCGAGGCTCGACCCGCACATGGGCGGATCCGTGCAAATGGCGAATTATAGTGACGTCTACGTTCCCTTTGTTTGACCTCCCCCCCCCCCCCAAGCGATGACCATGCGAGGGGTTGGTTTTGCAATATTTAGAGTTAAATTGAACTCGGAAAGTTAGAATTGTGTTTCAGATGTGTTTAGGATTTATGGGAATGTTGCTTGTGAAAAGGTCCCCTTTTAATTTTGCGTGCCAGGTAAAAGCTTGGTTTGGTTTATGATTTGCCGAAAAGGCTCGTGTCTGTTTTGAAGGATTCTGTATTGATTTCTTCTCAACGGGAGCATTTCAGTCAAAATAATTTCTCAGGATACTTACATTGCCATCTTTATATTAATAAGTAAGCTTTTGGATAGACATTACAAATTTTGTTCGGGTTCATTACAAAACGACGACCCTACCTTTGAAACAAAATATTAATAATAATAGGATCGTTTACAACGCATTTAAAAAAGAAGACAGTTTTTCTTAGTCAGAGAGTAGAATCCAGATGTTACGAGATGTTAAAAAGGTAAATAGATGTCAATTACATTTTAGAGATGTTCATTAAAGTTAAGACATGTTAAGAAAGGTTAGGCTAGTCAAACCCCGCGAAAATCCCCGTGAAAACCCGTAAAGCAACAAGTCCACTATGTGGTCGTTCAGACACAGTACTAAAGTCGTTTTAACTCATGGTTCAACCGGATCGAGTTCAACGCTGTGTGCCTGAACGGTTCTAACGTTAGACCAAATCGGGTTTGACCCGGAAAAGTTAGACCGTCGAGCTGGGGGGGGGGGTATCTTTAGACCACTTCGGGTTTACCTTTTAACACTGTGTGTACAATAAAAAAAGACTATACTCACAACAGCGCGCTGGTATACGGTCAGCAGGCACTCGGCAGCAGTATCTCGGCGTACGGTTTCTGTGAATAAACCGGATGTTAGAGTTTTTTGACATCTTAAAACCGAAGGGTTTAACTTAGTACGCTGTCTGAACATACCCTGTGAACAATATGGCTAATCGAAATTCAAAACCGCTTTACGGCACAAGTCAGTTGCTTTGAACGAACACAGAGAGCGACCCGTCGCAAAATGTGTTCCTTAATACCAACCCCCAAAATAATGATTGTTAGTTGCCGAGCTCGCCGGATGCCGCACACCCACATATAAATACGTTTGCTGTGCCCCGGATAAAATCGGTAAAGGTGTACCGTCTGCTTTGTAAACACACACATAAATAAAATAAAAAATAATAAACTGATGTACTTTTACCCCGCTCGAAATCGCTATTCGGTAACAATGCCTCACTCATTGACACACCAACAATGTGAAATCACTAACAAGGTTATATAGCCTGAAACCATAATGGTGGCACATGGAAGTCAAGCGGGACATGTACTCCACACAGAACATTAATGTTACCTTTCTTTTTAGTCACAATCCTTCTGGGAATCTCTCTATAGGCCTAGGCTTACTGGATCTGTACTAAGATGTCGTCTATTTTCACATTCGCCATGTAAAGATCGAATCAATTGGCTGCTGCCTTGATCTGGGCACATTGTGCCATTATACACACTTCAATGATAATCGCGAGCTGAAACGCGATAACCATATATAGGAATGTCACGGGTACCAAGGAACCAGGAGGTGAACTTTGACCGATATTTTTTTGTGGGCTTCCTTTTTTTCACTAAACTTGATTTTTGCTGTATATGCCTGACGGTGACAAAGCCCCCGAAATGAACAATACAGACGGAAGACTGGCTCGATGGGTTGATTTATCAGGTATCGACCTGTTCATTGTTTGCTGGCTTTTTACTATATATTTTTTAGACAAATTAAAATGCACATCAGGCATAATATGAAGATGATTTTAACACGTGGCGAGATTATATATTAGTGAACAGGGTTCTCGCAAGAAAAGGGGCGGGGTAGGGGGAGAAAAAGGGTAGGGGCATTACGAGACTATTGCAAGCCTGAAGCGCGAAGCCGTGGAGCTCGGTGCTCGCTGAAGCCCTCTTCCCCAAGCATTTTCAGCGGGGGATAGTGCCCCCCCCCCCGTTCCTACGTTCCTCTATACATGTACGCATCATTTGATAAATATAAGATAACCTCGGAGAAGGGAGATGTAAATCAAAAGAAGTATCATCACAAATAAAACACGGAACCAACCTTCCACGGGGGAGGGTCTTGTAAAAAAATAATTTACAAATAATAAAACATTTTTAAATAGGGTGTAAGCCGGCACAAAACGAGAGACGATTTTAATATTCACACCAACTGGAGAATGCTTCCGAGCCGATTGCATTCTCAACACCCTTTGCAATCATTAAACGGTAGGCCTGATGTGCATACTTTTGACAATTACCTCCTAACTGTGCATAGCAATCGTGGTGTGCAATAAATTCATCAGCAACCTTTTGCCAATGGGGCCCCTATGTTGTGTGTAAGACAAGTTGGTATAAATTGGGTTGTTTTTCTCTGTGGATGACTCCGGGGCCGGGTGTCCAATGAAGCAGAAATATGCGTTTTGTCACTTGGCTGCAAAGGTTGATATTTTCTATTTATTTTTCAGACATGCTGCTATTTTAACGATTGTGTCTAGCATTTCTACCTCCATGGGATTTTGACAGCAGTGAGGGTAACAGCTGAACTGCTACTCTTTCACGAGACTGCTGATGGCCACCGGCTAATGCCTCGGTGGGGCGTAGTTGCGAAAACAGCAGAATCGCGAGATTTGCGTGGTGTATCCGTATACGCTATGACTATGACAGACCGCGACAAACATTCGCGACTTGTCCGCAAGTCTAGTAAATAATAGGCCCACAACACCCATGGAAATGTACTAAGTGGACCCGTAGGTACAGGTAGCTCGTTTGCATTATTGGCTCTGTGTAGAGATACTGGGGTCCAACACAGGGGTATGGGGTTCAACCTTAGTTCAAACATTGTAGTGGCTCAATTATGGAGCTTTTTATGAGCACTACAGTTCAGGCACGTACAGTTCAGAGGTCAATTTAGTTTTACGTTTGCTTGAAAGGCGTCAGTGCACTGTGGCGTACCCAGAAGTCGATACATAAATCTAAATAAGGTCTAGATTATTTACCGGTGTTGTAGTCGGGTACTAATTTTTAGCCGAGTACCAGAATACTTTGCAGTACAACCACAAGCATATAGGGACCTCATAAGGACTATAGTGCAAGTATCCGAGTACCAATTAGTTGTCCGATCCGCGGGTACTTGAGTCAAACATTCAAATACCAAAGCCTACATGGATGTCGGAGGTACAAGTACGAGTACTTCAACATGACCGTTATTTGTATTATTTTGTACTAAATATTTCTGGTAATGAAACTATGGATGCCTCATTATGTAAATTTAATCACTGTAGCTAGCAAGCCTATGAGGAAACCTGTAAACAAGGGTGCTTGCTGTGGGAACCCAAAACACCGGGGTTTATCCTCTACTCTTCCACGATAAGTGGTCTGGGGTGGATTTCACAAAGAGTTAAGACTAGTCTTATCTGGAGTTAGGACGAGTTACTTGTCCTAACTTAGGGCTAGCCTTAAGTTTTTAATAACTCCTAGGACTAGTCCTAGTCGTTTTGCCATTATACTCCGGACAGTAGTGTGTCTGCTTAAGATGACCAGGAAGGAATGGTGTGACAACAAAAAGAAATGACATACACAGACAGTTCAATTGATTTCACAGTATTCTTATTTTACACAATTTATCAGTGCATGTTATATTTTAACATTCAATTATTCTCTAGTTTGCAGAGCGCTTATAATTTACAAGTTTTCTTAGTATTCAATTCATTGACTCATTAGTTTAAAGTCGTCAAAATTTTGTGTATAGTAACATAATTTTCAATAGCAGACTTCCATTATACAAGTCGGTCCCAATAGTTACATGCATTTAAGTCATCACAGTTACTATACACATTCTTTACGTTCACGTGGTCTCGGGGTGGTGGTTCTGGAGTGAGGGTAGCCTTTTGTCAAGGCCTGCGTGGCTTGGACAGCTTCGTAGAGCTGCGATCACAAGGGACTGGAAGGAGAGACCGCGGACACTGTTTACAAAGCTTTCCAAGCCACGAAGGCCTTGACAAAAGGCCAGGGGTGAGGGTGGATCGGCATTGATAAGGGTGCGTTGGTGACTCTGACCTTTCGAAAGCGTTCTCTGGCAAATGTCGAGATCAGCAGTAACATAAAACGTCTTGGTGAATTCCAGGCCAGACAAAATGTAAATGTAAAATACTAGACATGAAACGACGAATGTTGGCCCTAATCACAAACGAATGGACAAATATTCCAAGACCCTTGAAAACTGAAGACAGCACAGACCTTGCTAGTGATGATGTACAAGGAGGAATTCCCAAATGTGTGACTTTCAACAAAGGAGCGCTGTTCACAACACTTTGAATATCCCTTGCAAGCAATACAAGATGTGTTTTTGAGGAGTAGGCCTAATCTGTTCAAAGGGGACTGGTTGGTTCTGATGAAACAGTTTGCTTCAGTTTACTAAAAGTATTGGTCTCTCTTTGTTCAAATACACTAAATAGAATGTTATCAAAAATAAGAAACGTAAAATATTAAATATTTAATGTAGCATAACATGCTTCGGGGGGGGGGGGGGTAAAGGCCGAGTTTACAGTCAGCACAAAAATCCTGATCAATGTGTGGTAATCCACAAGCCTGCAGAGTGCTTAGCAAAGGTGCCAAATTGATGGAAGTGTTCTTTTTTATGCTATCAATTCAAACTGAGGGAAAACATTCAAAATGCATTTTTCCTGTTTTTGGAAAAATGTCCATATTTGAGGCAGTACTGACACAACAGGATACAAATGCCCAAATTTTTCTCACCAGATATGAAAAGACCAATGTTGGCCCTAATGACAGCCGAAAGGAAAATTTTCTGAGACCCCTGGCAAGTTGACATTTTGAGGGCCAACAATAGGGTAAAAATGTCTCAAGTAAAGCCAAGGATGATACTTTGTAGTGATATAAAAGGTTTTATGAAATAATTTTGCATTTTGGTAGGATGGAGTTATAAATATTACCTAAAAACAAGTTTTCCATACCCCCAAATCGGCCTAAAATGCCCAAAACACAAAATGAGCTGTTACCATGGCAACGGGCTTATTATGGATTTCAAAGGTCGATTTTGTTTACTTGCACCCCAAGTTCCTTCCACCCACAAAGTATTAGAAAAATTGATTTTTTTTGACCGTGGACACATATATTAAGTATTTACGTGTATTAGGGGTTAACTCTCTGCTTGTTTTTGTGAGCGAGTTTGCACAGCATTTATGTCTTTTTCAGTTTCGTGGTTTGCAGCTCTAACTTTTACTCTCTCACGTGGTTTTAATATTGGCCTGATTTCAGTATAATCTGTCTGAACTTGAGTTTGACTTTCTTCTTGGTCAACCTGTAGACGTGTACAATACATGATTATTGGGAATGACTGAATCTTGCCAAATTGTCCAAATCGTGAAACATTGGAAACTGGCACACTTGACGGGGGAATTTGATAGTTTGGGTCACTGTCCTATTTCTTGCACGACACTATTCGATCCTACATTAGCTCATTAAAGTGAGGTCCCCAGCTTTCATTTTAATTTGCTACTTATTCAAGAGGTTGATTTTTTTTAAAATATGATAAGACGTGCCTTTTGGCCTTCAACGGTATTAATGTAAGCTAGGGTTGTTATGTTCTGTTTTCGCGCTAAGTGACAAAGCACAAAGCGATATAAATTAGAACCTAACTTCGGTTTGTTGTTAGAGCAGTCGACACGGTTTGCCCAACACAGTCGGCGTAAATTCCCAAATTGACACTTCGAACCGGATGTTGGAGGTCGAGCACTATTTCTTCAATTTCTCTTAAGTTTCCAGATGTCATTTCATTTTTTATTATTGTACAATGTTAGTTTTAAGTGTAATCATTCCACCAATAAGTTTTTTGGGATTGAAAAAAAAGAAGTAATGTGACAGAAATGAAAAACTGCACTAACGTTAACCTTCATTAGCTGATGGCTCAGGGGTGCCCGGAAGCTCAATGGTGACGTCATCGTCGCGAGACTTACATTCTGTATTGATTTGGTAGAACCAAGAGTCGTGTTCCCATTGGACTTATTTTTGCTGAAGTACCGCAACTTTTCTGTAGAATGACAAAATTAAATCCAATGGGAACGCATGTTAAACTGACCTCCCTCTGTCAACTTACCGCGACCGTGATGTAAAACTAACAGGCCGAATGAGGTCGCGGAAGACTTCCGCGCAGCCACGGTAAGTTATCAGCAACCTCGTTCCCAGTGGTGTACGATCTCGACGCGCCATTTTGTTTTCTTTCCGAGAGGTATCGATACGGCGCGCTGCCCATGGTAGCGAGGCTGAGTTATCAGTTCGCTCGTCCCCAGCGCCTTGCCTTAAAACCAAAGGCGCTGGGATGGGCAAACGTATCAAGCACGCTCATTGGTTAATGCTCAGTCCCATCATGCATCACACTCACACTGCAAGCACTGCACGCATGACGTACTTCCTGAACAAGAATCTGTGCAAGCTGATTAGCCCATCCCAGCGGTCTTGGATAGGCCGCTGGGGCCGAGCGAAAGTTATCAGGGCCGATAAAAAGTCCAATGGGAACGCTCCGCGCTGTAAACCTACCGCGACCACAGTGTAAAACGCTAAGCAAATAACGCCACTTCCTGTATAGACCCATTGCACAACGCGCAGCGCACAAACACGCGCGTCTCCTGTCCGCCATGCTGGGTGTCAATACGTGTACAAAAGGATGGTACACGTGTTTACGAACAATGCACGTGTGAACACGTGTACCATCCTTTTGTGCACGTTTTGACACCCAGCATGGCGGACAGGAGACGCGCGTGTATGTGCGCTGCGCGTTGTGCAATGGGTCTATACCATAGATATAGAATTATATTCTATATCTATGGTCTATACACACAGAGAGGGCGCGCGAAAATGGAAGTATGGTTCCCTGTCCCGTTTGCACTGACCATCATACCGTATGCAGCGTGTGTACATGTACCATGCAATACAAAAACAACGCTATTTTCAATCTCGTCCAGTTGCTGCAGTTTCACTACTACTTTGGTAAGAAATATGGCAGATTTGATCGACTTTGTGAGGAGTTTAATTGGGCTAGACGAATGTGAAAATGCGCGCGAAAACTACGTCACAGACACGTCGTATCCTGCTTTAGGTCAAAGGTGACTGTGCACAGCGCCTCCGATGTGTGACGATCTGCCAGTTTTGGAGAGCGAGTAACTGTTCCGTCGCGGAATTTAAGTCCAGGTGGGAACGCATGGTAGAACTACACCTAATCCAGTCACGGTAACTTTGCGAAGCTGGTGTTATACATTCTACAGTTTCAATTGGGCAAGTTTCATTTTCTTGACTTCTCTTACCGCTTGTGCGCTTTGATTAATCTGAGTAGGCCTATCTCAATTGATACCACTCACCTACGTTGACTAGCGCAGAGGTAACATTTTGCGATCTTTGGAAATCTGAACTCCTTACTTTTCAGTTTTGTGCGATGTGACCTACTTTGTGACAATACATTCACTCTTATGGTATTACCATTACATGCTCCTTGTTGGCGTTCTATCATGCTGTTGCGATGTTAGATCTGTTCGGGTCTATCAAATTACTCTTGTTTTATACGCGGAACTGAACCCTGAGGATTGGCCTACTATGTTATAGGCCTACTGCACATGTTGTAGAGGGTGTGGTCTTACTGCTGTGCGTGGTTGGTATTTGCGATTTGCTAATTTTACATGAGCACTAACTCAGTCATGGCCGCCGGAGCCGGGGGGCCGGGGGTCCCGGGCCCCACCCCCCACTTGTTTTTCTTCTTTTTTTTACGTCGGGAGGGGATAGAGCGAAAAAACAGGGACACCACAAAAATTATTATTTTTTTATTTTTTATTATTATTATTATTATTTTGTTGTTTTTTCCCAGAAATAGCCGGGACAGAGGTTTTTTTTTTTGTTTTTTTTTTTTTTTTTTGGGGGGGGGGGGGAGTTTGTGAACCCCGTTGAATCTTTTGGTAGGTGCGGATCGGATGACATTTTCTCCCCTCGATCCCACGATGCAAACGACTACAACGCATCGATGCGACGTAGCCGGTAGGCTTTAGTCAAGGCGCTCGAAAACAGACTAGCTCAAACGGCGAAACTTGTGATATTGCCGCTCGCGCTGGTTGTTTTTCGTGCGTGATGTATACCATCCGGGTTTGCCGCGAGCGCCTTAAGGCTCGTACGCGGTCGATTGCATTGTATAGTCTGGTTCCATCAGAGGTTGCAAATGACTTTACGCAGAAATCAGACTACAGAAGGGGTATACACACACATGTATTTTGGTACATTTACTGATGCAGACTTGTAGATAGTCAACGGAAAGGTAAACTTCCACAACAAATCATAGATCATAGATGTGAGGGTGCTTTCTGTATATGCAGCGACAGTTGTTTTAGTGGTTTCTGGTTTTCGTAAAAACAATTTACTATTTTTTGTTTTATTTATTAAATTGATACATTTAACCATGTAAAATATTGTACTGGGGTATGCAACTTTCAGCCGATCTCCTCGGTTTTGGTTTGCTGTGCTACTGAAAATAGTAAAACACTATAAAGTCTCGATGTGCCTGGCACTTTCCTCTGTTTTGACAAACTGCAGACTAGATTGCATGCCTGTGTACCGAAATGCTTGACTTGAATACACTCTCAATGACTAACCTTCACCTTGGGTTTTCCTCCTTGAGACATCACACTGAATCTTCGCAGGTTGATTTTCATACATTCATTTATTTAAAGTATTGAAGCATTTATTCATACATGTATGTAATTATTCACTATCCTTTATGCATTATAATTTATACACTACATTTTGATAGCTATAGCTAGACAAGAAACTCAACAATGATAACATCTCAGTTCTTCAGAAAATAAAATTTGCCATAACATTTGTAAAAATGATTCTCTATAAAGCTCGTGCAATATTTTAGTTTTACAGCTGCGAAACATCAAAACTTTTCAGTTTAAAAAGCCTTGACCACTACCTTGTGTTATTCACCACTTAGAACAAAGATTTCAACACATTTGAATGGAAATTTGTTTTCCCCAGCTGCATCCAGAAAGAAAGAAAACATCCAGAAGGTCCCATACACATGTACACACAGATGTCCTTTTTGGCCGGTCCACAACAAAACTGTTTTTACCCAAATTTGTTCTACGTTTATTAATTTATCACATAAAAATACCCACATTTACAAAACTTTTTGGGGTCTCCACATTCATGTACCTCCCACAGATCTGCCTGGCGGGCCTGGGCATAGCTAGGCCTTTGGATAGGTCCATTGCTAAAATGGTTCCGACCCCTTTTCTAATATTATGCATGATCCTCCCCGTAACTGGGTCCCGTGTTTACAAATGCATGTATTAGTATTTCCCAATATTTTCAATAAGGGGAATTTTTATAAGGGATTATTTTTTTCATCATCAGACACTTTCACCCCCTCAGTATCACATGCGTCTACAAAGCAGCTTTTCTCACGTTTTCACACAAAAAAACAAAGGGGTTTGGACTCTCCCTCCCCGGATCTGCTGATCCAAACAACCCAGTGTTGGAAATTGTTGGTGCCCCCCCCCCCCCCCACTTTTAAATACCTTCCGGCGGGCCTGACTCAGTGTATTGTTCAGGCAGGCGTGCCATTTCTTTGATATGTTGAGGTTTACACGTTCCATCAAGAATGTTGCTAGCTCATCATTACAACTTTCCCCAAATTACTCCCTACTAAATAGACTCTTTAAACAATCGTACGGAGGACTTTAGTACATGTGGACAATCTACCCAGCGACCAAGTGTGTTATGTACAACGGATTGCGAGGCTGATTCACCTTGATCTGGTTTTGCCGTTCGAAATTTTACTTGGAAACCGTTCAAACAATGCAGTCTTTTAGTGTGCTGTTGTTGGTAACATCATCAAGTGATAATAACCGATAGAAGATACATACAAAGCTTTACCTTAGAGTAATGCGCTGAGATTGATAGCCCGAGGTGTTACAGTCCAGTAATGTATTTACATTATGTATTGCCCAAATTATTGTGTTCACGATCCTTTGTTAAAAACCACGTTTCCATTTATAACACCAAGCTGTAGTAGCAATACAATTAAATTCGGAACCAGAGACGAGTGATTTGAACAGCAAGTTGTATTTCTTCCAAATATTCGGGTCGTAATACATGGTCTGTATCCCAGTCTGGCAGTTTTGCACATCAGCGCTCAAATAATTTGCAAATAGGCGTCTGGCTTATCGTCAAAATGCGGGTAATTTGGGTGTGCGTGCTTTCCGCCCCAGATGCCTGCTTGCAGGAGGAGCTCAGACACTTTGAAATTTTGCCGATTCTAATTTTGCCTGCATCTGAAGGGGGTTGACAAAAACATTATCCGTGATGGCTTCACATTTACATACTTCCACACTTATGTACTTCCACTTACTTCAGTTACAAATCTTCATGTATCTGCACTGAATCAATAAACCTCATTTCTACGTACATGATGAGTAAGGAAGCGTATACAAGGGACCTTATTAGTATCGAAAGTCTATAGCTGTAGTCGGCTATATAACATCAGTGGAGACACATTCATTACAACCTTTTCTTTCTTGTTCAATCTTCCGGAAAAGCCTCTACTGTCAGGATGTTTTTTAGAATTTACTTGTAAAGCGTTGCCTGATACCATGGACAGTAGTGTCTTTTACTGCTTAGACAATGAAAGGAAATAAATACAGACATTTCAATTGAGTTCACAGTATTCTTATTTACAAACTTCCTCAGTGCGTATTATAATTTGAATTCAATTATTCACTGAATTGCAGCAAGCTTATGATTTTAAAACTTTCTTGATACTCAATTCATTGGCTTATTCATTTACAGCCGTCACAATTTTATGTATAATTTCTCAATAGTTATCAATTAGGTCTACGTGTATTAGGCCATAAAGGTAACTTATGCACTCTCGGGACTCCCGGGTCAGGGAACCAGATCCGGGTCCCGTGGGGCCTGACCCATTTCGGGGTCAGTATGACACCAACCTCGTTCCCAGTGGTGTACGATCTCGACGCGCCATTTTGTAATTTCTTTCCCAAAATGCCTTGCTCGATTGTAACCCCTGGAAGCGTGACTTTATGTTATAAATTCTTTATTTCTATACTTCACATCTAAAGAGAATTCGGGGGGGGGGTGGAAGTCCAATTATAATGTTATGATAATAATCCTAGAAGAGGATGCAGCAAAATATGAAAATTACAAAATAATCAGTCAGCCGCTTGAACCCCAATGATATCTCTTTGAATATTGTTCAGTTTAGACAGAATCATAATGTTGTGTATTTATGAAAGTGATCATTTTGCTGGAATGCATCTTTATGTGGATCTAACAATTAACGGTAAAAATTAACGGTAACTTTGATAACGATGTTTTGTCTTTATAAATGTTGGGGTCGATGACCTCTACTAGTGACATGAGTCAGTTATTAAGGATGCACCCACCAAATGGGGAGAAACCGGAGCGTAGGCCTCATCAATATTTTGTAGGACCTCAGGCATACGGTGTTAAAAGTTTGTCCAGTTGTGACCTGGGGGTTGTTGACTTCCAACTTGAGGTATTTTGGATGACATAGGCCCTGAAATAAATGGTCCTATTTACCGAGAGGTGTAGAGAAATTTTTCAAGATTGATGCTCGGACGTTTAGAAAATGACACCGGTGTAGGGGTGCTTTTATTGGAGGAGAATAACTCGACGGGCCTTTGGACTTCCCATATATCAAATCTTTGGACTTCCCATATATCAAATTGAGCAGAGGATAAAAGTTCAAGGTTCAATTGATAATTTTCCCTAATGGGGAAGATTTAAAATATAGAGAGAGCGTGAAAGTCGGAGCAACCGGTAATGACAACCTGCATGTACAACTTAATTTATGTAGTGTATTATCAGGGTTTCTGCGGTTCCTTTGAAAGTATTAACAAGTCTGAACTATCAAAATTTAATGCCGAAAAATTCATTAAAAAAAGTATTAGATTCATGCAGTTATTTGTGGTCCTAAAAATATTGGTTGAAGCGCGTAATAATTGAATTTCCCATTAGCTCGAAGAGAACCAGATAACACTGCGTGTAAAATATATATATATATATTGTGAGCACAGCTGTTTCTCCCCTGCTTTATTCACTAACTTTGTGGTCTTAAATTTTGTTGAGGGTAACATTGAAAAGGTGTACGAAGTCTTAAATTTGACATTTTGAAGTGTGCAGATACTCTGTCTGTTTGTACATGTACTGTGCATTGCGCAACAGTCAGTCGACTGTAGACCGCCGGCCCCATGAGTGCAGTGTTTACCTACTACAGTAAACGTGGTGATGATAATAAAGGTGTCGGGGTCAAAGGGCGTTTTCTTGCCGAGCATATCAGCAATGCCATCAACAGTGAAGAGCTCCTGTGGGTTTGCTTGAACATTTGGGGTCTCCGCCTGAAAGAAAACGTCTACTTACTACCTGTCCAGAGTCAAACCAGGTAAGAGCTGATAGGATGGAGGTAGAAATTACCTCCATGTATCTAGTATTAATAGCACCCATCGACTACCAACCTGTGGAAAACTATTCTGTATATATTCACACTTTTGTTTTGTATGTGCGCTCCGCGTTCATAACGGGTTTTTTTTCCCTCTCGATTGCGGCAGTTTGATTTGTGGGCAAGTGCCGGCGAGTGACAGCAATAAGCTCTGTAAAGAAATTCAGACAAAATGGTCAATAACGAGTGTATTGATCAAACCATTGAGCAAGGGAAAATATATACATGTACATGTACTGGGTGGTAGAGCCGTCGAAATAGTCGCAGACAGTGTTCCTGGTTTGTGTGCGTGTTCAACCATGCATATAATATATAGGCCTACATGAAATAAACCTCTGCACTTGACTTAGTCCATTGTGTGAGTCGGGAGATTTAGACTATAGAGAGTGAAAAAGCATGCCTTGTGAATACATTGCCCGCTTGGTCGTGTTTATCAAAGTCGGCTGTTAGTCCGTTTTAAAAATTTGTATGATGGGTTTTCAGTTACACTTTTCTTGATTATGACTTCATTTCAGAGGGGAATATTTTACGGAGAAAGATTCTAGAATGAACTTCATAGTCAGTAAACTTTCAGACTAGAATTAAACAACCATATAGGCCTACATGAAATAAACCTGTGAGAGTCTGGACTTAATCCACTGTGTGAGTTAAATAATAGAATGTTTTGTTTTATCCTTACCAATACTGTATTTACCTTTAGCTTAAGCTCCGGCCTTTTACGTAATACTGAAATCATGGATGGCAGAACCGTCATAAAAAAATTGAATTTTCCATATCTTGTGCGAGGTATAGATGGCGAGCCAAAATCATGTGTCCACTGTTTTCACATAAAGTTGTTGTATATTATACAGTTAGTTAATACAGCTATAGGCCTATTAGGCATATTAGGCCTATAGCTGTAGACAATATTACTATTAAATATTAATATTTTCTAGGAAATTGTCACTGTGTGACCACAGAGCGTAGCATACAGCGTAGCATACAGCCATACGGGCTGTGTGTTGTAATAATGACATCCACGTTATAAAGGTTCTATAGTCTGTCCCTGACCCCATTGGACCGATACAGCTTGGCAAATAAACCAGTGTGTTTACGACAACGTATTGTTATGTGTAGGATGATCCAGTGTGTGTTCAGATAACACAGTATTGTTCAGGGAGAACAATTTTATTGCTTGTGTTTGACTTCGATCTGGGCCGGCCTAATGTCACAGGGTTATCAAAAACAGAAATTAATGGTAGAGGTAGGGTCATGTATTGTTTGTTTTTTTGCCAACATTTTGCTGATTTTTAGGCAACATTATAAAGAAAAGGATACATTAAAAGTCGCACGTGAAAACGGTGTCTAAACTTACTGAGAAAACAGTAAAAAAACAAAAAACTGTCAAGGTATTTTCACAAGATTGTCAAATCTATACACGTTGAGCGAGGTGACAGCGGGCACCAGTCGCCTCTCTGGCCGCAGCATACGCGGACGGCAATCAGCCCACAAGAATCTGAGAAATGATTCGTGCATGAATCGTTTCTCTGATTGACCCTACTTTTTAATGCCAGGTCAAAGACCAAGAAAAATATTGAATGGAAAAAACATACCATTGTTGCAAGAAACAGTGTACTTTCAGATGACTGAAGCCCTTTTCAGATTCAAATTATTGGATGAAAAAATACCCCCTTCTCTTAACTACATTGCTTCAAAAGGGGTCGTTTCTAACAATCTTTTATAATCCCATTCTTGATATAAACAACAAATGTCTTCCTCCCGCTTTGCAAAAACACCCAGGCCAAACAGTGGGCTCGTCCCAGAGGTACGTTAGCTTTTAATAACTATCTAAAGAAGACAAACTACTTGTGGGGTCTATTTGTTTGTTTTGTTGCAGTATATCCTTGTTGGTTGTGCCCTCAATATGGCGTCGATTCGGCCCTTAACGGATGATATGAAGTATTACCACAGAGCGTTCGGTGTTTATGACCGAGTCGCAGACAGACATAATGTCTTGATCAGCTGGATGGAGACTCAGCTTCGGGAAGTTGTGAAGACCATGAATGACGTCAGTGACCCGATGAGAGTTCTGTGCATCGGACCAGGAGACGGTAAGACGGTGATAATGAACTTTCGCTGCCATTTATATGTTGTTCGACTCGTTGTACATGCGATGAAGGGATCTCCTTGTATATTTTGAAAGCTTGAGGCCGCATGATTCCGGGTGTTTTATATTTTTAAAAATTGCAGACAGACTACACCATACTAGTTGTAAAACCAGGGGATTTTTGGGACGCTAGGTGGCAGCAGACTAACCAGGTAAATTCCATTGATCCTCGGTAATGTAAGCTTGCTCAGAACTACGTAAACAATGGAAATTTACCTGGTAAGTCTGCTGCCACCTAGCGATTTAAAGTCTCTCGTTGCTTTGAAGGGACACATTGCCTTCGGTTTGAGCGCTTTGGGCTATAAAAACAGCGTTTGTTATGAAATGAATATGGTCCGAAAGATGTTTTAAAAGTAGAATATAATAATTTACTCAATGCATCCCTCGAAATTGGGTTATTTTCTTTTTACTTCGTGAAGTAACAGGTCCGCCATTTTGTAGAACCAAAGTTTTTACTCCACAAAATTACGGACTATGTTAGTTCACGAAGTAAAAGGAAAATCGAGCAATTACAAGGAATGTTTGTGTATTAAAACCACAATATATATTCTACTTTGAAAACATATTTAAAACCATTTTTTTTTAAACAAACGCTTTTATAGCCACAACCCCCCAATCCAAAGGCAATGTGAATGTCCTTTTAAATTCCTGTTTGGTTGTTGTTGTTGTTGTTTTTTTTTTTAATTATTGTTTTATTAGAGCATTAATTTGTCTAGTATTTAAACCTTAAGGACATTAATTACATTTTCTGTGTACAGAGAATAAACATATAAATAAATATCCTCGATTATCTTGGAGCCAAGATTCATTAAATGCAAAAACATAATTTTCCTTTTGTTTAAGGAACTATTGAGAACACGGTTTTGAAAGTTCTCCGGGGCAGAAAAGAACCCGCCGTTCGTGTCAATGCGACAGTTGTAGAACCAGTAGCTGACATGGTGGCGCTCTTCAAGGCACGGATAGCCGCCGACGAAGCAGCCCACCAGCAGGGCATGTCGTACGAGTGGAAGACGCAAACTCTGGACGAGTTCCGGGGAGAAAATGCTGGAAAGGCCGATGTCAAGTTTCACTTCATCAGCTCTGTTCACTCCATCTACTACGTCCCCGATCTAGAAGCTACTCTGAAGGATCTGTATGACAGACTCGAACCCGGGGGTGTGATGATGGTCATTGTGGTTTCAGGTAAAGCTGTTCGCTCGTCCCCAGCGCCTTGCCTTAAAACCAAAGGCGCTGGGATGGGCAAACGTATCAAGCACGCTCATTGGTTAATGCTCAGTCCCATCATGCATCACACTCACACTGCAAGCACTGCACGCATGACGTACTTCCTGAACAAGAATCTGTGCAAGCTGATTAGCCCATCCCAGCGGTCCTGGATAGGCCGCTGGGGCCGAGCGAATGCCGGCAGAAGAAATTCTGTCTCCCCACCCCACCCCACATACGGCGAATTGTGTAGAAATTTCGTCTGATATCGCCCTCTTTTGAATCAACTTCCTTCAGCATTTTCTAAAGAATTCTCTTGTCTTGTAAGGTCCAGGTTGAACAAAGAATTCTCTTGCGGGGTCCATTGTTCCATTGTTGAAAATACCCCACAAGGGCGCTCCCGTAAGCCCACATGTTTGTAAAAACCTAGGAAATCCCATGGTTTGGACATTGTTTTTTTTAGCGACGTTTCCATAGGTTTTGTACACGAAACAAACCGAGGACTGTCCTCGATATGCCATTTTCCGGATCCCTATTGTTAAGAGTCCTCGGTTTTATGTGTAGACACGTTCACACACTCACACACACACTGGGGGACAAAATCTAGCCTATGGCCGTGTCCAAAACGGCGAGTTTAGCTAGTTACGGCTAGATCGCGGGCGTCTGCCTATTCTTCAACACTGGCAGACGCGCTGATCTATAGCCGTAGCTGTAGCTGAACTCGCCGTTTCGGACACGGCCTATGACACCGTACTCGAACTAGCGGCTACGGCTACAGCTACTACTGCAGCTGGTAAGGGATGTTTTCAGTCTCCGTGCAAGTACGTGATTACAATTTTGTTTTTGTGACGCCATTGGCAAAAGGTTTCAGTTCAAGAAATGAAGCCTCTATCACTCGGATCCCAAACCCCGTATGATGTGCTGAATACAATGTCTTTATTACGGCAAATAACTATTGGAACTACTCTGTTACTCAAAGATTCCAAATTACCTAATGTGATAATAAACTCTTTGATAAAAAAACCCAGATGTGACGTTTCAAAAACAAAATGCTCTTGTTGAAACTTGAAGATGTATAAATTGTGTAAATTGTGAACAGATCAAAAACCTGCCATCCTAACTCGAACTATTTTACTGTGTGTTTCCTGTTAAAGAGAATTGTGGCTTGGGGCGATTGTGGAAAAGGTTTCCGCTCTTAGGGGGCGCCAGACAGCACCATCCAACTTCCGCAGAAGTGGAGGCTGCGTGCGCCAACCAGAGCATCCCCGTATCGGAAAACTACACCATCAAGGTGAGGTCCAACATCACCGGCTGTTTCAGCAAGGCCGAAGACCGCACGGAGGACGCCAACCTGCTGCTTGATTTCTTCACCCACGCCGTGAACTTCGTGAAGGACGCCCCCGCCGAACTCCAGAGCGAAGTGGTAGAGTTCCTCGGAAGTAACGCGTGCACGGAGAAACGGGGCGAGGACCAGATGTATTTCATTGGAGATTGGAATGCCTTTATTATGAGACGCAAATAATCGAAACCATAATTAAAACCGTAATTTTATATAAGACAACGATATAAAGGCAAACTTTTAATTATATATAGATTGGTTTAGTTTTCATTTGAAAAAAGCCCAGTTCATACTTTCTGCGAATGCGAATGCGAATGCGAAGTGAATGTTTGACGTCACAAATTCGCTACGAATTATTCGCAAGAGTTGAGCATTTGTTTTAAATTTATTATAATCGAAAAAAGTCACGATTAAAAAAAAAAGAATCATTCATTTGCGTTGGGTTCGGACTCGTGTGGACGACCCGCAGTTAAAATTCAAAACAGCAGGGACCATGGGAGTATGTTTACCATGCCTGATACGGGTCAGAGGGTATCCCCAAATGTTCCCATAGCTTTAACAAACTATTTCACTCTTGTATAGAAGCCCCCCCCCCCCTAAAATCCCTTGATCATGACGCCATGGGTATTGTCACATTAATATACCGAAGGGAGAATCAAAATTTACGCAATAGAGTGTTAAAATAACACTTATTTTTGCCAAAATAATTACATTGGTGTTTTTTATACACTCTTTGATGTTAATTTTGATTTGTTTCGGTATCTTTACATGATAACACTTGTCGGTGTAAATTGTAACACCCCAGATTTTGCAGTGTACATTGGTGTGTGTTTACATTGGGAAGTGCAGAACTAATAGCCAGCCACGTTTTAAGATTTTGTCCCGGAATTGCTTCTTACCAAAAACGTTGATAAAAAAATGTGTTTATTTTGTTTATTAAAACATATTTGTACAGGATACATTTATCAGCTCAGAGGCTGTTTTACATCGGTTCTGTTAAAAAGAGAACAATTAAACAGCTACTTGAGCAAATTTCTTTTAACGGAAATGCTATTTAAACTAATGTTTATAACGTGTTTTTAATCATTTAAATGTAATTTAGATTCGTACACTTCTGAATTTTTCGTAACTATCGATCAAAACATTAGGCCTCATTCTCAAGGTTTTGAAAAAATAGAAACACTTCAGCCGTTGACGGCGTGTGTCAAAATGACATTACTCTGACATCGTGTGTAAGAGTTTCATTATACTTCAATGCTGCAACAAAGCGGCTGTACAAAACAGAGCTCCCAAATATGACGTAACATGGGTGATGACGTAACATGGGCCTTTTCGCGAATCTTTCTGGAAAGCACCGGAGAAGGGTATTCAAAATGATTGGGTTTTTTTACACCTGTTTAGTGTCATGTGATCTCAACTTCCTTCTTGATTGAAAACATTTTTTTTGCCCAAAAAGCCAGACCAAGTTCCCAAAGAACAAATCTACACAGCAAAGTAGATATACACGTGGTGTTACCGTAATCCGAATATACATTTATCATAGCATGATATGTAAAAAAAATAAGCAGAAGAAAAGGACTGCTTTAGAAACATTGCCGAGTTTGGGCACCTCTGAGCCATCAGCTGTGGGAGAGTAACGCGTGTGCAATTTGGTGTGATTTGTTATGTCTGTCACATCACTTTTTCCAACCCCAGAAAGCATATTGGTGAAATGATTACATTTAAAACTGGCAACCTATTAACATCACGACGATCGCCTTTTGATTGCATGTTATTTATGGTCAAACGAAAAGCGGACATAAAGGTCAGCTTTATTTTTTTAACAACATTTTTTCCCAAGAATTGCAAAAATTTTTACAATTCGCAATTTCTAAATTTAGGTGGTTTTTTTTTCATTCAAACCATATATTTCAATGGGTGAAATTTATTTAAAAAAACTTCGCAGTACAAGTTCCTTTCAAAAACAACTGCCTCAATGCACGCTATAGCTGTTATTCCAAGTGCCCTGAAATCCAGAAATGTGGGCTCAGGCTACATATAGGGGCCGCACACCCGGGCGATTTAGTTTTGTATTAATCCTGTTGTCCAAGTCCGTGTAGCCATCAAAGCCACTCGGACGTGTAGTCATCAATCCATGTTTGTGGTGCTTAGTAAATCACCCGTGCTTTACTTCATCAGTAATACGGGAGTTGGCCTTTGCCGGGTCTCTTTAGGGACCACAGCGGCCGCAAGAGGCTTGTATGCCATAATGCCCAAAATGGACTTGACCTACTTCCATTCAGAATAGGGAAGAAGGTCAAAGGAAAGATTTGGACCGAATGTTTGACATGTTACCATAGAGTCTACAATTCTAGCAAGACCATTTGTTCCTGTTTCTTTATAATTTTCCTGAAATTTTTCCTGAAAATAACAGGGCAAAATTAACAAGATTAGCAATGTCCGGGCGTATGGTGACGATACAGAAATCTACGGTCTGGGAAGGTATAAACTTCCGTGGGTTTGGGTATTCATGCCGAACACCATGTTTAGGGTCTAGTAGTGCATTTCAATGATGCCATTTATTGCCGTTTCAGAACACCGAACCGTGATAAAAACAAAATGTCTTCAAACAACTTGAGCGACGATTTGGAGCTGTATCGCCGTGCCTTCGAAGCGTACTCTCTTCGCAGTGATAAACAACAAGTTACGAATGATTGGAGAGACACGAAATTACGCCGGGTCATCAACTCCGTTAACGTTTTCGCTGGTGACGTGACGCGGGTACTCAGCATCGGACCTGGCGACGGTACGTTGCAATGTGAAATAACGGAGTACTATAAATTTGTTATAATTTGTCAGTCACCCATAATTAGTAATTCGCACTTAAGGGTGAGTCATTCTTAAAAATGAAGGATTGCAGATCCGTTATTAATTGTTAACATGTTCGGATTAGGGGGGGGGGGGAGTGCAGTGTAAGTTTGCAACGTAATGTCTTTTGGTGGTAGGCCTATAGGTGAAATCATGTGAATGTGTAGTTTTGAAAACCACAATGGTCATTATACAGGTCGACTTGAAGATGAAATTTTGAAAGACATCCGAGACAGAAACACAACCACGCATCCCGTCAAAGCCACGATCGTAGAGCCATGTGTTTGGATGGTAGAGGACTACCAGAAACGTGTTTCCACACAGGGAACTCAGCTTCACGATATCAGTTACGATTGGCGGACAGAGACGCTTGAAGCCTTCCTGGAGAACGGCGCCAACGACGGCATGAAGTTCCACTTCATCAGCGCAATGCATTCGGTGTATTACTTCGGAGACCTGCTTGCTACACTCCGTAATCTGTACAACCGACTCGAGCCCGGTGGCATGATGCTTATAACTGTAATTACGGGTACGTAATGCGCCCCGTTTTGCAGATGCGATTGACATAATACCAGGAAGAATGTTTTGAGATTCTTTAGTTCTTTTGTTTGATGTTCTATTCTTTGGTGACTTTTTGGCTCGGACACAGGCGTAGGTTCTGATGTCTTGTTATAAAAAGTATGGTAAATTTTAAACTTTGAATTTGATCACAAATCTTTACGCTGGGACATGCGAGTTAAAATTTTAAAGACCAGAGAACCCTTTTATGAACAGATAACAAACATTGATTTTGAAGATGTAAAATCTTGAGGTAATTGTGTATAATACTAGCTACTTCTGCTCAGCTATTACTTTATTTGCACTGCTCCCTCCGGGCAGTGGATTTGACGTCAGAAAAAAAACACCCCAAGAAAAACAAACAGTTATTGATTATTGGAAAACTGTTGTCTTAAATTAATATCACAAGAAAAATCTTCAATTGTGTGTTTGTCAAACAGAAAAATCAGTTTCCGAGTTTACAAAGAAAGACCGTCTAGCCAGTATTACATCCCAAGAAGTCAGGGCTGCCTTTGTGATGGAAAACATCCCGATATCGCAGGAATTCGTCACCGAAGAGCGGGCAGATATCACCGACTGTTTCGAGCCTCCTGAAGATATGACCGAAGACGCACGTCTTGTCCTCGACTTCTTGACAAACATAAATGATTTTACTAAAACGACCTCTCCCGAAAACCAAGAGGAGATCTTGGGATTAGTGAAAAGCGACTTTTTCTCCGACAAGAAAGAGGGCAAGATATTATTCAAAGCAGATTGGAATACCTTCATAACCATACTTTAAAACTTAAACAAAACCAAAAACAAAATTGTGTTTTATTTTTTTATTTCTTGAACTTGAACCACGCGGTTGTGATTCTTTCACGCACTTTCGTCAAGAACCATTTTAACATTTTTTGTCTTACTAATGTTAAACATGTTTTCGGTAATGTTATATTCTTTTGTTCTTTCTTTCTAGAAGTTGTACAAAGTGTAGGCCTACATTTGGGTTTCATGCTTAAGTTTGATTAAACGATAACAAATGTTGGCCGTGGTTGTAGACAAGGGAGATGGTGTGAGCTCATTGTGTTAAACTGTGCGTAGAAACTATGGGCACTATAATGCGCATGGACACAATTTACGAGATTTGTATGTCTACTGCAAGGAATATGGGATATCCCAGTATATGGCCGTGTCCGAAACGGCGACTTCGGCTAGAGCTACGGCTAGATCGCGCGCGTCTGCAACACTGGCAGACGCGCTGATCTAGCTGTAGCTCTAGCCGAAGTCGCCGTTTCGGACACGGCCTATCCTGACGATTTAGTGTTGTGTTTAAACTGTTTATGTTTATTTTTTTATTAAAACAAATTTTCTTAACGTATTTCTCTGAAATTTCAGGGCCCAATTTCATAGAGCTGCTTAAGCAGAAAAAACTTTGCTTAACACTTTTATGCTTAGCAGAAATGAGCAGGACTACCAGCGATAAATCATAAATAATATGGTGCCTTGGCTGGTAACCGAAGTCAGGTAAGCATAATTGTGTTGTGCTTAGCTTCTTTTTTGCTCAACGACCTTATAGTTCTGAGCAGTATAAAGACCATAGAATGCATTCGAATGCTATGCGTTAGTTCTTTTCTGGTTAGAATTGGGAAAGGGGAGAACAGTTTGTGTTCTTTCTGTCTTTTTGAGAGTGAAACCTTGTTCCCCTTATTTTGCACCTGCGTTTTTTTCTCTGTCTTTTGGACCGAAACTAAGGGGTGGATCCAGGAGCAACTGGATATAAATGTTATTTTAGACCATCAGACAACATTATTCGGTGTTCTTAATTAAAAAAGGGGACCGCTTTCACGATAGTTCTACTGCTGGGCGGCTACCATATCTATAGAATAAAGATGAACTGTAGTAAACTATCCTCTATATTATTAACAAGAGAGAGAGAAAGAGTTAAAACTGTGCTTTCATTTAGAAAAATTCATGTATTACTAATAACAAACTCGCCAGATTTCGATTTGATGCGGGACTTATTTTATAATCTCTGTAATTACTAATTTAGTTTATTAATTAATTTCTCTTATTGTGATTTGCAAGAGGAATGCATGCTTATTTTTGTTATTACATGTATTTTTTTTATCTGCTGATTTATGGAACTGTTTCATATATGACTATATAGGCCTACTATATATTATTCAAATTAATTGCTTTTAATTGTTAATATTTTGTTTCATCTCCATGTACCTGCTTTTTTGTAACCTTTGTATGGTGTGTCTTGGTAAAATAAACAGTAATAAGAATTAATTGAATAACAGTTTTATCCTGAAGGGAAAAGGGTACTTCTATTTTTCCTTTCAAATATATGTTTTCTAAATAATTATATCAAAATAGTGTATCCAAATACAGCTTTTCTTATGCTCAAATGTTTCATTTTTGATAATTTTTTATTATTTGGTCATTACTCTCTTTGCGTCATCTGCTACGCGGCACACAGTGCAGAATGCTTGCTCGTGTGACCTTTTGCGCGTGCGTGGTGGATATGCTAACTAGGCCGATGGGCACGGGCGCTCTTTGGGTTCGGTGGTAACGTTCGGGACAACGCGCGCGTCATAATGCCCAATCACAACCAACGGGCGCTAGGTACACCAGAAACGGCAAGCGCTCACGCCGCGCCGTCCGTTTGTAGAACGAACTGATGCCTTCAGTGACGAAACAGCGTATGGAATAGTTCATTGTGTCGTCATTTGTCTCTAGCAACAAACTGAGCTTGCTCAGTCCGAAAATCAACAAATACGATGACTTTCAAGTTTGCTTGTCGAACGAGAAGGTTTTGTTTTGCGATTGCTCCGGCAAAAGTAAAATAGCGTTTCACAGAGTGAAATAATTTGCGAGATTTATTGTGTTCGAGTCGATCTACGATACCCTGATCTACACAGAAGAAGAGAAAAGGTAAGTTACTGTCATTTTAAAGAGTTTTTTTTTGGAAATGTGATGACGAGATTTACTTTAAATTGCTTCAACAACCATTGCACATTGGCGTATGACTTTATGTACCTAAGATGACTTAGATTTGCCAAATGTTGAGAACAACACTTTGCAACACAGATTTTCCCGGTCAATCACAGCAAAAAGTAACGAAATTTCATTAACACGAATTCAAATTCACACATATTTCCCCAATTCACTCAAACAAGGGTTTTCTTTTTAGCTTCTGTTTGCGCTCATTACAAAAAAAATTCACACATGATTTCGTTCTTCACATTCAAGTTCGTTTCAGTCATTCTATTTAATTTATAGTCATTCAAAACTACATTTTCACAATAATTCTTTGGTTGAATTTCTACTGCCTGTTTACAATTGATGAAATTGAATGGTTGACCAGCTTCTCGCTCTGGCCTCTTGATCTTTGCAACCCAAATGAATTTGAATGATTATATTTTGACAAATTGGCGTAATTGAATTATATCTTCTGACTGATGAACGAATTCGAATGAGTTGGGTGTTAAAATAATAGCATGCAAATTGTTTGTCGAAGTTGGCCGGGAGAATCTATATTACGAATATGTGGTTTTTATAAAGCGCATAATTCTTGATGAAGGCGCTTTGCAACAGTTTACCAGTTTTTATCAGGAATAATACTTTACCAATCCGCAAACTTTCTCAACTCATTGGGGAGGATACAACCCCAAACTGCTTATTCTAGCTACATTATTAAAAGAAGTTTGACTTGGCATGTCATTTATCGAGAACCACAATAAGTGTATGGAATATTCTCTCAGTTTGTGGATCAAAGGCACGGTCATAATTAGATGTTATTTTACGTAGAAATTTCAGAGTATGAGCCTTTTTGTTTGTGGATGTTTGCTTGAAATTCAAGCCCTGAACTTTGACCTTTGGGGGTATTTTTTACCGACAGCATATTTAATTCAATTCCAGGTATTCAATATTCAACTTCCTGACACTTTCAATTTCACTTCAACAACAGGGCCCAATTTCATAATGCCTGTAAGCACAAAAACTTGCTAACCACAGAAAAATCTTGCTTAGCAGAAACAGGCTATCAGCCAACACTCCATAAAGTTTACAATGTTGCCAATGGTACCCCGCTCATTTCTTGCTAAGTAAAGAAATTCGCCAAGCAGAATTTTCTGCTTAACAGCTTTATAAAAAAAATTGGACCCAGCCATGGATGTAGACCTTGTAGTAGGCATTGACGTCATCAAGCGGCCATCTTAGAGGTAAACCTATGATGAAACATTGGAAACGCCCAGATTTGTACGCGCGGCGCACAGGATTGGCCAATGATCATCCTCCTGTTTACCTCTATGCGAGAGCGCCCTCCTAAAATTACGTCATGCATACATAAGGTCTAATAAAACAACAGTTCGAAGTCTGTAATTTGTTATATGAAATTCAATTATTGTTTATGATCACCAGAAACCATATCCTTACCAAGAATGGCTGGGAATAAGGAATCCTATTGCCCCTACAACATCAACGGACCAAACAGGTAAGAAAACACAAAGCAACTTTATACACTCCGGTGAGCATTACTATTTCCAAACTGTTATTTATTTATTGCTTATAAAACAACAAACAAACTTTGAGACATGAACATTTGAGTTGCAATTCATAACGAACGAGAGTCAATCAAGTAAAGTACAAAATATGTGAGGTTGGACATATTGTGTGGTGTGAGGACGTATGCTTCAAAATGCTTCATTCCATCTTCGAGTTTGATTGTTCGGTTACCAATATGGAATACTTAAGCTTCCTTTTGTCTACATTTCCCGATAAGAAAACATTGTAAAGTCATCAGCAGGTCATTTCGAATCCGTTCATATAGTTGTTTTGAAGAGCATCGATCGAGGGTGACCGTGTGTTGTTGTTATAAACTATAATGCCAGTGAAAGCTTCAATTATTTGTAGTAACTTGTCAAAAATAAATAAAATTTAAACGTTTTCCTCTGTTCTTTTCGCCGAAAAAGCAGCCTATTTCACTTTATGAATTTGGATGCTGTCCGAGTGGATTTTTAAATTGAATGGTTATCTTTTTCTATTGGTCTTTCAGTCTCAAAATCAATAGTTTTTACAATAATAGTAATATTTATTATTATTATCATTGTTATTATTATTTTTGACATTTTTGTAACATTTGGCTTTTCGGAAGACGCCATTTGAAACATTTTGTTCAGTAACTTTGAAATGCTGATTTCTTACAAATAGGGGCCCAATTTCATGGCCCTACTTACCAATAAAAACTGCACTTACGATCACCATTTTCCGCTTACTGTGCAAGCGCCGAATTTTGGCGCTTGCTGTGGAAGCGAAGAATGCACAGAAACGTGGAGTACGCACGCGCACAAGCAAAAATGCTCTACTAACCCGTGAAATACGCTTGACGTAAACAAAGAATTCCTTGCTTCCGTAAGCGCCGATTCTTTGCTTGCGGTAAGCAGAGCCATGAAATTGGGCCCGGATCTTGATGTCCGTTTGTTCTGGTTTTTGTTCATGTTTGTTTGTCTGTCCATCTCACAAACCCCGGTCTTTACCAAGATGCCTCCATAGTAATTGTTGATTCTCTTTACAGTATATTTTATCGTTGATTTGTTAATGACCTATTCAATTATTTATTTCTCGCATTGGCTTTCTTCATTTGGTATGGAAATAGATGTTGAGTTAAAGGCAAAGTACACCTTCGGTTTTTGGAACTGTTCGATTATTTTAATAAGACATAAATGAAGATGAATACAGGATAACTAACCTTCGAAAATTTCTTTTTAAAAGGTGGAAGAATTTTTGAGAAAGAATAATCCATAATTGGAAAATACAAAATGTGAGAAACGTGTCACTAAAAAAAGGATTTTTAGATTGAATTGCTTTTGAATCCTTTCTGTAAAATCACATTCCTAAGAAGGGAATCGCTTCTCAAAATGTTATGCATTATAAATAGCTGCATTGCTTCTTACAAAGTAAGTCTTTACGGCCATTATTCTCATGGAGTAATTACCAAAAGTATACCCTCCCTTTAGAGTGAATATCATGTTAAATATTGAACGACTTGGTGCCACGTTTCCAATGGCATTTGATCCAACTAAACTCATTTTCAGGTGGTTTCGTTTGACGAACCCGTTTCGTCGCATGTGGGTTTACTGCGCCAACCACGGTAAACCAAACGCGCCCCCACCGAGCTTCCCAAGACATGCTCCAAAGAGTGGACGGATGCGAGCTCCCTCGTTTTTCTGGCAGAAAAAACGTGGCCTCGCGGTTGGGCCCGAAGACGTGCCTCCCCCACCCCGGAGACAACCGAGAGAAACTGATTTGGTAAACTTCTGTCCGGTATTTTGTTTATAACATCAACTTTTTTTTGTTAGGCACCATGAGCGTCATTGAGTGACGGATTTGAGCACATGAGAATCCACTATTATTAGTATTAGTATCTACTGAACATACCAAATGGTATTATGATTTCATACTGAAACATGATTTAGGACAGAAGTGTGGCATTACCAACAAACACATTTCATTAATACCGTATTCAGGAAAATCAAGAGATGCAAGCATTTCTTGAGTACCAACAGACATCGCCAACCCATGCACACATTTCTTCCGAGCTTGACAAAGCTCACTTGTGCTACCCCCAAGCAAACTCCTCCTCCTTTGAGAGATCCGACAAGGACGGCTGGGGAAGTTTGGAGCAAACGGTTAATGAGATCGAGCACCTCGCTAGATCCAAAACCTTCTTCGTGAGGTTCGACAGATTGAATCGGGTGACCTTAGCGGACAAGAAGGTGGAAATAAAGACAACTCCACCGTCTCCATCCAACCCGGAGAGCTCAGAAGATGAAGCTCCTGACGAAATACCCAAGTCGTATGGCCTGTTGAGCTTAGCGGATAGGATCAAACTACTTGAAAGACCACCTCAATCTAAGCCTGAGAAAACGAAAGAGACCGAGGAGTATCTCTCCACCATTGTTCGCCAGTACGAGATACCGCGCGGACCTCGGTCAAGATTTGAGAAATATCTAAAGAAGATGAGGTCAGGTCCCCAAACTGAAGGCCCACGTGCACCACGTACATCCATCTACAAGAAACCACCGAGATCTGGAGGTGAAGGTACCCATTTGCAGAGCCCAGTTCCTCTATCTGAAAGACCACGCGTACCTACACCTGACTTCAAGAAACAAGACGGACGTGAAGTGGCGAGCGCAGTGGAGAAATGTGCACTCCCTCAACCTAAAAGACCTTGTGCACCTCAACCAATCCTGGGAAAAACAGGAAAGAATGGCTGGGCAGGCACAGAGGGAAAAGGGCCAGTCCGGCAACCCGAGAGATCACGCACATACTCTCTCAAGCGTCCAGACAGATGCGGATGGGCGTGCACAGAAGAAAAAGTTCCCAAACCCGAAGCCCCGAACCCAAACTGTGGCAGATCACAAGAATATGCCAACAGTGCTTGCAAAGAAGAAAGCAAGGCCAAACAAGGCATTAATACAAAACAGAGGTAAGCTTTTCCCGAAGAAATGTTTTGCAAATTTATTCTACCGTTACATGTATCCAGTCAAACTCACTCGGTGAAGTCCAACTCTCAGTATGTGAACCTCACAGGTAGTGATATCTACTTTGTACAAATTTAGACTCAACTTTGAAATGTCACCCGTCAGAAAAGTTTACTAGTATACATCACTGTATTTGCTGTATATGAAAGTAGAGTAGAACTGAACTTGAACTTTAGGGCCTTGTCACACGAGGCAACTTTTACAGGCAACTTGGAGGCAACCAACTGCAGTGCTTGCTACAGGACCACTTTGGTAGCACATGAGTCATTTTTCAAACAATGTCTTATGATCCCCAAGAAAAATATATGAACATTGAGTTGTGAATGTCTTTTCTTCATGGAGATTGCCTGGAACTGGTTGCCTGTAAATTGCCTCGTGTGACATGGCCCTTATATTGAGCCAAAAGTACAAGAGAACTACCAAGGTAATGCCTGGACTTGGTTTCAAGTCCGTTAACGTGTTTTTTTTTGTCTACCTGAAAGCTAAATTGTCTGAAATATAGCGCCTTCTTGTGGATTAACCTCGGACATTAACCTATGATCGTAATGCCCTGAGACGTCAAGACAAACTTAAAAATCAAGACTCTCTCTATATATATATTATTTCACAGCAAGAAACTATCCAAGAAGCAACGGCGTCTTGGACGGAAGAAACGAAACAAGATTTTTCCCGCAGCCGTGGAGACAGTCGCGCCAAGAGAAGAAGTTCCCGCCAGCCGAGACGATTCAGAGGAATCTCTGGTTGAGATTGATCTGAAGACGCTTCGGGCAAAATGCAACAGAGAGAACCTCCAGAGAGAGGTAAGGAAGCTTAGGGCACCTGTTGGATTTTGACAACCTTAAGAAACATTGCACTTTTAAACGGGATTGGTAGAGCTGACAAAACAGTCGCAGACAGTGTTCATGTGTTGTGTGATCAACCATATACATGATATAACAATCCTGTAAAACTTTTGGCTTAATTCGTTGTCTTAAATTTGCGACCAAGCTGTAAAAGAAACTACAAAGACTCTAAACAGATTACCCCAAACCTTTAACCGACTCATGACAACACTTATCGTTTCCTCTGTATTTTCAGGTATCGAATGAACAGAGTAAGATGAGACCTATACCAGATACCAGAATCATTCAGGTTCTGCCCGCAGGGTCAGGTGAGCACAAGAGGCGAACTCAGGCGGGCCGCCATCTACCTGTTGAGGTGCCCAAAGAATTGACAATAGCTTCAGGATCGCCATTTGTGTATCCTGATAGTAGACCATTTCCAAAACCTCAATCAAACTACAGACTTCTCCCACCGTATCCTGCACAAGCTCCGACGGCAACTCCCGGTTTGTGCCAGCTGACACATCAGCAAACCCAAAAGGCAGACCGACACATCGTCGAACTTGGAAGGGTCGAACAGATACCACTGTCGATCACAGGAAGTGCTCGACAGTTAAGATGTAGAGTCTTCAAACCTGAAGATTTTGAGGAAGTTGATCGTAACGGTGAGAAAGTCAGACTTGGTAAAGGGACCTTTGGCGACGTAGCATTGATGAGAATGCGTAGATCTGACCGTCCTTTGGTTGCCGTGAAAAGTTTCATGAACTTTGTCAAAGAAACAGAAATATTTAAGGAGGCTGAAGCGATGCAGATTGCTCAAGACCACTGGGCTTTTCCCAAGTTTCATGGCGTCATAAGGAACGGGAAAAACTTTAGTATTGTACTGGATTTCATTGGGGACCCGACTTGTCTGATGGGCCAAACAGTGCAGAATGCCATACAGCAGAATAAGCATATGAAATTCGTGAACAACTGGCTATGGATTGCAAGTGACATAACACAAGGACTGAACTATCTTCACACGAAGGGCTTCCTCCACTGTGATCTGAAGACAAACAACGCCCTCCTGTGGCATGACGGCCAAATTTGGAGAGCCAAGATCATAGACCTGGGAAAAGCGTGCCGCAAAGAGGAGGCACAGGGACCCCTGGGGTTGACTGAGGCGCAGAAGCGGGAAAACTTGGAGCGTTTCCCCCATATACCTCACGAGGTTATAACCGGTCGCGAAGGTTACACCGTAGCCGGAGACATTTACTCGCTCGGTTGTGCTTTTCTGCAGATTGCAAATGTCAGCCATTGCAAAGGCGAAATGATCCAACTCGGTAAGCGTTGCTATGAGGAGGATCCTAAGCTCCGCCCAGCACTACCTCGTGTGATTGAAGTGCTAACGTCAATGGCTAAGAAGAGTCCCTGGCAACCTTTAAAGCAATACCGGCAGATCAAATAAGGAGTGAATTTGATAGGACTTCTCTCCGCTCCCTCCACAGGCAATGTTGATGAATTCGTCAGTAGCAGCTGACTCTAAAAAATAAAACTACATTTGCTTTTGGAGAATATTGTTTTCTAGATTGTATAAGTTTGATCCTGTTTATAAACTATGGTTGACGATGCAATTTCCATGGTTTATAAACCATGGTTGACGGTTCAATTGTCATGGTTTATTAACCATGATTGACGGTTCAACCATGATCGTCGGTTTAATTTTCATGGTTTATAAACCATGGTTGATGCTTAAATTTTCAAGGTTTACAAACCATGATTGACGGTTAAATTTTCATGATTTATAAACTATGGTTGACGATTCAATTTTATGGTTTATTAACCAGGATTAATGGTTTTCGATTTTCATAGTTTATTAACCATGATTGACGGTTCAACTTTCAAGGTTTATAAACCATGGTTTGCAAACCATGATTTAGAAGTGTTTCAAGCTCGTACATCATGGTTCGCAAACCATAAAAATAGACAACACGCCATAGCCTTTGTTCATAAACCATGCCGGTTCTTGGCAGTTCATTATAATGTGACAACCATGACAATGTCCATCGACTTATGGTTTATAAACAATGGCATTGAATCTAAATCTAAAGTCAGTTATATTGTTGGCAAGTATAGCTTAATATCTAAATAAAGAAAAAAATAATACTGGTGAGCAAACCATCACAAGAATTTTGGAAACACTTTCTATAGTTTACATCTTTTGTGGTAAAACCATGTAAAAAAATGTGCTTAGACAATTTTCAAAAGTATACCCTGCTTTTAAGGAACGAAACGGGAACTGTAGAGTATTATTTTCCTCCTTGCTAACAACAGTTACACTCCTATAATTATTCTATAATTTCTTCTTCTTCTTTTTTTAGCAACAATTGCCGATATATTTTCAAATAGCTTTCAATGAGTCTTCAATTCATTTGTTTCAACACCTTTTCACATGATGTAATTAAATCTGTAGGTGTGGGGCCCGATTACACAGAGCTGCTTAAGCAGAAAATATTGCTGAACAATTTTCTGCTCAGCAAAAATAAGCAGGATACCAGTTACATATAGTACACATGACATGGTATTTGGACTGGTAACTTATTCTGGGAAGCAAGGTTTTGTTGTGCTCAGCTACCTTTTGTGCTTTAAGCAGCTCTGTGAAAATGGGATCTGATTCAAGTGACTATGGCTATACGTATACGGCTATGGCTGTTCGATGGAACTTCAACGTTGAAGAGTTCATTAGCGATCCAGCCATAACCATTACCGAAGCCGTAAGTTCGCACACGGTCTCAGTTTCGTAAAAGTTGATTTACTTGGGGAAAAACAAGATAGGCCTTAGTGCAATTCGCTACCTGTACAGACCATGTACAAAAAGAGTGAACTTGTGACATTCCAGGTCATTTCCTGGCAGGCAAGTTACTACACTGGTCATATGGGAAATTGTACTCAAGTACTTAAAGTTCTGCCCGCACAATCATGAAACTTGATCGAGAAACTATGTTTCTATGAATGCAATTGATAAACGAGACCCGTAAACAAAACTTAATAAATTAATCCGAATGGGTTACTTAATATACACACCAATCTTGGCAGTTCTGATCATTATTCATGGTAATGAAACCAGTTATTGCTTATAACAACCAACTCAGTTCTGTAACTACTATGGGATCTGAAGTGTAAAGCTGTGGTAAAGGTTGATTATGAACCAAAACACCCCAGGAAATCCATTCTCTTCCATGATCTAGACTTGTGGACAAGTCGGTAAATTTCCTTCGCGGTGATAGCGAAACTGCTCTCTTGCAACTATCTCGCAAGAGAGCAGCCCTCTCACGCGGAGATAGTTGCGAGAGGGCTGTTTCGCTATCGCCGCGACAGAAATTTAACGACTTGTCCACATAGTCTACCATGATGCTGTCTTCAAATTTCTGCCTTTTTATTTCCACTTGATTCCGAAGAATGATGACTTATTATTAGTGTCCTGACTACGACCGGCGGCCGGAGGGAATGTGGACCGTCAGGTGAGACAGTAGTGAATACGGCACACTGGACAGATCCAACACAACAACATCTCACAAATGCAACCAAGTGGGTGGAAGCATTTTGTTCAGGCTACTTGTAAAAAAAACAACGAAAATTGGAAACCTGACAACAGAGAAGCTGATTGTCAATGCTTTATTTGTAAGTGGGCTTATGGTCAATGAGTGATCCAACGGACGAATGGTAAATTATCATGTCTGAAGCAACAGTTTGTCCTTTATCTACGCCAGCGGAAGCCTTACGATAATCATCCGTCGGGATTTACACGAAGGGCCCATCTCTCTCATGCAATAACTCGGCCCTTTCCCTTAACCATTAAATTAATCCCTCGATGAACCAAAGTAATCTCCATGGACAAACCAAAGCAAAGCTTTCTTCCTCGACGAATCAAAGCAAAGCTTTCTCCATAAACGAACCGATGCAAAGATTTCTCCATGGACGAACCGATGCAAAGATTTCTCCATGGACGAACCAATGCAAAGGTTTCTCCATCGACGAACCAATGCAAAGATTTCTCCATCGACGAACCAATGCAAAACTCATTCTCTCGACGAACCAAAGCAAAACTTTCTCCCTCGATTAACCAAATCGAAGCTTTCTTTCAACGATGCCCTTTCAATGCCCTTACTCCATGCTTTGGTAGAACCATATTAATTCGGACAAAACTGTAATGGCGGAGCTACTGAAGAAGGTCCAAATACTTCTTTTTTTTCTTACTTATGGTGGGCAGCTCAGAGTCAAATCTATATGAGACAGACAGGCTTGGTTAGTGCATGGTGAGGTAGAAATTCTGGCTTGGTTTGGTTTGGTTTGGTGTGGTTTGGTTGGTTTGGTTGGTTTGGTTTGGTTTTGTGGTTTAGATTGACTTGGTTTGGTTTGGTTTAGTTTAGCCCGTTGAAACCTTATTTTGCTGTGACAGTTTCAACAAATATTCGCGCCATCATCACGGGACTCCTGAAAGAGTTATATTATTTTTGTTTAATACATATGTTCTTTTAGTCCTAAATAATCTACAATTAAGAATGGGAAACAGAAGTACAATCCACTACAAAGTACAAACTGTAATTTTGTTATTTGGTAATACCATCGGCCTATGAAAAATCACGCTAACGATCGACACACAAAACGCTTTTCCTTCTTCCGTGCCTGTTCCCTTGCACCATGCCCGCTCCATGGTCCCAAAATGCAAGTGTGTTTGCATATATTTATTTATCAATGTTTGAGCTGAATTAGCTCTAGTCAATTTTTCTTTGTTCAACCCAATATGAATTAGCTCTAAAATGTGTTAATGTCTTTCGTATCCGGTGTATATATATTATACGAAACTTTGTTGTTTTTAATGTGGTAAATTCAAATTGTGATTCGGTCGTAAAAGACCGCGATTTAAAAAAAATTGTTTGGTTTGAACAAAGACAAATCGACTGAAGCGGGACTTGAACCAACGACCTCTGGATTAACGTTGGTTCAAGTCCCGCTCCAGTCATTTTTTCTTTGTTCAAACCAAAATCATTTCAAATTTAACCAGTCAGTTTCCCTTGTGGTTTTATCACTAGTTTTTATTTTATTTATTTTTTGTTTAATAAACAATCATCCACCACTCTTTAATTCCATTAGGTTCAACCACAACATAATGGGTCACTTCTTAACCACCAGTTTCCTTCTGGGCAATAAACTTCATACAATTCCACCCGTAATTTATTGACAATGTCGTGTAAAGTGGTCCGAAAAGGACGTGTGAAACGGTTTTACAGCATTCTCATCATCAGTACCTTGACGACGGTCAAATAATAGAGTATGCGGCCGGTACACGGGGGTTACGTAACTCACCCTTGGTATCTAAATGGGAATAGGTTGCGTTGAATCATGGAGGGGGCCTTCCTCCATGGTTGAATGGAATGTGAACGTATTTAGCAAACAACACACGTAGGACTATATGTAAACAGACATGGCGAAGGATGTTTGGAGATCTCCAAGCATGGTAGTCAAACAAAAGCACTTTCATTTCCAACCTGGAGGGAGTTGATGAAATATCGCCGATGGGCTGTCTCATAGTTTACCGCCCTGCAGCACTGGGATCGTCACAAACCGTTTGCCTCCACAGCTCCATGTTTTACTCAAGCTCTGCGGTAATTTCAGACAAGGTAGATCTATAAACGCAGCCGAGAACATCATCATGTCACTCTCTGCTGTGGTCAACTGTGTGGGGAAAAACACGTGGATCAACATGGTAGCCCAAAAGGTAAGTTCTTTACATTTCATTCTGTATCTATCATGTTCATTGTAAGGAGGCAATCTTGTCAAAATGAAAGCAAGAAAGCCTTGGAAAAAATGTCCTTAGAACTCGAGCGTGAAAACTCGCTGGTCTGAACCCATTAGTAAAAGCGCTTGTGAATTGTGTTTCTTGTCATTGTGTTTGCAAGCGAAGTATAGTGCTTTATTTAACATTAAAAAAAAACCAGTAAGATAGTGTCCGAGTTGTTGGCTACGGCTGTGACTGTTGCTAAGCCATGAGCCGCAGAGGTTATTTGGAAAAGGCCTAATTAATAATGTCACAATCGGCATGTTTCAGTAACCCCCATACCATTCAAGAACCATTCGTAGAGAAATCGATGTCATGTATTGTAACCGACCGGTAGGAAACAATCTGGTCACCGGAAAGCCTGTCAATGTCGCTGAGTGCAAATGAATGTGCAGTGAATGAGAATGAAATTAAAGTGCTCAAAGAAATTTCAAATCCAAAAAACAAAACCCGCAAGCTATTATTTGTCCGTAGGTTTCATGTCTTTCCTTCAAAGTCATTTAAATCCAATTTAAGGAACATTTTTCGGGAAGCAATTTTATTTTCCCTCCGAAAGATCGTACATGTACAGAGTAGTCTACAAATGAACACTTGCTGTTGCCTAAACAACAAAACAAACTCCTTTACTCAAATACATTGGGAAAGTAGGCTACACTTTAAATTTAATCCATTTCTTACTAGTTAATTTGGTCAATCGAAATAACGATCCGAGCATTAGGGGACAAGTTTCCCTAATAATAGTAACTATTTAATGTCTGTGATGGACAGTACTGAATCAAGTTTATACATAGCAAGCTTTCAGAGAGAAAAAAAAAGTGGGGGAGCATTTTCTCTGATTTTAACCAGTCTTTCTTCTTTCGGCAAGTATCACATTTTAAATAGAATAAAGTGATTCCAAAAAAGGATAGAATAAAGAGAATATTTTTAAAGAGAACAGCACAGCAATTTTTTTGTGGGGGGGGGGAGTGGGGTGGGCATGGGCACAATTTTTTTCGTGGGGAACTTGTAGCTTGTGTTTGCTTTTTTTCCTTTTTTTATTTTTGTGTTGTTTTTATTTCATGAAGACATTGACAAAAAATAAGCAATATTTGTAGGAGGGACAACAACCAACCTTCGTGGTCCCTGATGAGTTCTCATTGAAAGCTCTAATTATAATGCACAATTGTCTGTGTGAAAAGTAGAAGAAGAAAATAATAGTTGTCAACGTTTTTTATGTTAACTTTTTATCTCAAAGGTCCAGATTTTAAATTGGGAGAGGGACACCCGTGGCACGGATAACAATTATGGGTAAGGAGAACCATGGAGCAATCTAGTTTATTGCTCCATGGGAGAACACGTGGCCCCACAACTACCCCCCTTTACTCTACGCCAGTATAGTATTAAAACAAAATTGGGGCTCAAACGTTAGTTTCTTAATTTTTGAATGGTGTAATACTAAGGTGCCAGATCATTTTTAAAAAATGCGGTAATACCACCAGATGGGATTGTTTTGAACTCCTTGGTTACACCCGGACTTGACTTCTGTTTGGTTGGTATGGGTTTGGTGGGGGGGGGGGGGGGGGGGGTGCAAGACAAGTGTCCGACGTACATGTTTGAACGCTTAAAAGTTTACACAGTGCCTTAATACAGGTGTAGTCCCGCTTTCACTTCACATTCCATGGCGTGACGAAATGTTTGCTGAGTACATTGCTGATTTTCTTTACTGGAAGCCGATTATCGATCGCTGGAAAAGGTTGACGACCAAAGATTCAAAAAAATGTCGTTGAAGATTCGTTTTTGTAAAGGAATTGTGTCGAGTTTGGTAGAGCTTTTTACAATTCGAAGAATAAAATTGTTTGCTAAGTAGCACTATTTGACAACAAACTGATCGTAACTCGTATTCTGACAATCAAAATAGCAAAAATCTAAAAACAAATATAATATGAGCGAGTTATTTTTAATCGGCCAATGACTTTTAATGTTTTCACACCATGTGAGCTTATAGGTACGGTGTGTAGCGAGAGCTGGCGAGATGTAGGGCGCACACGTGGTTAAAAGTAAAAAAAAAGAGAAAAAAAAGAACACTTGAGTGAAAAGAAGTAGTCAAGAGGGAATTTCCTGACTAACCTCGTTTCAGCATCTGGCACATTTTAAATAGGTATGTGGTCGACTCACTCTACGCGCCCGCTCGATGGTAACCCGCAAAAGAGGCCTAAGATAAAGAAGCAAAATGGTCCCCTCTCGTTCCCATATTTATGACTTAAGCTAATATAATATAACATACTGATACATATTTATGAGATATAAGTTATTAACAAATTATGAACGTTTGTCTTTTCTCAATGACTGTCCATTTATCGCGCCCGTACAAATTCACCGAGTAATGTTTGTGGTGTTTGGAAATCAAATTAAAGTAAAACAAAAAAATTGCTTTAACTCCTGCCGAGGAAGGTAAATTCCGATATCAGTTCATAAATCGAACAAAGAGCAATTTGTGAATACAGAAGTTCATCTGCTCAGCAAATCTTAGAGTCCTTTAAAAAAAAAAAAGTTTGTTAAAGACAGTCTTAGATGCATGGAACCATATTCCCTCTGGTATTCACTGAGGCTTTATGCTCTAAATGGCTTTCAAAATCCTAGACTTCAAATCCTATTGACAGAAATGTTGACGTTCTAGCCTGAAGTCACCAACAGTTGGCCAACATGGCGGGGGATGTTTGTCATTATAGGATGGACTCCCCGCCAGCTTACGTTACGGGCATCTTAACCCCTTTGTGATACTTCACGGGCAGCACCGTATCCCGGTTACGGACCACTGTGTGACCCTCGAGTCAATTAGTAACCCCCTGCCCCCAAAAATGAGATCAGAGAAGAACAAATCGTGCGAAGGAATGACTGGGCACATTAAATACATTAAATAGAACCCCCCCCCATGAAAATGTCCGGTTTTACCAATAGATCACACATCATTTTTTTCGAAAGGTACATTCAATCCCATCCTCTTGTTCTTAAGAAAGAACAGCAACAAGACAAAACGTAAAATCCTGCATCTACGAAAGTTCCACAGCTTTCTTGTGAGCAGCTTTCTTGTGAGCAGTAGCGTAACTAAGGGAGGGGAGTGTGTGTGTGGGGGGGGGGGGGCTAGCCTCCCAAATTGGTGTTCGGTGTGCCCCCACCCCTATTTGAAACGTAGACTTTTGAGATTGAAATTATACCAGAGTAATGTTACACTTTGTAAGATTTTGTGATAATTTTCGATGTTTTCAAATTAAGTTTTCACTTACACGCAGACAACGTATCTGTTTGGACACCCACGTCAGATTATCTTAAAAAAAACAGTGAATGGCATAACAAGAGCGCTGACAGGGGGCTTGTTTAAAAGAAATGCAAACGGAAACTACAGTTTTAAAAGACATGAAGTGCCACCTGTAGAATTGAGAAAAAAAGAAAGAAAGACAAAATTGCAATTCTTTGTAGCATTCTAAAGTGTTACCATAGTTACGGAGTGTTTCGGAGCTGATGGTTATTACTTTTTATTTTGTTATGCAATGAGAATAATACACAAAATATTCTCTGTAGATTCTGTGTATTTCATTTCAGCTGCAAACGACAAGCAACGGTAATTTTTTCCCCCCGACTTTGACAGCGCGGCGGTCCAGACGGAAGTAAAGAGATTTGGCACCGAAATGAACTTTATAATTAGTCTGCTTTTTCCGATTAAAAGGATCATTTTCCCGCTCAAAGTTACCAGTCGTGTACCTTGGCTTAAATACAATTCTAGACCAGTGAACGGTCGGGTTCCATTGTTCAACGTCACAGCCGTAGTTTTTGCCGGTTGCTTGAAAAATATGGCTAGAAAATTAGTACATTTTATAGTGTTTTTATTTTGCTTGGGCGAACATTACTGGTGCATGTTTTATTTCATTTGAAAGAGATGTAGATAAAAAAATATGGGGAGAGAAGAGTGCAAACTGTTCTAACTTTGCAAACACATTGAAGTTCATAAAAAGTCTTGTATTTTAGAATGGTCTATCGAAGACATACATTTTCTATTTTGGGCATAGTGTACAATTTTGTTTTTCTCATAAGTCTTAAATGAACTTGTTCGTAATGTTTTCAGATTTGCTTGGGCAAACATTCCTGGTGACTCTGAGCCTCAAGTTTGGCAGAACGCCAATGATTTGCCATGAATTATTTGTAAATTAAATATCAAGTAATAAACCACAGGGGAAACTGACTGGGTAATGTTTTAAACATTTTGTATTTGCACAAAAACAAATTGACTAGAGCGGGATTTGAACCAACGACCTCAGGGTTAACACGTCGGCAACTAAATCGAACCTAGCATTTTAGAAAAGTTAAATAGGGAACCAGTTGGGAAACCAAGTGCGCCCTCAGTGTTTAAGTGCCTGACCAAACTTTCTAATTTGCATATTATAATCAAAATAAAGTTGTTGTTTTTCACTGACCATGCGCTCAACGCAGCGTACGCATTTTTAGTAGCGTGGATGAACAAACTTCCTACTCCATCATGTTGGTTGTTGTCGGAATCTCCGGTGCTGTAACTATTTCTACGGGAGTGGAAGGCCCAAGAGCTGGCCATGTCGTTAGATTATTTTCATCTGGGAGGGATAATGTCATGGAGCCCCCAGTGAGTATTGTAAATATTAGGCTTTAATCAGCATATAGAATCATATTGTCATAAAAATATGGGTTTTTTTTCCTCCGAGATTATCCCTATGTTCGATAAAGCATTGAGATTTGAGTATTCTTGGCTGTATCGACTGTATCATGTATGTGTAGTAATACAGTCATTTGACCAGTTCGGGATCATTGACCAGTTCGGGATCACTTCAACTTTGCAACAACCCCATAAATTAAGTTACTTCTCACATTACCAATTTCTGTTGATATGATACATGTGAAGAATAACATGCAATAAACCAACAAACCCAAAATAAGGTTCCAAACTTCATCAACAAATAAATTATGGCCATTTTAATTTTTATTGAAGTTTGTCTGCAATTTGGATCATTATTTAAAAAAAAAATGTTGGTTGAAAAACGCTGTTAAAACTTCTCACCTTTAAAATTTGAACGCCAGGGCGAATAAAATTTATGTTAAATGCTTAGAATGTGTTAAAAATATTTCAGGTAAATACTGAGCAGTTGTCTTGTTTTTTTGAGGAGACGAAATTACCGAAATCGTCTTTTGGAGGGCATCGTACCCTTGACCAGTTCGGGATCACTCACTACTCGGCATCTCTCATTGCGTCAAATGGTGCCGCACTCAGTGAGGTAAAATCTTACTGCTGCAGTCGAAAGTTTATTTGTTGCTTTTAAGATACATTTCTTCAACAAATTCTTGTAGGAATATTGTTTTTTTGTGAGAAAATGAAACTTGGAGGAGGAAATTGCGACTGTAAGAATAGATATTTGGGTCAATGTTGCTTTTAGGCGTGCTTCACCTTTTCATTTGCCTTTGCTGTTGTTTTGTGTTTTTGTTGCTGGATTTTTGCGCTGCTGTTGAATACACTTGCATGAAATTCTCTGGAGACAGGAAGTCCATGTCCATGCCAACACACTTGTGAAGTTTGTGTCCTTGAGAGACAGTTTTATGAATGGGAGTATTGGTTTGCAATAGAGGGCAAGCTACTGATTCAGAATAGAATCAACTGATCCTGAACTGGTCAAACAGATGACAATACTTTTCTCAAAGCCTCTTCAAAAGTACTAATCTTTTTTTGTCAGTGGATACTTGGTGAGTTTTATAACATGTTTAGGTAAACTGATAAACTTTTTTGTTTAAAATGTCAAAGAGATTGCAACCAAAAACAATGTGAATTCAAAAAGTGATCCCGAACTGGTCAAATGACTGTACTAGTACTTTGTACATGTAGGTAGTTAGTAATAGTATGCTAGTTCATACTACTCACTAGTCCTACTACTAGTACTAGCTACTACTTTTACTAGTCAGTGTAGTACTAACTAGTGTAGGACTCCGAAGGGCCATGTCACTCGGGGCAGTTTACAGTCAGCCAGTTCCAGGCAATCTCCAAGAAGAAAACAAAAAACATGTTAATTTTCACATTAATTAATTGTCTTGACTCTTTGGGACACTAAGATATCATAGTTATTATTAGAAAACCGTCTGCTGTACAGTACCATTCAGTCTACCTAAACGTTTCTATTTACATGGGGTGCACTTGGTTGCCTCCAAGTTGCCTGTAAAAATTACCTGGAGTGACAAGACCTTCACTGCATGTAGGCCCCTGATAGTGATACTCTAGCTGTGCTGTCGGGTGTTGACAGTTGACCTTCACATTGATTGCTGTATTTTGTTATTTTATGCCACTATTGTCTACTTAAAACTTAGGTAGTACTTAGTACTAGTACAGTAGTAGTAGTAGTACTTTGTTTTTAGAATTAAAATCAAGGGCTGGAGATATGAAATTTAAAGCTTTGCATGGTGTAGATGGATAACTAATGATAGTGAGATGCGTGTGAACACACCAGCTCTTCCCAGAGCCACCACTTCTTTCAAAAGAGTTCTATCCCATCACCCATGGTTGTACACGCAAGTCTCTCACTATTATTAGCTATGGCTAGAGGTGTTTTAGAAGACTTCATAATATATAGATATTTCGAATGCTCGTCTGCTTAGTTTAATGACACTGTTTTAACGATTTTCCTCTTATGTGGTCAGATGGCCAAAATGCTAAAACACCAGTCAAACTTCTCTCCAAGTGGTTCCAGCTGACTAGTTCAGCGTTGTGTGTTTTAATGTTAAAGGTGTGTTTTTATGTAAAAGGCCAAAGAAATTTCCCATACAGGGACAATAAAGTTTTATTGTATTGTATTGTATTGTATTGAAAAGCGAGCCTATTCAATATGAAATATGGAGTAGTCAATAAACTGGGTGACTAGACAAACGGTCAGCTAACTGGTCCCTCTGGCTAGGCTAGTCTGGTCAACGAAAATATAAAGAACGAACACTGTTTTAAGAAAGGGCAGAGGACCATCCTCTTTTCATCCCCCACCTTAATCAGCGTCATGGGACTGGATCATTACACTAAAGAAAATCAATTTTTACTCCATCAAATTTTGTCACAAAGCAACTTAGCAACTCCAAAAATATTTGAAATGTTAGGCCGCCATTAAAATAATAGTGAGTGGCTATATTGCGAACACCGGCTAAATCTTGTTGTGACCCTCATGTCTTTCCATGTGAGATACGTTAGGCTTTTTTAATTCCTTTGTAATTCATAAGTCACTTTGACATCTTTCTTTATTTTAGGGTAAGGACGTCAATCATTAATGTAACTGGTAACTGGCAAATTCTTTGTTTAAAACTCTCTCACATGACAAATTTTCTCAGTTGTGCTCACTAATGTGGAAATTCCCAGATCTTCAACTTTGAAAGACATTGAGAGAAACCTGCAAGAGGTACCCTTGCAGTTTTCTTCAGATCAGCAGCTAAACTAGGGTCAAAATGTAGGGGTGGCCCAAGGGGTGCACCATATCTTCTTGGGGACAACTCTGGTTAATTTAAACTATATGCCCCTATTTCAGCCATTTTGGGGCATTTGTGCTTCATCCAGTAAACATTTCAGAATGGGTAATGGATTGAGTTTTTACATACAAAAGAACTTGACCACCTAATGCTTCTACTTCTAAAAAGACTTCAAATACTTAGTTTTGTTTTCATGCCAGCCTTGTGAATAAAGGATAACTTGTGTCAAACAAAAGTTTTTAAAAAAATGTGTGAAAATCAAATCTTTACTTTTTTTTTCATAAAGCAATGGGTGTTCAGATGAGATATACACCAGGCCTGGAACAGAGGGACCACAGTGGCCATGTTGCCCCTGATCTTGGCCTTGGTGCCCCTTTTCAAAACTTTCCTATAAATTTTAAAGATTTTCCAGCAGAAGTGCTCTTTGCAAAATGAAAATGGCCTTACCCTGAACTGTCCAAACAACAAATAGGAATCAATGTAGACACAACGAGGACAACCTTTCTGTCTTGACTCGCAATTTTTTGAAAAGTGGGAGAAAGTTTTTATCCTCTTTTAACTGTCACCCGAGTCACAAAAAAGAGGTTTTTTTTTCATTTTAAGATCTTAAACCTTTCTGTCTTGACTCGCAATTTTTTGAAAAGTGGGAGAAAGTTTTTTATCCTGTTTTAACTGTCACCCGAGTCACAAAAAAAAGAGGTGTTTTTTTTATTTTAAGATCTTAAACTTTTCTGTCTTGACTCGCAATTTTTTGAAAAGTGGGATATAGTTTTTATTCTCTTTTAACTGTCACGCGAGTCACAAAAAAGTGAGTTTTTTTTTTTCATTTTAAGATCTTAAACTTTTTTTTTTGATTCTCATGCTATTGGTATTTTCTAAAGGTCCTTCAAGACTAACAAAAAACCTTTCTCACCTAGCCCTTCTTAATTTTTTAATAAAAAAACTCCTTCAAGTTTGTCACTTTTACTCGTGCTATAGTTAAAACTACGTCTCCCTAGGAGGGGTGATCCCGGTGCATTCTATTTTCCCTCGTCCTCGCCTCGGGCAAATGGAACGCGCCGAGGATCACCTCAGGAGTTGTAGTTTTAACCATAGCACTCGAAGCAGCTATTATTTGAATACTAGGCTAGTGTTAAGGGTGAGCCCTGCTTTTATACTAGCCTCTTTTTGTATATTTAAAAACCCCACTCAAGTTTGCCACGGGGAATCCTGCCAGATACCGCATACCAGGCCCTATTGCCATGCACTGTTGTATGTGGTCAGAAACAGCACAGAATTTGGCATTCTTGGATGCCACTTCCTACAATAATTGTGAAAAAAAAACGGTATGGGAATGAAAATGCTCATGTCTACATGACTGATTTCACATTGCATTTTCTTAACAAGCCCCCTTTTCAGTGCTCTTTTAAATTTACAATTTTTTTATGAGATAATCTGATGTGGAGGAGATAAAAATTACATTAGTTTCAAATACAATGAATTTACAACATAAAACTTGTAAAATGTAACAGTTTCATTCTAGTAAATTTTAATCTCAAAAGTCCAGATTTCAAAGGAGGGGGGGGGGGGTCACCGGGGCACTGGGGGCACCCGGGGGGGGGGGGGGGGGGGTCATATGCGGAATTATAGGTAAACACTTAACATTACCTGTTTCAGTCTTTTTTGTTTTTGATATGGGATTTTTCATTTACTACTTTTGTCATTTGTATCTTTCAGCTTGCCCGGAACAAGCAGGCAGTCATTCTGGGCTGCTTCACTGGATTCATCATGTGGGCGTTACTAGGACTTCATGGTGCTCAAAATGTCGACACTGAATCTTGGGGTGTGGGACGTCAGGACTCCATGAACACGAGAAAGCTGCAGCTCAACAGGAGAGTCATGTCAGGGGAATCTCGGCCAAGGGATCAGAATAATCGGGGGTGCGTGAAGAAGATCATGATATTTGGGGATATGTCTGAGATGAAGCGGTGGCCAGAGCTGCGAGCTATGGAGGGCATCCTTCTCCAGGACGGAGGGCTGTGGCAGGGAGCAGTCCACTGTCCGGCGCAGGGGTGCAACATCTCGCTCACTCTCAGCAGCGACGTGTCAATGATGGCGGGAATGGATGCTGTCATCATGGGCATGCTCCCGAAGGGCTTCCGAACGCATCTCCCAGCTCTGCTCCGCACCAGCCCGGCGGAGGGTCAGACCTGGATCTACTTCAGCACAGAGACACCGTTCAGGGTTACGGTCTGGTCCAAGACTCTGACTCTTCGACAGTTACAGTACCACAAGATGATGACTTACAGGCGGGATGCCGATATCTATCTCCCGTTTGGACATTACAGAAATTACTTGCCAGGGGAGAATAGAGTCATGAGAAAGGCCCATGCTTATATGGCCAGCAAGACAGACCTGATTGTGTGGATTTCCAGTAATTGTGGCGAAGTGACCTGGCCGCAGATACCCTTCATGGAGAGACTCCAGGAGTTACTCCCGGTCAAAGCCTACGGGCAGTGCGGTAACCTCACTTGCCTGCCTCTGCGATCCGAACGATGCAACCTCGTCATGAGAAAGTTCAAGTTCTACCTCGTGCTGGCGAACAGCGAATGTCGCGACTACATCACGGAGAAGTTCTGGGCCGACTCCCTCGGCTACAACATCGTGCCTGTCGTCTACGGGGCACCCCGGGAGGACTTTGAGGCAATTGCTCCCCCAGACTCCTTTATACATGTCAGTGACTTTCCATCATTAGAGGCTCTAGCTGAGTACATCAGATTCCTCGATCAGGATGACTCGCTTTATAGTGCTTACTTTGACTGGAAGAAGCACGGGCTCATCCAGCAATCGTTTCCAATCATGAAAGACACCATTTGCAGAGTGGTGCCCCACATATATAATGGAACTCGGCAGACAGTCCACACCATTCGAGAGTCGACGTGGTACAATGGTTGCAGGAAACCGATCTTATCAACTTTCGGGTTTGCCAAAGAATCACAGTACGCTCAGTACAGCGTGTGGGCTCCCTGGAAATTAGAGAGCAGGTTAACGTGAACAAAGCCTTCTTTGTAGCCATGCAGACGATGGGATTGACTGCTGTGAAAAATAAAGAACATGCCACGAAAACCCCAAGGAACAAGAGTGGATGTTTAATTGAGGCCCCATGCGACCGACACCAAACCAAAGTCGATTGCAAGGCGTGAAATCAACTGAAAACCATTCTCCCATGATCATAATAATAGTAATAATAATAATAATAATTTGGGAGGCTAATCATCCTTACTTGCAGCAGAGAAGCTGAATTACGAAGGACGCGACTACAACCCAGGCATGCAGCCAGCAACATTGACCCATATATAAACATGGAACACATCAGCCTGAGATCGAAAGTGTTTGATTTTTCTGGAGGGAGAAAAACCAGAGGACCCGGAGAAAAACCCTTTGTGGCACAAGAGAGAACCAACGCTCAACTCAAGCCGGGAATCGAACCAGGGCCACATTTGCGAACACTGTGTGCACAAGTCATTCCATTTTTCAAGCATAAACAGTTTTTGAGTGACAAGCTGCTGTCCTCAATGGCTTCCCGATTGGAGTCCTGATAACCTAATATGGGAGAAGATTTTCCCTGACAGAAGGGGTCCATCTTGCTCCTCCAGATGGCCAAGGAGGTGCCATGAAGCTAGATAAAGTTGCCTTTACATGTGATGTCTGGATATTTTATTACTATTTTATTTGTACACAATTGTTGTATGTACTTTTTACATAAGGTCATGCCCTTCCACATGCTCAATAATATTAATAATAGTAGGTATTTATTTAGGGTTATTTAATCTGATTGTAACTAAGTGCCTCACACTATTCAGTATTCATTGGGCTATAAGTGTCTTAGCTCCTTTGGAGTATGCAGCACCGACACCACCAATCTCAACCCCTCGCAGGTATTTATTTACTTCTGGGTGATGATGTGAAGCAATTTTAGTTAAAAGTCTCGTTGTCTTCAACGGTCATGTAAATTACTGGGATTGAAAACCCACTGCCATCAGAATTTTAGTCCAATGTACGACCTGCCAAAAACACACGTTTTAATGGGAGTTTTCCACAGCCCCACATTGTACAGTTATACAGTATGGTAACGTAGCACACAAATCTGTCGTTTACAATGCATCTTGCACTTCTTGCAAAAGGTTTCTCTAGGTAAAGTATAAAGCCCCCCCTCAAAAAACGGTTCCTCCCCCTCCCACCCCTCATGTGTGCCAATCTGGTTAATTTTACACGCAGCTAATTATGTGTGTATTAATGATCTTAATTAGGAGATTTGTTTTCTTAGGACTGTTCTGAAATGCGCATGGTAGTAATGATAAAAGAAATTGAAGTCTGCCAGTTTAATTTATGTTGTTAATTATACATTATTTAAGATATCCAAAAATTGCTGATTCTTCTATTAATGCTTCTAGAAGGTAGCACTCATGAAAATTGTTCATGACCAAAAAATGTATTTTTGTATAAACAAATTCAGCATAAATTGTAGTGTCTATCACAAAATCACTACAGCATTTTATGTTAATTGTGACAATCAATATTTAATTATTTTCTTTTAAAGAGAGACTGTCATAGCAGGCCTGTGGCTGTACATGGAATTATGAACTCGCGTCACAATACAATAATCATGATCATGACGGCACTCTTTGTGACATAACGGGCTTGCAGTTACTGGGTAGAATTCCATGTACAGGCTTCTACAATCACGACGACAGTCCCCCTTTAAGTAAGTTTGCTTTAAAAAATATTATTCACTAAACTGGGCGTCCAAACTGTACACAGCTCAATAACTAATTTGACCTGTGATTTGTCAGGGTTTTTCACTGCACCTTCAGATTTTCTTGAAAGAGGCAAACTTGCCATCAAAGAGATGAAAAGAATTGTCATGACCAGATCTTCAGATATCTGTTTGAAATGATGTTTAAGGGTCTGTAAAACTCTAACGTGCAGCAGTCTGTGCACTTTTATGGAGCTTTATGTCCACACCAAGAGATAAATCGTGTCTTGTGTAATGTAGTAAGGAGAGATTGAGCAGCTGTGTATTGTACACCCTGATGAATCCCTCAAGTTTTTGATGAGCATGGACCAAAATGGTGGACCATGATGACCAAATTCATGTGATCAATACATGGTGCATGAAGTAAACATTCTTAACATATGGTGTGTCATGGCCGAGCAGTCAGAACCATAAAAACACTCCATGATTATTCTCATTTAACATGGTGTTTAAATAACATGCTTCATTCACCCAAATTGCCTGACGTCATCTCACGGCAAATCTCGCTTGAGCTTTTTTGCGAGTCAAATTTCCTGTGAAACTGCAGTGCGCATTTGCAGTTTTACACACGCATCATATCTTTACATATGCAGTTTCACTCCCCGAATGGCAGACCACCGGCAGACAGCAGCCGCGTACTGTGAAGTCAGTGTAAAGGGTCAATAATAAAAAACACAATTTGCAGTTCAATCTCTTCCATGTGTTCAATATGATACATTTAGCAGCTCTGTATCCTGAAAACACCAACCAACCTTCATGGTTGGAAGATGCATTGTTGGTTTGACTGTCATGGCCGAGTGGATAAGTAAATCGGACTCAAGCTCTGGTGTTTGGATTTGGGTCCCGGTCGTTACACTTGTGTCCTTGAGCAAGACACTTAACCATTATTGCTGTGTCCTTCGGATGGGACGTAAAGCCGTAGGTCCTGTGTGTTGTGTAGTGCATGTAAAAGAACCCAGTGCACATATTGTAAAGAGAAGGGGTTCGCCCCGGTGTTCCTGGTTTGATTGGCTGCCACAGCACCTTTTAAACCACTATATGGTGCTACTGTATGTAAAGGCAAAAGGTCTCATACTTCAAAAATACTACTCATACTACCTAGCAGGTAAAAAACTGAATGTTAAGATGCCATAAGCATCACCAAGTGACGGATTTGAGCACTAAATAAGAAGTCACTATTATCAAAGTACTGAATCCATAAAGTTAGTTCATGTGTGATGAATTTGTGATGGATTTTGGGGTACTAATGATTACAAGGCAGCTGTCATTTGCAACTTTACTGATACTTTTCAGGCCGCAGAACAAGTTTTCGTGGGATACATGAATATTTAGATATAACTATGCTTATTTTAAAATAATATTTATTTCCATCAACTCACTTTATGCAATACTTTTGCAATTATTAATGTGTTCATGAATTAGGTAACTATTATGAGTAGATGGTCTTACTTTCACTACCCAATAAATGAGTAGGAAAAAAAGGACTTAAGTTAAATCAAAGCAATAGTACACAGTGGTTTTAGGAAGAGTAGGGTTCATTTAGTTTCAATGTATGTATTTTTCATAGTAAGAAAATGCAGTGGTTTTCGAAGGAGCATGTATTTAGAATCAAGGCAAATGTACAGCAAGAAAAGTGCATTTTATTTTTTTAAGGAACAAATGTAGAATCAAGGCAAACGTATTTTCCCTAGCAGTATTACGTAGCAGTTTTTAGGAGGGTTGGGTACAATTCAAGGTATTTTTCACAGTAAGAAAACGCAGTGATGTTTTAAGGAACTTGTACAGAATCAAAGTACAGCAAGAAAAACACAGTTTTTTTTTTTAAAGGAACATGTACCTGTACATGTAGAATCGAGGCCAACGCATTTTCCATAGCAGTGTTAGCAAGTGTATTTTAAAAAGTTGGGTACAATTCAAGGTATGTGTTGTTTTCACAGTAAGAAAGCACAGTGGGTTTTGTGAAGAAACATGCACAAGGATGGTATTTCTCGCCACAGTGTTGCACAGTGGGTTTTTGAAGAGATACCCCAAGGCCTACATGTACATTCTGAAGTCCTGAATCTCATTTCTGCTTTGTTTTTCTAACTGTGGTTTTTTTTCCAGAGTACATACATTTTGTTTGTAGATTCGACCAATGCTCAAGTTGTAGAATGATGTACATGTGTAACACAGTTGCAGTTGCACATAAATCTGAACGTTTACATGGAGTGTACTTAAATATTAATCTGGTGAAATTGACTGAAGACATTTTGCTTTGGTTTTCCACCTTGCACCTTCATACATGTACCATGTAAGTCAGGGCTCGAATTTGGGGAAAAAATCTACAAGACTGCAGGGCTTGTAGCTCAAAACTTTTACTGAACCAGAAAATTTGTTACAAGACCGGAATCAAAATGAGAAGAACACTATCTACACAGTTTCACATTTGAGCTGTTTTTGTACCAAGCACTAAGAGAAGATTTATCAAGTTTTTCTTGTGTGTAGTACTTCAATACTCAATTGATCAGTTTAATTTAAAATTACAGTGACGTGTTATTATTCAAAAACACAAGACCTCCGGACTTGTACGGTCATAAGTTTACTGGCCCGACACTAAAATCACTGGCCTCGGGCCTGTGGTCCAGTGTCAAATTCGAGCCCTGTAAGTTTACTTGTAAATCTGTGTACAGTGGTGTTTTCAACCTTACTGATCATGTCATGCAGAGGTAAGGAGGTAAATAATTTTAGAAGTGTAACGAGGTATTTTAAACTAGACCTTTATCATGGTGTACCCCTATTGCTTCACTCTTTCAAGTCAAACCAAACTGAGGCTGAATGCCGATGTAGTATGGTCCCTTGTAAGTATAAGGAGACTCGGCATTCTTGTTAGCTGTTTGCACACGGGGATTAGGACCAAAATGGTTCAGAGCATGATGACCAAATACATGCGATGCATAGTACAGGCATGCAACTGCCCGATGAAAAAAAAAGAGGAAATTTTCAAAGGCACAACGCAAGCGCGGAGCGAGGCAGCCAAAACGCCAAGGGACATGAGATCCACAATGGTACCCTAGAAAATGTTGAGGTTTATTATGCTCTTAGGTGCATTCTTAGCATGTACTAGGCTTATTTCACATTATTGTGGTTGTACATTGTTGTTGCCAAGCATATAAGGCTTTTTAAAAAAAAATCGCAAAGTTTTTTTTTTTTTTTTTTTTTTTTTCGATTTTTTTTTTTTAGCACTGATCATTTTTAAAAAACGCGGAAATCTGCGGAAACGCGGAAGAGTTGCATGCCTGATAGTACATGTAGTAAATATTCTTTAAATATGGTGTGTCATGGCCGGGCAGTCTAGTGTACGGACTCAAGCTATGGTGTTTCTGATCAGCAGGGTGGTTTGAGTCCAGGACTTGACACTTACGATGGACGTATTAAGGTCATGTGTGTTGGGTTAACACACGTAAAAGAACCCAGTTACACTTATCGCTAAGAAAAGGTGTTTGCTTGCCCTGGTGTTTCTGGCATGGTTGGCAGTAGATTGCACCACATCACCTTGTTAAACCTTTACATGGTGTTAGTTATAAATGGGTCTAATCATTCAAAAACTAAGTGTACCTGTCTTGAATAAAATGCCTTGAGATGCCTGTAGGTAAAGAACTTAATGTCACTGCAAACTGCTTTAATAGAACTACTCATTTATTATTCAGTTTTTTTTTTTTTAGCATATATTAGTACAGAATGTTATATTCAACTTGACAATCAATGCAGCTTGCTGAATCTAGTAAATATGTATTTTATGAACCTTGACAATCGATGTTAAATGATTAAAAATGAAGTTAAAATAACAGTTCTTTGAAGTCATATTAATAATGTGCTTTCAAAATGGCTCTGTATTAACCTGACATAAACCCCTTGTCAGTCTGTTAAACAAATGTTATCTGTATTTAACTGTTGTAAAGTAATTGAGTGCTTTGGCATACACCTTGTCAATTTATTGAACAAATTTGACATTGTCACAATTACAAGTCTTACCCCTTGCAATTGTATATTTCAAAATAGCTTGTTGTTTACCAGTAATTTGTGCTTACCCCTTTTTTTTCAATTTTGGACCCCAAGTTGGATAAAAATGCTGGACTTACCCCTTGTGATTTTTTCAATTTTGGACCCCAAATTGGATAAAAATGCTGGACTTACCCCTTATAGTTTTTTCAATTTTGGACTCCAAATTGGATAAAAATGCTGGACTTACCCCTTGTGATTTTTTCAATTTTGGACCCCAAATTGGTTAAAAATGCTGGACTTACCCCTTGTGATTTTTTCAATTTTGGACCCCAAATTGGTTAAAAATGCTGGACTTACCCCTTGTGATTTTTTCAATTTTGGACCCCAAATTGGATAAAAATGCTGGACTTACCCCTTGTGATTTTTTCAATTTTGGACCCCAAATTGGTTAAAAATGCTGGACTTACCCCTTGTGATTTTTTCAATTTTGGACCCCAAATTGGATAAAAATGCTGGACTTACCCCTTGTGATTTTTTCAATTTCGGACCCCAAATTGGATAAAAATGCTGGACTTGGCCCTTGTGATTTTTTCAATTTTGGACCCCAAATTGGATAAAAATGCTGGACTTACCCCTTGTGATTTTTTCAATTTCGGACCCTGAATTGGATAAAAATGCTGGACTTACCCCTTGTGATTTTTTCAATTTTGGACGCCAAATTGGATAAAAATGCTGGACTTACCCCTTGTGATTTTTTCAATTTTGGACCCCAAATTGGATAAAAATGTTGGACTTACCCCTTGTGATTTTTTCAATTTTGGACCCCGAATTGGATAAAAATGCTGGACTTACCCCTTGTGATTTTTTCAATTTCGGACTCCAAATTGGATAAAAATGCTGGACTTACCCCTTATAGTTTTTTCAATTTTGGACTCCAAATTGGATAAAAATGCTGGACTTACCCCTTGTGATTTTTTCAATTTTGGACCCCAAATTCGATACAAATGCTGGACTTACCCCTTGTGATTTTTTCAATTTCGGACCCCAAATTGGATAAAAATGCTGGACTTGGCCCTTGTGATTTTTTCAATTTTGGACCCCAAATTCGATACAAATGCTGGACTTACCCCTTGTGATTTTTTCAATTTCGGACCCCAAATTGGATAAAAATGCTGGACTTGGCCCTTGTGATTTTTTCAATTTTGGACCCCAAATTGGATAAAAATGCTGGACTTACCCCTTGTGATTTTTTCAATTTCGGACCCTGAATTGGATAAAAATGCTGGACTTACCCCTTGTGATTATTCAATCTTGGACCCCAAATTGGATAAAAATGCTGGACTTACCCCTTGTGATTTTTTCAATTTTGGACCCCAAATTGGATAAAAATGCTGGACTTACCCCTTGTGATTTTTTTCAATTTTGGACCCCAAATTGGATAAAAATGTTGGACTTACCCCTTGTGATTTTTTCAATTTTGGACCCCAAATTCGATACAAATGCTGGACTTACCCCTTGTGATTTTTTCAATTTTGGACCCCAAATTGGTTAAAAATGCTGGACTTACCCCTTGTGATTTTTTCAATTTCGGACCCCAAATTGGATAAAAATGCTGGACTTACCCCTTATAGTTTTTTCAATTTTGGACTCCAAATTGGATAAAAATGCTGGACTTACCCCCTTGTGATTTTTTCAATTTTGGACCCCAAATTGGATAAAAATGCTGGACTTACCCCTTGTGATTTTTTCAATTTTGGACCCAAATTGGATAAAAATGCTGGACTTACCCCTTGTGATTTTTTCAATTTTTGACCCAAATTCGATACAAATGCTGGACTTACCCCTTGTGATTTTTTCAATTTTGGACCCCAAATTGGATAAAAATGCTGTTAGGAACCAATCTACAGAGTATTACTAGTGCCTTACTCTTGGTAACATTTGCCAGCAATTTGACCAACCATGTGAAACCATTCAACTGCATAGTGTATGGTTGCACAACTGAAGCACAGAGCGAATTGCGTACACATTTGTAAAGTGTAGCTTCATAACATACTACAGTTTGACATAGCTTATTTATCATCGACAATCACAGTAGCCGATGTTGAACGGTCAGACAGTAGTAGTAGTGTTAAAGCAGACTTTCATATTTCTGTAGGTAGTCGCTCGTAAATGGAGATGCTCTGGACAAGATGACGAAGAGAGGATGGTGAGCCACTAAATACCTGAAATATGAAGACAAGAACAGCATTTCTTAGAACAGATTATGCTGATTTAGAGAAACAGGTGGTATTACTGCATTACTCCGAATGAGAGGTACATGTAGTATTACTGCCTTACTCCGAATGAGAGGTACATGTAGTATTACTGCATTACTCCGAATGAGAGGTACATGTAGTATTGATGCCTTACTCAGAATGAGAGGTACATGTAGTATTGCTGCCTTACTCAGAATGAGAGGTACATGTAGTATTGCTGCCTTACTCAGAATCAGAAGTACGTGTAGTATTGCTGCCTTACTCAGAATGAGAGGTACATGTAGTATTACTGACGTACTCAGAATGAGAGGTACATGTAGTATTACTGACGTACTCAGAATGAGAGGTACATGTAGTATTGCTGCCTTACTCAGAATGAGAGGTACATGTAGTATTGCTGCCTTACTCAGAATCAGAAGTACGTGTAGTATTGCTGCCTTACTCAGAATGAGAGGTACATGTAGTTTTACTGACGTACTCAGAATGAGAGGTACATGTAGTATTACTGACGTACTCAGAATGAGAGGTAAATGTAGTATTACTGCCTTACTCAGAATGAGAGGTACATGTAGTATTACTGCCTTACTCAGAATGAGAGGTACATGTTGTATTACTGCCTTATTCAAAATGGGAGGCGGGGGTACATAAATTATTGGTAATTTCTTTTTAAAATTCTCAAATTTCCCAAAGGGTCTTACCTTGGATCTCTTATGATCTCACCCAGTGATGACTCCGGGTTGATTTGAACAAGTGCTTTGGCCTCAGAATAATGAAAATATACCTGGAGATGAAAAATATAATAAGATAAAACAACTAGTTCATTCAGGCATAATATTTGGAAAATACTTGGGCATTTTTTGTTTAGCACAAGGGCTGACCTACTTGTTCCTATGGTGTCAGGTTCAAATACTTTGCAGGCTGTTTCATCACAGTTTTTCTGATTTTTTCCCAAGGGCAAAAAAACAACAAACCCAAATCCGTAATCAGCCTGAGAAGGAAGAATATCATGCCTGTATTATAGATACAAAGACAAGGTTGCCAACTTTTACAAATACACATATTTTTTTTTCAATTCAAAGATGTAATTTTCGTATCAGCAATAACAATGTTTGAATGAAAGTTTGAGACTTTGCATGGTGTAAGTACAACAAGAAATTGGCTCTTGTCTGACGGCCATGTGGGTAAAATCTCTCAATTGCAGGGATGAGATTTGTATGAAAATGAACAATCCTGGAAATTGGATGGCAATTTCCTCTTGGTGTGGAAATGAAGCTCCCTGAGTGCACAAAAAAAATGTTAAAAGTTAGAGGTTTAGAGAAACTCTCTGTATCATCATCATTTCAAACAGATATCCGAAGGTTTGGTCATAACAAGGGCTAAGTCTTTTCCTCTCTGTGACGGCAAGTTTGCCTCTTTCAAGAAAATCTGAAGGTGCAGGGAGTTCAGTGAAAAAACCTGAAATCAGGAAAAATCCTGACAAATCACATCTGGCATACATGGCATATGGAAGAAGTGGCAGCTCTGAGAAGAACCGGAATTGAGATAGTTTCTAACCAAGTTTTGTGACTTGGCAGCAGACCACTTTCATGAAGAACACTGGAAACAAGTCACGAATCTGCAGAAAGCCCTAGTGAGGTCCCATGTAAGGGCTCACTGGTCACATACAATCTGACCACCAATAACCTTTTTAAAAAAATGATCAAATCATTTGGTTTTGTTTAATTCAAGCGTTTTCACCCTTCGCAAGGTCACTCAAGTTCTCTCTAGCTGAGGGCGCTCTACTCAAACGGTGTCATGCACAAATCTGATATTGACAACTCGTCTTAAAAAGAATCTTCTCTTGTGCTTTGCGATATTGAGCCCAGTTTGCTTACCTGAAGATTTGCCGTCTTGTAGACCTTCAGAGTATCCCATGGTACACCCTCGTCGAACATTACTTTCAAATGATCAGAAAACCTACACAACAAGAAAACTAATGAATGTCATAAACCTTAAACCTCAAACAGTCCAAATTCACTTCTTCAGGAGACTGTCTGACTTTGTATAGGTACAACAGACCAATACAACCAACGCTAATCATCAAGCCCAGCATACCAATCTTATCAGAGTCCAAACATTTTTAGGTGTTGAGTCAATTTCACTTTTTAAGAGGGCAAGGCCGTTTTCGTTTTGCAAAAGGGCACTTCTTCCAATGGAAATTCTTCAAGTCTATGGACAACTTTTGAAGGGGCACCAAGGCCAAGACCAGGGCCCAGTTTCATTCAGCTGCTTAAGAAGAAAAATTGTCCTAAACTTTTTGTTCTGCTTTGAGGGGGTCTTATAGAGTAGTACTTTACCGAGACCTTAAAATTGTCAAAACTGCACTAGTCCTTACTTGTCCCTGTCAAACATGTGAACAATATTATGGTGAAAGGAGGCTAAGATGGGGATGAGGTTGGCTGAATGGTTTCTTTCCCTGCTTTTCAGCTCATGGACACCGGTTCAAATCCCACCTTGGATCAGAGCCTGGCATGTGGAATGGGAGTTTTTCTCCCACATCTAAAACTGAATATTTATTTAATAGATGTTAATTTTGCATGGGGGACAAAGAATATTAATTTTGGTTTTACCCTTACACCGATGTGTGTTAACTTTCCCGAGTTCTGTGAAAAAAATCACAGGCATATTACTCGGGTGGGATTCGAACTGCCTCTAGGATTCAAACTGCCTCTAGCTTCCGGGCAATCTCGGTGGTCTAGTTGGTAAGACACTGCTCTAGAATTGCAAAGGTCGTGGGTTCGAATCCCACCCGAGTAATATGCCTGTGATTTTTTTTCACAGAACTCGGGGAAAGTACTGAGTATACAGTGCTAACACAGATCGGTGTAAGGGTAAAACCAAAATTAATATTGAATATTTATTCTCGTTTCCTACTCATCCTACTATTGGCAATAACTTTGCTGTTGGATGTGTAATAAATAAATAAATAAATACTAACTAAGTAAGATGAACAATAGGAGACAAGAGATTCTTTTGTTGTCTCCAGTCACACCACTCACCTGGAGTCTTCATGAAAAGCTGCGATGAAATCACTCTGGCCGTGTTCAGGATAGAGGAACGTCACGGGCCACGCCAGACGCCCCGACCCGTCAAGATGGATCTTCGCTCCTGTTGGATGCGTTGCCGTGACGACGTCAACGGTGAGTTGCTCTTGTGTTCTGATCTGCGGGGAGCTGGTGTCTCCCTCGTTGGACTCGCTCGGCAATTGGGCAAATTGAATATTTCGAGTCTGGGAAGGAGAGTCACAACAGGGGTTAAAAGGTCACAACTCGTGCTCGCCAACCTCAGTAAGGAATTTAGCCTCCATCGCAGGCCAAACAATTTCCATGAGTCCCTGCTATAGGCCCAACAGCCAGGCTGACGACATTCAAATCGCTCCAATTTACGGGCAGGAACAATAATTCTCATCATTGCAAAGCTCGCATTCGGGAATGAAAACATACAATCACTGAATGACTTTCCATTCAAATTTCTATCGGTATCAACTGTTCAAACGACTTCAGATGCCAGCGCTACTGGTTTTAATGAGCGGTTTCACAGAATTTGGTTTACAGTCGTAAAGCTCACATCAGTTCAGCTTGGCATGTATTAGCCACAGTAGACAAGGTTCTCAAGAGTCAAAATCATATCTAGCAAACTCTAAAGTCAAAAGGTTAACAGGCAATGAAAATGTCCTTCACATTATTAGTTGCGGAAGCGCTAGGCCCAAGCAACAAGAATTAGCAATGGACATTTACACCATCTGCCGTTCACACAAATTGTCATCGACCCTGAATGGTTACCCAGGGCAGAGAACAGAAAGCCGATAGAATAAGCAAATTTGTTGATTACGATGATTGGGCCATAGATGACCGTTCATTTGTAATAATGGGAGACTTTGGAATACTAGGTGGCAGCAGACTTACCAGGTAAATTTCCATGGTTTACATAGTTCCGAGCATGCGTACAATTCTTACCTGGCAAGTCTGCTGCCACCTAGTGTACCCCAAAGCCTCCCATTGATTCAGCCCGGGGAGCCCACAAAATTGACCAATTTGGCTCCTCTCAGAACAAAAAGCTCAAAGCGTTCAACGCAATGGTTCGATTCGTTTTGTCTCCTGCCAAAACACACCAAACTGACGTCAAGCATTGCAGCTATCAAGGCCTAATAAAGGGACAATGTGGACTCCACAGTCCACAGTCTCCGTTCAGGGCAGAGCAACGACTGTAAACAATGCCCATATTCCACACACCTTACCATCTCGTCATGGCAGATGGAGAACAGAAACGGGTTGAAACACATCAAACCTAGCCCCGAATCCACTAAATTACTGCCCAAGTATCTTGGGATTTGAAACTGTTAGTTTTTGATAAGAATCAAAATGAGTTATGAGTTGCAAATAAAAAGCAGGTGTTTTGACTAAGTTGAACCAGCTTGTAAACCACACAATCCTGTAGTTCACTTGTTTGTTTGTTTGTTTGTTTGTCTATTAAGCATGAGGTAGATACAGAAAAAGAAATACATTTTTCTGACGTAGGAATGTACAAAGAACTACTTACTTTAATGGCTTCAACTATCTTCATGCTCTTTGCTTTTGCAGACTTCTCTTCAGCTTTGCGTTTCCTCTGGTCTCTTTCCATAATTTTCTATCATTCACAAAGTTGGGAAAAAAGAATGTAACTTGAAAATGGTACACAGATCAATGTTTCAACCCTAGCAGTGTCCTGGGCTGACTACAGTTCACAACATAGTTTGTAAGATAAACTATGGTAGTAAACTTGTGGGTCCAACCGTGTATAACACTATTTTGGGAGGAGTGTTGGCTCTGAAAAGAACCGTTGTGGTCTCCACGTCTCATACAGTATACTCTGCCCGTCTTCCGTTCTCCTGAAGATGAGCAGAGTATACTGTTCGAAATGTCGAGACCACACCAGTTTTTCTCCGAACCAACACATCTCCCAAAAGAGTTTTGTACACGGTTGGACCTGCAAGTTTACTGCCATAGTTTATCTTATGATCCACACCACGCAAAGCTGCAAAACATCACCGACGCAATCTGTGTTGGTTACAACTCACCACGTAACCTTAAAATGACTGTTGTGAAAGTAGAAATTGTGACCCAAAATGGAGTTTTAGAAGTCAGCTTTGAACTTGAGTATGCCTTGACTGTTGCTGAAAGGGAGGGTGTACCTTTGGTATTTACTCCATAAATTAATGACCAATAAAAAATTATTGGTAAGAGGCACTGCAGCTGTTGATAATGTATAAACATTTTGAGAAACGATTCACTTATAAGGAATGTGGTTTTAAAAGAAAGGGACTAAAAAACATGTTCAATCTGAGAAATGTTTCTTGCAGAATCTGCTTCTCAGATTGTGTATTCCAATTACGGATTATTCTTCCTGTGTGGACATTACCACTCCACATTTCCGGGGATATCTCAAAAATGCTTCCACTTTTTAAAATGAAATTTTCACAGGTTTGTTTCATTGTATATATCTAAATTCATATAGGATTAATACAAACGAACGGTTCCAAAAACCAAAGGTTTCCTTCCGTCTTTAAAGTTTTATTAAGTCATAAAGAGATTTAAGGAAGAGTTTAAGAGTTTAAGGAAACAAATAAAACCACTTTGTTTTTTGTTCATTTCAGCTCTCTTTCTTTCAAGAAATATATCTCATTCTCGGAGAAAGCTTCATCCACTTGATGTCTTACCAAATGTTTAACAGCAATTGACCTCATCTCTAGCACTCTTTTATCGTCTGCTGCAATGTGATAAAACATTAAGGAAAATTTCAATTACAGTCTGAAGCTTATGTGAAAGAAGTACTCAAACATTAGGCACTGCAGTGTATCTTAAGTATGGTGAACTAATAGAATAGTCTACCAGCGTTCACCCCTAACAGCCGTCTGCTGTGACCGACTGCTTGTTAACACACCTCAGGACCAGTCGAAATTTTCTGCAAGAGATCTGGCTGGCTAGTACAATCCCTATGAGATATGAACTAGTAGCACCACAGTGGAATAATGAAAACGCTTGCGGACAAGTGAAAAAACTTGCAGAATAGTAAAAAAAATTGTTGACTAGTGAAAAAACTTGCGGACTAATGAAAAAGCTTGCAGACTAGTGAAAATGCTTGTGTACTAGTGAAAATGCTTGCGAACTATTGAAAAAGCTTGCGGACTAGTGAAACAAATTGTAGACTAGTGAAAAATTTGTAGACTCATGAAAAAGCTTGCAGACTAGTGAAAAAGCTTGTGGACTAGCAGTTTTGGTGAAAAGCATTTAGGAACATTATTCTCGGTGCTTAAAAAATGAGAGCAACTTTGTACAACACATTGAGGATCCATTCGCTTTTAAAATATGCTTTATAAGAATCTATTTATAATTATTATTAGATCAGGCAGCATGATTTCTTCCTACATAAATTCAAAAACAACCAAGAAAAACTATAATATTAAACTTGCAGGTACAGCCATGTATAACACTCTTTTGAATACAGTATGCTCTGAGCTTGTTTTCATTTTTCTTGATGATATCTAGAGTTTAAGGTTTGAGAAATATCGCTCTTCTCATAACCAATACTTCCCCCAACAGAGTTTCACACACGGCTGTACCTGCGTGTTTGCTACTAACTATAGTTTTTCTTATGATCCACAACATTAGTTTTTTCTCTCTTCAAAGCAGACATAAAAAGTATGAACATTCGCATCTTTTGAATAAGTAATGCAGCACAATTTTTTAACAAAATACACAAAGGATATCTTAAGTGCATTATCGCACCACGTAGTTGCATTTTTGTATCTCTCCAGCTTCATACAGCATTCCGCACCTCGGACTAACGCCTTCATATGACTCGGGTTGTGCTCTATTGCTTTGGTGACGTCATTCAGGGAAGAACGGTAGTTGCCTGGAGATACAAGGAAACAAATCAGAGAGGGTGTGACAACACGACGAGAAGAAAAAAGAGAAAACAAAGAAGAAACAACCAAAAATTGAAAAAGTAAGTCTCTTTAAGGAAAATTGTTAATTTCTATTGGAACATTTCCAGGGGCACTAAGGAAATGACAAGGGACACCGGAGGCAATTTCGGATTGCCCTCTTTTGGTTGCAGTTGGTTGACAAGTTGATGTACAATGACACCTCAGTGTGACAGCCCACTGCAGTTGCCTCCGTTGCCTCCAAGAAGTATCAGGCCTGTACCGCATAGCGTGGTACTTCGGCTGGTAACCCATTTCCAGTGAGCAAAAATGTTTGGTGCTTAGTAAATTTGTTTGCTTGAGCAATCTTTATAAAAATTGGACCCTGGTTCTACTCACCAAGATGGAAGTTGGCCGCCGCTCTGTTGGTGTAAAGCACCGCTCGTAGATTCCCGTCGTCAAACTTGTGCTTCAGCCCTTCGTCGTATGCTGTGATGGCTAGCTTGTATTTCTTCTTCATGAACCACTGATTTCCGTCATCTTTGTGGCTTCTCGCCTGCTCTGGAGTCAAATAAAAGGCACTTTATAAATAATATCATTATCATTATTACTACATGTATCTCTGAAGTTCATTGCAAGACATCTATATACAAAATTAGTCCAATACCAACACTCTGTCAGTATTTCAAACCTACAACAGTTTCTCGTCTCAATAAAATGTATTTCTATTTCATCTTTCGATGTGTATTTATATCTTTTGTTTCAGTCCGTACATACATGTACATTAGTAATTCTGTGTACGTCTCAACGTTGATGTATAAATGCAATGCTTTACTGAACCAGCAATAAAAATCTAAGCTTGCGTCATAACAACACTTTTTAAGAATCTCTCTATGAGGTTTCTCTCTATGAGTTGTGATGGCTTTTAATTGAAAAGGAACCAGGACCCAATTTCATAAAGCCTGTAAGCACAAAAAACTTGCTAAGCACACAATAATCTTGCTTAGCAGAATCTGGTCACCAGTCCAAATTCCATAAAGTTTACAGTGTTTTAAGTGGTGCCCAAGTCACTCCAATATTTTCTGCTGTTAAAACAGCTTTATGGAATTAGGATGGCTTTACAACTCTTTTCAGGACCAGCACAACTCATCTGCTCAATGCAAAGGTTGTGGGTTCCAATCCCACCCAAGTGATTTGCCTGTGGGTTTTTTTTTCACAGAGCTCGGGAAAGTACTGAATATACAGTGCTTAATACACATCGGTATAATGGGTAAACACAAAATATAGTCAGCACAACGCATACAGAGCGAGATTATTACATTGCTAGATTGTATTCCCACCATGCAACATTTCAAATTGTACAGAAACGATCACACACACAACATCGTATCCAGCGTTAAAAAGTTATATAGGCCAACATCCCAAAAAGTTTTCAATTCCAAAATAAGCTTTTCCATAGAAAACAAATTTGGAAACAAAGTAGAGTTGAAAAGCGAGAGTTATTTCAGAAAGGGGCTAACCTTCATGAGGGTAATCTTCCCCAAAAACTTTAAACCCCAAATAAACTTTTTAACTGTTCATTAGAATACAAATTTGAAAAAATGTAAATATAAGAGAGTAATTTGAGAATGGAGAAGGGGGGGGGGGGGAGGGGGAGGGTGCCAACCTTCAGGAGGGTCATCTTCAGCGTACTTGATAGCCTGAAATGCAGCATATAAACTGGCATCTTCAGAATTCAGCTCCTCTGGCATGTCAGAGTTGAATATCGGTATCTTCTCAATTTCCTGCGGAGAATAGAAAAAAAAGGTCAAATTATTAAAAATCAGCTGAGGCCACAATCAACCAGCATATTTTATTCTGCCGCAGTTCCTAGTGTGCCTTTCTACAACTACCAACTGTTAAACATCTTTTTAACATTGTCCGCAGACCCTTTGCACAAAGGACACTCAAACCTTATCACTTCCGTTAACATTTCTCAAAACGATACAATCAGCGTGAAACCATCCAGCGCAATCAAGGTTTTGTGAACATGTAATGCGGCGCGCATTCGCATTGTATGACTGTCTGGCCATAAAGATGTTATAAATGAGTGCGCTGAGCAAACCAGTCTGGTCCTCATTAGATCGTAGCAGTTGATCGTATCGTTGTTGTAAAGTCATTGAGGGAACCCAACAAAGTTTTTTTTAAAATATAAGTTGTTAATATGTGAAACAGAAATATATGCACACTCGCGTCTTGAAAGCGTATGTGCCCCACCCCCCCCCCCCCCCCCCAGTAGCCCTGGTAGGATGTAAGTGTATGTTGCACTACACTGAAGTCCTGGGTATAAAGCTTCTCTAGCATGGGAACAAATTTGTGACTAGTGTTTTTTCATATTTTTACCTGATTTAAAAAGCTAAAATTCTGTTCATATATTCTTCATGGCCATAACTACACTTTTGAGGCATAAAAAAAAAAATATCAAAAATCCATGGATGATATTATTTCAGAAAAATGAATCGCGGATCCACATTAACATCGTGTACCGATTGACGAGTGAGCACGTGTGCGCATGTGCGAAATGCATAGCGACTCCATATACTTCCGGGTGAACGCACCTTGTAGCATGGCACGAACGAATGTAGTCTTGGTGTAAGACTTAGTTTTGATTATTCCCAGCAAGATGGCACTATCATTTCCAGGAGGGTTCGTGGATGATAGCGCCCCCGCGTGAAAAAATCATGACAAATCAAAACAAGAGGAATCTTGCACCAGACTAGAACAAGTGTGATGAACTTGCTATGGGCGCGCTTGCGTGTGAGTATTTATAAAGGGAGTCAGAACCGAAAGTTACAGAGGAGATGTCAATTTCCATTTTATTTTCCAAATAATGTCACCCGAGGGCGAGGCTAAAATTAACATTTCTGAACTGAGAAGGCTTCGAGTTCTCAACAAAAGGAATATGTGTATGAAGTTTCAGCTCCCTCCATCAGGTATAAATATTAAAAATGCTAGAACTATGAGGTTTGTTCCGTTATCGTCTCCCCGACCCTCATAGGTCATCATGTACAAAATCCTATTTGAAACTTTTCCCCCTTCACGTTTACACACCTGGAGTTCTCTTTTGAAAATGGAGCTCGTCAAAATTAGGCTCTATGTGTTCATTGTTTTCACAGTGAGCTCGGGGTGGGTCCAGAAAATCCACTCCTTAAAAAAAAAGTGCACAAAATGATAAATTCCCATCGTTATATTCACCAACGGTTTACGTATAAAAGACAAGCCATTGATTATTGTGGACCAGCGTTTGAAGGCATGTCGTGGACCAGCGTTGCACGCAGCATACCATTGATACAAGCGACGGCGGCCATTTTTGTTATCGAAAGGCGATGGGAATTTATCATTTTTTGCACCTTTTTTTCTGAGGAGTGGATTTTCTGGACCCACCCCGAGCTTACTGTGAAAACAATGAACACATACATACATAGAGCCTAATTCATGTAATTTTGGCGAGCTCCGTTTTCAAAAGAGAAGTCCAGGTGCATAAACGTGAAGGGGAAAAAGTTTCGAATAGGATTTTGTACATGATGACCTATGAGGGTCGTGGAGACGATAGCGGAACAAACCGCATAGTTCTAGGGTAGGAGTAGCGTACGGAGACCTTTTACACGTGTGTTAGTGTTACATGTACTTATTTAGTAATACCCTGCTGGTCCTGGACTCCGTCACGTTTATGTAATGGAGGAGTTCAACCTGGGCTAGTGCCCCCTTACACATTTCCAGTGCCCCCAGGTGCTCCCCCGGAAAAATTTCTGTATCCTCATAATCCTGCCACCACTTTTTCACTCATTTTTACCCAGCAAAGGAATATCTCATTTGAGTAAATTAGATACTATTTTATTTCATAATAAATGAAAAAGTGGTGGCTGGATACGGAAATTTTTCCGCTCCCCCCACCAAAAAAGTCCTGGCTACGCCGCTGATTATCCCTACCTAGTTGGGAATCACTCAAGTAACCGAGTAACCTGGGGTCCTACTACTTGCCGTCAACTCGCCGACTTGCCGTCAACTCGCCGTCAACTCATTTTCGTGCCGTCAACTCATTAATTATACATCAACAATTTATAAATGGGGCATGGAAGTGTTAAGTCTGGGCTAAACTAAATATTTCTTATGGTTATAGGTACAATTTCATTTACAAAAACGATTTTGTGTTGATAAATAAATAGTATAAACGCAGCAATATTCTGATATCCAGAGTGCACCATCCACCCGCAGCCGTCTGCAATATAGCGCCCTCTGTTGTCCATCCATAGCTTGATACTTGCATTTCACACCCATACCATGAATGGTACAGTCCAAGCTCCGTGAAAAGGAAAGATTGTGGCCAACGGCTAACGCTGCGTTTATACTAATTATTATTTATCAACACAAAATCGTTTTTGTAAATGAAATTGTACCGAAAACCATAAGAAATATGTAGTTTAGCCCAGACTTAACACTTCCATGCCCCATTTATAAATTTTTGATGTATATTTAATGAGTTGACGGCACGAAAATGAGTTGACGGCGAGTTGACGGCAAGTCGGCGAGTTGACGGCAAGTAGTAGGACCGGTAACCTGTATTAGGCATATAGTATTGCATACAAAAAATAGTTAAGTTAGTAATGTCCGGAAACTAGACAACATACCTTTTCCCAATTATTCCTAAAATATTCCTTTTCCTTTTGTTTACGTTCGTTTCTTTCTGGATCAGCATATTTAGGATGTGAGGCTGCTTCTTCGGCATACTTCTCAAACAAAGCTTGGGCGTCTACAACTGGTTTTACCTCGCCGTCAACCACATCTCCTATCGCACCCACGTTGTCGCCTGTGTTGTCCGCCATGTTGCCTCAAAACTATTGTCAGAAATGCTCTGGCCAGAAACTAGTCTGTGATTGGTCAATATTTTATCAACGAGGCTTTCTTACTTGAGACTAATCAGCATGGGAAACGATAGCTGTATTTAGATGCATGGAAAGTTCGGTTGTTTGTATAGAGTTAGTAACTCCAATGTTAATAGTATAGTAAATGCTACCGGCTCTCTAGCCCATCCCACCTCCCATAGTCCATTTTTCTCCCCGCCAAGCCCATCCCTGGGTAAGTTCTTGTACTGAAATCCTATTTAAGTCGCTTTAAAAATGCATCAGTGGAACCCACTGGGATGCATAATATTATGGAGAGAGTGGGAGAGAGAGAGAGAGAGAGAGAGGGGGGGGGGGGGGAAACTCCCCAACGCCCCCACCCAACACTCCACCAAACGAACAAACGCAAACAAACACACCGCAACAAACCCCCCCCCCCAAAGAAAAACAAGAAAGAAAAAAAGAAACCGGAAAAACCTGACTTTTTGAATTAGAGTGACGGTTTAAACAAAAAAATGTGGGGTGTTTGTATATTTACTTGCTTTGTTTTGCTCGGGTGCTTGTTGGGGGTTATTTTTGGCTTTTTGTGGTGTCTGTTTGTTTATTTGGGTGTTGGGGTGGGATGTTGGGTGTTGGTGTGTTTATTTGGTTGTTGTTTGTTTGTTTGTTTGTTTGTTTGTTTGTAGAGGTGTTGGAGTTTTTGTTTATTTATTTGTTTGTTTGTTTGTAAGTTGGGGTTTTGTTTGTTTGTTTGTCTGTTTGTTGGGGTGTCGGGGTGTTTGTTTGTTGGGGTGTTGGGGTGTTTGTTTGTTTGTTTTAATGACATGAGACGCTATACAATTAGTAAGCTTGGGAAGAACACATTGTTTTGACTGATGTTTTCACAAAGAATGGACAACTTAATGTTATGAATTGATGTCACTTTCAACGTTTCAATGTGCGTCTGTTTGGACACACTGAAGGGCATTTGTGGGGTCCTGACAAGAATGGAACAATGGACCCCACAAGGTAATTTCAATAGGAACAATTGGGCCCCACAAGGGAATTCTTTAGAAAAGGGAATAATAGAACAACAATAGCACTTTAGCAGTACCCCACAAACCGGATCCGTACGTGGGTGTGTGAGTGTGTTTGTATTGCCAACCCTCCGAGGACATTTTACAATAGGGACAATAGGTCCTCACTAGTCGGTTCTTTGTTTTCAGGTGTCCTCACTAGTCATTTGTGTACAAAACCAAAGGGGATTGCTTCAATACAGGAACAACAGAAAGTACAATAGGTGTCCTCTAACGTATAGGAGTGCTGTACCTGTGTGTGTGTGTTTGTATTGCCAACCCTCCGAGGACATTTTACAATAGGGACAATAGGTCCTCACTAGTCGGTTCTTTGTTTTCAGGTGTCCTCACTAGTCATTTGTGTACAAAACCAATGCGGATTGCTTCAATACAGGAACAACAGAAAGTGCAATAGGTGTCCTCTAACGTATATGAGTGCTCTACCTGTGTGTGTGTGTGGGGGGGGGGGGAGGTGGGGGTGGACAGTACGATTTATGTTGTACTACCGAAGTGTTCCTTGTGCATGCAGTGCAGTTGGTTGGCATGTTACCTGTAAAAGTTGCCCTGTGACCTGAAATTAATATAAGTTTAAAGGAAAAGCAAAAGTTCTTTGTTGAAAAATGAACACATGTCGTTCTTAAAAAAGAAACTCATAAATTTAAAATTATAGGTTTCCGTTTTATATATTTTAATAAGGCTGATAAGGCAAAGGTTGTGTAAAAACTGTAATTTATTAAGCAGAAATCACAAATAATGCTCAAATAGAATAGAACAAAACAAATAAAATAAACATACAATAAAATGCAACGAATTAAAACCAAACAAAAGGAAATAAACTGAAATGAAACGCAAGGAAATAAAAACTAACGCAAGGAGAAAAAATCAAGTAAAGCAACATCAACTAAAACTTATTCTAGGCCTATCGACGATTTCTACCAATACAAATGGATCGTATAAAACAAACAATAATAAAAACCATTAAAAGAGTTTGAGTTTCGCTGATATAAACAAAGTGCAGAAACCTGATCGTTGCGTAGGTTTGATTGAAAATAAGGAATTCATGATCAATAGTCTCATAATCGATATAATCCCCCAAATATTTACAATGGACTGAACCAGCCGCCGATATCTTAAAGGTTTGGTCTATAGCATACGTTTTTAGAAAAGTATATACAACTTAATCTACCCTGCTTTCCAGAAATATCAAGACTCAATTTTATTCTCCTAAAGAGAGTGGAAATTAAATCTAGTTTCCTTTCTCCATTAGTTCGCTTGTTTTATAGTTCAATAACATACAAAAGTTACAACTGGACTTCGTCTAATGAATGCAACAGCGAATCGAATGTCAAAATGTCAATGTCCATCATGTCTGACAGCCACCGTGTCGCAATTGGGTCACAGCTGGCCAGATGAACGATGCCACCGTCAATATTACAAAAGGGACACTCATTCACAATAGTCCAAACGGGAAGTCAAGTTGACAAAGTAACAAGTTACAGTGAAGGAAAAAAAGTAGTTAAGGCAGCGTTCTCCCTTAACGCTGGAATTGGGCCAAATACCAGTTAAAACACACGAGGATCAGTCAAAATCCACTGCAAGTGGTCCGGCAGGCTAGTTCAGTGTTGAAAAGCATCCCGATTTAATACTAAGTACGGACTAGTGAAAACAAACTGACAGACCAGTGACATGACAAATTGACTGGTCCTGCTGGCTAGTCACTGAAAAAGTTAACATCAGCAAACCCATGGTAAATGTGTAGCATTATATGAAAATTGCATATTAATTCGGGCCGCAAAGTTGTATCAACCTCTTTCCCCGCCCATAAATGAAGAAAAAGAAGGCCGATAGACCACCATGGTTCTTTGGACAATCCCCAATATAGAACAACACAGAGATTCTACTCATTTTCAACCATTGCTCTGCTTCCTGTGGAGTTATGCGATTACTCTCTCCGCTTTCTTACAGGGTAAGTGCCGAGTTGATTCCCTTTCTGTATAAGTGAGGGTTGCCTTTTTTCACTTGAAGTACGCAAGCTCACAAGAAAAACTACTTGCCAATTTGTGAAGTACGCTCATGTTAAGAGTTGGTTTGTCTTCTTCTGTAACGGCGATCAATTCGCTCACAGCAATCATGATATTGCCCAGATGTGTGTCCTTAATTTTTCTAAAGAATCGCATCTTTTTAGAGGAATCCCCCTCGCCCTAGGATGGTTGTCTAGGCAGGGTTTGCCCTGCAGCCGATTTCACGAAACGCTAGGACTAATCCTATCTCGAGTTAGGACGAGTAACTAGTCCTAACTTAGGATTAATCTTAAGGTTTACATGTTACAGTGCAAGGCTGGGGGACTCGTCCTAAGTCATAAGATTAATCCTAAGTTTAGGAAGAGTTTGGTGAAATCGACGGCTGACCACTAAAGTGACAGACCAACAGGACAGCTTGTCATTTCACTAGTCCACCAGCTTTTTCCTTTCCTCGGGTGTTTTAACTGGCATCTGGCCAGCGTTACGGGAGAAGGCTGTTAGTGTACTCCCAATTTTTTGTTAAGCATCCAATGTCAGCAGAGTTCGTTTGCCTTGTTCAATATCACCAGAACTGCCCCACGGCGATCGATAAGTTATCGACTTTTGAGCTTAAGCGGATCTTATTTAACTTTACCCATTGTGTTCAGTGATCGATAGTCCTAATATTTTCCCATCGTGAAGGCATGTGGCACTAATGTAGCAGTTCCGTTACGTATCTAAATAGTGTATTGTCTACCCTAAATGGCGTCTCGGTAGACGGTTTTTAACCCTTGTGATAATGTCCAAAATACGTTTTTTTTTAGCAAACTAGGATTATGCTTGTTAAACTTTCTCCATCACTGGCTTTGTTAAAAACTTCCCTCGTGACTCACCTAATGAGGAATGCATAAACGTTCCCCTATTTATTATTGATGTGTCGCTGAGCCATGGGCATCTAGAAAATGAATGTCTATTATTATTGTTTGTTATTATTTGATAGGATCTATAATATTCGTATACATTTAAATGGTTACATGTATAGCAATTGGGATACGGTATCTGCCTAATTACTTGTTTACATTAAACTACACGATTTACCTATGCTCAGTTTGAAGCGAACATTTTGTTATGGCATATTATGGGTTGTGAGGTTCATTTTGTCGTAGTTTCAATTGAAAAGTTGTCATGTAATGTTACCCCGAAGTTGTTACACCAGAGGAGGTTCCTCATCAGTGTCTGACCACAGCTCGCTATCTATTTGGAGTCTGGACACCATCCATTTACTTTCTCAAACAAACACAATGTAGTGAGTAATTTATACACATCACTTTTTTCCAAAGTCTGAAAAAACCATGCCTTTCTTAATTAGCCATTAAGAATAATAATGATCACTCATCTATTTGTCTTTTCTTTTAACTTTTGAAATCAATTTAAGCCTAGCTTTAGTTTAATGTTGATGTTAGTGGAGAAGCCTTTGGTTTAATGTTGATGCTAGTGGGGTAATAAACGTCCACTTAATTCGACCAACTTATGTCTGGTAGTCCACAAAATTGTTCCATTATTGACGATGGAAATCAGAACTCTACTCGTAGTATATACCATACACATTTGCAACTACGAAGAGGGAGGCATTTTCGTAGGTGACATACACAAAATTATCGGTCGCGTCATCCCAGACGCTTCGACCACACGCCTGGAATCCCTGGTTCTTCTTCTCCCCTACCACGACGTAAACAACGATCCGATGTCTCGGAAATCCCATCTTCTTCATCCGTCCCTTGATGACATCCGCCAGGCTGGTCGTCAGCGAGCTGCACGTCCTGGCGTCGTAAGTTTCTGACTTGAGCCGAATCTCGAGGAGCTCGCTCAAAAACTTCTCCACTATGGGCACGTTGAACTTCGTGCTGGTATCCGGCTCCAGTCTGTAAGAGTTCTCGAAGCGTTTCTTGGGAAGGGTTATTGTCGGTTTGACAGCTGCCTTGCTGGAAGTGGTAGAGACGGAAAGTTTACGGGCCACCGTGGACCAGACGGACATCTTACGCCCACCGAATCCCCTGGCCGGCGGGGCTAGCGACTCGCCTTGCTCTGAGGCGGCATCGGCTGCGGTCGTCGTGGGGGACGACGCTCCGCTCGCACGGGAGGCTTCGGACACATCGCGGTTCTGAGACGCCTTCAGTAGTTTCATAAGTGACATTGTTCTTTTGTGGCTGGTATCACTCGAGGCATAAATCAGACGCAATTTATCATTTTCCAAAAGACAAGTGTTTTTTCTCAGCAAATCGTTCACTCCAAGTATTAGTTCACCAGGCCGTCAAAGGTGTTGCACTCACAGAAAACTCATATCCCTTACGAGATACTTGCACAGTTTTTCACACAATTATTCAGACATTTGAAGGTCAGCTTGGTGTTAAGAAACCCGTAGACTGCCCTCCGGGTGTTATTTTCAATCTGGTCGCAGAATTACAGTAAACGCCAACTCATTCCTGGTCATCAGTTATTCGAAGTTCACATTACAGCTGCACGTCACATATGAATACATCAAAAAGAGTAAACACAACATTTACTACTAATGATTCCAGGAAAAAGGGTTCTCCTTATTGATTTCTACGGAATAAAGTTACCAAAGATGAAAAACAAAATGAGGCAAAGACGTCATGTCCTCGTGAACCGCCGCGGAAATGTACACCCGTTTACGCCTTTGTGTTCGCTCCAGTTGTTTGTTTATTTTATACGGTAGCTACGTCCACTCACACTGACTGTTTATCATCGAGCCAACGGTTCTTTTGGCAAAACGCCTTTATGCATTTTCTGTGGTGATATTTTGCACAGCATCACAAAGGGAAGCTTTCCCGACGAAGTGGATCCGATCGTTATTGTCCATCCCTATTTGCATTTAATATCGGATTACGGATTCAATTGGGATTATTGATCGTTTGCAAAGCTATGCCTGCTCCGTTAATCCCACCCACAGGCGTTTTTTGATATATATTCTGTTGGCAAACATCTACCCGGTATGTACAGATGGACCTACAGATCTGTGTACATACCTTTCTTAAAATTAATCAGATTACTGTTACTCATTATTACAGCTAATGATATATTCTTGGAAGAAGTGACGAAACTGAAAGAGACAATACCCTTATTAAATGACGCAATGTGATACATTGTTGTTAATCCAGACAACAGATACAGTCACATATCTCCTGTTTTTGAATCTTTCCACTATCTGCCTATTGAGAAACGCTATATCGCCTTCAAAGTTCTGTGGCTGGTCTACCACGCAGTGCAACTGTCCCTTAGACAGGATAAAGCTGCACTGGCATGGAGGACACATGATACAGATTTAGTACCCCAGGCACACCTGAGTGTTTGACCCATGGCAAGTAACCCCAGTGCCGTTACTACGGGGGCGTGCCCTCCTCCCCCGCAAATGTCCGTGCCCATCAGGTGCCCCCATTTGAAATCCAGACCTTTGAGATTAAAAATTACCTGAGTTAAATGTTACGTTTTATAAACTTTAATGTAAAAAAATTGCAATGTTTTTAAAACTTTGTCTTCATTTACAGGCAGACAATGTATTTTTGTTTTGGTTTACATTCACGTCAAATTATCTTATAACAAAATAGTAAACGGCATAAAAAGAGCGCCGAAAAGGGGCTTTTGAGGAAAAAAGGCAAGACCAGTTAAAAATTTGATACTAGCTACAGCTCTGCCGAACCCTCAGATTGTGGTTATTTTCGTCAACGGGGGCAAACAACCCCCCCCCCCAAAAAAAAAAAAAACACATAGAAAAAAAGGAAACAAACTCCCCAACACCCCAACAAACAAACAAACAAACACCCCAACACCCCAACAAACAAACACCCCAACAAACAAACAAACAAACAAACACCCCAACAAACAAACAAACAAACACCCCAACAAACAAACTCCCCATTGCCATGATACACGCTGTATAGCAGCTATGCGATGTGCCGGATGTCAAGTTTCTCGCAAAAACTCGTACGCTCTTGAGGTCAACTTACACAACGTATTGTCGCGAAATAAGGCAATAGAAAAGAAGAAGGAACAAATAGCTACAAATAGAAGTTGTATTAATGGTACAAGTTGTATACGTTTTCCGGTTCGGAAATTGGAAATGATGTCCAGTGATGGTAGGAATGCCAACTCAACATCCGTCACTGTTCAGAAGTGTCAGAGTTAATTAGATTGGAAATTGAACTGCACCCGGAGGATTCAACTGTCAAGTTCGAGTCACCAATAATCTATGACGAAGTTGTAAATCGCGAAAAGTCGGATTACGCTCAAGTGTTGTAAGCACATTAAGTGTATAAGCCTAAGTGTTTATTTAATCGTTTTTATTTTGTATTCGCGACAAATTAGTTTCCGATATTGTTATGTTTCATGTTTTCAGTCAAGAGCATTTAAAAAAACCATTGAGAATTTTTTGGCAAGTTTGTTGTTGAAATGAACTTTCAATTTGGAGTTACGCAACGACAACGACAACGACGACGACGGCACGACAGCAGCAGCGAAGGCAACAGCATCAACAACAGAAACAGCATTAGCAACAACAACAACAACAACAACAACAACAACAACAACAACAACAACAACAACAACAACAACAACAACAACAACAACAACAACAACAACAACAACAACAACAACAACAACAACAACAACAACAACAACAACAACAACAACAACAACAACAACAACAACAACAACAACAACAACAACAACAACAACAACAACAACAACAACAACAACAGCAAAACAACAACAACAACAACAACAACATCAGCAGCAATAGAAGCAGCAGCAGCAACAGCAGCAGCCACAAAAACAGCACTAGCAACAGCAGCAGCAACAGCAACAACAGCACCAGCAACAGCACCAGCACCAGCAACAGCAGCATCAACGGCAACAACAACAGTAACAGCATAGAGCAAGGACAACAGCAACAACAACATCAACAGCACAGAAGTAATTTGGTTCTATTAGCAATAATTTCGGCCAAAATCGGGCCATGAACTTTATGTATACCAAATAAACTCCAATATGAAAGTCGATTTAATGGAGATATCTCAATTACAAAATTTTTCCAGGTCATTGTTTGGAGTGTACTCTGTAGGGGGGTTATGCGATATTTATTACAAGCCTAATAACCACAGGCTCTATTCGATTGGCAATCTGCATGATCTGACATGCTGTTGGAACGCCCTCTGTTGGGATTTTCAATCGTGCAGATATACCTCTGAAACCCCCGATTGTGAATCTGTGTCAAGGCTACCGATTTAGGGCATGAAGTTTGAAGTTAGTTATCATTTCCTGACATTTACAGCATACGATGCTAATAGCAACATTTATTCCATGCATTACAACATTTTACTACAAACATAAGCCGTCTGTACATGATGACGTCTTAATCAACTTGCAGACGGCAAAAATACAATCTATTTTTAGATTATTACTTCTAAATAATGTGGATCTCTTATCAAAAGTCGTTTACTGATAATTAGTTATCCATTAAGTTTAATATTTACACAATATTTGGGAATTTATATTTTTCCGGGACCGGGCTTTATTCCTTTGATGCATACCAATGTTGCCTTTGTATATTCAACCTTTGTGTTTGAGCGCTCGCGCCGAGAGCACAACTACCAGCTGGTACTAGACAACAGAAAAGACCAACAACATTCCTTGAGCCCACTGAATGGAACCATTTAAATTGGTCTTTCCGCTGCCTCCAACCCTTACGCCCCCACCAGACTATTAACACCACCTGAGGGCAGAGAGCGACCATGCTGCCACAGTGGGGATGTGGACCATGGACCTGCTAGTGTGGCTATGTATGCAACCGGGAGTCCGAGTACAACGGACGGCGAGACGCTGCAGGACCTGCTGAACGCCCTCACCAAGCCGCCGAAGTGGATGGTGGAGACGTCGACCCCACCCGGTGCCACCTCATCGGTCTTTAACGGTAGCTGGACTCCCAAGGTCGAAGCAACATGGAGAGACGGCGGTGGTATGCCCAACCGTTGGAATCAAACTGTGAATTCCACCACGTGGTCGTTCACGGGAGGAAATAATATTGTGACTGGTGTTGCACCAACAACCACAGGTGGTGAGGTTGATACTACCATTAGCATAGCCACGGAGTTTTGGTACAGATATGGCATCAGTATAACTGTAGCTGTTTTGGTGATTGTAGTAGCCGTTGTGTTGATAATTCAGTGCAGAATGGTTCACCAGAAGCGACTTCGAAGGCGTCGTCTCGTAGATTTAATCCAAAGTGGCAAGGTGAGACGAGCAAACAAGGCGAGGGAGCAGATCTTTGAGAGCTTCCACAGACGGGCCACTGACGAGTCCGTGACTGCGTGTAGGCTAAACACTGCCCCCGCCGCCCAGCAGGAGGAGATAGCGATGCGTCATCTCGCCCACCACCACGACGCACCGGCGCACCGGTCGATGGCACCGTTGACTGGCCGGGGCATGATGGAACCTCTCGCCAGAGTCTACCCACTCTGTTTCGAGCCGGTTTGTCCGAGGGACACTGTGAAGAATGCCAACCTGACCGATCCATACCCATACGAGAGCCGTCGACTGTGGAACACCACCGCGGGCTTCTACCCGATACGGGCCCACCGATCCGTGCTGTCAGAGCCTGCCATTGCTCGGCCGACCAGCAGGCGGTATTCCTCCAGGAATCGCATCAAGAGAATTCCGACGAGAGGGGACTACGGACTGCCCAAATTCAACCTCTCTGGAAAAAGAATCGTTACATCTCCAGAGACGAATGCTTATCTTAGGATGCGGAACAGGGAAAATCGACATCACCCCAGTCACACTGTGGCGTATGCTGAACCAAGTGCTAGTACATTAGGCCTACTCATGGAGGTAAGCTAATAATATCATCACATGATTCTATAGCTTTAGTCTATTAATTTATTTTAATGATCATAGAATGAGCTATTTTTGAAGAGGTGACTGTGGTTCTGAAAGATTCCGTTTGTTAAGTCATTACCTCTGACTAAATCACTAGACTTTTTTTGTTTCAATTCAATTTTAATTTGTAATGGGTATGAATTGATGCAGTTGTAATTCTTCAACTAATCTATAGCTTTTGTATGAAAGATTTTAACCTCGCATTAAACTCGATTTTTATGTTCGCATTTATTCATGTTTTTGTTGTCTTTGGCACCACAACACGAAGTCTTGTCCCTCCGTAAGATCGGCCAAACTAAAATAAAATACACAAGATTTGTGTTTTTTCCCCGTATGATAATCCCACTTCCAGTTCAGTGTGACCTCCTAAAACCTAGGCCAATCCCGTGATACTAAAAAAAAAAAAAAAACCTCTGTGGACGTGTGTAAGTCCACATAGTGTTTCAAGTTCATACAACAACGTGGACCTCTTTTGTTTCTCAGGTCCATACTCTGTATGAACATTACACACCAATGCCTTGACGATCTCTACATCTCTTTTCTCAGCTCAGCACACCCACTCCCAAGCTCGTAGTTCCCACCAATACGCCCAACACGCACTGCACCGACTCCGCCGGGGACAACGCCTCTCCACACGGCCCAGGCCTCGACTCGGACTTCGGTGCGAGCGCCGGCATCCCGCACTTCACCGTCTCGCCCGATGACAGCATGAACGCCGAGGAGGACACCGCATCCGTACGGGATGCAACCTACGAATGGGATACATACGACCCTGCCTACATGAATCGCACCGTCAGCTACGTGGATGGGGCATATTTCCCCATCCTTCACAGGAAACAGTATTGGGTGTGAACTTTAAAAAAAGTTATCATTTAATCTGGTACGAAGAATATTATTGTTCCAAAAAAAAAAAAATCAAAAATCACATAAATCTGATGAAATCTTATCAAAGAAAAAAAAAGTCTTTGAAAAAAAAAAATTAAAAAGAAAAAAAATGTTGGCTTGATTTCACAAAAAAATAAGATTAATCTTAACGAGTTGTAAATATTGCCATGGGGATTTGTATTGTGACATCACACTTTGCTAAGAAACTGAGATTTATACAAGTCCGAAGAGCAATCTTAGCTGTTTGTGAAATCAAGCTCCGGTAGTTCCTACCATTTGTTTCTCGGTGAAGTAATGAATCCCCCCCCCCAAAAAAAAAAAAAAAAACCAGGGGTCGGAAAACTTTTTCAATTTTAGTTGAAAGGGTAGCCGTACGGAAGAGGGTAATACTATCATGTTTTCAAGTTAGGCTTGCGAAGACACCGTGTAATGCTCTGATCGTCTGCTCTGGAGGACGATCAGAGCACATTAATCGAAACGTCGAGTTGTTAAACCACTGACTGGTTCTTCTCGAAACCACCGCAGCCCATCAGAGAGATTGACTTCATGATTTCCCCGCAAGCCTCACTAGATTGTATCTTCACCACATGCAACGTTTCAAATCCCACTTTCATAATAAACTTTCCCAACTCGCTTCTGATGAAAAAAAAGAAGAAGACAAAACAGACTTATTGCTCTCATTTCAAATCCATTTAAACCACTGGAAATAAATAGGCCCAGGATGTGAGAAACAGGAAGTGGGTATTTAATTATTTTTGGGCGACACTGGTGGCGTGGCATTCAAGGCAAATTGCACGAACGGAGTTTCAGAGATTGTACAAAGCATGCTCAAGCATAAAAAGCACCGAAGCACAGGCAATTTTGTTGTTGAACATAATCAGGTTATCAGCCACATGTACATGAACTGTCTTTGACTGGTATTCTGCTTATTTTTTTAGCTTAGCAGAAGATTTCTGCTTAAGGAGCTCTGTAAAATTGGATCCACGGCCGATTTCACTGCTCTGCAGAGCGTACTGCTTAACGGTTTACAGTTTTGAGCGGGATACCAGTCACAGATGGCACAAGTGACATGGTGTTTTAGCTGGTAACCTTATCCCGGTAAGCATAATTGTTGGAAACTTTTTTTTGTGCTTCAGCAGTTCTATGAAAATTGGCTCCATCGCTCCGAATTTTCTCCAAGCCAAATGAAAGCTGATCGTTCAATTCTTGTCAAAGCCTTCATGAAGTTTTTAAAAACAAACTGCATAAAAAAAAAAAAAAAAAAAAAAAATCCCCCAAAAGAAGTCGGCTTACAAAATGTTTTCTTAAGTCAGGTCATTATTTTTTTCAGCAAAATAATTTATAAGATGTAGTCACGTAGCTTCATTCTGAAGCCTTCGGAAGGAAAACGGGACAGTTTTAGCGATATTTACAACGGGCACGCATTTTTGCAAGAGTGAACAATAACAGTGAATACTGGCATTTGAAATAAATGAAAAATTTACCTCATCAACCTTTAGGAGTGGGTCGACGAGAAACTTATATTCAATTTTCACTGGCCTTGGATAACCTAGTTGGGACAACGTTTCAAAACCGTTTTATTCGCCTCCAATTTGTCAGTACGGGCATTTATTTGTCTGTAAAAGGTCAATACTTTCATCCGCAAAAGGAAACGTCTAAATATAGATTGTTATAGTAATGGCTTCAATATCAGCTTCCTGGTGGTGTACTAGCTGCGAATCCATTTTGAGCAATTAAGTAATGGATACAACAGGTGTGCATGACGAGGACATTTCATGGGCTGGGCCAGCTAGGAATAGAATGGCGTCTTCCAAATTGTTCCAAGTAATGACAGTCAAGGGATAACGCTAATTAGCTCCACAACAAACCGTGCACGTCATACGCAGTATTATCCTTGATCTTGCGAAAAAACAATGATTCAACGTTTCGTGTTATCCACCATGTGGAGTTGATATGAGGCAATTTCTATACAAGCCACAATGATAATTGAAAGGTGTTGAACATTTTGTACGGGGAAAAAAATAAAACTCAACATTGAATAATGTAAGGCCCTTTCGAAGCCGCGGCTTGGGACTCCGGGCTTCGCTCCCTTCAGTTATTTTGGAAACTGCGCTTTTTGGTAACGGGCTTCAAGCAGGCGGACGGAGCCTAAGCCAGAGAAGAAATCACAGCCGTAGTTTCGAAAATGGCTATTAGTTTGCAATAATAATTCCTGCTGAAAATGACTAGTGCAACCATAGCTGGAAAGCATAACATTATACAAATGACCATTACAAAGAATCCCGATCTGATTTACAGTTGTGATTGTTATTAACCATTTTCTGTAAGATAAATTCACGGAGACCCTTATTTCCCCCCCTTTTTTTTTGGGGGGGGGGGGTGACCGTGGCACCTGTTTGGGTGCAACATCCTTCAAGAGAACTAAAGCAAGGTCAATTTCAGTTTTGTGACGCACGCACTAGTTTTTGGCTGACGCAAACATTCCTCTTTGAAATGTACAGACCAAAGATTATAGAGCGCCGAAGGCGCAAGATGCGGAACTCTGGCTGAAATGTGCAATCCCACTGGACGCCATTTCGGCAAGTAACTCTTTTGATACAACAGTAGATCAGTGCAGATCAGTGCAGACAATGACCATTCCTATCAATGGGAAACAAAACATTCACTTGCTGAAATGGCGCCCATGCGTATTTCATGTTCCAACAATAGATAAAGCTTCAGTTCCGCATCTTGCGCCTTCGGCGCTCTATAATCTTTGGTACAGACCCATTGTTGATAGTCAATGGCGTGTTTCAAATTTCGCTCCGAAAGAGTAACAGATACATTGACATTTTACATCACTTTAACGTGAGGTTGGAGACTTGTATTCTTGTCCTCCCCCACCTTCAATCAGGACTGTATTGGGAAACGGGTGCATCACAAAACTGAATTCGACCTTCGGGAGCCCCTCTATAAAAGTTTTGAGAATTTCAGTTTCTATTTCCCAGAGCTTAAAGGGACATAGGCCTACATGGGAATAAATAAAGAAAACCCATCTTCTTTTAACCCCCACTTTTTTTTTTGCATAATGCTTTCAAGAAATATAGTGCTGTTTTCTTTTATTGAACGATACTGATTGGTTTTAAATCAGTGTCGGGTTTCTTTACCCATTTACTCCGACGGCCCTTTAGAATTTATGTTCACTCTTAGAGAGAAACAAAACGGCTGTTTCATGGGTGCCGTATGCTAGACGGCTCTTGGAATGAGTGCAAACAAACTGCATTTGAATAAATACTCGGTGGCAATAGCGCACTAATTATACAGGTATGACTGCTACAAAAGTAGATCACGTCTGTGCGGCGCGTGACATCCGTTCATCAGGTGTGTTTACTGAAACTAATCTGTCAGAGTTTGCGCACGTGGAACGATTTGCGTCACGAGACGTCTACTTGCCATTATCGATCGACGGTCATTAGAGACAAAAGAAAATTGAAGAGGTGATCTGAGTATTTATTTAAACAAGCCGCATCCGTACTAAACACGATTTGAACTTTAAAGGTATTTATTTTCTTATTTTATTTCCTTTGAATCCATAGCTATTTTCCCGTTAATTTCAAGGTATACTTTGTCGATAGAGTACCTAAAAATAAATGACATCAATCAAATAAAACAAAAGTGTGTACATGTATTGTATTCCTGCCTCTTGTCTCGAGTTTGTCTTACACTCATAGTTTCTGGCTGGATTTTTATTTTTTTAATGTTTTTAAATTGTTTACAAAAGATGGATTCGAGCGAACCGAGTTTCGCGTGCGTTAAGTCGACACTCGTCAGTAACTTATGAACGTAGAGGTAAATAATGGACATACAGGTATCTGCAATAAACCCCCTCGGTTGACATCACAAGCCATAACAGCGCCCTCAAAGAGGTCAATGAAGACTTCTCATTGGCTGGGGGTTGCGCGCGCCGCGTACACGTTTCGATTGTTTGACCTAGCGATGGCGGCCAATGCAAGGGGTTTATAGTGGACACAGAACCATTGATCTCTATTATATTGACAATAATATATTAAATATATTATATTGACAACTCACTTGACGTCACCACCCACAATAAATCTCGGTTGCGTGCCATTTTTAGAGTCAGGCAATAGAAATTTAGGTCTGTGGCGAGTCAGGTACTTTACATGTGAAGGCGCAAGTTTAGTTAAAGTTTTCACCAGGAAAAAGAAAGTAAAACGACAAGAAACTGACGAAGTCGCCGAGAGCGGGGGAGGGGGGGGGGGGTCCGGACACTCCCCATGGGGGGGGGGGGTCCGGACACTCCCCATGGTTCCGCACCTGTAATGGGTTAGTTGTAGTTAGTTATTACTAAAATGGAAGAATTAAATTGTGCTCTTCAAAAGACAATATATTATACTACCATTATTACAAGTATTTAATCAACATCGACAAAAATAGAGTGTGGGAAAAAATACCCCCAAACCCGAAAGACGTTTATATACATATTACAAAACAAACTAATACAATGTGCTGTGACAAAATATATATACTTACGCATTTTTGTTTTTGCACATAAATCGACTTTTAGTTTATAGTATATGTTTATTAAAAAAAAAAAAAAGTAGTACTTTTACACTGCTTCTGTGTTCATGATTTAATGATTTAAATGGTTTTTTTTTATTATAGCCCAGTTGCATTTTAATTGATTCGGAAAGTTAAGTTTCATAAAGTTTATTTCATTTGAAAAAAAGAAGAAAAAAAAAGGTTTAATATTGAGTCTTAAGTGATGATTACAAATGATACTTTATTGTAAAGATAGTCTTTACAGCGACTTCCATTTATATTAATATTAAAATGAACAACGCATGACAAAGATTTGAAAGACTGCTACCTAACCTAGTGTAAGTCTCGAGACCTGAGGCTAGATTTCACAAAGCACTAAAATTCACCATTTTAATGGATGTTAATTTTTGCATCGGGGATAAAGAATGAAAAAAAAACACCAAAAAACAAACAAAACTAAAGACTTACACCCATGTGTATTAAGCACCGGGTTCTGTGAGAAGAAAGAAAAAAACAAAAAAAGAAACAAACAAAAAACTGCCCCAAAACACAGGCAAATCACTTGGGTGGGATTCGAACCCTCAATGTTTGCATTGCTAGAGCGGATGCCTCTATTCGTCAAGAAAACTACATTATAGTGCGAGTTCTCAGTACAAACATAGGCCCCTAGTGATTTGTATTGTGACATCACACTTTGCTATAAGCAGTTAAAGCCAGGGTATACTTTTGGTAATTGTCCAAGACCAGTATATCCTTACATGGTGTATCCCAACATATGCATAAAATAACAAACCTGTGAAGCTTTTGGGCTCAAATGGTTATTGAAGTTGCAAGTAAATAATGAAAGTAAAAAAACCCAAACACCCTTGTTACTTAAAAGTGTGTGCTTTCAGATGCCTCACAAAGGCGTCATGCCTAAAGCCTTCCTTAGATTCAAATTTGTGGGTGAAAACTTACCTCCTTCTCTAACACTACATTATTTCAAAGGGTGTTGTTTCTAACAATGTTTTATAATATCAACTGCTCTCCAGTGCTCTTCACCAAGTCAGATTTTATGGTCATTAACTTGTGGAGTACCTAACAAAAGTACACACCTTCAAGATGAACTTACAGTTACGATTAATCTTAGCTTTTTCACAAAGTGCTAACATTATCGTAACTGTGTATCAGTCTTAATTGCTCAGCAGAGTGTGATGTCATACTACAAATCACTACGGTGATATTGACAAACTCATCTTAGGATGAATCGGAGTGCTTTGTGAAATCCAGGGCTGGTCTCTGTCCTCCCACCCCTCGAATGCCTTTGGTCTCGCTCCAAGGCTTCTGGGTCTCGACTTCATACACTGTGGCAAAACCCATTTTTCCTCAATAGTGGATGAACAAGTATACAAAATATATAGGAATGTATTGTTATTTTGAATCTTCTCTGAAATCTTTACAAAATATATACCGATTGAACAAGAAATAGATTATGTTAACATCATGTCTACCTCTACCTGTTTCAAATTCTAATGTACCACAGGGTCTCGTCACACAATTTATTTTTACTGGCAACGTGGGAGCAACCGACTGCACCATGAAAAAGGAACACTTCGGTTGCACAAGTGACATGTTCTGCTAGTGCTTTACCCATTAAAGGAATTTGGAATGTGTACGATTGTTTCTTCTTGCACTGGGCCAAATTTTTTAAGTGCTGCTTGAGCACAAAACATTGCTTAGAAATTTTCTGCTCAGCAAAAATAAGCAGGAAATGGTGCACGTGAAATGTTATTTTGGCTGGTAACCTTATTCTGGTAAGCATATTTGTATTGTGTTTGATGGCTTCTTTTTGTGCTTAAGCAGCTCAATGAAATTTTCCCCTCGTTGCTTGTAAAAACACGCACATGGAATAACGGTTTATCTTTTGATGTGGAAATTGTTTGGTAAATTAGAACTACAATAAATCGAGTATAGGGCGGTACAGCGTTCTAGCACACTTCAGTGTTTCAGCTAGAACTATTTTGTAGGAATTGGTATTGGAATAAAAAAATAAGTACATTTTGGAATACAATTTTTTTTCTCTCAAGTAACTTGAATAGTTACTTATTGTGTACGATACTGCGAGAAAAATGTCAAAACTTGTGCACGTATAAAAAAATTAATAAATAAAAATACCCTTAAAATTATGGCTCTGAATGCCTAGAGCATATCAAAATGTTTACAATAAAGGGACAAGAGTCAAAAGGTCACAAGGCACAAACAGTGATATTGAAGACAGAATATACAAAAAGAGAAAAGAGATATCTGTATTCACACAAACATCTGGATTCGTCAAGACGCTAGTTTAGAAACCAGCTTCAGAAAATTGGCCCAGTCCCTCCGAGTCAGTTGATGTTGCAAGGGACAATGGACCACAGGCCCATTGGGCCGGTGATTTTAGCATTGGGCCAGTCAACTCACGACCGGACAAGCCCGGTGGTCTTGTGTTTTTCGATTGCATGTAATACCTCGCTGCGATTTGGGGTTGAACCAAATCTTTTTTTACTAGAGCGGGATTTGAACCAACGACATCTGGTTCAATGTGCTGGTGTGGCAGGAGATTCTGTCCCCCCCCCCATAGGGTGAACTGTGTACAAACTTCTTCTGATAGCGCCCTCTTTTGAATCATCCTCCTTCAGCCCATGTTAATTTCTCATAATGGGGAACAGAAGTATGCAGGAGACAGATTTCCCTAGGACAACGGCCCTCTACCAACTGTTGGCAGTCTCCCTATTTTGTCCGGATCTTCAGTCGAGGGCGCTACTGTGTAATTATCTTTCAATTCTGTTGAGTATTGAAATACACACCCCCGCATAGTCCAATGAGAGACATCTTCTCCAAGTGCTTCTTTAAATTAAAACAGTTTACATGTTCAACTGTGTAGGTTTTTTATTCTTCTCTTTTAGATTCTGGTCCCGTTAAAAGATTTGTAGTCCAGCGAAAATGTTGAGCTACAAGCCCTGCTGTCTTGTGGATTTTACCCCCAAATTCAAACCCTGATTGCGCCCTCTACTGGCGACTAATAAAAACCCACTAGCATTCCCAATCGAGACTATCGCACAATGAAACAATGACAAAATTACACATTCTCATTACAATGATAGTCTTTACAGGAACACTAGGTGGCAGATAAACCACCACGTAAATCTCTAATGTGAACGTAGTTCTGGGCGTGCTTAAATTTCAGACTTTTAGGTGGTAAGTCTGCCGCCACCTAGTGTCCCCAAAGGTCATACATTGCACAAGAGATTGCCTGCCTGGAAAGCCCTCAGCCATTTGAAGATATGATGGACACCATATTAAAACTGAACCGTTTGGTTTGGGTAAATGTGTTATGCACACACCAAAACCAAACATTGTATACTCCTTTCTGTTCGCCATATCTCAAAAAGGCAAATAGTGTGTGAAAAAAGGTACTTTTTTTTTGTAAATTTTAGTGTGACACTATCTCTTTGTATCATACATCGAATTAAGCTTTTACACGGGTGTGGGTGGGGCAGTCTACCCGTCGAAATCGAGGACAGGAACAAAAGGGCTTTCCAATCTTTGACAGCGCAGACACTCTCGTATTGCTAAACAATTCCAAACAATGGAAGAACAAAGTCGCCTAGAATTGGGGGTCAACAAACGTGTGTGGGGTTCGGAGGAGGGTTGGGGTAATAACATCAAAGTAAAAATGATGATTTTTTTTTACAATCTTTCGCAAACTTTCACATCATAAATGCATTTCATGGTGGTGCAAACACTTCTGGTCTGTTTACACTGTATAAAGTGCCTCACCTTACCAACCCAAATCTTTCCCTGGAGCAATTACTCTTCTCTGAAGTTGACAACTATTTACAGAAAGAACTTCACTCTGCTGTATAAGATGGTAAAAAAAAAAAAAAAAAAAAAAAAAAAAAAATCACTCATAAATTTATCTAAATTGATCCAAATACACATCTGCTTCAAAATATATTTTTAAAAAATCACACTTACTAAGTATTGCTGCTCGGTTAATTTACACCACTGAATTTCAATCTGATTCTGTGTCTGAACCGGAATCTTCAAGCTCTTCTCTCTCCAAGGCGTTGTCGTTCTCATTTAAACCCTTAGCGGCCTTGGCAGCTCGGGTCCGCTGGATGCCACAATAGATGGGCTCGTTAAGACAGTTCCGACAGCGCTGGGTGCGGGGATGATGGTAACCAAATACCTGAGGGTTGAGAAGAAGAAACAGTCGACAAATTTGTAACCCGACAGCGTCTGTCCTGAATTTATTTAATATTCACGCCGTGGTAAATAATAATAATTATTCAATACTATAAATTTCGTTCTAAATATATCCCATGGCTGGTCATAGTGTAAACAAACACTGATCCAGTTCAAGTCCATTAACTCTTTCAGAGCCAATGTCGGACATGTACCATCTCTTTTATGTACTCAATAAGTGTCATCAATCGTACAGTGTACGACTCATAATATACATGTTATCACGAGAGGGCGTTATCACTCCAGAAATACGATTGACTTTGGGATGTACCGAGGCAAAACAAATCAGCAAGTTACATTTTGTTTGGTGAAAAAAAAATTTTGTACAGAATTTGGCGAAACCTAAAAAAGCTGGGCATTTTTGGTTCAAAACACACAAAAAGGTGGGCACTGAAAGAGTTAAGGCACTCATTGGAGCATTACAATAAACATTGAACAAATACCTAAATGGGATACAAAGAAGAAAAGTAAACAAAGGATGTTTTTCAACAGTATCTGTCTTAAGTCACTTAAGTAAACACGAGGGCCCCAATTTCATAAAGCTGTTAAGCAGAAAATATTGCTTGGCAAATTTCTTTCCTTAATAGCAAGCAATGAGCGGGGTACCAGTGGCAACAATGTATACTTCATGGAATGTTGGCTGGTAACCTGTTTCTGCTAAACAAAATTTGTCTGTGCTTAGCAGGTTTTTGTGCTTACAGGCTTTATGAAATTGTGGGCCCTGAATGACTGACACATTACTTGGGTGTTATGTAAAGTGCTGAGCTGGCAGCTTGTTTAAGAGTATCTGCACACTTTAAAAAGTCAAATGCAAGAGTTTTTCAAGACCCTTTTTAATGCTACCCTTAACAAAATTTAAGACTAAGAGTATGTGAATAAAGAAACAGCTATACCCACTCACACTTTATGTTATATTTTTTACATGCAGCATAATTCAGCTCTTTACGAGCTGATAGGAAAATTCATTACACACTTCATCCATTTTTTAAAACCTCATCTACCAGAATTCAATACTTTTTAATGCTTCTTTAGGCCTTAAGTTGTTCAATTTAAGACTTTTCCAATATTTTTTAAGGATCCGCAGAAATCCTGCTGTATGTTCCCCAAAGTGTTGAGAAAGTTCATGGAATATTTAAAAGTAAGCCTGGTGAATAGGTTTGTTGAAGAGGGGCTACAAGGTCAAACTCAGTTTAGTATTCCACTCATTTTCCAATGGATAGAGTCTTTATGTAGATGGAAAAAACAAAATACAAACGTCTAACCTCAGATAAGTGTAAAATACCACTGTTTGATACTCTTCAAGTGCAATTGTTGTCAAAATCCAAAAAACGTTTGATGACATCACAATGTCTGTACAATTTTTCTACAAAGAATTTTCAGTTCATTTCTGAATGTTGACGATGGTCAAACGAAACAGCATTAAATTTGACCATTTTGACTGGCACAAAAATTCCTCTTTGGAATGTACCGACCTATTTGTTTTTGCAGTGCGATGGCATCATGTTTAACCTCATGTTTAACCTCAAATTTGGCTCTGAAAAAGTACTTCAAATAAAACCATTTTAACTTACGAGCTCATTCGTAGTAACAGGTGTAACGAATTCTGCCACTACGAGTATACTCGTAGAGAATGAAAGGCTTTCGTATTGTTAATTGAATACACTGGCATCGCTGAGAACGCAACAAGTACGCTTCTGGCAGTGGTGAGGACATACATCCTTAGAATTTGTATGTTCAAATTATTTTTTGGGAGTGTTTTTGCTGTTGGTATGTGCGCATGTGCACCACACTTGGCAAATGGGAACGCCCTACAAATCTACTGACCGGCAGTCAACGTGTTAAGAGACTAGTAACTTTCCCTCCAGCTTCATGAGGACTGTATCTGTTGGACAATGATTACTTACAAAACTGAACTTGACCTTGGGGCTCCTCCTTTGTAAGTGGCCTTGATCTAGCTACTACTAGGATATGTGCGCTACAATGTACATAAAAAGACCCAGTAGACCTTTCCATTGTTGATAAACCATGCTGGTTGGCGTGGACGGTCGAGTGTTAGTAAAACATTCAATCGTGTTAACAGATGTTTTAACCAAACTCAACATTTTCTGCAAACTTTCATTGAATACCTCCCATGATTGGTTGCTTTATTTCTGACAAACTTGTCTTGATGTTTGTGTAACATTGTTACAAACTGTGGCTGTCTGTTTTTGTTTTGCCTTTATGGCTCTCCACAGTCTCCCAACCTTGGTTGGCAAAAACTTGGGCTGTGAGTGACGTTGCAATACTGTTGTTACGCTACTACGTACCTGCTCGCAGACGTCTTGCCACCTGATATAGAAGTTATAAGCCTCGTCGTAATTACGCATGTCTTCGAACATGATGCCAATGTTCAGGAGTAGCCTACTGCTTAGCACACTAAACTCCCCGTAGGCCTGTTGGCACAACTCGAGGGCTTCCATGTAGTACTAGGAGCAACAATAACACACCACAAAACGTCAACGCTATAAATCATTAGTTGTCAGTGGAAGGGTATAGAAAAGAGAACGCTGACTTTCATAAGTAAGATTTCAAGCTCTTTTTGCATGACCAGCGTTCTCCCTTAACAAGTGGTCTGTTGGCCAAGTGCCAGTTAAAACACCTGAGGACCAGTCAAAATTCTCTGCAAGTGGTCCGCCTGGCTAGTTCAGAGTTGAGGACATCCCTACTTAATATGAAATATAATAATATTGGAGTCTTATACAGAGCACGTATACTACACCAATAAGGTGCTCAATGCGCTTCAGGAACAAAGAGAAACACTTTTGAAGACAGGTTTTGAAGTCTTTATGAACTATGAGACCGACTTATCCGGCACCTCATAAGGGTTTACATGGTGCTGCGGCGCACTCGGCAGCCACTGTCAGAAACACCGGCACAAACCTCTTCTCTTAAGTGTAACTGGGTTCTTTTATGCGCATTACACAACACACCGTACACACAGCTTTAAGTCCAAACTGAAGGACGAAGCAGAGAAGAACCAGAGGTGAGATAAGCCTTGATATTTCAGAATTATTCCAGAAGCAACAACAAAACACAAACACTGTGATATTATCGCTTGTCAACTTTCTACAACATATGTTCTTTGAAAATTCCCCCCGCCCCCCAATTTTAAAAGTTCAGCCACTGCTGGATACATGAGATGGTACCTGGGTCGCTTACCTTCTTTTGATTTTCACTACCTCTCTCCTCTAACACCCCCTTTGTCATGATAGCATCGGCTAGATGTCCATCATCTCCAAGCTGAAAGGAAACATAATTTTAAAAATGTTTATCCACCAATACAACTTGGTGCTAATAGCTCTTCGTAAAGGGAAGGTATACGTTTGGTAATCACTCTTAAAATTAACGGCAATAATAAAACCTTATTTGTTAGAAGCCTACATCAGATTTCAAATGTAAAACGGAATTTCGAGAATCATTTCACTTCAAAGTTATGTGGTTGTGTAAAAAGATATCAGTTTTTTGTGCCCCAAAATTTGAATCTGAGAAGCGTTACTGTCAGAAACATTTCTCAGATTGTGTAATTCCTATTAGGGATTATTCTTCCTGCATGGACATATTCGGTTTCGGCGATATCTCAAGAACGCGACCACCTTTTGAAATAAAATTTTCACAGGTTACTGCTACTGCATCTTTTTTTATAAGATTAAAACAATCGAACGATTCCAAAAAACCAAAGGTGTACTTTGCCTTTAAAAGCTCTTCTGGGCCCAATTTCATAGAGCTGCTAAGCACAAAAATTTGCTTAGCATGAAATTTCTTCCTCGATAAAAACAGGATTACCAACCAAATTTCCACGTGATTTTCTAGATAAGCAAACAACAGCTGACTACCAGTAACAAGCAATATGCAACACATGTAAATTTGGTTGGTAATCTTGTTTTTATCAAGGAAGAAATTTCATGCTAAGCAAATTTTTGTGCTTAGCAGCTCTATGAAATTGGGCCCTGGTTATTCTTCCATTATATGTAGGCCTAAATCTAAAAGCACATTTGAGTTAAAAAAACCCAAAACACACACACAAAGAACGCAAGACATAACATACCCAGGGCTTGCCCTTAAACACTAGCCCGGCGTACATTGTTTAGTAAACACTTCTACAGGCTAGTAAACACCACTTCTCAACTTGCCCTGTGGGCTACTGAAACCTGTGCAACCAACTTGCTCAAAACGCTCACATTTCTTCCTTTTCAGGAGTGAATAATAAACTTTGTAATTAATTAATTAACTTTTGAGTGTGAGAATGAAATTGGTCATGATTGCTACCATTTAATACATCAGAAAGATACATTTATGAAAATACATGTTTAAAATCTGGGCTACTAAAACATGCACAGTTTATTAGCCCGGTGGGCTACTTTACAAAGAGCTTAAGAGCAAGGCCTGGCAGGGATTGATATATCAGAAATAATTCAGTTAGAAAACATATCAGATATATGAAAAAAACAAAACAAATTAATTTACTCATTTACATGTATATTACACAAATTCCATACGAGTACGTTCCAATTACAAAATACAAATTTAAATGCAACAACATTGTATATACACATTTAACCAAATCAAAATTATCAGCATAAAACAAGAAAGTGTGCACAATGAAAACTATAAGGTTCTGTGGTAAATAAATATCATCATTTGTGTTTTAACCTACAATGATATGGGTAAAGCACTGTACACTCAGTACTTTCCCCCAAGTCCTGTAACAAAACAAAAAATATACAGCCACATTACTCCAGTGGGATTTGAACCCATGACCTTTGCCATTCTTGAGCAATAGTCTTACCACTAGACCACGGAGCTTGTCATGGTAGCTAGGGGCAGTTTGAATCATATACTTTAGCAACGGGTACCGCCACCATTTTAACACGCTGACTGCCGCCTACGAGTATATTCGTAGTAACAGGTGTACCGGATTCTGCCACTACGAGTATACTCGTAGAGAATGAAAGGTTTTCGTATTGTTAACTGAATACACTGGCATCACTGAGAACGCAAACAAATACGCTTCTGGCAGTGGTGAGGGTTAGGGTTAGAAATGAACGTATTACAACATGTAGACACCAAAAAAAGGTACCTATTTGGTATGCGCGCCTGCGCACCACACTTGGCAAATGGGAACGCCCTACGAATCTATGACCGGCAGTCAATGTGTTAATAGATAAAGAGAAGTTCCAAGGTCAAATTCAGTTTTGTGATGCACTCATTTTCCAATAGATAAGTCATTATGAAAATGGGGTAAAAAAACTACAAGCCTCTGACTTTACGGTCCAACGGTGTAAAATGACACTGTGTTTGACACCCGTCAAATTTTAAGTGCAACTCTTGTCAAAATTCAAAAATGTTCGAAGACGACGCATTTCAAATATATATGGTCTGTACATTTTTGTACACAGAATGTTCAGTTCAATTCATTCCTGAATTTTGATTATATTCAATCACAACAGCACTGAATATGACAAATTGACTGGCACAAAAATGCCCCCTTCGAAATGTACAGACCTTTTCTGTTTCTGATGTCCGATGACAGTGTGTTTAAAATTTCACTCGGAAAGAGTAACAAACAAAATGACATTTTTTACACCATTTTAACGCAAGGTTAGAGACTTGAAATTTCTCCCCCCCCCACTTTCATGAGGACTCTATCTATTAGGAAATGAGTGCATCGCAAAAACTCAATATGACCTCAGAGCCAGTCTTTAAAACACAAAAAATATTCTTTTTTTGCGGATGCAATTTTAACAACAATTGAAATAGATATCCATTTAAAAAAAAAATTTTTTTTAAAATATGTATATTCCGAAGATAGTTGGAGAGAAGATTCGAGATGATTCTCACGCCCAAAACTGAAAAAGTGTCTAATAAAAGATTGTCTTAATTTCTCCGGCCCCCTTGATTGACCCTCTCCTATGTCTTCTTACTTAAATTTGTCCTACCTCTTTGAAGATTTCGATCGCACTCTCTACTTCTCTCTGTCCTTCTTCGCTGGCTTCTTCGTTACTGAGGGTATTGTCCCCTCCACATTCCACCCAAGCTTGCAAGTTGAAGGCCAGTTGAATCTTGATCTTACCCAGTTTGTACTTGCAAGGGGAAAATATCAACAATATGTATACACCGTTATTTTTAAATATAGATATCAAGTAATAAACCACAAGGGAAACTGACTGGGTTATAATTTTGGGTTGAAACAAAGACAAATTTACTACAGCGGGACTTCAACCTGCGGCATCCGGTTTAACATCTACCAACTGAGATGTATATCTTTTATATACAGACACAATAAAATCACTGGCATATTTTACAATTTATTTCCCTCAAACTCAACATTGCAAATAAGTATTAAATGTATTGGCCCAATTCAACAGAAGGATCATCATCACAGTAATCTAGGCTGCTCCATTTTGGGAGCCGATAAATGTTTCAAAGTCATAATAATAATAATAATAATAAAAATAACAATAACAACAATACATATCAAGTATTAAACCACAAGGGAAACTGGCTAAATTTGTAAACAATTTGGGTTTGAACAAAGAAAAGATGACTGGAGCGGGACTTGAACCAACGACCTCCGGATTAACGTACCGGCGCTCTACCAACTGAGCAATCCAGCCCTATGTTGGCGGTCTCCCTATTAGTCAATATCTTTGTTGGGGGGTGCCAGTCAGAATCCATGCAACCGTAAGCTGCCGTGTAGCCAGGGATCACACCCAAATTTATGATACAACCTGGGAAGCGGCAGCCACAGGATCACCTTAAGAGGGATGCGACTTTTTAATAATAAATATCAAGTAATAAACCACAAGGGAAACTGACTGGGTAAATTTTTAAACAATCGTTTAAAAAAGGGCCCTTTTAAAAGGGGTGAGACCAGTAAAATTTCTAAGATGAGTGGCAAGTTTATTCAACAGCCTAGGGCCAGAGACAGAAAAAGCGCGGACACCAGCCTGTGTGCGAGATTTGGGAATATCAAGACATCCTCCTCCTACAGAAGAACGAAGACAGTACGAGGAAGACTTCTGGGTATGAAGAAGAGTTGAGAGGTAAGTCATGCAATAACTTCACACAAATCCTTACCTTGTGCACTTCTCCTTCCAACGTTTGTCGGATTTTGATGGATTTACATGCAAAGTCGATAGTGGGTCGCAGGTCTCTAATCTGGGAAGGGTCTACATACTCATAAAGTTTCAATTTCTGGGATTGAGGGGAACAAAGGTAAGAAAAATATAAAAATTAAATGAAGAGATAAATAAATGCTTTTTTTTTAAAAAACCCAAATACAAATAAACACAAATTGAATTGATGTGAGAGCTGCAGTGCTTAAATCCACTTTGATGACAATGTTTTTAAGCGTGGGTGATATATGGAATTCATTTTATTTCATTTCATAATTTGTACAAATCCAACGGGCGGCAAAGACCCGATTTATGATGAATAGACAAAGGGTAAAAATACATTTTAAAATGCAGACTGAAGTATAAAAATTACAGAAAAATAAAACATTTCAAAGACTAGAGACACACATAAAACTCTGCATTCAGCCTCCTTGCAAATGGACTGCAGTTTGCTTTGTTTTCACCACTCCTGTTTTAAAAAACGTAAGACCCTCTAATCAAGACTTGGTTTTGGATACAGAGGTACCGGTACTCAAACTCAAACTTCTTGACAGTCATTCAAATGAAGTGTTTTCTTCAGCCATGCAAAGTTGAGAGGGAGAGAGAGAGAGAGAGAGAGAGAGAAAGGTAAACTCACGTCATCGTAGATTGTACAAGCAATTGCGTACAGCTCAACCATTCGCTCAGGTCTGGCTCCCAGTTCGTCCTGTTCAATAGCCATAGATTTCTCCAGCAGTTTTAATGCAGTTGAATGCTCACCGGACTGGTTTCTATAAGAACGACAAGTTTTTACACTCACTGTATTATTATTTTGGTTTTACCCTTACACCGATGTGTAGCACTCTATACTCAGTACTTTCCCACTGAGTCCTGTGTAAAAAAATTCCGCAGGCATTTCACTCGGGTGGGATTCAAACCAACGACCTTTGCAAGGCTAGAGCAGATGTCTTACCACTAGACCACCGAGCTAGCCCAGGGCTAGAGGCAGTTCCAATACAGCACTTTCGTAGAGCTTGCTTGATAATTTTCTGCTTAGCAAAAATTAGCAGGACACCAGCCATAAATGGTACATGTGTCACGGTAATTTGGCTGGTAACCTTATTTTGGCAAGCATGGTTTTTGCTGTGCTAAGGTGACTTTTTGTGCTTAAGCGGCTCTACGAAATAGGCACCAAGATACAACGGTTTTGCAAGGAGCATTTTCAGGCGAGATACGACGTTGTCGCAAAATCAAGATACAAAATATTTGCATTGATGCAACTATATGTAACTCTCTGGTCTGCTGCCACCAAGTGTCCTACCCAGGATGTCTCTTTACATTTAAAGGGAAAGATCTCGCATGTTTACTTACATGACTCTGGCAATCTGCTCGTAGCGCATGGCCATCACGTCTCTTGACGTGTCGTTAGCAGCTGCCAGTTTTTCCAGGCTTTCTTTGTAGTTGTTGGCCATCATTGTCTGCCAGCCTTTTCCATAACCCTAACACAGACAAATTATATCACAATGTAACCTTTGCGTGATTAGAGAACAGGTGACTCGCAAAACCACTCCCTCTGCATCTTCCATCGAGGAATAAAGCTAGCAGGGTTCAGTATTGGCCTCGTTGACTAAAATTGTGTCTAAACGAACTGGGTTACTTGGGGGCCCTCCAAAGTTTGCCGTCATTTTCATGGTCATACAAAGGGTGGGGGAGGGGGTGGGGGTCAGATGCAACGTATTACTTCTGAAGGTGTAAACACATTTTGACTCTTTTACAGTAGAATCGTTCGACAGTTCCCAACAGACGCCATCTTTACAGGCAACTTGGGTGTTGGCTTTGAGCTGCATGAAGCGTTTTAATTTTTCTACGTAGCAAAGTGGTTCATCGACAACTCGTGCAAGGAATTTGAAAAAAAAAATATGCGTGCATCATTTGTACTAAAAACAGGATTGATTTGCCTGTAAAGATGGCTGACTTCACACTGTGTGGCGATCAAGTGGGAACAGCCTATAGAAAGAAAAAAAAGCCACATTACCATCGAGCGTGCCCGTGGACAAGAGGCCAATTCAAATTCTGTGAGTAGCAGCGGGTACTTCAACAATGGGAGACTTAGGAATGCGAGGTGGCAGCAGACTTACCAGGTAAATTTTCCATTGTTTACATAGTTCTGAGCATGTGCATATTACCGAGAACAATGGATTTACCTGGTAAGTCTGCTGCCACCTAGAGTCCCAAAAAGTCTCCCATTGTAACGGATAAAAAAAATTGCAGCGAGGATGAAGAATTATATTGTTATTTTCTTACCATACACCAATGTGTGATAAGCACTGTACACAAAGTACATTCTTGTTGCCAAACTATTTATCGGATTGGACGGGCCATGGAGTTCTGTCTGATCCGAACACCAGAAACATTTCGCTAATAAACTATGCTTGAAATTATTCTTTGCTTACACGCTGACGGCTACCAGTGAAAACAACGTTCGAATAGGCACTATGCAGTATCGAATCTGTCACATCATGGTCACATGAACGGCAAGTTTGACATGACTTTGCTATGATTTTTATCTTGAGTTATACAAAATATTAAATTTCTATGATCACAGTCGACAAAAATGCATTAATCATTGATATTTTTGTGTACAGGATGCTCGTAAGAACTGTACTAGGAAGCAAACCGCTCCGTTTTAACCTAGACACGTGTGTAGTGCATGCACTATGACGACGTGTGTATACAATTACGTGTAATAGCATGAATAGTGCGCTGCGTTTAAGACGAGGTTCGGATAATACGAGGAAAACAGGCCAGTCCGGCGGACCTCGTATTAACGAGAGTTGACTGTACTTGGATATGGATTGGATTTAAAAAGATGGTTTTGTGAATGTTAGAAATAACACACCTCTCTCCAGTATTTAAGTAACAGGGTGCTGTAGTCTTCGTTGTACAGTCTGTCGAAGACGTTCCAGTCCATCATGAAGTTCGTGAGACGTTGAGTGTCTTCGAGTTTCAGGAGATGAATGGGCAATTCCTGTAATGAGGACAGAGAGAGAGTGCAATGAGAAACTCTTTTTTTTTCAGTAACAAAAGGCCGCAAGTAATAAAAAGACTCCTCCGACTAAAAATATTGCATCAACGTTACAATTTTTGTTGCTAGAATTACCCCCAAAGACATGACTCATAAATGGCAGAAAACCGATCAAACTTTCACACTCAGTTTTCTTGAAACGTAATTCTGGACATCAATTGCTTACGCCCTTTCTCCATTAACTTTTCGTTATGTCCTTAATTTTACCGGGCGCACAACAATTTGGCGGTGGATTTTGAACGTTTGACCTCCAAAAAACACCACCTGTAAATGAACGCGCCCATGGAATGTTAATCCTGGGAGATTAGCAACTTCTTACAGGTAAGACTTGAATTATGGAAGATCTCCAAATTTTCCACCCCAGAAATGGACCCTCATATCTAGGACTCTGTATCTGTGTACAGCAGCACAGTTCAATTCAATGAAACATTTATTTCCAGACTCACAATAAGAAAAAAAACAGAATCATTTGGACAAACAGTACAATACAAGCAAAGAGTAAACATGACCAATGATAATGACATTGAAAATTTTTACAATCTAAGCTGTAAGGAGGCTGTTCAAATAAGCCGAGGCTAATGGGGCACAGCCCTAGACATGATACAAAACAATAAGCAAAGACAACAAAACAAAACAAAAAAACAGACAGAAGAGAATGCAAAATGAACCTGTAATGAGCTAATTATACAGATAATGCCCACGAAATAATGACAAAATTAGGACCAGCTGAAAGTAAAACAAAGAGAGAGCTGAAGACGAAAGCTAAGTTATAAAAGGAGCAAGTAGTGCTCTTTTGAACGAGGCTTTAAGCACAGAGGAACAGTTCTACCTTAGGGCTACTGGATTCAACTACTTTTTGATTCTACCACCGAGTTATCTTGTAATTTCGGTGAGGGACTTCAAACAGACATAGAGAGGTTGAGCCGGAGCCCACACCAAAGCCCTGGGCTCTGGAGAGGGCCATAGATCTTGGCGTTGCAGCTGAGTTTTAACCAACCTTGGTTGACAGAACTCGGGGGCATCTTAACCCTTGAGAAACCACCTCACCCACAAGCGCCTTTGTGCCAAAATGACTTAAGACCTTTCCATTGTTGATAAACAAACCGCGCTGGTTGGCTGAATGTTAACAATTGCAATTGTGTTAAACAGATGTTGTGACCCAATTCAACATTTCCGCAAACTTTCAATTAAAAACAAATACATTCCATGATCGGTTGCTTTGTTTCCAACAAATTCAACAACATTTGTGACTGTTTTGTGTGACATTGCTACAAACTGTGGCTATCTACTTGTAATTTGCATTTATGGCTTTCGATAGTTTTCAAGCCTTGGTTGGCAAAAACGCGGGCTGTGAGTGACGTTGCAATAGAAAGGTCTATAGCGGAAGCAAACGCCCGCAAAATTTTACCCAGTTCCACCCAACCAAAAAAGGTCAACCAAAAGGTCATGTATTGTTTTCCCAGATGTAATTTTCCTGAGGATTAAAAAGTCTCCAGAAAGTAAGTTTCATATCCAGAAGTGTACCTGAACTTGCAAATGAAATGGATGCGTGTGGGTTCCGAAGCATTGCATGGTGAGGTATTAATGTATATTCAGTTTGCGGTAACACCATGTGTGTACAGCTACTTTGCTGTGCAGATTTGTTTTTTTTAGAACTTGTCTTGTTATATTTATTCTACTGCTGCGGAGTAGATTTCCGAATTCGGGAGACTACTTAGTTCTGACAATAACTGTCCAGCTGATTAGGTATACAGATAGGTAGGAAATCTGCAAGGACTACTACTTTTGCAAATTGGATCGAGGGGACTTCTCGTTATTAACTTCACTGCCGCGGAGTAAATTCTTTTGTTTTGTTGTTTTCCTGATGCCAAAACTTTGTTGTAAAGGATGTTGTAAAGGATGGGTTCCCCCCCCCCGCCCCCTGCTATGATACAGCCGTCCTGGTGCAAAGTCTTAGCAGTGTACGTCGTTATCAAACACTCTAATTGGCTAGCAATAATTGGCTAGTCCTCTAACATGGCTAATGAAGTACTTTGGCCTTGTGACCATCACGCGATCAGTTAATGAAACGTTGCATGGTGGAGATACAGTCTAATAAGGTTTGCAGTAATACCATGTACATGAGTAGGATTTGAAACTTTGCATGGTGGAGATACAATCTAATAAGGTTTGCAGTAATACCATGTACATGAGTAGGATTTGAAACTTTGCATGGTGGAGATACAGTCTAATAAGGTTTGCAGTAATACCATGTACATGAGTAGGATTTGAAACTTTGCATGGTGGAGATACAATCTAGTAAGGTTTGCAGTAACACCATGTACATGAGTAGGATTTGAAACTTTGCATGGTGGAGATACAATCTAGTAAGGTTTGCAGTAACACCATGTACATGAGTAGGATTTGAAACTTTGCATGGTGGTGATACAACCTAGTAAGGTTTGCAGTAACACCATGTACATGAGTAGGATTTGAAACTTTGCATGGTGGAGATACAATCTAGTAAGGTTTGCAGTAACACCATGTACATGAGTAGGTTTTGAAACTTTGCATGATGGAGATACAATCTAGTAAGGTTTGCAGTAACACCATGTACATGAGTAGGATTTGAAACTTTGCATGGTGGAGATACAATCTAGTAAGGTTTGCAGTAACACCATGTACATGAGTAGGTTTTGAAACTTTGCATGGTGGAGATACAATCTAGTAAGGTTTGCAGTAACACCATGTACATGAGTAGGATTTGAAACTTTGCATGGTGGAGATACAATCTAGTAAGGTTTGCAGTAACACCATGTACATGAGTAGGATTTGAAACTTTGCATGGTGGTGATACAACCTAGTAAGGTTTGCGGAATTGCTCTTAGAGGATGCACATTCCTGTTCAGTGATGATCAGCGGCCATTTAATGCACTTTATCTTGAGAATTATTCATTTACCTCAACTTTACGATCGATGTGCTCGGACTGATTGAAGTAATCCGCCAGCTTGTTGTGCCACCACATCTGGTCTGACAAAAGATTGGCGCTCTCAAAATATCTGCAGACAATACAAGACAATCAGTTTTTAGCAGACTAGTGGAAATTATTGCTAACAAAAAGCTACTACAGTTTCTATCTAAAAGACCAGTAGTTACAAAGCTCACACCAGTACCAATCCTCAAGAGAAATATTTGTGTCTAAAAATCCATTCAAAGTCACAGAAAATAACATTTGCACTACAATCAAAAGACGTAGAGAAAATGACACAAGTTCACAATCCACCACAAAAAATATCAACAAGAAACAAAAATGACGTGGGCTAACGAGAGATCATTAGGCTAATCACAGAGGGGCCACTCTCGGTGGGGGGGGGGGGGGGGGGGGGGAGGGGGGTATATTCAAATTAGGCCATCATTGCCATCTCCTAAACATTGAAAGCATGATGTCCAGCAGGCCTTATTGTTATTGTGTCAAAATACAATAAATGGGTCTCAACGATTCAAACAAGGTTTCGCACAGCTGTCGTGAAAATAACGAGTGCTTTGATACGCTTGTAGAGGCTACGCCCGTAGGGGGCTAATAAAGCACAATATAACAACCACAATATACATTTAGAGATATGTCCTCCCCTTTCTGTTTCCCCTTCCCCCCTTCCTCCAACCCCATCCCCCCCCCTTTAACTGTGGTAGGATGGCTCTGTAGAGGTGCTGGTCACCTGTTCCATCTTGCCACTCACTGGCAATTTGTTGTAACTTGTTTTATTCTAAATTAAATACTGTACATGTATGTAATTGTGTGTGTACTCAACTAATTATTATGTTTATATTTTTTTATTAACTTGTTCTTTTCTTTTTGTAGTGTTGTGCCAGTAAAGAAGTGAAATAAAAAAAGAAGGAAAAAAAACCCCCAATTACTGTGAAGAAAGACTTACTTTTTGCGGACAGCTTTGCTGAGTGCTCTATGGTAGAAGTCTAGCCTTCCCTCACCGCTTTCTCCAAAGGGTCTTAGGAATGGTTTCAGCGCGCGGTAGACGACGGCCCACTTAGCCGCCGGGAGAGGTCCAAGATCTTTGGAACTTTTCTCTCCTCCTTTGTCTGTGGGGATAGATAAATCCATCACAGTGGTTACAATTACTGAACAGGACTATGGTCGTAAACGATCGGGTGTGGGTTCGAATCCTGGCAATGACGCTTGTGCCTGAAAGCAAGAGATAAGGGGGTAAATGGCTACCTCTGAGGGTAGAGATGGTGGACTCTTAGTTCTGGTGGCGAAGAAATGTGGGTTTCAATCCTGACCCTTGAACAAGGCACTTCACCATAGTTGCTTCTCTTCACCAAGGAGTAAATGGGTAACCCTTGAGGGAAGTGATACTGCTCTTGTGATTGATTTAGCTTGGCAGTACAGGATGTATACTCCCCATGGAGCTGAGATGGTTTTGAGGAATGAAATGAATGGGCCCAATGACAAGGTTGAATATGTTCACACGCCATAGGTGTCCAAATTGGTGCATACTGCCGCAGTATTAAGTTAATAACCTTCCTATACACAGGTACCACAGATTGACAGGTTTGGTTCTACAAAGTGGCCGACCGGTTAGTTAACAAAGTAAAAGGAAAACCACGAAAATTTGAAGCATATTCGTGCGAATCATTATATCCTACTTTTAAAACATCTTTCAAACAATATTAATTTTATGAGAATTGCTTCTGTAGCCCAAATAAAAATAATAATAATAATAATAATAATAATAACTAGTTCTAATATAGCGCATTTTACAATAATGTATCAATGCGCTTTACATTAATGCCCTGGGCAAAGCGCCCAATCCGAAAGGCAATGTGTCTCTTTAGCTTGAATGAATGCTGAGAAAACGCCTGCACCTTTTTCCACTTCTGATTCCTTGTCTTGAGGGATCAAGTTGTCTTCATCCCCGAGAATCTTCAGGAGCTCGGTCTCCAGCAATCCCGTGGCAGACGTCTCAAGGAGACAGAGGGTTGCCGATAGCAGCATTCCACCGTTCTCCTCCTCAAAGCGGGTAAATACCTGCTCCAGCAACCTGAAATGCACCGAAAATAAAAAGGTTGACAGAGAACTTTCTGAAGGACTTCTACATCTGCCCTACCCCCCCCCCAACCTCCCAAATTACCAACCACTCAATGTGCACCGTAGTCATCTTTAGGTCTAATAGATAGTTAGCCCCTGGGGTGCATTTTTGTGGTCAGAACCACTTACTGTTTCAGTTGAATCGGCCATTGGTTATTTACTGGCCAATGACCAGTTATTGGTTACAGCACCCCTAAACGCACCCCAGAGAGACGCTTACAGGCACGTAACTGCATCTCAGTAATGGCAGAAAAACCCCAGGATATCGTTGTGCCATTGCAACTATGACGTTATCTCAATTTTGCAATAATTTCGTATCTCACAAGAGAGATGCTGCATGCACAAATTGTGGTATCTTGGCGTCTGTATGTTTTTGAGCGTACATTTGGAATAGTTCAAGAGAGATACAACATCTTGGAAACGTCAAACTTGCGTGTAACATAAATGCTATTTTTGAAGCTGTGGCAGTGTTGCACTGACACAATGATATGCACATGACCTAAAATAGACTGCTTTATTTATAGGCCCTCTTCGAAAACCACGGCTTTGGCATAAGGCTCTGGCTTGGATACGTACGGGTTTTCAAACAGGTGGATGGTGCCTAATCGGCAGCCCCAGCCGTGCCAGAGTTTTGGAACTGATGGCCATAATCTACTTACTCTAGAAGACCATCCGCCATACTGTTGATCTTGTCTGTCACTCGATCAAACAAACCGAAGACACGTAGCTCTTCGCACGCCACGGCCAGCCACAGAGGGTTCTGAGACGATTCTTTGGCCAGTAAGCTCGTCATCTGCGTGGCATCCAAACGCTTATTGTACGTGCCTAACAGCTCTGTCACTATTTCCTGCATGGGGGGAGACAAAGTGGAGACAAAGTGCAGACCTAGAGTTTCATCTTTGATGAGAGGGTAAGGCTGTTTTCATTTTACGAAAGGTACCCCCCTTTTTTTTTAATGGAAGGCATCCATCACAAGGCACAAAAGGCCACATGAGGTGCGGGCTACAAAAACAGAGACCCCCAAAAAAAGAAAGCGTAGAGAATGAAGTTTAAAAGAAACTCATTCACATAAGGCTTGAACTGGGACACATTATAGGCCGCAGGGAGGCAGGATGTAGGCAAGGAATTCGAAAGTGCATTGAATAAATCTTGAAAGTTTATGGGGAACGTTTGGAGGGGCACCAAGGCCTAGACCAGGGGCAACAGAGGCCACTGCCTCTGTGTTACTCAAGACATGATGATGCGGGAATGAGCTCGAGCTTCCGAGGAGACCAAAAGGGGTCTAGCTTGAAACAGAGGTCTGACTGAAAAAAAATGAGAACTCCTAAAAACTCGGTAGCAGTCTTGAGATGGATCTCAAGGCGCTGTACAAACTAAAACAGCACCAAACAAAAAGATAAACATAATCGGAAGAGCATTGAAATAAGATATGATGGTCTAGATCTGTCACAGTAATCGAGAGTTTTTCCTTCTAACTTGCAGGGTCTTTTGTTAACTACATTTAAGGATTTACACAAAAGCCAAAGTGAAACTACCCATAAAGTGTACCGTCTTCTAATTGATGTAGAGTAACTCACCAAAGCAGAGCTGCCTACATTTGCATCTTGCAATCAGGGAGATTTTGTACAACAATCAGGGAGATATTTAGAATTAAATTCAATATATTTCCATACTTTTAGGGGGATTAACAAATTTCTGTTCATCAGAACATGGAAAGATTGGTTTATTTTCAGGGAACTTTGTGCAGAATCATGGAGAACTAGCAGCTCTGCCAAAGGGTTGAAAGCCCACAATGCAGCCGCCCCCACCCCTTGGGTTGACACTACCCCTGCACCCCAAACCCCCAGCTACGCCTGACTCCTTCATACCTTCCTTGCTTCCATATCAAGCGGCGTGACCACAACCTCCAGCGGCTTACTGAGACGCTCGTTCAGGAACTTGTGCGGAGGGGTGTTGTTGATCATGGCCATGATGACTCGGATCTGGGGTGCTAGTTTCCTCGGCAACCAGCTGAGCAGAGTGGAGGATTTGTCGTCGTCAAACTAAAGATAGAAAAAAAAGAAGAAGATAAATGTCATCAAATGCCCCCTAAAGCCGTCTTTCTGCCCCTCGTACAGCCTGCCCCCTAGCAATCAATCTTACACGTTGGCAGGGTACGCATCGGTCCATCTCAGCTATTCTGTTTGGGTAAAAGTCAAACAGCACACATCTGGTGCACGCCCAACATTTTTGCTACATCCAGCTCAAAAACTGGCAAACCTTTGTGCGTAATTTTACCCAAAATCACCCATTTCATTGTTTAAGGCATTTCTTCTGACAAAAACCGGTAAGACCACTTTGAGTCTCGGCAAAACGTTTGGGAGGATTCTATTGTTAAATACTCAAAAACACAAACAAACACATGCTCAACTTATTTCCTACGGGCTTCTGGTAATGGCTGGAGCTACTTAGTGTGAAGTGGGACTACACCACAGCTGAGAAAAATTAGACTCTGGTCTGAGTAGGGATTTGAACCGGAGTCCACGGCGATGAAAACCAAAGACAGACACCACTGACTCACCTGATTGAGTGCATCGATGCAGACAATGACTGGAGCAGTCTTGGGATTACTTAAGACGCTGCAAACCAACTGGCATGTTGCTTCAAGATTCTTAGGCATTGTTGCTTCCTAGAAATTGGAGAAAAAAAAAACCACATGCAAGAATGTGTTATTTATAGTATCAAAAGAGTGTACCAACTTGCTGGTGTCACGCTCGTTCGTAGCTCAGTAACTAACAAATGCATTGGTATCAATTATTTACAATAGTTTGAGTAATATCACCAAGTACAGTATCGACACCTTCACTTTACAATGTGTAAAAAAAAATAAAATTGTAATATCGCTACTATACTAACACTAATGTTATGCTTCAGTTGACGTGCATGAAAGTGCTTGCAGGTCAATCAGGAAATTGGTACACTTCTTATTTAATCAAAACATTTTTTCATGAGAAATCTCCTTACATCACAAGGCCGGACGGCCACTTAGAGGTGAGGGCTACACTTAATTGAATAAATCAACTGTCACCAGGGGCACGCAACCACCTGCTCCTGGGGCTGAAACAGTGTTACCCCCTTCAAAGTCTGTAGGAATGTAGCCATGAGTATCATCCACCAGGAGCCTGGTGTTTACAGCAGAAGCGTGGATCTTTGATTTGTTTTCTTGAATAGTGCCACCCGTGGATATATTAGTTATTTGTGTAGCCATCAAACATGTAGTTAAAGACATAAAGAATATATGAGCAAAATTTCAGCTTCTTAAATCAGGTTTAAAAAAAACAGCAAATACTAGTTGAAATTTTGCTCGTATTCTAGAGAAGCTTTATACCCCGGAAGTCAGTGGCAGTGCAATGGCGACTGACGTCTTACCAGTGGCCAATTTCATAGCGCTGAATGGTAAGCAATTTTTCATGCTAACTATAGTAGAAAGATTTGCTTAAGCGTAAGCGTATTTCACAGGTTAGCAGGAAAAGTAGGCGGTCAGCTTGCACGTTCACCACGGATTTGCATTGTTAGGTCATTCCTTTTCATACAGTAAGCACCGGAAGGTTAGCATGCCTTTTCGCGTGCTTACGGTTAGCAACGCTATGAAATGGAAACTCGCACAGTAAGCACAAAATCGGCCGCTAAGCAGCGCTATGAAAATGGGCACAGGGCTAGTGGATATTAACGGTGCTATGCAAGTGTCCTTCATTGTTAGTATATCTTTTTCATCGTTATGATTATGACTCACATTGACTTGGTTTAGTTCTTTGAGTAGCCTTTTCAAGCAATTCTCCATATCGGTTGACCCCGGAACGGCTCCGACAAAATGGTAGAAGACATGCCAGCCAGTAGATCCACCCCTACCAGAAACAGGATGATAAAAAAAATAATAATAATAATGATCAAAATCCTCCACTATTAAAATTTGTGATTTAGATTGATTTACTTTCAATTTGAGGTCGTTAGTGTAATATGCATAATTTCACAATACTGCTTAAAATGCATATTTTGGATCTCCTGTAAATGGAGTTTATTGATCGAGAGTGGTCTTCTGAGTATATTTTTGGCAAAGAGAAACATTAGTTTTAAGTAAAACATTATTTGTTGATTTTATATTTATATTATTTTATTTAAGTAATAAACCACAAGGGAAACTGACTGGGTGAATTTTTAATAGTTCGGGTTTGAACAAAGAAAAATTGACTGGAGCGGGACTTGAACCAACGACCTCCGGATTAACGTACCGGCGCTCTACCAACTGAGCTATCCAGCCCTATGTTGGCGGTCTCCCTATTAGTCAATATCTTTGTTCGGGGGTGCCAGTCAGAAGCCATGCAACCGTTAGCTGCCGTGTAGCCAGGGATCACACCAAAGCTTACGATACAACCTGGGAAGCGGCAGCCACGGGATCACCTTAAGGGGATGCGACTTTTTAATCATAATATCAAGTAATAAACCACAAGGGAAACTGACTGGGTGAATTTTTAATAACTTGGGTTTTGCATAACCCAAATTATTATTTTATTTATACGCATTTTTCATTTAAGGACCTTTTGATCCTTTCGAGTATGAAATTGCAGTTCATGACCTTATGGTACTGTGAGCCGACAAAATAACACTTGAGAGATGACCAGGAGAGCCTTGAGGAGGAGGCTAATACGTCAACACTCCAGGCTATGATGCCGAGAGGCGCGGTCAGGTACAAAGACACTTAATGATGGAAACGATTTCTGAGACATCTTCAATAAATCAGAGATATCTTTCAATTCAACCCTGAGAGCATTGCAGAAAAAAACCCTGAAGGACTTTGGCAATCAATTAACTTCCTTGTTTACTCACATGAAAGTAACAGTAAGTGGACTGGGTCCATGAAAGGTCAGTTCAGGAGAGGGGTGGTGACCCAAGACACCATGAATCCACTGTCCTAAATGACCTCTCAATAGCCGCTTTTCACACTGGTCTTATTCCCCAGGGGGCAACTACGGAGAATAACTTGTTACTCAACGAGACCGATAAAACTCAAGCTATAAGTCAATGTTTGACATGGTAGGATACTACTACCCAGGCACATCATGTATAAGGCCACAGTCCTCAGAACTCAGAAGCAAAACTTAGTTATTGTCCTTGGAACTTATGACTCACACTCATTACTCAACTAGACCAATGACACTCAAGCTTAGTCCATATTTGACACATCATGTATAAGGCCACACGGCCCTTCCCTGGCAAAAACTCAAAATTTGTTGGTTTTGACATCAGATCATTTCTGGGTAAATTGAGGGTGCTTTTCCCTTTTCAAAGTTTTAAAGGCTTACTCTGTATGGTTTCTGAATATAACTCGGCCTCTTTTTACACTTCGTTCCATTTTTATGGCAAAACAGCGTATCTATGCACTTGCTTTTCTCAAAATGTCAATTTTTGAGTTAGGCTGTTTTGCCATGGAAGGGCCATGGAAGGGCCGCACAGTCCTCGGAACTCACGAGCAAAACTAATTAATTGTCCTTGGAATTCACGACTCACACTCATTACTCAACTAGACCAATGCAACTCAAGCTAAGTCAATAGTCCTTACAGCCCATGAGCCAAACTCATTTTGACCCACTGTAACTAAATCTCGCTCTACACTTGACAAGTCAATAAGAGCTGTACGTACCCTGGTATCTTCTTATTCAAGGCCATAGTCTGGGCGACATCAGCTGTCCGAGCCATAATGGAGGACTTGCCAGACCCAGCTCCACCCGTGATGATCAGAGGCGAGTCTTGACCGACGTCAACGACGTAATTCTCGATCTTCTCCAAGATCGCGTTACGACCGAGTACTGATGTGCAACGGCTCTTTAAGAAAGACTGAAAAAACGAAAACAAACAATGACAAATAAATTTCAGTCTTGTTTCAAGGAAAACAACATATTAATTTGAGTTGCGGCTATAATACTTTCCATGGAAGTCCTAGTTGAAAAAAAACCAAACCCAAAATTGGAAAAAAGACAACTTGACTAGTGATGGACTTGCACCTGTGACCTCCAGATTAACGTGTCGGCACTCTACCAACTGAGCGATCTAGCCCCATGTTGGCGATCTTCCTATTTTGTCAATAACTTTGCTCGTGGGTGCCAGTTAGAAGCCATTCAACCTGGTAACTGCCATATAGCCAGGGATCACATCCCTCTGCTGCCGAATCCAACCTGAGAAGTGGCATCAGCAGAGGGGTCACCCATAAGGGGATGTGACCTTTTTTATTTCAAATATCAAGTAATAAACCACAAGGGAAACTGACTAGGCAGGTTTGTAAATGATTAGGGGTTGGACAAAGACAAATTGACGAGAGGGGGATTTGAACCGACGACCTCAGAGTCAACGTGCCAGCACTCTACCAGCTGAACTATCTTCGGTTTTTTTTTTTTTCAAATATCAAGTAAAAAACCACAAGGAAAACTGAATTGGTAAAAAAACCCCCCAAAAAACATACCATACATTTGCTTTGGGCAAAACTAAAATTAATTGCACACTTTACTGAAGTATTTTGTTGTTCCCTTTTATGAAATGAGCTGGATTTGAACCCACACTCTGCTGGTGAGAAGCACCAGCAGAGCTTGAGTCCAGTGCGCTTGAACCGCTCGGCCACGACACGCCACAAATGTGTACGGTTCAATATTACCTCATGTGCCTCTCTTGCTTGCTGATAGGGATCTTGGCTTGCATCGATCAGAGGGTACTGAGCCTCAATGCGCTTCTTGAAGAACTCAAACACCTACAGGTTAATAATAAATATGATATAGAAATAATTATCACAGGCAGTATACACTTCTTGAGGCTTTGCATGGTGAGGTATCCATGTTTATTTGATTTGTGGTAACACCATGTCTATATCTACTTTCCTCTGTAGATTTGTTCTTTCACAGAACTAAGTAATCTCCTGAATTCAGATATCTACTCTGCAGCAGTTGAATAAAAAGCAAGACCTAGTTCCCCAAGGAACAAATCTACACACAGCAAAGTACATGTAGATATACACATGGTGTTACAGCAAACCCAATATACATATCACAGGCAAAGTAATAATAATTTGCAGTTCTTTCTTCTTATACAGGGCTTTATCACATCCGGACTGCGTATCAAAGCGCTGATTATTTTTTACGGCAAGCTTGCTGAGTTATGTCTCCTTAAGCTGAATCTCAATGTCTACATTGTAATTGTTTAGACACCCGTGTCATCTTGGTGTTCAAAGGGGTCTGTACACGTTTGGTAATGATTCTAAAAGTTAATGGCAATAAAAACTGACTCGGTAAAAAGTACAGCAGCTTTGGATAGTATAATGCAGTTTGAGAAACATTTCACTTCCAAATACTGCGGCTATGGAAAAAGATATCCTTTTTTTATCCCCAAAAATTTGAATCTGAAAAAAAAAAACAGTTTCTCAGATTGTGTATTCCTATTGGGGATTATTCTTCCTGCGTGGACATATTCACTCCGGAATTTCGGCGATATCTCAAAAACGCGACCACCTTTTGAGATGAAATTTTCACAGGTTAGTTTGATTGTATACATCTACATATATATAGGATTAAAACCGTCAAAACGGTTGCAGAAACCAAAGGTACACTTTGCCTTTTAATAATGCTTGTTATTAGTTATTGTATGTCCTGTCCACTGCTATCTAGTCTTTTGCCTCTTAAGCTCTCTGCCACATATTGGGCATGGTATAACCAATCAGGTCTAACAATGGACAATGTTTTGGCACGACTCTCGGCCAATGAAGGGCATTCCTTTGACCTCAAGAGGGCGCTGTTTGAGCTCGATATCGACATCAGATGCAGGGGCTCTATTATTCAATACAGGTTATAAATGCGTTCAACGCAAACTGCCTTTTATCGCCAATACACAGTGTCACAAAGTGATTCATTGGTGGCGCCTTGTGGCCGAGCAGTCACGTGCAATGGACTCAAGCTCTGGTGTTTCTGATCAGCAGAGTGTGGGTTCCATTCTTGACAGTTGTGTCCTTCAGCAAGGCACTTTATAACCATTACCGCTCCGTCCTTCGGATTGGATGTAAAGCCGCATGCTTGCAAAACAATCAAGTACACTTATCGTTAAGATAAGGGGTTTTCCCCAGTGTTTCTATGGTTAGCTGCGGATTGTGCTACATATCTCGTTGGGCCGGCCTCCACCCCCCAGCCCTCGTTCAATGTTGGCTCTCAGTGCGCGGTCTGCGCTCCTAGCAGTCGGGATGCAGGGGAATGAGGAGGGTATGTTTAGTGTCACCTGGCCCAAGCATTTTGGCCGGGATTGTAGCTTGCAAACCATTATATAGTGCTGCGTAAATGGGCGTCATATTTTTTTAAACTCTGCTCAGCAAACACTGTAGAAAAATAATGAGTGCTATGAGATGCCCTTGGGTGTGATACGTTTAGGAACTGCGCATTACTATTTTATTAAAATGATTATCTGCCTCAATGTTTAACAAATATAACCATCTCAAGCCGTGAGTGTCATTCAGAAACGCACCAATGATGTTCTAACACCTGTGGTCAATTAATCATCCTGCTTGTCTTGGTTATGAAAGCCCTTACGACCATGGCGACTCTCTCTCTCTCTCTCTCTCTCTCAACCCCCCCCCCCCCAAAGAAATCGACTAATAAGGGTTCATCAGCTGGTGCAAGCAAGACTTCCCCTGGAGTCATGCGGCGATACTAGTGTACCCTTCTCAGCTGGACTGGCAGGATGTCCGTGCAATTAGAGGCAAATGAGGATGAGTAAGCCTTGAAACAAATCTCATCTGAACCAGAAGGGGTTTGACTTTGTATCTACTTCAGAATAGATAGGTTGTGATGTAACTAAATCGGCCATCTTTAAGGGGCAATTTGGAAACACCCTCTTGCGATGAGAATGGCGTCCAGCATGCCCACATTTCACAATTAGTGAACAACGTGACTGCGTTAACAATTTGGGCACTTGACGTGCCCGCTATCTATTGTTGCTGTTATTGTTTGTTTTTTCTTATCAGACATTTCATAACTTAAAACCTCTTAATTTATTGATACACCACAGGAGACCTCGCCCATCAGTTTCTCGTAAAATAGCCCACTGGGCCAGTTGACTGTGCATTTTACTTGCCCCCAAGAAGTTTTAGTGGCCTGGATTTTAAACATGTATCGACATCAATGTATGTTTCCAAAGTATTAATGGAGGTGATCACAACACTTTTCATGGTCGAATGAACTTACATTCACACATCAAAAGTAAATTTAAAAAAAATTATTACTCACATCTGAAAAGGAAGAAAATATGAGTATTTTAAGCAAGTAGGTTGCACAGTAATTAGTAGCCCACAGGGCAAGTTGAGAAGTGGCGTTTAATGGTTAAAATAAGAGTACAGATAGCTCCCACATGACGTCACAAAGTGTAGGGTCAGCCACCTTTACAGACAATGATAAATCTGTTTTTCAAACAGAAAACTGTGCATTGTGCCTTCTTTTTTTTAAAAGCACATGCAGCATGTTTGAGTTTTAACACATTCCTTGCATGACTGGTCGAGGAACCGCTTCGTTGTGTAGAAAAATTTGAACGTTTAAAGCAGCTCAAAGAAAAAAAACCCCAATTTGCCTGTAAAATTGTTAGCCCGAATTGCCTGTGCATGTCGTGACAGAACGGTCCAACGCATCCGAACTCAAGTTCTTGTGGCTAGGTCATTGGAGTGTTGGTTCGAGTCTTGGACGCGACACTCTGTCGATCAGAAACACCAGAGCTCGAGTCCAAAATGCTCAACCACATCTTTGATGGCAAGGCGATTTTACATTTTCCATTGGAGAATCTTCGAGTTTATGGGGAACTTTTGAATGGGTACTAAGCCCAAGACCAGGGCAACAGAGCCCATGGCCACCATTGCCTCCATGTCATTCCAGGCCCTGGTGTAAGGAAGAAGATTAAGGTGGCATTTGTTGGGAACTGCTATTACTGAAGTTTGTCAGTGTGTATCCCCAAATCAATGTGCAGAGCCTGCTTGCTAGGAAAGAGTACATGGCGCGTTGTGGCCGAGGGGATAAGAGCACCGGACTCACGCTCTGGTGTTTCTGATCAGCAGAGTGTGGGTTTGAGTCCCGGTCGTGACACTTGTGTCCTTAAGCAAGACACTTAACCATGACTGCTTCGTCCTTCAGATTGGATGTAAAGCCGTTGGTCCCGTGTGTTGTGTAACACACGTAAAAGAACCCAATGCAATTATCGAAAAGAGAAGGGGTTTGCCCTGGTGTTCCTGGTTTGATTGGCAACATATTGCGCCACAGCACCTTGTAAACCATTACACAGAGCTACTGTATGTAAAGGAGTAGGTCTCATACCGTAAACGTAGCCCCCAAATACCTTGCAGGAAAATACTTAATGTTGAAGCACCTTGAGTGTCACTGAGTCACAGATATGAGCGCTACATAAGAAGCCACTATATATATATTGAGGTTGTGCAACTTTGTTCCTTTTTCATTTTTGCTTTCCTTACCATTGCCGACTTTAGTCGACCAAGCTAAGGAGTGTACACAATAAAACATTCAAGCCTGAGCACAAAGGCCATTTGTCTGTTTGTTATAAAGCTGTAGTTTTGTCCTTGTTCACCCTCCAAACCCAAAGGAAAAAAATGCATCTTTCCAATGATGATAAAAAAGCGTAAGGTTGCTGTTATACAATCCCTTCAAATTGGAGTGGTAAGATTCAAAATGCCAAACTCCTACGGAGCGCCATATGGTTGTGTACAAAAAAGTGTTTGAGTTTACAGATCGCACTGAGGAAACAAAGACCAAGGACTCAGCCTTTTATTGTCTGATCGCAATGATTTTAAGGATAACATGAAAGGGAATTCAAAAAAGGTTTTGTTTTTTTACTACAATTAGTTATTTTGCTGCAAAACGATTCCTTCAAGGTTGATAGTACAGTTTGTAAAAATGGCCTTTGAACAAAAACTTTCTGCCGTGTAAGAATGTGCGCTTCACACTAGAGCAGTCCAACAATGCAGTCACCAGCAGCAACAACAACAAAATGGTAGCGAGAGTGTTAATTTTGTACATTGTAAACTGTCGGCAAAATGGACTCCAACCACAAAAGTTCTTGACTTGAAAGTAGGGTCACCGCTTGGTTTTTGTCAATGTAAAGCAGACAAAATTAAAAAAGATACCAAAAAAGTCACCTGTGAAAGTGTCAGCTGAATACAGTGTCTGATTGCTGAAAAAAAAACTGTCACGTTTTTTTTCACACGAACGTCCAATCCATTCACTTTCAGTGTGGTGGTAGCGGGTACCAACCGCATCTCTGGCTGCAGCAATCGCGAACGGGCACCAACCCTCATGCATGAATCATTTCTCAGATTCCGATGTTTTTTTTTTATTGATTTCTAATCAAACGGGGGCATTTCAGGCGAAATAAATTCCCAGGACGCTTACTTCCATTACCATCTTTATAACAACTGAGCTAAACCAAGCAATAACTCTTCCTAAAAAAAAAACCCCAAACAAACCCCAAAACAAAACAAACCAATAATAAATTGCTTACCTCTGTGGAAAAAATCCCCTGGAGACCACTAAATTCTACTTTCCCGTCTGTATCTATTCCGGCAAATTCACAGTCGTACCATTTTACCCGGTCTTCCTAAAATTATCACAAGGTGAACAAAATAAAAATAAATATTGAACAAATTAACGAGCGGCTATAAAAAATATATATAATACAAAATTTAATGCGCACCTTTAAAACCAAATTACATGGAAGTGGGTTATGAAATAACCTCTGATTGCATCAAAACAAAATTTACTTTCCTCGCCTTGGCTTTTTTTTCAAGGAGGTTACAAGAAATCCGGGCTTCAGGATAACCTCCGATATTCCCAAGACTCCAACTGATGTAAAAAGTCCCCAATACTGTTGCAAGGTCTGACAACGCTCACTCAATTAATTTCCTCCAATATTCTAATTTTAAACCACTGTTCCTGTTCAGTTCATGTTCTCGTATACTGCAGAAGGTCTTAGTTCCAACCATCAAATAGCCACAAAACAATTAACCAGGGGCTCCAAGGTCAAAATCCGTTTAGTGATCCACTCATTTTTCCGATAGAGTCTCTATGAAAAATCGGACAAAATTCTTAGAAATCTCTCTCACATTCAAATTGTGTCAAATGCCACTGCATTGGAAACCCTTCAACTGCAACTTTTGTGAAAAAAATTCCCAAAGTTTCAACATTTCAAATACATGGTCTGTACATTTTTGTATCTGGAGTTTTTTTTTTTAATTCCTGAATTTTGATGATACTTAATCAAACAGCATTGGATTTGACCTTTGGATTGGCTCAACAAATTCTTCTTCGTATTCTGCAGACCCATTTGTTGTTGATGTTCAAAGACATCACATTCCTATGAATGCTATCAGATGAACAACATTTTTACTCCGTTTTAACGGAAGGTTAGAGATTTGTAATTTTTTCCAGACTTTCATGAGGACTCTATCGATTGAAAAATTAGTGGTTACAAAACTGAGTGTGACATTGAAGCCGCTCTTTAAAATAATTAAAATCAAATCTGGCTGGATCAAAATAAACTGGGTCGAGTTTATCTTCCATCACTGATCCGTAGTGAGCAACTTCGATCATGTTTTTATTATTATATTTTTTTAAATCGTTATATAATGTTTCATTTTAGATTGTTGTTGCGAGTTCAAATGTGGGAAAAAAAAGAGTAAAAAATAATCACATAAAAATGCAGCATTAATTTAGTAAAATCTCTTCTTAATGTAATTTGTTGGAGTGCTCTTGGGTATCCCAAGGTTTTCAAGTCTACAGGGATTGAAGCTCAACATGTTTACTGGACCAGAATGTTATTTTTTTACAAAAACAGAATCTGAAAATGAGAGAAAAAAACAAGTCTGCACAGTTTAATAAATGATTTTTTTTTTTTTTTAATTTGAACAAGACTGAGAAAAGATTTATCTCACTTTTATGGGCAAAAGCTTACTTTGATACTCAACGGCAGAAAGAAATTTATAAGACAACAATTTAACACCATATTTTATTTGTGAAGATATTTGTTCAACTGAAAAACACAATACCGTCAATTATTGAACATCATTTTCGTTTTTGAAGATATTTGTTCAATTGAACAGTTGAAAAAAACACAAGAACGTTAGACTCGTCTCAAGTTTACTGGCTAAACACTAAAATCACTGGCCTCGGGCCAGGGGTCCAGTGTCAAACTCATGCCCTGTACCCCATCACATGGCTATCCCACCTCATGATTACACACATGTAGTTTGTAAAATTTGTGTTAATGTAGTTTGGGATTAACAGTGTTAGGACCCGGTCTTCACTGCTTGGTAATGAGACGGTTGGTGGCTGACTGCTGCTTAATGGATCAAGCCAAAACAGTGGCACAAGTTGCTACAATCCTTTCCCTTGTTTATTTGATTCGATTGCCAAACACGTACAGAAGTTAAACAAACAAACAAACAAACAAACACCCACAGACAAACAAGTATCGCAACTCCCCAGGCCAGGAAAAAACCAACCATTCAGCCGACCTACCAGTTTTTTTTTCAGCATCTGTTTGAGCATGCCCAGTTTGTGAGGAGCGATAGGATTGGGGTCCACAAAATCTTTCTCGAACTCCTCCGGGAGGTTCTTCAGGAAGGACGAGTTTCTTATCATAAATACAGCTGAGGGGTAAACAAGGAAGAACATCTCGTTACTAGAGGTTGAGATACTTGTTACTAGAGATCATAGTTCAATGAAACTGTAAGCCACACGTGTAACAGTTTTGTCTTCTTTTCAACAGAGAAAAATTACACTCAGCAAACTCCGACTACATTTGTATAATGTTTGTTACAACGACTTGCTTAGTCACAAGTTACTGCTTTAGTTTAAGTGCTTTTGGGTCAAACAGAAAACAATTGACCTGCGACCTCCGGATTAACATGCCCGCGCTATACAGCATTTACAGGTTGAATGACTTCTGATTGGCTGAGGTGATCGAGTTTCTATGTATGTTTTGTGTTTATTGTGAAAACCCCCCCCCAAAAAAAAAAAAACCTCAACAACCCCAATTAGAGCCCCAATTAGAATAATCAAGAATCTTTGTGTGAGTTATATTAAACAAATGCCGTGTGCATTTCGTTCGTGCATTGTAGCGGAATATAATCACTCGGTGAAAACTGGCCTTTTAACGACATCACCTCGAGAAATGGAGTCGTCCAGATATCACCTCGTGATTGATATTCTGCGAATATTCTGTAAATGATTTCCTTTTGTGGCATACACAAAACCAAGTAATAAATCACAAAGGAATCTCACTGGGTAGTCTGTTTTAATAATTTTGGGTTGAACCAGGAAAGGTATAAATACAACCAAATGCTTTAAAACAGTACATTTCAACAATCAGAACGAATGTTAAATAACTAAAAAAACCTGAAAAAATGATTTTTTTCAATTTTTCTGTAATGGTGCTTCAGAACTCACAATCATTAAGAATTTCATTTTAAGTAAAATCATCTTAATTTTGTTTTACTTCTTCTTTCATTTTATATGCAAGTGCTTTTTCTACAGTCCTTCAACAATGCTACACTAAAGCACTCACAGTTTGGGTTGTCCGTACGATAAGCTCCATGCAGGATCTCCATCTCGGTGACAGAAAGTCCCGGTATCCAGCGGTACTCTCTAGCCAAAGATTCAGAGACATCATGGTGAGTTGGTATCCATCCACACCTCTCGCTACAAAAATCGGAAAGGAAAAAACAATAAAATACAAATAAATCAGAACATAACGTTCAGGACTTGAGTTTCAAGAGAAAAGGCTGCAATCAGATAAAAGTCTGACGCTTCTCATCCTTAGTGCACTGTAAGGAGCATCGACGTTCACAACGACTCTTTGGGTACATCAGGGCCCAATTTCATAGAGCTGCTTTAGCAGAAAATAATGCTTAACATTTTCCTGCTAAGCAGAAATGAGCAGGATACCAGTCACAAATTGTACACGTGACATGGTAGTTTGGCTGGTAACCTTATTCTGGTAAGCAACATTTTATTGTGCTTAGCAAATTTTTGTGCTTAAGCAGCTCTATGAAATTGGGCCCAGGTTTTTATGCTCTATCACCCTAGAATCAAGTGTATTGTAAATTCTGATTGGCTGAGAGGAGATCACGTGGCCATGTTTAAAAACATGAGTCACAGTGTTTTTAAACATAGCCTGATGAACTTGTGTCAAAAGAGGGTGCTATCAGATGATTGCACGGAGCGCGCAAATTTCACGGCCCAATTTAAGCTGGTAGGTCACATGTAGTTTGTCTTGCCCTAGTTTAAAATTTGCGGGCGATAGTTTGAAACTTAACTGGGCAAGTTCAAAGTTTGAAACTTAGCACGAGGACTTAGTGCTCCATGGATAAATCAAAGCCAAGGTGAGCTGAGGCTAAACTGTCAGATTTGTTCTGAACTTTTAAAGGTTTTTAAAAAAATGTTTATAACCGAAAGGTATAAATTTATGAATGGGAAAAAAAAAAGAGTGGCGACTCAGTCTTGAAGGGTTGTGGCCGTTCAATAAAGAACCTTGCCTCCTGCTTGGTGCTTTATCGCACAGCCATGACCCTGCTGGTTTTAACGTTCAAGACCGTGTCCTACTCTTTTTCTATCCTCATTTTCATTAGTTAGCTGTGAATGCTTGAAAGGCACAAACATAAATTAAATTCTAATATTAAAGGTAGGGTCATTAGGTCATAGATTGTTTTATTTTCTCTTCAATTTAATGCTGATTTATAGGCCAAATTGTCAATAAAGATACGATGCAAGTCACCTGTGTACGTGTCAGCTGAATACAGTGTTTACTTGTTGAGAAAACAGCAAAAGAAACCTGTCATGGTACTTTCATAAAGAATGTCAAACCCATCCACGTTTAAGCTACGTGATGTGGGCACCGACCCAATCTCCAGCCACAGCATTCACAAACGGACACCAGGGAAACTTGAATCCCCAAAGCCCGTCTTGAGTTTTGGAGATTCAAATCTTTTGACATACTTTTATTGATTTCTAATCGACGGAGACATTTCAGAAGAAATCATTTTGCAGCATATTTATCACCGTTACCATTTTTATAACAGGCAGGCGGCAGGCTTTCGGTTGGAAATTAAACAAAATTACCAAAGTAAGACCCTTACTTTAAATTGGAATCAACTGTTGCAAATAAAAAAAAAGCAAATAAATGATGTATTTTCATTAAAAAAGAAAGAAAAAAAAGTGAAATGTCAATAACAATCTACTAAAAATGTCACTTCTACAAAGTCAGAAACACTCGGACAATCCTCTTGAGGTTTGGCGCTTTGCAAAATTCTCAACTTGTGAAAACATAATATTCATCATCCGTCAGGATTACGAGCAGACTCAAGTAGTCTCGTCAGGGTGTCAAGCCCGCCGGGATCTCTCGACGTTAGTGCGCAGGAGCATGTTCAGCGCATGATGCGGATGAGCTCAATTGACTATATAAAAAACCAAACACCGTAATCACTTCAGCATTCCAATTGTACGGAACCTTTTCAATTAGTGAGAAGTTATCTACAGCAGAAGTCAATCGTTGTGGGATTAGAAGGATAAAACAACAACATCTGAACATGAAGCAGCAAGAGAGACAGAAAGAAAGAGAGAGAGAGAGAGAGAGAGAGTCTTGATACTTGAGGAGTCATCAACCCCTTACCTTGTGAGGTTAAGAAAGAACGGCATGACATTGTCCTGGTAGCAGCGGTCAATCTCCCCCAGACACATGCGTAATGTCTCTTCAGATGTGGTGTCTTTTGGAACTCCCTACATAGAGCAAAATGAATTCAAAGCTATTTGATAAAAAAAACCCCAGATAGTTCAGCTGGTAGAGTGCCGGCACGTTGACTCTGAGGTCCTCAGTTCTAATCCTCCTCTTGTAACTTTTTCTTTACTCAACCCCCGAATCATTTCAAAAAATGTGCTCAGTCAGTTGCCCTTGTGGTTTATAACTTGATATTTGAAATAAAAAAGTCGCATTCCCTTAAGATGATCCCGTGGCTGCCGCTTCCCAGGTTGTATCGTAACATTGGGTGTGATCCCTGGCTACACGGCAGCTAAGCTTCTGACTATATTGACAAAATAGGGAGACCGCCAACATAGGGCTAGATAGCTCAGTTGGTAGAGCGCTGGCACATTACACCAGAGGTCATTGGTTCAAATCCCGCTCTAGTAAATTTTTCTTTTTTCAACCCCCAAATCAAGAAATTTAAAAATGTTTAATATTATAATTGGTGATCACAAATCTATTAGTTTGATTCCCGGAGCTCCTTTTTTAAAGTTATACCAGTGTCAATACATTGTACTTCAATGAAATATAAATGTCCGAAATATTTCCGTTAGTCGAAAAATCGGCAACCTGCCGAATCACTGTTCTTTATTCACACCTAGAAAGAGACATTTGAATTCTGAACTTTTTAGATTATAAATTACCAGAGTAAGATGTGAATTTTTAAAAAAACTTACGTAGCAATTTCAAGAAACGAGTTTGTAACGAACAAACACTGGGGTTTCGGCTTTGTTGTCAATGTTGAATTAATGTAACAATTAATTTGACACCTGATGACATCACGATGATGAAAACACGTTTTTCGTACGAACTTTGTTATAAGCAACAAGACGGTACAAAAATTATAACTCTTTTACTTTATGGTTCAGACGATATAAAGTTTTAAATAATTGTAAATAATAAACTACCATACCAATGATAAAGTAATTAATAAGCTATACCGCACAGACCTTGAAATAAATTGTGGTGGGAGAATGCAATGAAATTGTGCGAGAACAAACCGCTACTAATATCCCAAAACACTTCCGTATAAGGTTCGAGGACTCTCCACAAACAAGAGGGCGCTATACAGGTGCACCGTTAACTGTAGAAGCGAAGCAGCGAACCAAAATGAACGGTACAAAGGTCAAAAGATGCCATGCGCGTGGACTATGGGCTGTGTGGGTCTGGCCGTGTGCAGCGTGTTACGATGCCTAGCGTGAGAAGCAATGGCTGTGTGGAGTGATGGCCGTATGCGATGTACAGCGTAAATTACGTGCAATGTACACACACACGACGATCATGCTTTGTTGACGATACGTGTTTTTAAATCGTTAATATCGTCATCAAAGGATTAAAAAATCCTTGATCGAACTACTGCTTGATCTAAGTTAGAACACAGGCTTTCATTTGATGTATTGTTTGTGTCTTTTAAGACTGTAGTTCCTGAGATCGAACGCTAACAAATTTCATGTGTAAATGCTATGAGACTTTTTCGGAAAGAAGAATAATAATAGTGAAAAAAAAATAAAAATCTTGACGAAAACAAAAGTGGTTTCGGCTGATGGCCGAAACCCCAAATAAGTAAGTAAAACAACATGACTATACAACAGGGCTCAAATTTTGGGGAAACATCCACAAGACTGCAGGGCTTGTAGCTCAAAACTTTTACTGGACCAGAATTTATTTTACAAAACCAGAGTCTAAATGAGTTGAACAAACACTCAGAGAAAATCTGTCTCATTTGTCTTATGTGTAGCACTTCGATACTGAAGAGAATTGAAAGATATTTATCAGACTCCTAGTCAAAATTTGTTCACAAAAATATTACACTTTAATGAGGTAGCCTATTATTATTCAATTGGAAAAACACAAGACCACGGGGCTTGTCCGGTTGTGAGTTTACTGGCCCGACGCTAAAATCACTGGCCCCGGGCCTGTGGTCCAGTGTTAATTTCGAGCCCTGCTATACATCATCCCATGTAGGTCAAACTCTGCAACAAGCCGAGATTCTCAAGAAAATACATGTAGGTGCTTTTTTTGTAATGCTCCAATTTCAACGAAAAAAACCCAAACCTATTTCCCTATATTTACATGCAGACAATGTACTCGTTTTTGCTCCACGTCTTATTAAAAACAAATACAGAGCATTTACAACAGCGCACAACTTCTATGAAGTGGTAACTTAAAAAACTGTACTTATTCAGCGTTTGGCCTGATTGACCCGGGAGCATGCATAGTATTCGGAACTTGGTCTTCTTCCTCTCCCCCATATTGTCGAGACTATTTTCTCCAGTTTTCCTGTTTTACTATGTGTGGGACAACATGCTTCCGAGCAACAGTGATTTAGTTTACTTTTGTTGTCCCTGACCCGCATAGTATTGTTTGGTTCTTTTGTTGAGTAGTTTTCTTCTGTCCTTCCCTAGATTAACTTCTTATACTTGCATGCTCCCCTCAAAGAAAATTTGTTCATTGTTCACTATATTTGCCCTCACGCCATCGCCATTTTCTGTATTAGTTAATTCTGTATGTCGTGAGGCTAGGCCTACTGTTTATTTATTTATTTATTTTTTGCTATGTCGTTTCTGTTTCGGTTTTATTGTTCCCTTTTATTGCATTGTATTGTATTTGTTTGTTCTTGTATTGTTGAGGTCAAATAAATAACAATAATAATAAAAAAATGTTAACACAGATTGTTGAACGTTGCCCTGAGATCAACTAAAGGGAGAGTAATGGTTTATAGGAAAAAACCCCGGATCGCCACACAGCAAAACAAATTTAGCTCAAAACCTAGATTCTTGTTCTGATCGCTTATTTCCACCAAATGCTAAATAAGTACGATGTTTCACAGGCGGAAAACTTTACAAGCCTGCGCTATTTTAACAGCAGAGTGACGTCATTCAAGAGCGTAAAGACACTTTTTAAATCCAATGAGATTAACGCTCGCCAGAAGGGGATGTATCGCTTTTTTAATCAAGTCAACCTTGATAATTGCGAATTACCGCCATGCATGGATTCTATAGTCTTAGATTACTAGTAAACCCTAACGACGTGAAAGATTCAAATCTCCTAGTTTTATAAGTTCGTTCGTAGCTGTGGGGAGTTCAATCCTCGAACAATCGTTCAGTGAGTAGGCCCCCCTACTGCTGAATTGTCCGGCAGTTCCCGCTCGCGTAAATATTATAGTTACATCCCTGAAATTTTGATTAAAAGATTCACTTCAGGTAATTATTTCCAAGCGATATTAGCCTAAATTTGCATAAAAAAAAAAAAAATGTTGATCAAAAAATAGTAATAATAATCATATTTTTTCTTTACACTACTAAAAGAAATGAATGAGATTGTGAACATGCTTTTTTCTTTTTTTGTGGTTTGTTGGGAATTGCCAGAGATTGATCAGTAGCAGTGCTCCCTCTTGGCCGAGTGGTTGCTATGGCACCAGGGTTACTAAGCTACAGGGAAGCACGTATGCAGCCTTGCATGTGTGTGCTGTGTGTTTGTGTGTGTGTACTACATCCCCAAGGCCAAACAAAGGTTGTGAGTTTGGGTGAATGATCAAAATTGCTCGAGTGAAGATGGTGACCAAAAGGGAAACAATCCATATGGTCAAACACTGCACTCGTGAACTTGAAAGCAATACATTTATAATTTGAGGCCAGTTATGACAAGAGTGTTTCCTCGAATCCAGCGGATAGACCTATGTGCTGTTGAAGTGTAAATTTGTCAGAGAAGCGGACTTGTTGAAAGGGTTATAAAAGTTTCGAAATTTCAAGCCGATAGCCATTGGTCCATTAGCGAGTCAGATTTGAATAAGGTCTGGTACATTGACTTCCTTTAGCCAGAAAGTGAATGTAAGAATACCACAGACTAAAGACAGTTTGCTGTGTCACGTGGCTCGGGGGCAAGCTTTTGCATCATAGGAGAAAAAGAGACAGCAAACACTCAAACATAATAGACCTTAGGCCGAGTAAAAAAACCCAACATTGTTAGCGTCCCCGCCCGCCTCCTTTTTGGCCGCCGCCTCCTTTTTGGCCGCCGCCTCCTTTTTTTTTTCTTTTTTTTTACCATAAAAAAAAGGGGAAAAAAAAGAAGAAAAAAAAAGACTAAAATGATACAAATCATTTGTTTTGTGCTTTTTTAGTGTACTGAAATAGCACAAAATCTGTGAATAAATATACCTTGGCCAGCCATATTTAGCATGGCGGCCATCTTGGAAAAAATAGCAAAAGATTGGAAAATAGTAAATAGTAGCGCCCTGTCTCCTCCTCTTTTTGAAAAAGTCCGGACATGTTCAATGTCTTGTCCAACATGTTTCTTTTATGTATTGTGTGTTTGAACAGTAGAAAAACAACGGATATTTGAAATTTAAAAAAGAATGTCGGCCATCTTGAAAAAATAAAAAAAATAAATAAAAAGCCCCTGCTCCTTCCTTTTTTTACTCACAGTTTGTTTACCACTTTCAGAAGAAAGGGGAACCATTTTGTCTCAGCACAACTGTCGGGAATGCAGTACCCAGTTACAGCACTCAAGCAAAGTAGTAAATAACCCTAAAAATCATCAGAGTAGGGGGTCTATTCTGGATGAATGTGTGTAGCACATGACTGGGACCAGGCTTTGCGCATCTGGTGGTTGCTATACAAAATCTTGCCCGAACGAATATGGCGTAGAGGTTGTATGTACATGTAGCACCACTGTCTTTAGCCTGGGAATCCAACTTGAGCCTTCACTTGGGATTGTTCAAGTCATTGTAACAGAAATGGTCAAGTTCGCGTTTGGATACTACATTATCAAGGACCCATACAGTTTGACTGCAATACATAGCCCAAACTCTTTCTACATGTAGTTGAAAATGGTTGGACTATATGCTAGTCGGGCCTGGGGTGGGTCTAGAGTAAATTTCATGGTACTAATATTAAAACAGGGGCATTGAATTCAACTGCATCTAGTACTTACCCATCTCAAGTCACACTCAACCAGATGAAGACGTCGCTTCTCACACCACTGTCTTAAATCTGGAAACACCTGATGCGGACAAAAAAACAAAATGAAACGTGGTGGGAATTTAAACATGAAACAGTTCTCTTCTAGTAGGGCGGATAGGGGAAACATTTTGGGGAATTAGACAATGACTTCGATAATACAAGGATGGAGTTGTCATGAGAAAGATATTTGACTATGGACCTTACGATTGTTGATAAACAAACCCCACTGGTTGGCATGGACGGCGAATATTACCAAATCATTCAACCGTGTTAACAGATAATAAAACCCCATTTCAACACTTCTGCAAACTTTCCTATAAAATAAATTACATCCCATGAGGGGTACTAGCTTTGTTTCCAACAAATTAAACTCTATTTTTTGAAAACTTGTGTGACATTAATACGAACTGCGCTACCTGTTTTTGTTTTGCATTTATGGCTTTCCATAGTTGTCCAACCCCTGGTCGAGAAAAAACTTGGGCTGTGACATTGCAATGGAAAGGTCTATAGGGCAATCACAGATTTGTCCTTTAGAACTTAGGCCTATGTTCTAGGCTTGATGGTCCCCCTTTCCAGAGTTGTTCCACAGGGCTAATGCGAACCCTCACAAGTTGCATTTCAGACAAAGCTTCTAGCTCAGTGACAATGACATGTAAAGTACGGATGTTTTCCCAAAAACAATTTCCAGCAAAAAATAAACCCCACTATTCATAGTCAAATACCGATTTATAAACAAATCTTTCCCCTATCTCCACCTCATGAATGCATACAATGTTCATGAATAAAGTCATCAAATTGAGCAAAAATTGGCTCCCCCCAAAAAAAAGAAGACCCCAGAAGCCAAACTAACAAACACATGTAATACAAAGACTTAAAGATGCTAGCGCCAATATGGCCGATTTAACCTGAAAATTTAGATATACATTTTAAAAAGCTATTTCTTTAGATTCATGCTTTCATTTAAGGTATTGCCCCCAAAATGCTGATGATAAATGGTACATGTACAATAGTTATTTAAAAACTAAAAAAGGAAGCGTCCGTGGTACATGCAAAAGTTGTGTGTGTTTTTTTGGTTTGTTTTTTTCATTTTGAAACAGCGTCATCTGTCAAAATTGGTTCAGAGAGAAAATTCATAAAATATATAATAACTATTTATGGCAAAATTAGGCCATGCAACTTTAAAAGTACAGGTATAACTAAAAAAAAAATGACTATAAAATGTCAACAAAATTGATTTTTCAAGGTGCACTTCATTGACATTTGATTCCCCCGTTGTTTATCTTTGTCTGCATTGCAATCAGTTTTTTTTCAAATGGCAAACTTAGTGTTGACTTAATGGGAGTTTCCATATTTCACTGTACAAAAAACACTCATTATTATTTATTTGTTTACTCCACTCCATAAAGCAGGGATTACACCTTAAAGGCAAAGTATTCCTTTGGTTTTTGGAACCGTTTGATTCTTTTAATCCTATAATAGGCAAAAAACTAACCCGTGAAAATTTCATTTCAAAAGGTCATGAAGATGGTAGCTTTTTAGAGATATCGTCAACAAAATCTGGAGCGGTTAGGGGCCTATGTATGCACAGGAAGAAAAATCCGTAATTTAACTGGAACACTCAATCTGAGAAACAAATCATGCTGAAATCCCTCTCTCTTAAACCACATTACTTTGAAGAGCATTGCTCTTCAAAATGTTAATACATTTTCAACAGCTGCAGTGCTTCTTACCAAGTAAGATTTTATGGTCACCAAATTTTTGGAGTAATTAACACTAACCCACCCTACATTGTCTAGTAACAACTGCAACAGGCTAGTAAACACCACTTCTCAACTTCTCAACTTCTCAACTTCTCAACTGCAACAGGCTAGTAAACACCACTTCTCAACTTCTCAACTGCAACAGGCTAGTAAACACCACTTCTCAACTTCTCAACTTCTCAACTGCAACAGGCTAGTAAACACCACTTCTCAACTTCTCAACTTCTCAACTTCTCAACTGCAACAGGCTAGTAAACACCACTTCTCAACTTCTCAACTGCAACAGGCTAGTAAACACCACTTCTCAACTTCTCAACTTCTCAACTGCAACAGGCTAGTAAACACCGCTTCTCAACTTCTCAACTGCAACAGGCTAGTAAACACCACTTCTCAACTTCTCAACTGCAACAGGCTAGTAAACACCACTTCTCAACTTCTCAACTTCTCAACTTCTCAACTGCAACAGGCTAGTAAACACCACTTCTCAACTTCTCAACTGCAACAGGCTAGTAAACACCACTTCTCAACTTCTCAACTGCAACAGGCTAGTAAACACCACTTCTCAACTTCTCAACTTCTCAACTGCAACAGGCTAGTAAACACCACTTCTCAACTTCTCAACTGCAACAGGCTAGTAAACACCACTTCTCAACTTCTCAACTGCAACAGGCTAGTAAACACCACTTCTCAACTTGCCCTGCAGGCTACTACAAACTGTTCAACCTACTTCTTCCTTTTCAGACGTGCGTAATAAATGTTTTAAATGTGTTAATTTATTTTTAAGTGTGTGAATGTACATGTAACCTCATTTGCCTGTAAAACTGGTTGAGATCACTAAGAAAGTAACCATTTACGAAAATACATGTTTTAAATCCAGGCCAGTAAAACTTCCTGGGAGGGGGGGGGGGGGGAAAGTAAAATGCACTTCACAAGCCCAGTGGGCTGCTTTACAAAAACCTTAAGCGCATAGCCTGCAAAGACATTAAGAAAAAAAACCACAAACAGTTATTTATACTGAACAAGACAAAATACGTGTACATAATATTAAATATTAACTTTTTGAGGTTTTCACTGTCTCCGCATGGTGTTTGTATTGTGTAACATTACATTTTCCCTGAGAATTAAATACACAATGCTCAGACTGCGGTCAATCTAATTTGCATATCTTGATCTCAGAGTTTGACCTTGGCAGTGTTTGCTTGCCAGTATGCAAATTGTGCAAACAGTGGCGGGCGACTGTAAAAAACACTTGAACCTGTAGTCAGCTATTTTTAGTCAATATAAACGTGGGGGGTTTGTAGAATTACGGTTGATATACATGTAGATGTAAATGGAAACATTGCTAAGTTTAACAAAATTGACTTCACAGTGACAGTTTGATTCCCCCGTGTGGCTGTTCAATCTTGTCATCCTCGCAGCTCCCCCAAATGCAAGTCCAAATAGTGGCGGGCAAGACGAAACACTTTCATCTGTGGTTCCGCTAAGCCAGTAAATATTTTGTAATCATTCAAAAATAAATGGACTTGGTTTCACGGGGCACTTCAGTGACACTTTCATTCCCCTATGTCGCTGTTTGATCTTGCCATCGCTGCTCCCCCACATGCAAGTCCAAATAGTGGCGGGCAAGACGAAACACTTTCATCTGTGGTTCCGCTAAGCCAGTAAATATTTTGTAATCATTCAAAAATAAATGGACTTGGTTTCACTGTGCACTTCAGTGACATTTTCATTCCCCTATGTCACTGTTTGATCTTGCCATCGCTGCTCCCTCAAATGCAAGTCCAAATAGTGGCGGGCAAGACGAAACACTTTCATCTGTGGTTCCGCTAAGCCAGTAAATATTTTGTAATCATTCAAAAATAAATGGACTTGGTTTCACGGTGCACTTCAGTGACATTTTCATTCCCCTATGTCGCTTGTTTGATCTTGCCATCGCTGCTCCCTCAAATGCAAGTCCAAATAGTGGCAGGCGAGACGAAACACTTTCATCTGTGATTCGGCTTACATGTAGCCAGCAAATATTTTGTGACTGGTCAAAAATAATTAGACTTGGTTTCACGGTGCACTTCAGAGACTTCTTTTGGATTTCCTTGGTGTGTAGTATCTCCCCAAGATACAAGTGAAAACAGTGGCTGGCCAGTCCAAACACTCACCCATGTAGTCCTCCGGGGGCAGTGAATATTGTGTTATTAGTCAAAATAAATGTATTATGGATTGCGGAGCTTTTTCAGGAAGCTTTCAGGAAGCTTTCAGGAAGCCACAAGGTCAAAATATTTACTTGGAAAAAGGTAGCCGAGTTTTACAATTTTTTTTTTACATATTCTTGCAACACGCACACTTTGCATTGATATTCTGTGTTTGTCCACTATGTGGTTTTACCGTGTAGTTTCACATATTTTCGCAGCTACGTGTATCTCTCTCTAAAAATCCCCTTGTTTTTTGTGGTTGAATGTGTTGTTGTTTTTTTGTTTTTTCAAACTTAGGCCCCAATACTTCCTTAGAATTCTAGATCATTAATCATTTGTTTTAAGCTGTTTTGTCTTTCATTTTTATGTAGTGTATATATTGCATGTAACCAGGCCCCCCCCCCAGGGGGAACACTGTAGTGAAAACTGATGGGGGGGAGGGAGTCCCCTGGTTAAATAAAACAACTACATGAACTACTGACTATTAGTGTATTTGTTGGAGGAACAAAAGAAGTTTGGTCAGGAAAAATCCTTGCAAAAATTACAAGCTGATTCTCGAAAATTCTTGCAGACCACTCAAAAGTTGGGTTCACTAGTCCACCAGGGAAGCCTCTGCTAATAGACCGTATGCCTGTATATATTTTGCTACGTGTGGTACATGTTCATCATCACATTGATAGAAACATTTCCTCGTTGCTTCGAGTTTTGAGAATTTTTTTGACAATACAGGTTTTGTTGCTCAAAATATTCACAGACCAATAAATACTTAATTGCAATCTTAATCATTATAACTACTTTTTGTGGTGCATTTATTTTTGCTGAATTTTTCAAGAAAAAAAACTCCCCCACAAAACACTGACTCACTGATTGTTCCGTTTTTGAGTTTACTGGCCCTAAAGCTAACACCACTGGACCCTGACCAGTCAGGCTTCTCCCCAGAGTTTTTTTTCTCGAAACTTAGGGGTGGATTATGTGCCAAAAATTTGCAAGTACGAACAAAGCTTGGCTGAATAGACCCCCTGTAGTGATGACATCAGTGTTTGTTTACTGCACTGCTCAAGTGTTGTCTTCATCAGTATTGGTGTCACTGGAATGTTTTTAGCTGGATGTTTTATGTTTTGGTTTCAAAAGCTCTACTGTTGCAATCTGGGGCATTTTAAAGGCATGGTATTAAGTCCTAGAGAGAAAGTCAGAAAGTAGGAAAAATGATGTAAGCACAAGGGCTGATGTAGGCCTACTTGTTCATCTAGTGTAGGGTTTGGTAGACTTTACAGGCTATTTAATCACAGTTTTTTACGTTTTTTTGTCCCCGAGGGCAAAACATTTGGAAATCAGACTGAAATAGGAAGAACATCATGCCCGATTTTAAATGGTTTTATTTTATGACTTTCATATACAGTGTAATTTGATTGCAGCTTGCGCAAATCAGCCAGATACGCCAGATTGTGTACGGGAAGAAAACTTGCCAGTGGACCAGTGTGCATTTCCAGTCCTGCTTTTTGCTAGATAAGTTCTACTTGGTACTACAGACTGCTGCAGAGTCCATACCTTCTAGGGCTAGCATTGGGTGAGTGGGTTTCTTCGGCTGGTATTATCAGGAAACCTAAAAGCTTGTGTAATCGCAGACTTAGTCTGGCAAGGGTCAGCTAGGCAGGAGAGTGTACCTATAGTAACAGGGTGAAGTCACACTCCGACTCAAGTCTTGAGCACATTCATACACACCTCTTTAACAAGTATTTCTCTCTCAGCGTGGAAATCTTTGAATGTGGACGAGACAAAGATGCGTACTGTCTTCCATCCGGAACGCTTGATCACCAACGTCTTCTTGGATTTCTTCCCATCTACTGTCTTGGACACCTTATCCCAGGTCTCCTCGACCAGGTACTTGTAGTCCGAGGGTCCAGACGGGACGAGCATCGACTTGGAGCCGCCACAACCCATGACTCAACGATTTTTTGTTTCGAGAAGATGACGTCAGAGAGCAGTATTCAACATTCCGAATGATCTGGATTCACAAAATGGCAAATAGTTTTGGGTAGGTTTGACAAAATACAAAGAACCGGCATAGAAATGCCCCCCCCCCAAAAAAAAATAAAAAATAAAAAATTATAAATAAAATAAAATGATAAAAATAAAAATAATGATCCTGAGAAAGGTCACTTAAGGCTACAAGATGTAGCCTGACTCTACCAGTTACCGGCACAAAGGAAAATGTTATCTTTCCTTTGTATGCTGTGATAAGATGTGTCTGGTTTTAGCCTCCATCGATAGGTCACCAACGAACTGTGGTGGTTAGCTATGCAGACTTTAACTGTGTAGGCATAAACCAACTGGTTGACAACCAGACTGCTTGCTTTCATTAGTGGCTCAGGTGTGCTGTTTAGCTTGTTTATTTAATTAAATAACTGGAATGAGTGATTGTGATTATTGTATTTACAATTGAACCGACGCCTACACTTCAAAACACAGTTGTGTGGGTATGTTAATATCGACTGCGGATTGTATTTTGTTTTTCTGCACAGAAGTTGGAGAATTGCATGAAGTTTGGTCTCACTTTTATTTATAATAAAAAGTAAAAAATACAGTTACCCATGATCGTACGCAACCCTCCCTCTCTGATACCTAGGCTCAGTCCTTTTATCAAGTCAGTTTTAAAGTTACTTGGTTCTTTTCGCTTTATGCAGTTAACCTCTTACATTTATTTGTTCATAAATAATTTACTTTCCCATTGAAATACTTAGTGCTGTATTTGATTGAGAACTGAAAATACCCAAAGAATAACATTTCCAACTTGTCTCTGACCTTCCTCCAGTTTTGTAAGTTATCGTAGCTATGATAACATTTGTAACCCTCCATCCTCCCGACAGTCACAACTAAAGTTATTGCTAAAGTAACACTAACTTTATTAATAGGGAAGCTGTGTCATCAGCAAACATTAATAATACAATTACAATAACTGTCTAAACATAAATAAAGGTGTGGCTATCAAAGTGATCATTTTGACAATTCAAGTTAACATTTATTTCTTTGATAATTTGGGTTTGAACAAAGAAAAATTGACGGGAACGGGACTTGAACCAACGACCTCCGGATTAACGTACCGGCGCTCTACCAACTGAGCTATCCAGCCCTATGTTGGCGGTCTCCCTATTAGTCAATATCTTTGTTCGGGGGTGCCAGTCCGGAGGTCGTTGGTTCAAGTCCCGCTCCAGTCAATTTTTCTTTGTTCAAACCCAAATTATTAAAAAAGTTACCCAGTCAGTTTCCCTTGTGGTTTATTACTTGATATTTATTTCTTTGCATACACTTGAAGCAAAGTTGACTTAAAAACATTTGAAGCTGTTTTTGCACTAGGGTGACTGAGTGATAGACATTGACATTTCAACAAAAAAAAGGAGTACAGCGCACCAGTTCTGGGTCTACATCATACTAGTATAATTCATAGCGCTGACAAACGTGCAATTGTCAGCACCAAGATTCTTTATGACATTACACCAAGTAACTGGGGCGTTGTACTCCTCTTTTTCAAGTCTTGACTTTGACAGTCTTACTGTCACTAGCGCCCCAGGCAAACGTTTTGGAAGTGGATGGTTAGAAAAACATAGCGAATTGCCGAAACAAAGTTAAACACATAAGTTTGCCTGGGGCGCTTTGTAGCCCTGGTAGGACGTCAGTGCCACTGCACTGACGTCCTGGATATAAAGCTTCTCTACAATGCGAACCAATTTTTGACTAATGTTTTTTTATATTTTTACCTGATTTAAGAAGCTGAAATTCTCTTGTTATATTCTTCATGGCCATAACTACACTTTTGATGCATCAAAAAATAACAAATATATTCATGGATGATATTATTCCAGAAAATAAATCGCACATCCACGCTAACGTTTTAAACATCGTGTACCGATTGACGAGTAAGCACGTGTGCGCATGTGCGAAATGCATAGCGGTTCCATCGACTTCCGGGTCAACGCACCTTGTAGCGCGAACGAATGTAGTCTAGGTGCAAGACTTTGTGTGACGAACTTGCTATGGGCGCGCTTGCGTGTGAGTATTCATAAACGGAGTCTGAACAGAAAGTTACAGAGGAGACGTCAATTTCCATTTTATTTTCGCAAATAATGTCATCCAAGGATAAAATCAACGATTCTAAGCCCATCAGGCTGATAGTTCAGGGCACCAGGAATATGTGAGTAAAGCTTCAGCTTCACCAATAAGGTAAAAATATTGTAAAATGTTGGTATAAAATTTTCGCATTGCTACGGTAGGCTTATACCCTGGACTCCGTCGCGTTGTATGCAACGGAGGAGTCCAACCTGGGCTAGGGCGCTTTGTAGAAGAGTACAGCACCCCATTTACTGGATCTAGATAGGGTAAACGAATGTTTGGAGACAATTCTGGCAAAAACAAAACAAAAACAACAACAACCCAAAGCCTAAAAACGTGGGCCTAGGGGCCAAGAAGCGGAGGGAGTTTTGCATATTGAGTATTTTAATGTATTGGCACTATGACTATTTGAAGGGCTGAAAAAATTGAATAAATAAGTTGTATATTATTAGCCTAAACAAAGTACATTTGTATGTTAATTGTACTATATGACTGAATGATTGATAATGATAGTATACGGCAGGGAGTACTGCGTCAGTTCTCATATCACAATCACATTCACACGAGACGAGGAGTGAAAATGTCGGTAACTTGGCCTAAAACCATTCATTTTTAGTGTTGCATTTTCTTACAGTAAGTAATAATTAAGGTGATAACCCAAATTTATAGAAAGTTAACTCCAATATCTGTAAAGAGCAGTATTTTGTGTTGCCAGAATATTTACTTTACCTTTCGGTTCGGCCACAATCAATAGTTGCACTAAAAAATGGCACTCTCGTATAACACAGTAACTAACTACACACTACAAATGCATTTGCAGCTAGTTATATGCGAGCGACACTTCGTTTGTGTGTGGTGAATGGCATTTTAGTCAGACTGCAGATAAATCAGTACCTGCCACACTTTGAACTATGGGTACCAGACTTATCTTGGCGCCCCCTACGCGAGAACTGGTCTTATGTGCGTCGGTTCCCATGGTTACGATATAAACGCAATAGTTCCCCAATTGATTGGTTTCCCCCCACTGGTGCACATACATGTAGCATGGCATGAAAGACTACCGATGGGCATTCACGATAGGACACTATCTGCAATTAGGACGAGATTAGTGAAGACAGTGTGGGGCCGCGCACATGGAAAAAAAGTAACTGCGTTTTTAGACCGTAATGTTCACAATTTCATCTAGTGCCGGCAGCTCCAAAACTACACTGGTAAAATTTTAGGGTTAGCATCCACTTGTGCCACAAGTGGGTGCACCATTTTGTTGGGGGCACTTTCGGTTTATTAAAACTGTACTTTCTGTTTGCATTTCTCTGCAACAATTAAAGCCACTTTCTCCATAACCCACTCACCACACCAATTTTACAACATTGGGGGGTTTGCCACCGACAAGCATTGCGGTTGCTGACCCTTATTTCTTCTTCTTCCATACCCATTTCCCCCTTCTTCTTCTTCTTCTTCTCCTTCTGCTTGTTATTGATATTTACATGTGTAACAAAATTACTTATTTTATCAATGCATTCAGTTAAAGAGTTCGTAAGTCATGTTAAACCGTTCCAAGAATATTGTAGGCCTATTGTTCTTTTGTGTCTTTTGTTTGTCTTTCTTCTATCTCTTATGACCGCTTTGCCAGTTTATAGTTTAAACTTCTTACTTAGGCAGGGTTAGAGGCGTCTGTCTCCTGAAAAGATAAAAACATCACTGATGCCAACAGGGATAGGCCTATGTAATCAGTAACTTTTAGTTCTCTGTTGGTGGGACAGACGTATCCCCATACTGTGGTTTTGGCACTGCCATAGCCTGGTGACCAGAGTCTTGTTTCTTTATCTATTTATTCCCATCTGTGCATTAAAAAAAAAAAAAAAATGTGTTATGCACTTTTGATCAATTTTGTATCAGGGGCACAATATAAATGTTAATTATTACTATCGTTATTACTAATAGTATTAATTATTTCTATTATCACACTGTAAACCACAAGGGAAACGGACTGGGTAAACATTTTAAAACAACTTGGGGTTGCACAATATTGTAACGTGACCCTCCTCTGATGCCCTAAGCCTGCGGAGTGGGAAAAAAAGAGAGATAACAACTCTTCTGAGAGAAAACAAACTATGGGAAAACCCCACTTATACATTATACAATAGCTGTGATTTTGATAACTTCGTTGAAACAACAGAAGATGACCATTAAATATTTGTTCTTCTTCGTGAATGTTTTAACAGATTCATCCTATATTTGAACCAAATACGATGGGTACTTCTTAGTGACTCCGATACTTCCAGAGTTTACTTGGTACAATGGCTAGGAGACATTATATTAATGAGATTTAATAAAATTATAATCATTTACCAATTATATATTATGGAATCAAGCCTGTCGGAGCGCAGATGGCCAGTGCATGGCCAAGCACCTCATTTTATACTACCCGTTTGCTCCTGTCTTCATCCACGTATGGCGGAGTGATATCTAACGAAAACTACACTGAGTCGTTCTAATTCGCCCAGTTCAACCGCATGAAATAACATTATCAGCCCTCTTGTTATATTATTACTTTTATATATAATATATAATATATTTAAATAGTTTGGGTTTGAACAAAGAAAAATTGACTGGAGCGGGACTTGAACCAACGACCTCCGGATTAACGTACCGGCGCTCTACCAACTGGGCTATCCAGCCCTATGTTGGCGGTCTCCCTATTAGTCAATATCTTTGTTCGGGGTGCCAGTCAGAAGCCATACAACCGTTAACTGCCGTGCAGCCAGGGATCACACCCACGTTTACGATTCAACCTGGGAAGCGGCAGCCACGGGATCACCTTAAGGGGATGCGACTTTTTTATATTAAATATCAAGTCATGAACCACAAGGGAAACTGACTGGGAAATTTTATTTAAATAGTTTGGGTTTGAACAAAGAAAAATTGACTGGAGCGGGACTTGAACCAACGACCTCCGGATTAGCGCTCTACCAACTGAGCTATCCAGCCCTATGTTGGCGGTCTCCCTATTAGTCAATATCTTTGTTCGGGGTGCCAGTCAGAAGCCATACATAATTTATAATAGCCATATATAATATATAATATATGATTGGCTATATTTTCCCGCTTTTTTTCTGGATACTCTCCCTTAATCCTTTGCTCCTCTTTTTGCTATAAATGGATATGTTTGTGTTTGTTCTTGTTTATGCCTCTGACGAAGGTCCGGATTGGATCGAAAGCTAAGGCCATCTCCCCTACTAACTTTATATATTATAGTAGGGGAGATGGCCTTAGCTTTCGATCCAATCCGGACCTTCGTCAGAGGCATAAACAGGAACAAACACAAACATATCCATTTATAGCAAAAAGAGGAGCAAAGGATTAAGGGAGAGTATCCAGAAAAAAAGCGGGAAAATATAGCCAATCAGAGTTGTAAATAAACTGGCTAAGAACCAATAAGAGGGAAGAAGTGAGAACAAAGGATGGTCAGTGTGAAAGGCTGGATCACTGGACCATAAAGGTGGTACCGCATTGTAGGCATAACAATGCGGGAAGCATGAAAGGGTAAGATTAGAGGGCAAGCCACGTAAGAAAATGCAACTAACAATAGGAGGCAAGATCAAAGTAATTATAGAATAAAAGAATCAGTGTAAGAGGTTAAAACCAAGCAAGAGGAACCTGCAGAGAGAGCAGGTTATTAATTCCTCTGCAGAGGGAATAGGTTATAGACAGGTTGATTTTTAAAGAGAGAGAGAAAAGTGTAGGGAACATGTAAATGACAATAACTGATTTGTTGTGTGTTTTAATGTTAAAGGTGTGTTTTTATGTAAAAGGCCAAAGAAATTTCCCATACAGGGACAATAAAGTTTTATTGTATTGTATTGTATTGTATTGTACCAATGAAGTAAGCGAGAGAAAAAGCGTAAAAATAGACTAGTGGAGAGAACTTGTTATTTACAGTTATTGTATTTATTTTATATCGAAGAAAAAAACAAGCAAAGGTGGAAGGAGTGTGATGGGAATTTATTTAACACCAGTGTTTACGTTGAGTCCAAAGGGTTGGACTGTCTTGAGTTGGTGAATCCAGTGTGATTCTCTGAGTTTGCGGTGTGTGTCGTCACCATTGCAAGCCTCAATCACGATGAGTTCAACATCTTTGACGCTGTGATTAAGGCTGTTGAAGTGGATGGAGACGGGGTACAGTTTCTTGGTCTTTATGGAAGAGACATGGTTCGCAAAGCGAAGACTGAGTTTGGTCTTAGTCTCTCCCACATACTGTAGTCCACATCTTTTACAAGATATAACATAGACCACATTGGGTGTGCTACATAGGGAGTCGGTCTTGATATTGTAAGAAGAGCCAGTGCTATGACTCTTCACTTTAAGTGCAGGTTTGATGTAGAGACAGGTTCTACATTTAGAGCGGGTACACTTGTGACAACCCTGTATCTCTGTTAGTGGTGGTGTTTGGCCTGTACCTGGGGGGAGTTTGGCCCTGACTAGAATGTCTCCCAGGTTTTTAAGGCGGCGGAAAGCAACCATGGGGTTATCAGGGATATCCATTCTACCATTGAGGATTGAAGAGTGTTTGGGTAGTTTAGGGTGGTAGGTGGTGACCAGGGCAACTCTATTGGTCGGGACTTTTCTGGACCCCTTGTTGGCCAAAAGAGTGTGGCGTGGTATACTGAGGGCCTTGTTGATGGCAAGTTGAACCCTGCGTTCGCTGTGACCTCTAGAAACAAGGTGTTTCCTGAGGTCCGATGAGCGCCTTTTGTATAGGGTATCTGTGGAGCAGATACGTCTTATGCGCAAGGCCTGACTGTAAGCTATTATTGCCTTCTTACAGTGACTGGGGTGGCAACTGTTAGAGAGAAGGTACTAGTGGGTGTCAGTGGGTTTGCTGTATACATCCGTAGCAATGCCGCTAGGGGATTTACTGATAGTTACATCTAGAAAGTTAACACTTGTTAGAGAGTATTCAGTAGTGAACTTTATGGTTGGGTGGAATGAGTTTATATGGTCGATAAACTCAACCAAGCTGTCTTGACTACCACACCAGATAGAGAAAATATCATCAATAAATCTCCACCAAACTAGTGGGCGGCAGAGGACAGAAGTTTTTCCTCTAAGTCAGACATGAAAATGTTGGCATATGAGGGCGCCATTTTTGTACCCATGGCGGTACCCTGTATCTGTAGAAAATGCCTGTCAGTGAATGAAAAGTTGTTCTTAGTGAGAATATGGCTGATGAGTTCCTTAACATGTATCACTGAGGGGCGGGATTGTTTGTTGCCCCTGAGGGCCGAGACACATGCACTTATGCCTTCATTATGGGGTATGTTAGTATACAGTGATGAAACATCTAAAGTAACCAAAAAAGCAGAGTCAGGTATTTGATGTTTGACATCCTCTAGCTTATAGAGGAAGTCTGTGGTGTCCTTTATGAAGGAAGGGATGCCGGAGACTAGGGGGTTGAGAAAGCTATCTACAAACTCAGAAATGCGCTCTGTAGGGCTACCATTACCAGATACAATGGGTCGGCCTGGGTTGTTGGGCATGTGTATCTTAGGTAGAAGGTAGAAGCGTGCTGTACGGGGGTCCTGTGGAAGGAGATAGTTGAAGGTATCTTTGTCGATACCGTTGGCATTGTGCATTCTAACCAAGGTGTCACTGATTTGTTTGGAAAATAATTGAGTAGGGTCAGTGTCACATTCAATATAATGATCAGTGTTGCTGAGTTGTCTGAGGCCCTCAGCTATGTAGTCATGTGTGTTCATGACTACAACTGCGGACCCCTTGTCAGCACGTTTAATCACTGTCTGGTGATTGGCGGAGCTGTGTTAGAGCGTGACGTTCATCTTGGGGGAGGTTGTTTGGTGCCAAGGTGTTAAGGACCTTAAGAACCTCGGAGCTGACTGAATTGATGTAGGTATCAAGAGCCACATCTCGGTTCTTAGGGGGTACCCAACGACTATTCTCCCTGAAGCGGTTGCGGGTGGGTTGGACGTCCACAGATGACTCGTCATCTGTGGAGGGCTCTACATGAAAATATTCACGTAGGCGTAACCTACGGTTGAATTGGGCCATGTCTTGTTGAAAAGACAATTGGTCCGGTTCTCTGGGTGTGGGGCAAAATTTAAGACCCCTTGAGAGGAGTTTAACCTGTGGGTTGGTTAGAACTTTGTCAGATAGGTTAACTACTGTACGTGGTAATATATAATATATAATATATAAAATTAGTAGGGGAGATGGCCTTAGCTTTCGATCCAGACGGGACCTTCGTATATATGTATAATATATAATATATAATATATATTAAAATTAGTAGGGGAGATGGCCTTAGCTTTCGATCCAATCCGGACCTTCGTATATATATTATTATTATTTTAATATAAGATATCCTGACGTGAGTGTGAAAACAGCTACAATGTCTGCGTGTAAATGGAAAAACAGTTTTAAAAACATTGAAACTATCACGTTATAACTTTTAAATTTATTATTATTATTATTTTTAATGATGGAGGCACGGGGGGCACGGACATCAATTGGGGGGGGGGCACACGTGTTCCCTTAGTTCTCTCCAGAAGCTTCTTTGGATTTCTCTCTCTTTCCGCATTAATTGATCAGAATAAGACAGAAGCTAAACATGTTTTAGGCTTTTACATATGATTTGTTACATTTAAAAATAAAAATAAAAGTATCACAAAAGGTCCAGAACAGAATGGTCAAATTACGCTTAAATCTCTGTTCAAGGCAGGCATCAACTTGCCATGGACGAGACGAAACCTCAAAACTCTTCGCAATCAGACAATATCATGTTAAAAGTTGCTCGCCCTGGTTCTTCGACACCATACTTGAAAATTTATCCTGATTTAAGTTTCGTAACCATCCTTTTTTGTAACCACCCCCCCCCTATTGCGGTCGCCGTAATCAGTGCGCTCAATGACGACTTCCAAGGCCCGTGTAATGCTAAATAGAATTATCCATTATTTTCCTTGAGCACTGAGCTCGTGAACGGAACCGCAGTTTAATGGAAACCATAATTGAATTACCGGCTAGCTGGAGCTGCAGGCAGATGTTCCTTTGGACTATTATTGCGGTAACCCCATTTCGAGTGATCTGACCAGATACTTATATCAGTCAATTTATCCCCGCTTGTACTTATCGGAAGGTGACAGCTTCGTCAGAGTTATTGAGGCAGAGGGAGAGCAATTTTGTCAGCAGGGGGGCAAGGACGGGAAAGTAGCCCGAAATATCGCGTCCGATTTGTTTGTCCGATTTGACTCGAAAACTGAGATGTAAATTTGTGTTTCACACTCTGGCTGTGTGCAAATTTCCATGCCTGTATAATCATCAAAGGCACAACCCCAAGACACTTGGGTTTCAACACATGACAGAAGAACTTTGACTTTGAACAAATCCTTATCATTTGAAGGGTTATGCATTACATTGGCGATGTTCACAGGCTTGGCCGTGGTTCAGTCATGGTAGAAAACTTCACTTGAAATAGTTGCGCCTGAACTGTTCATGATTATGAATTGCACTACTCAATAAATCAGATTCAGCAACTATTTAGGCGACAATACATATAAGTCATTGTGAAATCAGATGTTAGCTTGGCCGGATTCGAACCCACAACCTTGCGATTGCAAGTCATGCAGTCTAACCACTGGTTAACGCTGACGATGAGAGACGTCATGATCCAAATCTGTTTCAAACAGATGTCTAAAGAGTCTTTCACAACTAACTTGTGCAATTCATAATCAATTCATGGACGTTAAACTGATGTTTCAATGTTCAAAGTTCATTTAATTAGTATTATTAATAGGGAGACCGCCAACATAGGGCTGGATAGCTCAGTTGGTAGAGCGCCGGTACGTTAATCCGGAGGTCGTTGGTTCAAGTCCCGCTCCAGTCAATTTGTCTTTGTTCAAACCCAAATTAATAAAAACAAATTACCCAGTCAGTTTCCCTTGTGGTTTATTACTTGATATTTAGTATAAAAAAGGATAAATAAACTAACTAATTAACTAACTAACTGAATAACTAAATAAATAAAACATAAAGGAAATATCAATTAAAACAAAATCAATACGAAAATACGTCAACAAGTTAGATTTCAAGAACTAGATGCAAACAAATCGACACTGCAGAGGTTTCCAATTTAGAAGCAGAGATTGTGGGAGAGATTGGCTGTTGCCAGCTTGGCGAATTACACTTCCATTGGAGTTGCCTCCTCAGCTTACAATATCACATTCGTCATCGGAAACGTCTCCTTCAGAAATAAGAATGGCTAACGATGAAAGGTAATTATTTTACGATTCTCAAGTTTCGATGCGAAACCTTGTAATAAATAAATAAACATTGTACATGAATAAATACATGAATAAAGAAATAACCAAAACAATCGCGACGAATAAACAATTTTGTTATTATTCTGATTGAAATAAATAAAGTCAATGTTTAGGCGATTCTGATTAGGAACCATGGTACATCAACAGTTTGTGAATTTCGTTATCACACCAACAAAGGTAACAAGGGGGTTCAAGTTTTAAGATACCCATCAGGGACATCAGCTGAGCACACACAGTTTTTTACTACAAGCCTGAAAACTAAACTGCAACATTTCAAAACTTAGTGAGGGCGCTGTTTGGGGTTTGTGACGTCATACGCAAGGGATTGCATACAACAGTCTGACGTGCATACAGTGCCAAAATGTTCCCTCATCGAATGAGCAAGTATTTTATATTTGCGGTGAGATAAAACCCAATAACAAACGTTATGTTTATCAAACAGCCCCCAGCGCAAAACTGAATGGACCTTCCTTTATTTTGTTTATGGTTTGCATTGCTTTCACCCTACATTGGTAGGCCAATGGATTGGGAAGTACCCCCCCCCCCACGGAAACTTGTAAGTTGATTTATAGGAGTTTACAAAGTGATACTCCGATAAACACAAATACATCCCTTTCACATTTTTTTCACCCCCTCAAATTGTTCACTTGTTCTTATTGTTTTAGTTGTTGTTGTTGTATTAGTTTGCTTAGACCTACAGCTTTTTCAAAATTATGTTTGCAAAGTATGGTATCAAAGCCCTGAACATTTTATGATGTACATGATGTACGTACAGTGGTTCATGTTTTATGATTTCAATGAAGGTTTTATTCCAACTGTATATGTTTTCTTCACAGTACTGATCATTGCAGAACTTTATGCAATCCAACCTAATAGTAGTATAGACTGTACCGTTTGCATCATGCGTCTGCCCTCAACGTCAGGGGATTACCCATGCCACTCAAACGATGTGCAAGAAGTCTGGTGTAATCTTTCCCATAGAATAGGTCAAACTGTACCCCAAACTACCACTATATAATAGATCAACCTACCGATACCTCATTTCCGGTACACTTTGACCTCATGGCCCTTTGGGTGAAAGGTCAAAGTGTATAGAGAGTCTTTCTACTAAAATAGGGGAAACTCCGCCCCCAAACACAAAAACACAAAAAACAACAACACATAATTAAATAAAGAAATAAAGAAACAAAGGAATCATGTTTATATTATGTTTGTTTGCTCATTTTGCGAAAACGCTTGTCGCAAAAACAAACAAACAAACGAAAGTAACAATCGGTAGTAACCTCCAGCTCCGCTACCCTGATTTAATTGGCTATCGATTTCGAGACGCTGAGACGCACGACTTAGAATTTACATTGATTAGAATTATCCACCAATTGGCATGCGTCACAATGAAAATTGAAGGACGGTTCCAAGTGAAGAGGCAGAACCACTTGAATACGGTTGCACGAAAGTGGAATTGGCGTTCATTTGCCGGAATATGATTGGGAAAACCTATAAAATCTTCCGACCGTATTTCAGACAGACATATTTTTTCTAAATGATTGATACTTGTAATGTAAACATTATAAGCAGTGATCTTCGTAGATTAAAACTAGCAAGTTCCTTCGACAATAAACAACCCCTGTAAATGTTCAATTGAAAGACTTGTTTATCTGTTCGGATATTTACTTTCATATACGCTGTGTTGAACGTGCGAGATTCTTCATGATTATAAACGAAAGAAAGACGGGAAAACAACCTATAGGTAAAAAGGTTTGTGTTATCACAACCCTCTGATCACCGTAAGTAATAAAAACATTCAACTCCTGAAGACCTTCTCTCTTAATGGTGATTTCCCCAAAGGTCAGAAAAGAAGCAATCCCAAGACGGAGAAAGTTCAATCTCTTACTGTTACGCATCTGATGTACTTCTGGTGAGTAATCACAGAGATAGAGTGGGTAGCTTTCGCAGGTGTACAAGGGGAATTATCTAAACGCAGAACGACTTCATGCCCTAAAAGAAGATTATTCAACTCATTCACACTGTCAGCGCAGACGAAATGGAAAGGCGCAGACGAAATGGAAAGGCACCTCTGGCCATACTCCCAAACAACCAAAATTGGTTTGTATTATGACCTCTGTATCAAGATATGGAATATAGACTAGATACTGAGTAGAGAATTCTGACAGGTGTAATTGGTTGCGTGAATCCAATACGAACACGGAATGTTCTATTTCTACGAGAGGGGTTCCCGAAAGCCTATATCTTCTAAAATACACTTGAAAAGTCTACATATCACCGAGATCAATTAATAATAAAGTAAAATGTATCCATTTCGTACCAGTTTATGTGATATTTAAGAAAGGGTGTTTTAGTATACTTTTTTTCTGTTGACAAACACACATTTATACATATTTTAAAAACATTTTTCATATTTCCCTCCCCTGCGATGGATTGTAATAAGACATCGAATTCCAAAAAAGCAGCGACAATTCTCGCTCTGCGTCAACAGTCAGCTCATGTCAAACAAGCAGTGAACACGAGGCAAGACTGTCAAATCTGAGATATTCACGGGATACCGTGTTCTTCAAACCAAAACCCCCCAAGCCCTCTAAGTAAAAGACCATTCATTAGACAACAGTCCCCAGAGAAGTAGATGGTGGTTGCTGACAGCAAGATGTGTCTCTCTCACAGTATCGCGACGAGCCGGACTCTGGTAGCCGTGTTGATCGCGGCCGCGCTCTCGGGGCTGGCGACCCCCACGTGCCACGCCGCCAAGATACCACTGCCGATTATGATGATCAACCCAGGCGGGTCCTGGATCGGGATTGACCGTGCAATGGAGCTAGCTAGGGATGACATCAACCGCCAAGACGGTATACTGGATGACTACGAACTTCAACTGATCGCCAACTATTCAAACGTAAGTGTTATATAATACTGATCCATAGTAATAGTTATGGAGAAGTATTTACAACAATTATTATTATTATACATTTCTGGTAGGATGCCTCATAAGTGAATCACTGTAGCTCGCAAGTCTGAGGAAACCTGTAGACAAGGCTGGTTGTTAAAATATAAACCAGAAACACCCCTACTATTCCACGATACGTGTTATGGGTTCTTTAATGTGCACTTGACAAATCCTAGTACACGCGGAACCTACGGCTTAATGTTCCATCCGAATGACATAGCAATTCTGGTATCTTAAAATGATCTTGCTCACGAGCGACACGTGCCACAACAGGGTATACGAAGCCACAATCGACTGATCTGACACACCAGAGCTTGAGTCCGGTGCTCTCAACCGCTGGGCCATGCCAATGAACAAGAAAGGAATTCAACAAACTGTGGATCTGGCCGAATTTACCCGTACACACATTATTGGCTTTGCACATAAAGTATTGCTTAGAAGGAAATGGCTGAAAAGCTTGTGCTTTGCATTGCTAAGCAATGTTTCCGCAAAATGCAAGGACACATGGATCGGTAACTGTAGAAAGAAATGACCAGTTTCCATTTGGAGCTCACTGATTATAAAGTTCATAATTATTACAGTACCAGTTTTCAGGGAAATTGAATCGCGGATGAGGAATTGTCTGAAATAATTTAAAATAGCATTTGAAAATTACCTCAAAAATCTTTCACGTGGTAGTAACAAACAAATTATACCTAAAAAGCATAAAACCTTTTGGTGCTGCTTTCACTGACCTGAACAAATACAACTTGTTCACGGGTTGGTAATGTATGGTGTGTTTATTGAAAACATACCCTTACCGTAACTTTGGCGTAGTTCCACTTTAAGCCACGCCCACTTCATACAAACTTGCTCCACCAATTACCAGAAGCCAATAGGAAATGCACTGAGAAAGTGTATCTTTGAAAGTTAATGTACATTCAAAAAATCGTTGTATGGATTTGCCTTCAAATAGTGTTTTACAGAGTCTCATATTCTAGTCAAAATTATCAGTTTTTGTCCAAAGAAATGCCTTTAAAAAATGAAATTGGTGATTTCTGGTAAAAGAAATTACACACATAAACGTAATGTCAGCTTTGGAGCATGGGAGTAGCCAAGACCTGCGTACAGATGCGCGCGCATGAGGCGTATCAACTTACCAACAGAATAATCATGCTCGTAAGTGTGACCTTATTCCACTATAAGCCACGCCCACTTCAAACAATCTGGCTGAAACGATTACCAGAATAGACCTTATGCATTGACGTCATCCAGCCGCCATCTTAGAGGTAAAACGATGACGCAACAATCGAAACGCACAGATTTTTACGCGCGGCGCACAGGATTGGCCAATGAACAACCTCCTTTTGACCTCTAGGCGAGGGCGCCCTACTGAAATGACGTCATGTGCATAAGGTCTATTCCATAGAACATGCAAGTTGAGCTAGTTTGTGTAAGACAGTTAATGTAATAATATTAAAAGATTGATACCTGAGCTTGGTCTTTTTTACATGCGTTCTGCAAAGACTCGAGGTCTTCTCATAATTACAAGTTTCTGTCATTAGAAATGCCATTGAACGATGAAAAATGGGTACATTATGGTAAAATTATTACACACAAAGTGTAACGAACGGAGCCGGAAGTAGTGAAAACGGTGTGCGTGCAGCAGATGCGCGCGTGTGATGCACTAGTGACGTACCAACCGGATAGAAGAATGGAATTGATTAACTTCTCCGGAAATCACTATATATTATTTCTAATAATATTATTTCTACACTAACCTCACGAAGTCTGACCCTGTGTGGGAGCTCTCGGTTGCCATGATCCACGTCATTGTGATATCCCATAATTAACCATTGAACTTGTCAGATACTTCTTAAAAGGTGCACATTGCCCTCACACATCTCTCAAATGTTGCTGCTTGGAATTCCTGCTTATCCTTTTCAAGAGTTGCTCTTGCACGAAAACACCTAAAGTGTGTTGTAAATAGTGAGTATTGATTAAACATGAATTTCCCCTTGAAATACATTTTGTGGAATAAAAAAGTTGGTTCTACAAAAGAGCGGACTGCGTTCTGTCATAAAGTTACACAAAACCCACACACTTCTAGATATTTATGTGAATCATTGTAGTATATTAAAACAAATTATCGTTCCAACCATATTCACTTGTTCGAAACAAATGCTTTTGTAGCCCAAACTTGGGCGCATTTTACAAAAAGTAACCATAAAAAGCAATCAGCCCTTCCCATGAAAAATCTTAATTACATTCACGCATGCGTACAAACAGTTTTTGGTAAACGCCATGGAGTTGTGCACTCTAGGCAGACGCACAAATGCGTAATGCGTCAGCCCACCATCAGCCCCCATACAAAAAGGCGCGATGTTCCCTCATTTTGCCAACTACCAGCAGTGTCAGAACGCACGCGCGATGTGCAATTTACATATTTTACGGGGGTGGTCTATTCACAGAAAACGAAAACTTCCCGAGGCTGATGGTGAAAGTAATTCCCCCCTTCTATAAATTGCTAATCAATTAGCTTGGGTCAACCACCTTGTACTGTATGTGAGCTTTGGTTATGGGCTATACACATTAAAAACACTCAACGAAAAAAAACACTTGGATAAATTTGCAAGGGCAAACGCAGACATCTTCTACGAGATCAAAGAGTATACGGAGGCCCTTGAAGGGACAAGCAAAGAAGAAGAGGAAGAAGAATAAGAAGAGAAGAAGAAGTAGAAGAAGTAGAAGAAGAAGAAGAAGTAGAAGGAGAAGAAGAAGAAAAAATACACGATTGAACAGGTAAAAATATAAAGACAATGTATTTCGATCCCTCATCGTAGTGTTTCGTTCACTCGAAACAACATTTTGTTTTTACATCGACATACGAACAAAATACTTCGAGGGAACGAGACAATATTATTTCAAAGCAGCCAAATAATAGTTGGAGGGAACGAACTCATAATAATAAAGAAATAATCACAAATCGATAACATCATACATATCGTCGCTAACGCCCGAATTAACACATCGTGTACAAACCATACTACTGTTTAGTTTTCAGTTTTTTTTTTACATTTTTAAACAATATTCTTCCTACAATTTCACGAATTTTCAAAACTTCAAGGCCTGCACTTTTTTTAATTACGATATTTACGCGTTGCAACACTTGCACGAGAGTGAAAATGTTCATTTTTTACGAACTGACACATAAGTTGCACGTTACCATAGACCGTGTAAAGTTGACCTCGAGAGCATACGAGCTTTTGCGAGAATCTGGACTTCCGGACAACTTGAATAGCAGCTACAGTGTGTATTGTGGCAGTTGTTTTTGAAAAGGAACTTGTATTGTGATATTTTAATAATTTTCAACCACTGAATATGGTTTGAATAAAAAAAGAGAGCTAAATTTAGAAAGTGTAAATTGTAACAATTTAGCAAATCTTTGAATTTGTTTTACAGCTGACCTCAAAGGGACACGCTTTGGATTGGGCGATTTGGGCTATAAAAAGCGTTTGTTTTGAAATGAATTGAAATGAATACGGTTGGAAAGATGTTTTTAATAGTAGAATATCATGATTCACAAAGTAATAGGAAAACCGCACAAGTTCGAGGCATTTGTGTGAATCCTTATATTTTACTTTTAAAACATCTTTTCAACCATATTTATTTCATATTTGAAACGCTTTTTGTAGCCAAATTCGCCCAATCCAAGGCAACGTGTCCCTTAAATTTTCTCTTCACGTCTGACCACAAAGAACATGCAACAAAAAGGCGACCGTCGTGATCCTTGACGTACACGCATGCTTACTAGAGCGAGATGCTACATTTAGTAGTACGGAACCCAAACCGCGTGAAACTAGGACGTTGTCGTCCCGGTGACTGCCATTGATCTCCATTAATATTGACTGCCATGCAACGTTACGTAAAATCCATGCGACACAATTAGATCTGGGGTTTTTTTTGCGCCAAGTAACGAAGCACTGATATCCCAACTTTAAATATAACCTAATTTCGGTTTGTTAGTGCAGTCGACACGGTTTCCGCAACACAGTCGGCGTCGAAACTATTTCTTAATTTTTTCTTTAAGTTTCCAGATTTACTTTTATTTATGTAAATTGTTAGTTTTGAACGTAATTATTCCACCAATATGTTTTTGGGGTTGACAAAAGTGATGTGACAGGAATAAAAATCACACGAAATTGCACCCGCGATAATCTCCCATAGCTGATGGCTCAGATGAGCCCGGAAGCTCATCAATGGTGACCCTATCGTCGCGAGACTTTGAACCCTTGCATTGGCCGCCGTAGCTGATGAGGTCAAACAATGGAAACATGCAGGCGCGTACGCGCCACGCACAGCTCTCAGCCAATGAAAAGTCTTCTTTTGACCTCAGTGAGGGCGCTGTTCAATCTTGTAACGTCATGAGCATGGGGTCTATTGCAATGCACACACACAAATATGAGAACAATAATGTTATCACGAACTAACTAAACTGACACAAACATTGCGTTCGGACGCGCGGACCTCCGTTTTACACAGTGACACAGACACACACAGTGTTGTCATTGTGTCACGGACATTGTTTGCTTTGTTCTTATTTCGGTTTCATGAACTAACACTAAACTTTCTTACTTTATTGCTAATTTATTTAGGACGCAAAACGTTCTAAAACAGCGTATTCAAAGCTCAAGTGTCCACTATAAGAAAACGATAGTCGAGAACACTCTTAAGCTTTGAAAGATAGTGGTGTTTTACAAAGCGTTTTCTTCAATATTGCTAGTTTTCACTAAAATGGTTTAGGCTTAGGTGTGTGTCAGTTTGTGGCGTCGGTGACCGTTAAGAGCTATGGATTGATAAACCAATTACCATGAATATTAGCTATAATTTTAATATCAGCCTATATACATCCCCATTTAATTTTTTTCAATAGCCGACACCAATATAAACATTGGTATATCGTTTTAGACGATAACTATAACTTGACGGTTTAAAACTGATAGCTTAAAGATACTTATCGGCAAAAAACGTTTAATTTCTGCCGACGGTAACATAACGTGAGATATTATTACTATATGAATATATATATATATATTTAAATATAGACCTAAAGCAGAAGATATTTCAAATAATACTCAGTATTTCATGTCTGACAGAGGAATTACTTTGGACTTCCCTTGATTGCTCCCGAGTGTCCTATGATATCGCAGAATAGATTTCTCCTCGCTTACATCAAGTCGATTGTTCTAAGTCCCGTACCTTACGGCCATTTCCACCATCTGTGACCATTGTGCCGTCCGCAGTTCGGGATGTATTTTCTTCATTGAACGACATGAATGAAATTTGCAGAGTGTGAAATGATATTGATTATTTTGAGCTGTTTGACGTTAACATTCTAATAAGATTATAATATTGCTTGGTGTACTCTGGGCACGAGTCCACCCAACGTTTCGACATTTCATTATATTGAAGATTATTTTTTACTAGCTTGATTTTTATTGATTCAACAACGATGCCGTAAAGGTTAATGCAGGATTATGAATAAACGAAGGACAAGCAATTATGTTGCGTAAAACAGTTGACAAGGATGCATCGTTCAAGACGTGGCAATTTCGTGCGTATTGATCACAATAATTTTTAATAACTATGAAATCGGATCTTCTTTTTGAATTATATTTTTTTTATAAGTTCTTGAAAATAAACATACTCATAGAAATTTCTTATGAATACAATTACAACTGTATGCGTTAAAAAGGTCGATCTTGGCTGTGTGTTAATCTTAATTGCTATAAGCAAAGTGTGATGTCACAACACACATCACTATGGTATTACTTTACAACTCATCTTGAGATGAATACTAGTACTCTGTGAAATCGGCCCCTAGTGTGTCTTCACTATGTGGAAGTACTTTCATTGTTTTCTTAAATTTGTTTAAATTTTTTATTAGGTGTTCGGACATAAGTCCGAAGACCTCTTCTTATTGTTCGGTTTTTTTTTAGGTGTTCGGACAAAAGTCCGAAGACCTCTTGTTATTGTTCGGTTTTTTTTTTTTTTTTACTTCGTCTTCTTCTTCTCGCCGTCGATTGTCCGCTAACAAAGACACACTTCCTAAGCTCACATAAACTTGAAACTTTATATATAGTTAGATATTCATTAGTAGATGAAACCATTTTGGGTTTCGTCATGATGACGTCATCAGGTGTCGAGTTACGTTAAATCAAAGTTTAATATTTGAAAAAATCATAACTCCAAAACAACACAATGGATTTTCACAATCTATACATCATCGGATAGGCCTGGTATGACTCTAAAAACGCTACACTGAACGCGACCTCATTTGACCTTGACTTCCGGTTCAAACCGGAAGTTGAATACTTAAAAAATTCGTATCTCAAAAACTACTGATCATTTCATCATAATTTTTACATCAGATTGTAGTTCTGTCATCCTACCGAAACTTTTGCACAGAAATGATGCCAATATGACCTTAACTTCTGGTCCTAAATGGGTGTTACAGCCAATGCTAGTATTAACCGCAGTTAATTTGTGTATGAGAAAAACGCTGTAACTGACTGTTCGCTCCATTATTCATAAGGTTCAAAGTCCACGAAGCCTGTGCGTATAGTCCCACACAACGGAAATGTATCATTGTGTTGCTTATTCTTGTACGTAGTAACAACACGTGTCCCGCACATAAAAAACTCAAACCCATTCAAAGTTCAGTGTGAATTTAGTTCCGTTGTGCTCGTCTGATGGCTTAATGGAAAACAAGGAATGAAAGAGGAGGTTTTACTGAGATGTCCACCTGCTTTAGGGATTTGTATGACTTTGACTAAATGACAAAAACTTCAACTGAAAAAGAACGACATTGGTTTGTATCTCATCAAACACCGAGACCCACGTCACGTTGATCGACGTGACCATGCCTGCCAAAGGCGCTCTAGGCCCTCTGAGTATGCCCTTCAGACACGGTGATTAAAATGGTAAGCTTTTATTTCAAAACCACCGTTAAAAAGAGGGGGCATTTATTTTTTGTCTACAATAATATTGATATGTTTCATCCATGAACTTGCCTAGTGTTTTTTGTTTTGTTTTTTTACTTTCAAAAATCATTATTTTGTCATGGTTTAATTTTCAACTATCTGATTGAATTGATGCTAATCCCCGCTCAGGTATATTATGAATATGTACTGTGTATGGAAAAAAACATAACTCGTGAACCAAAAAGTGTGCATTTTTTTTGAGTTGATTTTAACCATGTTGTAGTCTGACAAGGGTCTGGTTAAAACAAAATAAGATTTAAGAGCGCCATCTGGCGGCAGGTTAAAAAAGTTCAAAATACAGTTTTAATAGAAGCCTTTTGCAGAGTTTTTATAATTGTTTCAACATGGGCTCCACATACTTCACAAAAAATGAATATGTTGGTGACCTTGTCTTGACCTTTAACCTGTCTAATCTGGAAGTTCTGTGAAACGCTTTAAAAACATTATTTAATAGCTATTCATTCTGTTTTCACAATAACAAACAGCACAGCTCACGATCACTCCAGTCAGCTTTACTTGAATCCGAACACCTCGAATTTGTTATCAAACAAATTCTTATGTCTAGTTTTTTTTTTACTTCTTCAGCTTCTTCTCGCCGTCGATTGTCCGCTAACAAAGACACACTTCCTAAGCTCACATAAACTTGAAACTTTAAACATAGTTAGATATTCATTAGTAGATGAAACCATTTTGGGTTTCGTCATGATGACGTCATCAGGTGTCGAGTTACGTTAAATCAAAGTTTAATAATTGAAAAAATCATAACTCCAAAACAACACAATGGATTTTCACAATCTATACATCATCGGATAGGCCTGGTATGACTCTAAAAACGCTACACTGAACGCGACCTCATTTGACCTTGACTTCCGGTTCAAACCGGAAGTTGAATATTTAAAAAATTCATATCTCAAAAACCACTGATCATTTCATCATAATTTTTACATCAGATTGTAGTTCTGTTATCCTTCCGAAACTTTTGCACAGAAATTATGCCAATATGACCTTAACTTCTGGTCCTAAATGGGTGTTACAGCCAATGCTAGTATTAACCGCAGTTAATTCGTGTATAGAGAAAAGCGCATTAACTGACTGTCCGCTCCATTATTCATAAGGTTCAAAGTCCACGAAGCCTGTGTGTGCAACACGAAGCCTGTGTGTACAGTCCCACGTAATGAAAACCATAAGGTTCAAAGTCCACGAAGCCTGTGTGTACAGTCCCACGTAACGGAAACATTCCACAGGATGGCGCTATACCAAACAACTGTTAATGCTTTTATCCCGCTCTGGAATTTTATTATTTGCTCGCTCTGTGACAGATGCTGCCTCGGAAATCTACGTCATTTAAATGTTAAATGGGTAAGAGACCCTGGGTTGCTTTTTTGCGGGATTATACAAAGGTAATATAGGTCTTCGATTTTAATTGTTTGCATGAAATTACGTGTCCTCTACTTCCAGTTAAAACCGAAAGTGCATTGTAATTAAAAGTGGCAACTTTTTATGGAGTTGATTTTAACAATGTTGCAGTCTGACAAGGGTCTGGTTAAAAACAAAATTAAGAGCGCCATCTTGCGGTGGGTTAAAAACAGTTCAAAATACAGTTTTACTAGAAGCCTTTGGCAGAGTTTTTATAATTATTTCAACATGGGCTTCACATATTTCACAGAAATGAATATGTTGGTGACCTTGTCTTGACATTTTAACAAACAACTGTTCATGCTTTTATCCCGCTCTGAAATATTATCTGTCGTACTAAGTTATGTTTTTTCGGTTTTCTTTTTGAAAACACTACCTCTGCTAACTCGAAAATGTCTACACCGAACACCTTGTTTTTGTTACGGAACAAAAACTTATGTCTAGTGTATTCTTATGTTTGTTCTAAAAAAAAATACACACAAACGTTGTCCGCTAATGTTTTGCTTTTTTCCAAGCTCGTATGGTCATGAAACTTGGCAACCATTTTACACATGATTAGTGGATGAAACAGAAGTTTTCACGTAATGATGACGTCATCTGATGATTTATTAGGTAATTAAAAGTAATTAATTTTTCAACAAACATAACTCAAAGACCGCGGACTTTCAATTCTTTCTTTTTTCTTGAATCTAAAGAACATTGGATACTAATCATTTCGTACATGGAAATGAATACATTTTAAGATGTATTTCTAGGTGAAAACGAGCATTAAAATATTGAAATCTAGACCAATACCGAGCGCACAGTGTGGCATCCAATCCAGTATGACGTGCACACAAAACCGCACAAAGTGCAGCATGCAGCTATAATAAAAAATACATTGTGTGCAAATCCTGGAAAGCCAATTGAATATCATTGCGTTGTTTATTCGTGTATGTACATGTACTAACAACACGTTGTCCCGCGCTTAAACCCAAACTCATTCAAAGTTCAGTGTGAATTTAGTTCCATTGTGCTCGTCTGATGGCTTAATGGAAAACAAGGAATAAAAGAGGAGGTTTTACTGAGATGTCCACCTGCTTTAGGGATGTGTATGACTTTGACTAAATGACAAAAACTTCAACTGAAAAAGAACGACATTGGTTCGTTTCTCATCAAACACCGACAGGCCCGCGGAGCGGGGGTGCTGTGGGTGCTGCAGCACCCCCAACTTTGTGGATGGGGGTGCTGGTATATACTCACGCACCCGGAGCTGGAATATTATACTAAAGAACCCGGAGATAAATAAATACAAAACAGAAAACACAAAAACAAAAGCAAACAAACAAGCACACAAAAAACTTAAACATACATTAAATCACAAATATTTAAGGAACTTACACAAAAATACAAATTTCAATCACAAAAGAAAAGTGATATGCAAAATAAAAGGCAATAAGAAATACTTTAATAGATACAAAAAACACCTGTTTTCAAAGTTGAGGCCTACATAGAATACAAATAATTACAAGCCGAAAAAAGGATGTAAATAATTCAACAAATTCCCATTGTAAAAAGTAAATAAATTTAAATGCACATTGTTTTGAAGTAACTCAAAACCAAACACATATTTCACAAACAAAAATAATACTACTGCATACAGAAACTATTAAAAAATATTAAAAGCTTAATACGTGCTTTTACAATGCAGATTAAAAAAATGGGAAACACCATGAGCGAGGAACACACTGTGCGCGCCATACAACACAGTTTCAAAATAAACAAACAAGTCAGGATTAAACGAACAACTCTGTAATAATCAAACAACTCAGAAATAAACGAACAACTCAGAAATAAACGAATATTGCAGAAATAAACCAACCTCGGAATTAAACCAACCAATAACACAATAGTTTTCAAATGCTTTTACCTGGCCTCAAATGCTCACTTATTTATTGCTGTCATTAGTTTTGAAACATTGTCATGATGATGAAAGAAAATGACATTCAAGCTAAATAATTTCATCGTTATTATCATTTTACAACAAGTCAACTGAGAAATGGGGAAATTAATAATGATCTACAAAGCCTTTACAACTATTTTGTTCATGCTTAAAAAAAAAAAAAAAAATCGCAATAAAAATTACCGCTAGCCGTTAACGAGAAGCACTTATTGTTCCCTTGGCACTTACCACTTCTGAACCTGACATACTCCGTTATTCGGTGCCAATATTAACAAAAGGGACGTTAATTGTACGTAAACAACTAGCCTTGGAAATATTTTAAAATTTAAACCACAATTCTAAAAATTCACTGCACGAGTCTCGAAAACTAAACATCTTTTCAGCAAACTTGAGCGATAAGAATGGGGTCAAAAATATCCAGACCGCGAAGGTTTTTGGACCATAATGGAGTAAGAAATAGGTAGACTGGGTACCCTGTGGTCACGTTCAAAAGACCGTACAAGTCTGGCGACGAAAAGGTCACCACTGAGTTTCCGGGCACCTCTGAGCCATCAGCTAATGGGAGATTTAACGTAGGCGCAAGTTTAGGTGATTTATTTTTTTTTATATTTTTATTATTTTTTTTTTACATCACTTGTTTTCACATCAAAAACATTTTGGTGGAATGGCTACATTACTGACAATTTAATTAGTAAAATTAAAATAACATCGTGAAAATAAAGATTAATAAACCCTGCTCAACTTCCTATCGCTTTGAGCGGCTGGTTGGTCTAGTGGCTACCTTTTAACCACTAGATGGCCCAGTCGCCCAAAGCGATACGCTGTAACATGCGGCGGGAAACTCTCACCAGCTTGTGCTTGTAGAAAAAAAACGTGACATCAAAATAAAACTAAATAGCCATTGGTACGCTTTGTTCGAGTCAATGGCAATCATTATTAATTATTAATTTCCCCCTGACTGGTAAAATATTAATAAGGATGAAATTATTTAGCTTTAATGTAATGTTTCAATCATCATCATGGTATTCAAAAACGCAAAGATTATAAGCAATTGATCAGTGAGCATTTGATGCCAGGGATAAGCCTTCAAAAACTATTGTGTTCATCCTTATAAAAAATTTACGAGAGGCACTTATTGCTCCCTTGGGTCTTATCACTTCTAAACCTGACATGTTCCGTTATTCAATGACAATATTATTAACGAAAGGACGATAAATGTACGTAAACAACTATGCATTGGAAATATTTTTCAATTTGAGCCACGATTCTAGTAATGTACTGCAAGAGTCTCGAAAAACTAAATATCTTTAAACCCAACATCGCCTCGTCATTTTGGGGTTGTCATTTTGCAAAGTACACTAATAATATTCCTGCCCCCCCCCAAAAAAAAGGAGAGATTTAAGTGCCAAATCGTGTCTCTGGTTGTACGAAAGAGCATTTTAAGAACTTAAGCGGGCCTGGACCATACGCCGTATACGTCAATTATCTTTGAAAAAAACCCAGCACCCCTTTGCAATAATTTGTTCTCGCGGTCCTGAACACCGAGACCCACGTCACAATGATCGACGTGGACATGCCTGCCAAAGGCGCTCTAGGCCCGCTGAGTATGACCTTCAGACACGGTGATTAAAATGGTAAGCTTTATTTCAAAATCACCGTTAAAAAGAGGGGGCATTCCTTTTTCCGTCTACAATAATGTTGATATGTTTCATCCATGAACTTGCCTAGTTTTTTTTGTTTTTTGTTTGGGTTTTTTTTCTTCAAAAACTTCAGCGTCTTCAAAACTGGGCATCCAAACTCATTCACTGCGCTAACAAATACGATCATGCTACACCATTTCTAAAGCAACTCCAATGGCTGCCTGTCAAGGAACGTATCCAATATAAAACCCTGTGCTTTGTTTCCAGCATATGGGCCCAGCATATTTAAAATCGTGCTTGGTTTTGTACACCCCAGGAAGAGTCGGCTTGCGGTCATCAAACGACACTACCCGTCTTGTTGAAAACAAAATTAATCACAGATCTCTTGCATCAGCTGCTGAAAAATCCTTCTCTTTTGCCGCCCCTAAACTTTGGAATAGTCTACCCCAGCTCTGCGCTCTGCTGATTCACTTCATATTTTCAAGAAGCATCTGAAACCACACCTTTCCCACAATGATTGTTGGTTGTTTATGATTTTAATTTGCAAATTTATATCATCGTTTCCATGTTTCTTTTGTATCATCACAAACTGCTGTGATCTTGATGAAATGGCGGTATATAAAACATTTTTGTATTGTATTGTATGGTTTTGTATTGCATGATATAATTTTCAACTAACGGATTGAAATTATGCTAACCCCCCGTTCAGGTATAATATGTATATTTACTGAGTGTGAAAAAAATCATAACTCGTGAACCAAAAAGGGTTTTGACTTTAAGCTAACCATGTATTTAGGTAGCATAACGATACTGGCACGGTACTGCAGTACTTGATAAACAGTATACCGTGGGGTTGAAGCATGGTTTTTCAAGGCCGAAACAGAGCCTTGTTCCCACTGTAAACGGCAGCTTATGTTTTTCTTTATCATTGCGCAGGGATCGCAGCGCTAATTACGTAATGCTGGAATCGGATATTGAATATTCATTTCCTGTACTGGACGGATAATCGTCCAATCATAAACTCTCGTAGTATTCACCTTGCCACTGTACATTAACTAATGAGCATACACCTTCAGGAAATATTAGCATAAAGCGACTCCGCCCACAATTTGACCTTTTTACAGTGGGAACAAGCCTCTGTTTCGGCATCGTTTGTTGGTACGAGGTTGAAAAACCATGCTTCGACCCCACGGTATACTGTATATCAAGTACTGCAGTACCGTGCCAGTATTGTTATGCTACCTGGTGAATTCAAAGCGGGGTGCTTGCGTAAAGAGCTGTTTCGGCCTCGTTTTTTGGTACGAGGTTGAAAAAGCATGCTTCGAGACCACGGTATACTGTATATCAAGTACTGCAGTACCGTGCCATTATTGTTATGCTACCTGGTGAATTCAAAGCGGGGTGCTTGTGTAAAGAGCCTTGGACAAGGCTAATGAAACCACAAAGGTTTTCGGCATGATGGCGTCATCAATGACGTCAAAACATTAAATCAATGTTTAATTTTTACCCCCAAAACATATCTGGAAAACATAACTGCTACATACCAGATCTTTGGACCATGTGAAAGACCCTGGAGTGTATTTTTTTAATCTTAACAAAGTGTGACCCTCTGTGACCTTTACTTCTTTTCGAAACTGAAAGATGATTATTCCATGCTTCAAAACATCATATCCCATTAACCAAAAAAAGGGTTGAGACCTAAAACTTTACATACTTAGACCCGAGTGTGTAGATGAAACCGCAGTTATTTTCGGGATGATGACGACTCGATGGCGTCCTTACATTAAATTAACCTTTATCCGGAGAACCAAAATTGTTATGTACATAACTTGCACCATCCCCAATGATTACACAAACTGTGTCTCTCTGTGAGCTTCAATTCTGGTCAAAACTGAGAGCTTAGGTGAAAAAAATCACTCCCGGTTCTCGTTTTGAGGCCTGCAAACAACATGATCTTGAAATCAGATGGTCCCTCTATATCGAATACAGTTTTACACATAGGACTTTCAATTCCAGCCAAAAAATAACTAAAAGCCTGTAACACTTTCAAAAACTTAGCAGATACTTATGAATCTCAATGTCTTGATAATAAAATGAGCTATGAAAACGGAATGATTTCATCATTTATCAAAGTTTTTTAGTTCAAATTCGAAATCTTCTACCATTCACTTTACGTATCAATTTGTCAAACTAAGTTATGTTTTTTCGGTTTTCTCTTTGAAAACACTACCTCTGCTAACTCGAAAATGTCTACACCGAACACCTTGTTTTTGTTATGCAACAAAAACTTATGTCTAGTTATTATTTTATTTGTTACGGGAAAACCAATGTTTCATTACAAAGTAGTGGTTAGTGTTTATAACCCTGACGTCCACTTGGAATATAACGGAGTATAAAGCGCGCAATATCTGGAGGCCCACTCAAAGGCGCCGTTCAAGGAAAAACATTGAGCTTGTTAATTGCATGAGATATGGAACGGATAACTTGAAATGATTGGCAATTATAGCCAGTCACTTTTGTTAAAATGTTCTTCCCTTACACGTGAACACGCGAACTCCCATAAAGTGATTTAAACACCAAGCTGGCAACGGTTACACACCTATATCCCGACACCCCTGATGCAATTTCCTAGTCCTAACCATAACCGTATTCCTTACTCTAATCCTACCCCTAATCCTAACCCTTATCCTGACCTTCATACTAAACCTCATCCTAGCCTAAATCCTAACCCTAATCCTAACCCTAGAGTGTCGTTCACGAGGAATTATGCATGGAGACATAAGGTTGTCGAAAAATAGAGTTGTCTGAGCACGGAGCAATAGAGTTGTCTGAACACAGAGCAGTCACCTCTGGCATCAGAAAATTAGGCAACAAAAAGTTAGTAATAAACCTCAAGAGACTGGCTGGGTACATTAAGGATTGAACATACAATAATATTGCAGTGAGGCCCGCTGACAACACACGAGGACTTTTTATATTAATTTCATTGTCGTATTACCACATCGTACGCACTGGTCAGCTCACAATGCATGATATCCTAAAACGGACCATGCTACATGTCCTAGAGGGGTGTCAATCAACAGGGGTCTGTGATTTGGTTAGGAGGGGGAAGTAGAAAACTCTGCCAGCATCTGTCGATGTTAAATGAAGCCAAGTTGCAAAACGTAATGATTAATTATGCAAACAAAAAAACTGAAATTCATCCAGGCAGCTCCTGTTAACAACACGTAAACAACACACTTGGATTAAAACCCCGCCGAAAAAAAACAACAACTTGAAAACTTCCAAACTTCTGTAAAAAAAAGGCCTGCTTTGATCATGATGACACAGCCCCATTAAAGGGACACGTTACCTTGGATTGGTCAATTTGGGCTACAAAACGCGTTTGAAAGCGTTCGTTGAGAAATGAATATGATAGGAAAGATGTTTTAAAAGTAGAATAATATAATGTTCCACATAAACATGTCTCTAAATATTCTGTGTTCTTTCCTTTTACTTCGTGAACTAACACGGTCCGCCATTGTGTAGAACCAAACTTTTGAATCCACAAAATGGCGGACCGTGTCAGTTTAAACGGCAAAAACTAGCCCCTTTTCCAATCTTTGAACTAGTGTTGGCGGCGCCCTCGCATGGTCGGAACCATGACGTCAGATTGTGGAATGATGAAGAATATTTATTTGTGTGTCCATGCATTTCCTGTTTGTCTTGTTTGGATCCTTCTCTTCTTCATCACTGCTTTTTTCCCCCCAACAACGTATTGAAGTTTGTATCATGTCGAGCAAATTGTGCTGTCGGTGATTCCAAAAACAGCAAAAAGGGTCCCGAGGTTGTTTTTTACTTTCATTTTCCCAGGATCGGCGATGTTTTGTGAACCAACACTCGAAAGGCTTTCAAGTTGTCAAAACGGTCCTTGAATAGTTTATATGAAGGAATCAACAAAGGAAGCATTTTATAAGATCTTTACTGTTAAGTTGTGAGTACCTAAAGGGAAATATGGTGGGAAGACAATATGAAAACAATAAAATAATTAAATTTCATTTCCAATGAATTATTTTGAGCAATCGAAATCACTGTGTTCTCACAAAACCATTTTGTTCAAATTCATTTCATTAACGGGAAATCATTTTGCTCGAAATAACTTCTATTGCTCAAAATAGTTTTATTTAGTGCGCTCGAAATAAATTATTGTAAGAGTTTGAAGAAACACTTTGCAAAATCCTGTTTTGTTCTCGAAATAATTTCGCTCAAAAACATTTTAAACGCTAATTTTTTTATTCATTTTTTTGCGCCCAAAATAAATTATGGCGACAGCTCAAAATAAACTATTGTGGAAGCTTGAAAACAATTTGCGGAAATCATTTCGTGCTCTCATATTTATATTTTTTTACCCGAAATACACTATTGCAAGACAGCGAAATAAATTATAACAACAACTCGAAAGAAACTATTGCGAAACTAATTTTCAAAGAGATTTATTTTGTGAGCTCAAAATAAAGTATTGCTAGGGCCCGAAATAATTTTTTTTAGAAGCTTGAAAAAAAAAATAGTACAAAATAGTTTTGTGCTCTCGAAAAAATTTCGAGTTGACAAAAAAATATTTCTTTAGTGAGCAACATGACGAACTCAAAATATTTCTGTAGTTATTGTTTCACCAAATGTGCCCCTGTAGGAGCTCATTATAACCTCATGGGTGTTTTACAATGTTATGGTTTCCTAGTTGAAGCATCGTCTGCTGTGCATAAAAACGTATCGTGACCAACAAATAAATAATTCACTGGTGACACAAATCCAGTCTTTAAAAAAAAAAAAAATACAAGGGTCTCAAAAACGGATTAGGTTTGCTGACTGGAATAATTAATACTGTATTAAAACAACTTGCTTGTGCTGCCAGTTGTTCGAACCGGTGCGGCTCAGCATCTGCGAACGTCGGCATGCCCCCCCCCCCCCTCTGAGTTTTGTCCTGTCCCTTTTCTCGAGAAATTCCCTGGTTACTTGAGCTGATATCGCTCCCATCAGAAATGCTTGATGGAAAAACTTCTTCTTCATCAACACTGTGATATTCCCACAAACTGCTGCTCTCCGACAATTTAATCGGCTTTTTGCTTCAGAGATGCTCTTTTTGCATGTAATAGTACACGTTTTTGTGTAGGCCAAAACGAGTCCGCAGTATGACGTCACAGTGCTGTTTAGATTCAAAGGCGCTTAAGGGCTTTTCGCGAAACTCGGCGTTTTTTGCCCAGCGTAACACTGATCAAAATCAGCTTTAAAAAATTGTTTTGATACAATTTTTATTGAGTCCCACTCATGTCTTCGTAATCATTACGCACAAAAAAAACCAAAAAAATAAAAAAATAAATAAAAACATAAATAAGTGAACAATCTTTTAAGTTGATCTTTATAAATGAGATTATAAGAGTACTGACTTGGAGGTATTATAAGGCCATTTAATTCCTTGCAGTGTCGTGGCCGTTTGACTGTCACGACCCTGGCGGTTTGAAAAAACCATTTACAGCCCGGTTCGTACTTCACGCAAAAATAGTTGGTAACGAAATAATTGGTAACGAAATATCCGGAATGCGCTGCTTTTCCAATAATGTGACGCAAGAAATCTCGCTTCGCGTTCACTTTCGGGTGAGACATGAGCCCAGCGAGGGGACCTTGTTGCCACTCTTCTATTCCCTTGTTGGTGTCGCATACTATCCTTCAGTATCTCTTGATTGTCATGGACTATGAATGTATTGTGGGTACTCAATCGTTAATGGACAGGATTGCACAATGTCGCTGAATTCACGCGTAAAAATCAACGTACAAGGTTCCACACACAAGCCAAATAATACCCCCGCGACCAGGACAGCCCACACTCTAAACACTCCCAGCGGTCGTATTTCGGGGGGGGGGGGGGGGTGGAGAGACCAAATTCTGCGTCAGTACGACCTGGGATCTTTGTGAACTGATCCGAAAATCAAACGCGGACTCCAAGTCAAAACCAAAAATTGCGACCAGCGTCAGTCTAATCCAGAAATGGGTCTGCCCCCCCCCACAGGAACCAAAGTTTTATTGAGGACTGGAGATAATGTATGTAATTAAGTTTAACTGACAAGACTGACTGTCTGACAAGTTACGGCAACTTTATATTTACTTATTTAATGTATCAGAGATGCGGTTCTTCACTGGAGGTCTCTCTAGAAATCCAAGGCCTACAATATAGCCTTGAGCCGGCTCCATAGTACGCTGTGCTAAAAACACACACATTAAAACTCTTTTAATCGACGGCATCTTTCATTTTTGTGAGAAATATTGAGTAATTTCATTAGCGCGCAGTAAGTAGTGTCAGAAAACTAAATTATATAGAGTGCTTGCATGAACCAGGTCATTTCATCACAGTATGCGGTTCTTGCAATTTTTTGTTGCCACATATTAGGAAAGTGTTTCTGGTACATAATTGTATAATTTCTCTCAGGGTCAAAAATAAAGATTCCTGACAAAAAAAAAAAAAAAAAAAAAAAAACTAGAAATAGAGTTTGTGAACAAACTCACGGTGTTCGGTTGAACCATGGACCTCCACGTAAATTGATGACGTAATTCAAAAGAAGGTAAACTCTGTGTACAAGTTTTTGCTTTCCTCGTGCTTTGAAAGTAGATGCAAATATTGTAGCTTTTGTTAATCCTCGTTTACAACTTTTTCAAATTTGAAACTTCAACTTCCGATTTGGTCAAATGTTGTCAAAGACGAATGGCTTTCGTCGAATGGCTTTAAAATTATGTGATGTCATTAAAATACCAATTTACGTATTTTGATCATTGTTATTCCCAAGTTTACTATGTGAAGCCTTTCTGTTGTATGTGATTTGTTCACCTTAGTCATTTCATGTGGAACTCAGCTACTGGAATAAACTCATTATAGTTCATAGCTCTATGGTTAGCTCAAGTGTTTTTACGGCGGCGTGCTGATAAAACGAAATAGTGGGGAACCTCCATATTCTAAATGTACTCATTGAATATTTCCTAGCTTAGTTTTAAATAAGTGTAATATTAGTGGATCCCTCGATGTGTCCACAGTTCCATGTAAGTAAACAAAAGCTTTAAAAGGAAGAACATTGTGAACAACCTCTTTGTTGATGGCCGTTCACACGATTTAAGCCAAATGATTTTAGTGAGAGTTTGATCCTAGCGGGATTGAGTGTCAAAAGTAACGTTACACAAACGGACCTATTAAATAATAATAATCAGTGACGTTGCAGGTTTGCACGGAACGTACTAACATCCATTCTCCATTTCATAAACCTTTGTAAAAGCGCAAGCAAGTATTAGTCACAAAAGGACGCCGTCGCACACAACATTGGTACCATTCGAACATTGATAGCGTTGAAAACGGAATGGTGCATACAGCCCGATGCTCCGCCTGCGCAGAGCATCAGAGCCACGTGTACACACCCTCTACATCGTATTATGCACGTTATGTACAGCCACATGGACTTTTCTTTACGCGCTATGAATGGAGGTCAACACACTTTTTTTTTTTTTTTTTTTTTTTTTTTAACGCGCACTTTTATGACCAGAGGACAAGGTCAAACTGGTGCCATATCTGTGCAAAAAATGGAGCAGGGTAAACGAGCTTCAAACTAGCATTTAAATATTTGAGAAAAAAACAAAAGTTCTTGAGATATAAATTTTTGAAATTTTCAACTTCCGGTTTCAACCGGAAGTAAAGGTCAAATAAGGTCACGTTTTGCACGACATTTGTAAATCATTACAAAAGCTGTTATGTTATGCAAGTATCTTGTACGTAGCATTTTCGGTTCTCAAGGTATGATTTTTTGTATTATTTAACGTTTATTTAACGTAATTACGTCATCGATAACGTCACCATTCCCAAAAGGTTGCGGCTTTGTCTACCCACCAAGCTTGATCTTCATGACAAGCTTCAAGTTTATACAAGCTTTACTTTTGTTCAAAATTGCGCGAGAAGTTTCATTGAGAAGAAGAAGACGAGGAAAAAAAAACAAAAACAGAACAATAACAATAGGTGTTCGGCTGTTTGCCGAACACCTAAAAAAAAACCCGAACAATAACAATGAGTTGTTCGGGCTTAATGCCCGAACACCTAATAACAAGGCACTTCCGGTTTCAACCGGAAGTAGAGGTCACGTAATGTCACGCATACAATTAAAATCGAAGACCTATACTACCAGGGGCTTGTGTACTTGATTTTATACGAAATTTCAAAGATTAAAATATTAAATGACGTATATCACAGAGCGAGCCAATATTAATGTCCCAGAGCGGGATAAAAGCATGAACAGTTATTTGATATTGCGCCATCATGCTTGCGGAATGTACATGTACTGCTTACGTTTCCGTTATGTGGGACTAAGCGCACAGGCTTTGTGGACCTTGAACCTTATGAATAATGCAGCCGAACAGCCAGCTGCAGCGGTTTTCCTTACGTGGGTTAATACCAACGTTGTCTGTAACGCCCGTTTAGGAAAAGAAGTTATGGTCATAATGGTATCATATGTGTGCAAAAGTAATGAGTTTCCATTACGTGGGACTGTACACACAGGCTTCGTGCTGCACACACAGGCTTCGTGGACTTTGAACCTTATGACTCATGGTGCTGAACAGTTGACTACAGCGCTTTTCTGTGTACAAAGATTAAATGCGCGTTAATACTAACGTTGGCTGTAATCACCCATTTAGGACCAGAAGTTAAGGTCATATTGGCGTCATTTCTGTGCAAAAGTTTCGGAAGGATCACAGAAGTACAATCTGATGTAAATATTGTGATGAAATGATCGGTAGTTTTTGAGATATGAATTTTTAAAATATTCAACTTCCGGTTTGAACCGGAAGTCAGGGTCAAACGAGGTCAAACTCTGTGAATCGTTTTTAGAGTCATAACAGGTCTATCCGATGATGTATAGATAGTGAAAATCCATTGTGTAGTTTTGGAGTTATGATTTTTTCAAATATTAAACTTTGATTTAACGTAACTCAACACCTGATGACGTCATCATGACGTAACTGAAGTGGTTTCATCTCCCAATGAATATCTAACTATGTGTAAAGTTTCAAGTTCATACAAGCTTCGGAAGTATGCCTTTGTTTGCGGAAACTCGACAGGAAGAAGAAGAAGAAGAAGAAGAAGAAGAAGAAGAAGAAGAAGAAGAAGAAGAAGAAGAAGAAGAAGAAGAAGTAAAAAAATAAAAAAAACGAACAAAAACAAGAGGTTTTCGGCTGTTGGCCGAACACCTAAAAAACATCAGATAGTCTAAAACGGATATTCTGTAAGACACTACACAGTCACGATGGTCGTGTGCAAGTTTTCGTGCTTTCGTATTATAAAACAAAATTGCTCTCTGTAGATGTGCACTAAGTTCTGGAACAATCCACCTGTAAAAACTATAAACTTAATGAACCAAGTTCACCGCAAAGTGAATCAATTCATTACGACAGATCGCCAATCCATCAAGCGACCGCACAACACCATTCTAGAAGCGAAGCAACACACACACAACACACAGTTGTTATCAGTACATCCCCACCAGGGGTTAGTGACGAGAGGTATCGATACGACACGCTGCCCATGGTAGTGAGGCTGGTGCCCCGTGCCCCGCGCTGTTTTTTTTTTTTTCGTTTTTTTTTCATTTCGTCCGTCGAAATTTCGTTTGACTTTTGAGAGAGTGTTCGTGGCTGTGATTGGTCAATGAAGTGAGAATCGCTGCATTTTTCCCCTGTTAAGCGACACTGAGCAGGAAACCAGTCGCAGACCGTACGCGTGACAGGGTCTTGTGGCTGGTAACCTTAGTTTGGAAGTAAGCAACCTTGTTTAATGCTTGTAGGAACTTTAGTCTGCTGAAGGTAGTCATGTAAAATTTGGCCCTGGTTTCATCTGAATATAACGCTTCAAACCATAAATTATTTACTACACTACAGGGGACTGTCGTCATGATCACAGCAGGCCTGTTGTAGTAACTGCAGTTAGAGTTCATAATGTAATTTAGAACGCTAGGTGGCAGCAGACATGTTATAAGTAAACTCCCATTGTTCATGTAGTTCAGGCATGCGCACATTTCCGATAACAATGGATTTGTTTCGTAAGTTTGGTGCCACTTACACTGCAAAAAACTGTAAACGCTTGACGCGTTTAGTTTGACGCGTCAGCCGTTTACAAAGTGTTTGGAATGTTTTTAGGAAGCGTTTAGAAGGTGTTGATGAAAGGTTGCTAAACACCAGTGTTTACGTTTGGCGTTTAAGGGCAATGCGCTGTTGCTTGCAGGTTGTTACAGTTTCTATAGCCATGTAATTAAAAACTGCATTAATGTCATGGCAAATAAACTATATTCAAACAAAACAATTATTAAATTTCACCTCCTTTTGGTTCACACCCACAGATATAATGACTTTCGCCAGTTTGACTCAGTTGTCGTTACAATCGTTGCAAGGCTTTTTCTGTTCTTAACATTTTTTACAGCTACAAAAACGTCACAACTTAACTTCTTTATTAAGAAAATGGGCGAAAACCATTGCTTTACATCACAACTCATAAGCCCCTCAACATTATGTTTAGGTTTGTTGCTTTTAGCCAGACACTTGGCATGTTTAATTACTGCACTGACCTTTGACCTTCTTTTATCGACTCGTGCATGTCAACAATTTCACGCATTCCTTTTATGCTGCACTGGTGATCACCACACGTCAGGCAGTGCTATCTACCATGTACCTACCTATACCGCCCTGGTAACCGCGCGCATAGCGCGTGATTTGAGAACAGCATACTTCTGACTGGTTGCAGTGCAATGCACTATGTTGACTGATTCGCCACGATCCGAAAGTTTTCTACATTTAAATCAAAGTGTCCCCAACAGTCTGTCATCTCGAGTACAGCCACAAGCCTGCTAAGATCACGACGGCAGTCCCTCTTTTACTTCTAGTTTTATTTTGCACATTGCACAAGGACTTCAAAGTGAGCAGTTCTGACAGTACCTTTTATAAATGACACACAGTCTTGAATGTTTAATGGAACAGCATAAAGATACAATAATAACCGTGCCTGGTCAACCTTGCCCCATGTTTGGATCTACAGATTAGCGGCAAAATTAGTCGGGGCCAATAAATTGGAGCAGATTAAATGCGCGCAATGGAACTAAAAGATTGGCATTTTTCAATAAATACTTAAATCGTGACGCTGATGGAGTACAATAAATTATTGTCCATCCTCCAATTGGAAATATTTAATTCCTTATTGCAGGACGCACGTTTCTAAGTTTTCGAATGGTTTGGGGGCACTTGATTCGGTTGTAAAGAATTATCTAAAAAATAAGCATGGGAAATTTACATTGGCTTTAATCGCGCACGTTTTGGCCATACGGGAAGCGAAATTCTGGATGAGCACGTCTTGCCAAGGATAGCGACAACACTATAATAATAAAACCCCCCAAAACACCTAGTAATAAAAAATAAAAAAAGGCTATTGGTTCCCATAGTCAGTCCATGAAAAAACGGATCGGAAGTGACTCCGTAAATTTACTTTCAATAATCAGGTACAAAATAATCAACTGATTAATCAAATTTTGGGTTGGTGGTTACAATAATTTTGTCCACCGCATCACGGAGAAATTCGTGAAGGTTCGTCGAACAATTTCAACTTTGTGGTTAATAAAAGTGTCACCAATATCACAACCGTGTGGGATAAAAAATAACGCCACCCTCCAGACTCTAAACTACGTGCCACGTTCGAAGACAAATTATTAAACACTAACTTTATTTACATTGTCGTTTACAGTTATTATATCATCTTTTCCTTTTATTAAATGAAACCTTACAGGCCCATTAGTACGGAGCCCCTAAAGGGACAGGTAACAAAAATATTGGCGAGGTAAAACAAAAAACCTGAAATTATTTCGTTCCCTCGAATTATTATTTCATTCCCTCGAAATATGATTTCGTTACCTCGAAATGCTATTTCCTTCGTGGGGACGAAATCATTTCGAGGGAACGAAATATTAATTTGCAGGAACGAAAGAATATTTCGTGGTTAACGAAATAGTATTTCGAGGTAATGAAATAGTAATTCGAGGGAACGAAATAATTTTGATATTTGTGTAACCTTTTTCAATATTTTTTTACCTGTCCCTTTAGGGGCTCCGTACATGAGTGACTGACTGTACTGTAACCCCCGTGTAGGCTTGACTATACCTATAGGGGACTGGACGACAAAGAACAAAATACTGCGTTTGTTTTATCTCTCTCTCTTACTCTTAAGCATTATTTCTTTTCCAGATGCACAAAAACCCCCAGATCCATTCAATTAATAAAATTGCATGAGCAAAGTGTTATAGGACCTAAAGGTCACGTTGTTATTCGCGAGAGTAACCTAATTCACGCCGTCTGGTTTTTGATGAAACACACAATACAAAGCAACCTTTGATTGATTTATCATTATTTTTCATCAAATCAAGTGGGAAACTTTTTTCGTGAAAACAGCGTGAAACGAGTTATTCTTTGTGAGGAATTGTGTGCATGCTCGTATTGGGTCTATTCCGAAAGCAGCAATCAACGATGATTATGTGCCTAGTTGTTTGGTCCTCAAGTAACGATTATACTGTCCTCGTGATTTGACAGTGTTTTCGACATGAAAGTTTCTCTGGCGATAATTGGTACGTGCCAGTGACGTAGTCAGATGCTTTCCAGTCGAGTAGAGTACTAGGGTGGCCGAGTAGTACTCGGGTATAAGAACTTGGGCCATCGAGTACGAGTACAAGGTACCAGTGTCTGAGTATTGAGTAATCTGATGTATCCGAGTACCAAGTCCAACAGCCGAGTACCAAGTACGTGGATCTCCAAGTATACGAGTAAATAGATATATACTTTAAAATGAAAATAATGATAAATCAATCAAAGGTTGCTTTGTATTGTGTGTTTCATCAAAAACCAGACGGCGTGAATTAGGTTACTCTCGCGAATAACAACGTGACCTTTAGGTCCTATAACACTTTGCTCATGCAATTTTATTAATTGAATGGATCTGGGGGTTTTTGTGCATCTGGAAAAGAAATAATGCTTAAGAGTAAGAGAGAGAGATAAAACAAAAATGATATATAAAACAGTTATTTTGACTAATTTGTAGATTAAACCGTGTGCTTGATAAGAAAACTACCATAAAACTACCATAGTATGAACAGACCCCGTGGTTATGACGTCACAAGCCCAAAGTACCCTCACTGAGGTCAATGAAAAGCTACCATTGGCTGAGAGTCGTGCGCAGCGCGTACACGCGTGCAAGTTTCCATTGTTTGGCATCAAAGATGGTGGCCAATCCAAGGGGTCTATACATCATAGACAACCTCAGTTGTACTTTTTTAAGGGCTTTACTTTTTTATTGACGCACGTATATTAAAGCGATAACGTAAGGCGGTGTTTTGACCAGGAACCATACTTAAAATCAGAGTAAGAGAACATTTCTCGTCGCGTATCGATTACATGACTTTGAGTAGAGATTATTCTTTCAATCGAGTATCGATTATGTACTTCGAGTGCGAGTAGTTTGCTAGCCGAGTACGAGACGAGTACGGGTACCATCCAACCAGTGCTCGAGTAGTACTTGAGTACGATTACTGAGGAGGACTACAACACATTGATTTTTTCGGCATCTATATACGTGACAACATCGACAAGGTGTTAACAACCCAACTTTGATTTGATTTATTTCAATATCAAAAGCTGGTTTGATGTAATACCCTATAGCGACCCGTGTTATGTGAACTGCCATTAGTGTATTACTGTCGAAGACACTCATCCAGGTTTTGGCATTGAAATAAATTAATTCGATGTTTTTGGTGATTCTTCACAATTGTTTCTGTGTTGACACATTCCGGATTAAACAGTGTTACTGCAGTGTACGAACCGTTCAATCAAAGCGATTTCAGATTGAAACCAATTCTTACTATTGTTCTATCATTACAAATCATAAGCTTTGTCTTTACGATCATTTTTTTTCTCTCGAGCATTCAATGGTGCAAGTGAAACAATTATACGAGATCGTATCCTAACATTGTGGATGGCTGAACACGGTAAAGGGTAAACTCGTCAAAGCATCAGCAATTGACTATTATAAGACTTACTACGAATAAGTAAAAGACGGCATCAAACAATAAAATAATCTGCCGACGTTTCCCCCCGACAGCCTCAGGTAGACAGAGTTGAATTTTAAAAATTCTGAGATTACGTCGGAATAGATCTTGTCACAAATCCTTGACGATGAAGACAAATCGTGCGTGTCCGAAGAACGACAAAAAACAAACAAACAAACCCACATTAACTCCACACACTCACATAGGTGCCTATAAATAGAATAGAGTTGTGCAGTCCCGTAGGCTACCCGAATCATTTTGGTGTCACCCATCGATCACCATCGAGACTGCGGCGATGTACGAGCTCGTGAATACCCGTCGAGGAACATACTTCGTTTTGACAGAAGGGGGAGGGGGGTGAAGTCACCAAAACGAATCCCCCTTTACGTAAAAAACTCCATGCATTTTTAAAGCATCCGCGAGGGACATTTCGCGAAAATTAGATAACTGACGTCATTGCTTGTTTTTCGCTAAAAAGCATGATTTTTTTTTGTCAACCGAAATTAAGGTGGAACTGTATTTATGCACTTACAGGTTTTGTAACACACTTTATTTTGTGTGTGGTCATGATGAATTCACCTGGGATTACCGTGGGAGTAACAGTGTTAACCATAGCTCGAATAAAAGTAGTCAATCTTTGTTTTATAACGCCCCATACGGTATTACGTGAACACAAACGTAGCTACCGATAAAGCTGCCGTTGCTATACCATGTCCGATAGGGGTCAGAGGGTAACACCCCTCCCCCCAAAACACACCATTTCCTCTTGCACAGAAGGACCCCTCCCTGAAATCCTCTAAAGAAATCCTGAGATTCCAAGCACCCAATTAAGACACAATAGAAGGGGGGGGGGTACCACCATGCCCACATCGAATGCCAAATGACCGCTTCCACGGTTGTAGTATGTGCACATATTATGGGCATGGGTCGTCGCGTTCGCGTTCGCGCGGCTTTCTGATAAAAAATGTTATCATGTGACGTGCTCTAAATCAATCAATAGGCAGAATCTATGTACGGTGCCCCCCCCCCCCCCCACCGGACGTTACTCCACAATATGTTATCAATTCAAATGCTCTGTTGACTGAAGGAAAAATGCCACGTCTTTATATTAGAGATATCTTCTTTGTACTTAAAATACCAATTGTTCATTATGTTACTCTTCAATTAGGAGCACCCCCCCCCCCCAAAAAGAAATTCTTCAGAAAGGGGACAATGTAATGTTGATTAATGCAATACACTCCAGGGCCGCACATTGAAGTCGACGATGGGGACCTTCAGAAATCAAGCTCTTTGAACAGTGATGTCCTTCGGGGCAGATTTCACAGACATCACATCAGACATCGATAGGCCCAATTAGTTTTCATTGACATTCTGTTGTCAAATAAACATACCGCCGAGCCAATTTGTGAATATTTTGTCATCAAATCCGGGCCTAATTAACTCAATGACGCTGCTTGCCAAAGAAACGGGGCATATGTTAAAGGGACACACCGGCTTACTGTTTACCTAATATTGTGATGTGGAATGACAGACAACAATTTTTAAATGGTTGTTGTAAAAAAAAAATCATCAAAATATCACGTAATTAACGAAAAATGTGAAAAAAACAAAACGCGGTCAAAGGTCAGCTTATACGCTTTTCCAGCCGTTGCAACTGTCAAATTTACGTGGCAATGATGCGCGATGTTGTAAGTAGACTGGTGCTCTGTTTATGTATCAATTATACCAATGGCGAGGCATGAGGATACAGACTTCATATCCATCAAGCACAAATTCACGTGTAATAAAAAAACAGACATGAACCATGCCACTGATCTCTATTATACTGTCAGTATAATAGAGATCAGTGACATGAGCGGACGTCCTTGCTCTATGGTCAGTCCTAGTCGAAGTCCGCTCGCGGTCGTAACCAATAACTGTTTCGGTTGAACTTGCCATTGAAACAGTTATTGGTTACGACCGCGAAAACTAACCCCAACCTGTATTCTGTGTACGACGACGTACTATATTCTGTGTACTTGCAATAATGGAGAACGTTTCTTCGACATCCAAGGATCGGTACAAAAACATCGCAAGGAAAAACACCCAGAAGGTGGTCCAACGAAAAGTAAAAAGTAAAAGAAAAACCACGATAAATCCAAAGGGAAAGCCAGCAAAAGCAGCAATTTTTTTTCTTGGGGGTGGACATTGTGCAGCTATCATAGAAGTAGACCAGCTGTATGGGATAAATATTCCCCGTCGTCGTCCCGCGTGTGTAGCGCAGGCAACACGTTGCAATATTAGGGGATAATAGCTAGGGGTATCAGACTAAAACCCTCCTACAAAAACCGTAATTGTTGGTCTGGCTCCCTACCCCTCCGACAAGCTCCCACGCTCACGGCTAGACCGGCAAGCTGGGGAGTTCATGCCCCGGGGCTTGTCTCTCTGGCCCCACGAGACACGGCACCGGCTGTACGGGATATGCCCCAAGGTTTACGTTCCGCTAGCTCCCACGCTGGTGCGCCGTAAAACACGATCGGTTGCACGGACTCTCTGAATGCGAATCTTACGTTCGATTTTTCATCATTATTTACAAATTGTATAAATAATCTGAATACATAGTCTTTTTTTTTCAAATACTCATGAATAATTTTTAAAAAACAGATTTAAATTTGGTTCAGTAATTTACTTGTATACGGCTGGAAGTAAAATCACGAAAATCACGCGATTTATCCGAACCACTTTTTTGGTTCGGATAAATCACGTGACCTTCGTTTTTTGAAAAATGCTCAAAAACGGCAAAATTTGATGGTTTCTTTTAGGAACCGTTCTTCTCCATACCTGGAAGACCTTTGAAGGCATATGTTAGCCTATTCTGTAGCCCAAATAGCCCAACGAAGCCGGTGTGCCCCTTTCACTTGTGGGGGGAAAAAAGAAAGGAGAGAAAAGCGGCCTTTGATTTTTCGCGCGCATTATGTTCAAGTTCCTTTGTGTGCATAGTCAGTATATCAACACAAGTGACTGACTCTCTTGACGAAACGGTTCTCTCGCACTTGGTAATAATTGAGACGGAACTAATGAGCATACTGTCAGATTGAAGACTAGCAACCATCACCTAAACATGAGGTTTTCAAGCAAAAAACGCTCCACTTATAAAACACCCATAATACCGTTCTAAATAACCTGCTCTTTCTAAATCCACCTCGCTCAAAAGTGGCGGGGGGGGGGGCTGCTCCGTCATTGCGACATAATAGTACAGAGTCAAGAGTTATTTATGTTATGTGACACTATTGGGTTGGGTCGGTACGCAATTCCGAACTAACAAATGGAAAAGCAGTTTATTTCCTAGTCCCAATATCATAAAACTGCTCAGGCAGAAAATAATGCTTACCAACATTCTGCTAAGAAAAAAAAATAATAAATACAAATCTGGACACCAGTCACAGATGGTATTTTTTTCTGGTGATCATAATTTTGTTGGGCTTAGCTGTCATTTGTTCTTAGGCATCTTTGTGAAACGAGGTCAAGATACTTATGTGTAATGAAGACAGTAAATGAACACAACACCGTGATGTTAAAAGTGTTGTCATGGGTTGGAACTATGATTTCTTCGAAACATTATGTACTGTATAATCAATAATAGCAAGGTACAATAATAGTCGGTTGGCCGCCATCTTGGATGACCAATAAAACATTGTTGTTGTTGTTGTTGTTCTTCTTCTTCTTCTTCTTCTTCTTCTTCTTCTTCTTCTTCTTCTTCTTCTTCTTCTTCTTCTTCTTGGTGGTTTTTTGGGGGAGGGGCCTTTACCAAACCCCGTCTGAGGCTCCGTTTCCGGCTTCGGGCTCCGTTCGATGTTGGAAACACCGTACAACATTTACACTGCTCCCAAATTCATGACGGAGCCCAAGCCGGAGCCGGAGCCCAAGTCGAGGTTTGGAAAAGGTCCTATGCCGTATTGGACACATGTACATGTGCTAATGTAATGTTGTTGTCCAATCAGGGTCCAAGTGAGGAGTTTCTATCCCAGGGTTTACTATTTACAAACATGGTTGGAAATAAAGTAAACCATGGGGACGAGGTTGCTTCCCATGAAATTTGCTAAGATTCTCGCATGCGTCCAAGGCTCAATTTCACAAAGCACTAAGATTCATCTTAAGATAAGTTGTCAATATCCCCATAGTGATTTGCATTGTGACATCACACTTTGCTTAGCAATTAAGATTGATACACAGTTAAGATAAACCATAACTGTTTGTGAAATCGGCCCCTGACACTACTGGATGCGTATGTGTCACGCCACCATCACCCGGCCCACTGTTCAAAAAGGTACGACCGGTCTCTCATTTTGTCCACCATATAGTGTTTGTGTGAACGCGCGATGTGCAATTAACATTAATTCACAGAAATGGTCTGCTGACACGGCTTAGCATAATGGGATGTTTTTGATATGGCTAGTAGGGCTGTGTTTTTTTCGTCACAGCGATAATGCTACACTGTACAAAAAGCTTAATAGCCGTCGAAAAGTCCCGTGAGAACAGATAGAAATTATAAGCCTTTTTGGCGACTGTTGGAGTGTTTTGTCGTGGATGTAATCCATATACTAATGCAAGTTAAGTGTCTGTTTGTGTAAGAAAAATTCCCAGGTGCCTGTATAGATCGGGCTGCAAATTTTCGTACGGCCTATTTTGGTCCGGTGATCTTACCAAGGGGGTACGATTTTTGTATTTTCTTCGTATTTCAAAATTTGATAAATTTCACCTTTTTTTTTTAAGAGGATGAACGAACGCAAGGTATGAAAGCGCGGCTGATGATTTACGAAAACATGCGAAACGAAAACAACGTTGACGTGCGGCACGAATAACGTGCGGCACCAAAACCTGGCCCGCAACCCACCCGCAAACCCGGCCGCTCTCCCATTTGGGTCAAGTTCGCACACGGACCAAATGCATAAATTATTACGCCGATATTAAATGGTACAACATCTGGGCCCAATTTCATTACTTCCTGCCAACACGTCTGTGTGTGTATCTCTCTGTGTACTATAGAAAATACAACATTTCCATTATTTTTTTAATTTTCTGAATCGATCAAACAATTACCTCGACCAGTCACCACACAGGAAACTAACAGCCTTGCGAATAATATTAATAATAAAACCACATTGATTGTGCGTATTTCACCACAAAATGTTCAAAAGTGTACTTCAAAAATCGACATTGTCATAAAGAGTCAACACAATGGAGTTAAACAGCAAAGGGGTGGGGGTCCTTATACACTGTCATTGTTTGAGTGATGTGTGAGCTACCGGGCAGTGACTCAATAGAACCATTGCATTGGCCGCCCATCACTGAAGTCAAACAATGGAAACATGCGCGTGTGTACGCGCAAATGCACAAGTTTCAGCCAATGGTAGGTCTTTCTTTTGACCTCAATGAGGGCGCTGTTTGGGCTTTTGACTTCATATGCAAGAGGGGGGTCTACTGGCCGAGCAACTACGCGCACTACGTTTATAATCCCCAATATCAGAGCTTGAAACATCGCTTCCAGGATAATGCGACTTAAAAGTCAAAGTAACAGGTTTGTGCTCAGAGACAGTATCAGTTCCGGAAACAATATCACGTTCCATTCAACACCTTAGAAGGGCAAGGTCTTAAAGATGCTTATCCCAAATTTAAGCAGACTTAAAGATCAAAAATAATACTTTAAGTGGTAAATTGCTATTTTATAGAGTAGGTTATTAACCTTTTCGCACCTTTATTGGACCCCCCCCAAAAAAAAAAAAAAAAAAAAAACACGTTACGGGATATAAAAACGGAAATGAATATACGGCTGGTATACTCAGAATGACGTAAAAAATTAACATTATATTCAACTATGAATATTCATTTGATCTACACTGCTACACACAATGTGTGTATCATACATCTGTGTGGTGGAGGTACAGTACTTGTACATTATTTGTTGGCCCTTGTTGGGACTTTTACACAATGGAACACAATGGACCTACGAAGTAAAAAAAATAAATAAATAAATAAAAAAATACTTTGAACCCACAGATGAATTCTTTGAAAAGAGAATAATTCAACAGCAATAGCAGGACCTCACACGGTCGCAAATGTGTAAGGTTGGGTAGGTATACACATTCAAACCGGGATCCTATAACAAAGAGGACAATAAGGGTGAAATTTCGCTCGGTTTCCGTTCTTCGGCGTCTTTGACCAGACTCTTCCTGTTTATTACCGCGCATGACACTCAAACTATTCTCGTTATTGAACATTTTGTGTTACCCACATATATTAATTAATTAATTAATTGTAAACTCCACAAGAGCACGCATCTAGTAATTGGCGCATTTTGTTTGTATCCAAGCTCAACAATAGGCCTAATGCATGGATCAGGAAACGTGTCTTCGGGGTCACCCTCTACCCATCCTCCCCTCGTGGATTGGGACTGCGAAAAATAAACAACCTGAACCTCCAGTTCTCCCCGTCGAAGTTCTTGTCTTGATTGAATCTGACAAATCTTGTTAGTGGCGTGTTTGTCAAGTCAGGAAGACAATGTACGTCTGTTTACATTACGTCAATGCCTGTGGGTGACGGTCGACCGGTTCCAAACAACTTTCGGACACAACTCGTTTGTTCTGTTCAAATTGCTCTTCAAAATGATTGAAATAGACAGATAAAATCTGCCCTGAGATTTTGCAGCTTTTCCCCCAAAAGCACGATGAATGTGTGGACAACTTAAATGATTGCTCGTCCTGAACTTGTTCTTGTAGTGCAAGAGGGGGCGGGATAGAAGTGGGGATAGGTGTGGGGAGGGGGGAACTAAGATCCTATTAGAAGATTAAAACTCTTCAACTTGTAGGTCTGAAAGTCACCAAAGCCATTTTCTTTTCGTCAAGAATGCTTTTACTAAACCCGTACTGAGTAATTCCCCCTACCATGATAAGCCAATATTTGTTAAGAAAGGTTATTATTCATTGCTATCATCTATTATACTAATATAGAGTGCTTCGAGTGCTATTTTCCCCGGGGGCGAAGCCGAGAGAAACGGACCTCTCCGGTGACCACCGAGGGAAACGTAGTTTTAACCATAGCGCAAGTAAAATCAGTCAATATTTATGTTATAACACCCCATACGTATTATTGTGCGTAGCCGCTGCTGTTGCTGTTGGTATTCGCCTATTGCATGGTCAGCCATTTGCGCGTAGAGCCTCGAATTGGGGGAAAGCAGTGCATAGAAGCAATAAATAACTGGGTTTTTTTCATGGTAATGTAATGAAACTTTTATCCGGACAGATACATAAATACAATACACATGAAGCATGAAGTCGAGGCTCTACACAAATGGCGGATCCGTGCAAGTAGTGAATAGTATATCGGTTGCTATGGGTACGGTGAAGTATAATGGTTGCTATGGGTATATTATTTTATTTGCTGCGTGTAATAGCGCATCCCGAAATTCTAGTAAAAAATAAAACATATAAGTCAATCAAACATAAACAATAAAGTCCAAACAATGGGAGAGAGTGAGAGAAATAGAGAGAAGTCCTTGATTTGCATGGTCGACACACAGGTGTGCCCTTACACACGCCAACTTACCGGGTACTTTTAACAATAGAACAATGCTACCCCACAAGGTTTTCTTTGTTCAAGTGGTACCCCACAGAGGATTTCTTCAGAAAAAGGAATACTATAACAACAATGGAAGTACCCCGTAACTGCCATATGTAAGGGTGTGTGTTTGTTTGTGTGGGTATTTATACACATTCAAACTGGGGACCTATAACAAAAGATGACAATAGGGTTCCTGTTAGGAAAATATCCCCAGTTGTAGAGCGTGTAGAACAAACAAAAGAGGAGAAGGACAGTAGGAGGTCTCCGATTACAGGTGTTTTCACACTTGTGTGCGCGGATATCTCCCGGAAGTTATCTCACAATCTTACAATCCTACTACCTTATCCTACAATCAGGCCCAAATTGCACGGCTGGCCTCGCTGACCACATAAATCCTTCGCTTGCGGCGCTCCGTAAAGCGTGTTATTCCACGGGTCGTAAGCACGGAATTCTGCGGTAAGCAGAGCCACGAACTAGGGTGGTGCTTATCTAATGTGAAGCCTCATCGTTCACATTACAGTTACACATCTGAAGCATAATCTGAATCCCCCCATCTACTTGTCAAAAGTCCTTCAACCAAATTACTACCCGTATCTTGCTCCCAAAGGCAGCTATTCTACAGTTGACAGATTGTTGTTTGGATCTTACTTCATTGGCAAATCAAGTCCCCGGAATTGTATAATGTCGCAATGATCCCGGGGACTGAGGTCCTTTGAATAAATGTCGAATAAATAAGAGTTCTTCAGAGGAAAATAATCTTGAAACTACAGCAAAATCATCAGGTGACACAACGTTTTTTTTCCTAGTTTTTTTTTCCCTGCTATTGTTTGAGTTGACTTTGCCAAATTATAAATCTGTAAAACCCGTTTTTTAAATAAAACAAAACAAAAACACAAATAATGTTAGTGTTTTAATTTATGAGGTAATGCGCACTACTCTTATCATACCCTCTAAAAAGCTCGTCCAGAATACTCAACGTTTACAGTCTGTATGTAGTACATCTAGAATTGAACACTCTCCAGCCCAGATTTGGCCAGGTACTTTTGAAACAGAAAATATTTTTTTCGTACACTACAGTACGTCAATCACAAACCGGTACAACTTAAAAACCATATTAACGTTCGATCCAATGTGTCCAACAAACCAAGAGGTCCAGCCGGTATGTCCGACCATTTGTGTCCTGTATGGATATGTCCGACCCAATGAATCCAACAAACCATTATGTCCGACACAGTGTGTCCAACAAACATTATCTCCGGCAACTTGAGTCGGTCGGGTAAAGCCTTTATTGCCGTGACCCATTGTGTCCGACAAACTTTTACGTCCGACCCATTGTGTCCGACAAAACATTGTGTCTGACACATGCCCGACAAACCGTTATGCCCGACCTACCATGTTCGACAAACCATCATATTTTGTTCGACCCATTATGTCCTAAAAATATTATTTACGACACATTAAGTCGGATAAAACCGTTGTCCGTGACCCATGTGTGTCCGACAAACTGTTTTATCCGAAACATTGTGTCCGACAAACCCTGTAAAAAGGTCCGTGTCGGACATGATGGTCGACATACACGTGGTAATAATGTTTGAGCTCTGTCACTAATTCAACCGGACTTCTATATTATAAAAATGGTTTTCTGGGGACATGTAAAGTTATGCAAATTGCCATACGCTTTCTTCAACGGATGATGGGGGGGGGGGGGTCAACAACGAAAGTCCTTTTTAAAACCAGTGATGTCAAGTACTTCAAATGAAATGGAAGTTACTTTGATTGTCGCCGGCCGGCCACTCAATTTGTATTGGCAACGTGGTCTCTGTCACGTTTATTTGTGTCCACCAATATCACATCGTTAATCCGAGACTGGTCAAAAATAGAACAACACGTTATGAAATGAAAACAAGTCATCGAAACAAACGACCGTGTCACCCGAATTGTGACAAGAGGCGACAAACGTCTGTGTGGGGTCCGATCATGCCGGTAACTTATGTAAAGATTTCTGCAATTATTAATGATGACAGACTCCACAATGTCCTACAAAGCCAAGTCCGGCGCTCTCTCTGTATATTGTGTGGATAAAGGCGATACCGCAGACCCATCCCCTACGGCTATATCGGATTTGTGATTTCATATACCCCTCAAGGTTACGCTTTGCTGTAACGTCTATTCCTTGCTTTGTGCTTTATTTAATTTAAAAATATTAAACTGCACAGACACAATATGGAGAACTCAATTAACCAGCTTTGATTTAGTAGTCAGACCATGTCAACTTCGCTGAAATCCTAATCAATCGAAGGATCTTTTTCTTTCGATGTTTTTTTCTGCGCTCCGGACTGTCCTGTTCTCTTCCGGTCTTTCATCTAGTGGATCAAAAGTGATCTCGAGGTAGTCTTGATTGAATTACTATTATCTTCAAATAAATAAAAAGGAACATGTATTCAGAATGTTGGTCCTTGTTAAAAAAAAAATTAAAAAAAAGTCTTGTAGTCTGGCCATACTCGGGTTTTCAGTCTCACACGTGCTTATACATGGAACTCTTAATTGTTGTGTGTTGTGTCTTATATTCAAACATCAACGAATGATCTTTTCCGGCATTCTCTCAACCACTGTCTTCGACCCCCGGTGTTCTTTACGGTATCGACGGTTACTTCCTTGTGAAGCGTTCTTTTCATGTTCCGAAACCCGAAATAATCAAATAAAAGTATTCCAAGTTTGTGACGCTTATTACATTATTTCTTGCTTCAAATTTGTATGAAATATTTCACCTATTGTCTGGCCGCACGTGTCTGTGTTGCTTCTTATGTTCACATTGACAGTCACTTTGTCTGTCCATGTTTTTTTTTTGGTTTTTTTAACTGAATAGTTTTATTAATCGTTGAAGCACCATAAAGGGAGCATCACCCAACTTTTGTTTTGAGACGGCAATGAAGATAAGTCAGATTTAGACCTTTTTGCAGGAAAACCCCCAAAGAGGGAAAACCCACAAAGTCAGGTAGGGACTGAAAACCCAATCCAAGGGTACAGTGCAAGGTGGGATTCGAACCTGGGTACACAGAGAAAAAAATGCAGGGACGAAACCACTGAGCAAACCCGAATGTCCATCATAACATAATGCCCTTATTATTCTAATTGCAGCATAACTATTTGTATATTATTGATTTAGATTTAAAACAAAAATAATAGTAATAATAAAAAATAAAATTGAAGAAGTGTCAAAGCTTTCGATTCATTGTGAGGTGAACAGGAGTGGTTGACTCATCGACGCGACCAATTTATATTTAAATTTAGGTTACAACATTTCAAATTTTTTCAATTTCAATTTACAACACGAATGACTTCACGTCCTCATCTGTGGCAACATAAAGCAATAGATTGGTAAAGCGTATTTGCTCATCGAGAGACGAGCTGCAACAATACTGATGAAATAACAGTCAATTGGTACCAAGAAGCACAAAATGGAGATATCTTGAGATATCATGCTGAGGCCTTGATCCTGCAGTGGATCGAAAATGGCTGAAAAATCTACAAACAAAATCAAGGACACATGTACCAGGGGTCCGGGGAGCCCCCATTGTGACTACACTGCACCTCTCTGCAACGACACTCCCACAGTAAAATATCTTATGACTTCACTATCATTGGGGTAACGTGTTGAATATCACAAACGAACTGGATGGTGCACGATACACTTACTCAATAAAAAATACATACTAATAAACACACGCCAAAACCCTTCACCAAAAACCAAGCAGCGGTTTATAGAAACTGGTTTTAATCTTTAACCAGAGATAAATCGGATACACGTCATCAATACCACACAGACGTTTTTTTTCTTCAAAACAATTGATTATTGTTCCTTTTTGGTTTTTGTTTCAGCCGACGAAACCACAACTACCAAACACCGGGAATGCGGAGTACGTCTTCTACAGCAATATCTACGATGGCCCAGGCAAGCCAATGCCGTTCCTTCTCGGTAGCTTCTACTCGGAGGAATGCGAAGTTCTTTGCCAAACAGCCGGGCACTTCGATATCATACAGGTATAACTGTGCATAATTCAGGGTGAATGGGGGCCAATCGGGGGTGAAATAGAAAATTGTATGTCCCCGTTGAGGGTAGCTTGGGTTTAGGCCCTGTGTTGGTTCAATGAAAACAGGGGTCACCAAAAGAGTTTTCCCGTTGGAGAGATTCTTGCACCCCATCGGAAGTAAACTATTTATTTTAAGTTCAAATCGATATCCCCGATTGGGGTAGCTTGGAAGACAAAGACCCGTTCGGCGTGCTCAATTTAAGCATCAACAAAAAGAGCTACTCGTTTAGGGACTTAGGATATCCTCGATTGGAATGAAGAGTTTCGATAAGGATATATAAAGGTATACCCCCATTGGGGCAGTTTTCCTTTTCTTCTTAAAGGGGTCCTCCAAGGTCAAATTCAATTTTTTTTTGGGTACACTCATTTTCCAATAGGTAGAGTCCACATGAAAATGGGGAAAAAATACGAGTCTGAGACCTCAGGTTGAAACGGTATGAAATACCACTAAGTTTGTTGTTGAAATCCAATAACTTTCTTCAACTTTCCTCGTCACATTTCAAATATCATGGTGTGTACATTTTGCACAGAGGGAAGGTTCATTCAAAACGGCATTAGATTTGAGTTTGCGAGTGGCGCAGAAATTCCTCCCTGGAAAGTACAGACTCATTTATTTCTGATGTCCGATGACGTCATGTTTCAAATTTCGCTCTGAAAGAGTATCAAAGAAAAAGGCATTGTCTTGTAATGCCACACCTTTTATGGGGACTCTATCTATTGGAAAATAAGGGCATCGCAAAACTTCATTTGACCTAGGAGCCCCTCTTTAATGTTCTATACCACGGTCTTGGTCTTTACCCCCATCAGATTGGAAACGGCGCGGTATCTCCGAGTCTTTCCGACCGCACGCAGTGCAAGACGTTCTACCGGACGGTACAATCCGCGTCCCAGCAGAACGTTCCGCGTCTCCGATTGATTCAGAAGTACGGATGGGACAAGGTGGCCATACTACGCTACAGTAACGTTCTCTTCTCATCGGTAACGTACTGTCGTCTTCATCACCATAAGCCCCGCCCACGAAAACACACACAGCTCTGTGTTGCAGTCCCTCTGCGGACACATTCCTTTGTTCTGTACACTTTAAGAATTTGTTTTATTCTTTGAAACTGTAAATTCTAAGTTTTAATATTCGCTACCTTATGGAGACCGAAGACAAAACAAAAAAGGGAAAATAACCGGTCTCCATAGGGGACTTCTAAAGAATGGGATGCGCCACAAGGAATTTTGTGTACATCACCCAAACCCCTTTTGTTGAAGTCCTCTGTTTCAACGGGTAGACACGCCCACTTCAAACTTAACAGGTTGTGGGGTTCATGCTATTATTGCTCTGTTGTTCTTTTTTCCGAAAGAATTCTTCGTGGTGAGTATAACTTGAACAAAGAAAACCACGTGATACGGTTCCATTGTGTAAACGACGCCGCAAGAGTCAGCTTCCCATCGGGCCACCCGTTGTTTTATTGTTTCATTGTTTTGTTTGTGTATCCATTGTCTATTGTTTCTGTTTCAGGTGATGGATTCTCTACGATCTATGCTAACTGCAAATAACATCACAATCGTGGCGAACGAGATGTTTGAAGACAGCCCTGCTAGCTACGTCGGTTACCTCAAGGTAACCCAAAGACATGGTGCACTCAACAATCAAATTAAAAACTTTATAAGGATTCCATCATTAACAATTCGACTTGTTTTAAAGCAACCTGTAATCGATCAATTGAGTGTTATATTAAACTGGTACTATGTTGGTTTCAACTGTTACGTAGAACCCGTTCACCAAACGCATACCGAACCTGAAGGACCTACCATACGAGAACAGACTGACCTGACTAAACCTCACAACCCTAGAAGACAGAAGGGAGGGGGGCGGGGAGATCTCAGAAACGTACCGCATCAAGAAACAAGTTAACAAGATCAACCCTGGTACAATGTTTAAACAAATACAATAAACATGTCCATTCATCTCTCGCATTCCCTTGCGCGTAAATAAGGAACTGGCCTCTTGCTCAACGGCTCATGCTCTTGGGGAGGGTTGTGGGGTGAGTCCCCTTGATACCAAGCCTGGATCTAAACTGTCCCAATCAACTCAAAATGTCACCGCGTATCCCATTCCACACGAAAACTCACATGTTCTCGGGAGCTAATAATACTCACGAGACTTGCACAGTCCACTGATGACGCAAGTTTGTCAAAACTTCCAAAACGCTTGCAGCAACGCTTATCTACAGGCCATTACAACTTAAAATCTTTCGCTACGAAAATTCGTGGTTGATGAAACGCAAAGAATACGGGTCGCTTTTACCAGACCATTTCAATGCACACCACAGAAAACCAATGATTAATGCATTCGTGTACGATAAAGTGTTTCCATCCACAGTCCACTCAGTACATATGCACTCAGTCAGTTTACGAAGAAAACGAAATCCTCTTATCGTCAGTTATAGATAAAAAAATCATGTCCGGAATTTCTTTGACGCAAATCACCAGCACTAATTCCTTTCCGTGTAATCTCTTTTCATTTGAGAAAGGGGGGACCGGGGATGTTTTGTGTTTCCATTTTGAATCAAATGTAGGTTAGGACGCACTGCCGTCGGACAAAAACCCTGTAAAACTTGTGTCAGTAGTATGTGATTCTGCTGTATATTGTGATTATACTTCTTACTTTATTTCTGGAAAACTTTGATTATCAAAACACGGGAATCAGGTTAAGTCATTATCAATGACTACTTTTTCCCCCCTCCTCTTACACCGTCCCTCCAGGAGAAAGACGCCCGCATTATCATCGGTCTGTTCTGGGATGCAGAGGGACGATCGGTCTTTTGTGAGGTAGGCGATATCTCTTAAGTGTGAAAATTACTGTCCTATTTCTAAATTGCGAGAAATTATTCGCTCGTCGCTCGACACACCTGTGCGAAAAGGCTTTTGTGGTGTGTCCCATTTCGCTCGGTGATTTTCCAATTTGATTTTTCCTAAGTGACTTTCCCATTTTGGAACCGAGTATGACGGTTGACCGCATGCCAAATACTGCCCCTATAACCTTACTCAAGTTTTGTGCATTGTATTTCCATTGAAACTGTTACATGTTTATTGTGCCCTTGTATTAAAGCGTATGGCGAAGATGAGCGTGACATCACACTACGTATAATACGTACAATCTTCACGTCTAGTAACTCGTTCCTTGTACCATGACAGTATAGGCTAGAACTGGTGTGTAAAACCGGGGCCAGGCGAGAGTTTACACGGCCAGCCTCGCTTTGGTTAAATAATAATAATCACAACAATTAAGAAATGACCATTGCGCTTCGAACATTACTACCCCGGTCACAGGGACATTTCTGAAACCATCTCAGCTCCCTTTGGAGTATACAGCCTGTGCTGCCAAATATGTAGCGCACCAGGCTAAATCAATCACAGGAACCATCTCTGCCCTCACGGGTACCCATATACCCTTAGGTGAAGAGAAGCAATTGTAGTTAAGTGTCTTGCTCAAGGACACAAGTGTCGTGATCGGGAGTCCAACCAACACCCTGATGACTCAGCCACCAGAACTTGAGCCCAACGCACTAAACCATTAGGACATGATACGCCAAAAAGATACACATGGATGGCTTTACATACACAAAGATAAAGTCGGCTACGCAAATAAAAGCATATTATAGTTTGGACTTAATATCTGTTATGTATGCAATCTCAAAACAAATCAGAGGTCATCATAACTTTGCCCTTCCACAGCCAGACGGTCACACACAAAAAATTTTTTTTTTTTGGGGGGGGGGAAGGAAATCTGCTTGACCACAAATTGTCCGTCATCGCCAGTTTTGTTTCCAGAGCCAATAATGTCTCAAGAATGCAAAGTACCAGTGTTGTATGTACTCGTACCCGGTACTCGTACTCGGGTACTATATTCGAGTGCCATTTTGACGAGAAAAATAAAATGTGGGCCCTCCTTAAAGTTTATACTCAATACTCGACTGAAAATGTACTCGAAGTATCCTCGCGGTTAAAAAACACTTTTCTATACGAGTGTTAATTCAAGAATGGAGAATTAAAAAAATCTAGAAGAAGTAAAATTGAAGTTGTATAAAATGTATTATGTTTAAATAATAGTTATCAAAACAAGCACAATTTAACAGCGAGAAATTAGTCAAACAAAAACAAAACAAGACATATTTTATATTTCATTTAAAAAGGGATTTTTTTTTTGGGCACGAAGAACTCGTAATCGTACTCGGAGATCCAAGTACTTGGTACTCGGCTGTTGAACCCGGTACTCGAATATCAGAATACCCAGTACTCGGAAACCTGTACTCGATGGCCAAAGTACTCGAGCTCGAGTACTACTCGTCCACCCTAGTACTCGGCAGTACACGATACTCGATTGAAAAGTACCCGACAACCATACGTCGGGTGTTTGAATGTTAAATGTGGGACAACATCTTTCTTGTAATGTCCGGCAATAGATTTACGCAGACGGCCCGTGAAGGGTATAATGGAAGAAACTTTGTTTCCCGAACGTGAAAGCGCTAAAAGAAACTTTCTCTGGTGTGAACGTTTCTTAACGAGTGGAAAATTGGTGTAAATACAACGCTTGTACAAGTGTGTATTCCAACGACCAATACAATTATGTCACTGTCGATTCTAAAGTAATTCCAAGAGTTGATTACTTACATTTAGCTCGTTCATGAAGAAAGCCTGGTCGGTCTGTAACGCTATAGGCTGAGTTTACTTGGATCAATCTTGAGCTTCACATGAATCGTTTGCCTGTTTGGTAAACAAAAAATAGAGTAAACATCTCAAGTTATTCTTCGCAACTTTCATTTAATTTGCATTTTTAGCCTATTCTCCAGAACTGTTTTGATTTCGAAGTAGGGGCGGTTTCAATAACTGCCCCACTTATTTTGTTTTGCAGCTGAAAAGTGGAAAACAAAGAAGCATGTTGGGATCAGGTTCTGGCATCTAAATAAGTTTGAGAGCAACAATGTGATTTATTTGTATTATTATTATTACTTTACTTGAAAGTATATGATTGGTAGTAAAAGTCATCGGGGAAAATGGTGATTAATAGTTTCATTCTGAAAGCCTAATACTGATTTGTAGTATACATCGGTGTAAGTCATACAGATAAATATTTCCATTTGAAATAATGTGCTAGTCGAGAGAAGAAATAACATTTACACCAGGAGCTAAAAAAAACCCCATCGATGCTTATTTTGATTGCAACATTCGGATTAAGCGCTAGATATGAACAAAAACAAAATCACGGAACTCTCTTCATTTCCGTTTTCATTTAAACTTGACCACCGAATTTGAAGAAATGTGCAAACCTTTGGTGATGGGACGGAGTGCGTTTATTGAAAACAACGGATGGAAATGATTTTGTTCTTCTAATCGTTCACGGTTTGTTCTCTCTCGCAACGGACTTGTCTTATCTTTCCGTTTCTGCCCCTCGGCTACGGGACAAACGTCCTACTCCCTTCATAAATGGTCCCCCCAGGTCCCATCTTTTTTATTTTCTCTGAATCGGTGTTTCTCCAATCTGCTTCCCCTTTTCTGTTTTTCTCTTCTCTTTTCCAGCACTTTGCATCCTCTGGTAAAATCCGTTTTATAAAATTTCCTGTTTATTATCGATATACTAACACTATATACATGGTTTGCATTCTTTTGCGTCACTACAGGCGTACAAACAGGGTCTGTACGGCCCGCGCTACGTATGGATTCTTCGAGGCATTGGGTACTTTGCTCCCGACTGGGTGACCCGTGAGGACCCATTGATATCCTGTACTGCTGAAGAGATGCTCGAAGCTACCGAGGGTGTTATAATCACCAACTGGCAGTTTATACCAGCAGCTCAAGAAGTCGCCATCACAGGAAGGGTGTGTACAGATGTTGGTGTTGTTTGTGATGTTGCTACTGTTAGTGGTCATGGTGTTGCCGTTGCTTGTTGTTGCTGTTGTTGTTGTTGTTCGTGCTTTATGTGAAGTTGCTACTGCTGGTGAAGTTGTTGATTTTGTCATCGGTGATGCGGTTGTTGTAGTTCTTACTGTTGATTGTAGTGTTGCTGCTGTCGTGGTTGTTGCTGTTACTGTGGCTGTTTCAGTTGTTGATGGTGTCACTGTTGTGTAGCTGCCGCAGCTGTTGGTCTGCTAGTGGTATTGCTCCTATTACAGTTGTTACTGCTGTTTGTGGTGTTGCTGTTGGTGGTGTCGTTGTGTAGTTGCTGTTGCCGTTGCGGTTTGCTGGTGGTGTTGCAGTTGTTCTATTTGTTACTATTGTTTGTGGTGTTTCTGCTGTTGCAGTTGTTGATGTGGGTGGTAGCGTTGCTGCTGGTGTTGCTGAAGCCACTGCTTCAATAGTTGTTTTCTATTTTGAATTTGCTTAAAATCGTTTGTTTGTCCATGTTAGTCTAATCAAATGTTGATAATGTTTATTGCTGTCATTTTTTGATAATGATACCTTGGAAGGTGTTTTGGTTGTTGCTCTGCTGTCACTGATGTTCTGGGTTTTTTTTAGTACCATTATCGGTTGTCGCTATCGTAACTGTCGTTGGTATTGCGGTCGTTGCTGTCGCCGTTTCTCTGTCTCTGTCACTGTCGCTATCCCTTATTCTGTATTACAGCGCTTGCGGGTAAACGATGCTACTCGCTCATTTGAAATGGTCACATGCTGCGCCAAAATATCACGAGATTTTCCACGTAATTACCGGGCAATGTTCCTGTTATGACATCATAATGGTAGCGCTATTGTATTAAACAAAAAGGAATGCACTTTAAAAAAGGGGGGGGTTAATACACGTGGAACACGAAAGTACGTTTAACCTTTAGTACAACACTGAAAACGTGTAGATTTTAAAAATAAATCGGTGATTTCGCGTTATTAAGTTGAATTTCCGGAAGGCTTCAAATGAGTAACTCCAAACACGGGCGAGAAACCGTCAAATAAACCCGCAAGGCTGAATCTGATGATTACAAAAGCAGACAATTTTTTTTTTTTTCAATAAAGAAAAGGTCGGAGAATTACACACTGGAGGTTTTTTTCCTTTTATGTTGTCCTACCTCCGATTTGTTTACACTGATTGGGAACCTCAGATATGGCTAATTGTGTTTTGATTGCGGGAATTGCTGTTTTGATTGATGACCGCCGCCTCCGGGTTGGTGCATTGCGTGAAGAAGATACTTTACGGTCGATTGAGGAGTGGAGATCTGTTAAAAGATAAAATATTATGTGTGGGCAGGAGCGAGCTGCGTAAATTTATTTATTTTGTTTATATTTATATATTTTTTAAAATATTGTTTATACATCTCGGAATAATATGAAAAATAGGCGGGTTCGAACAAAATAATAATACAAAAAAAAATGCACCAATAAAATAGTCTCTTGTTAAACTGTCCACCTTATTTACTGGTTTAAATTAATCTATATAAAACCTTTTAAAAACTTGGTATAATGTCTTACAAAAACACAACAAAAACACACAAAAACCCCAAACTAACACACAAACATTTAAGATCAAAGAGTAAAGACCAACTGTACAATCTGATGTCATTTGTAGAGCTCCGTAGAAATTAACCGAAGTGAACAAAATGAATTTATAACACTCTTAATCATATTTAGTTTATAAGACTTGATTCTTAAATAGCACACATATCCTAGCAGCTAGATCAAGGTCCTTTGCAACATTATTGTCCCTTGTCATCAGGCATACTTAAATCATTCCTCAAACTTTCTCAACTCCCTGAGGGAGCATACAGCCCCTAGCTGCTTAAATTAAACACTAATGGGTTAATCAAACACAATATTATATCAGTCCTGTCTCAGGTTCCCATTTATACACCTGGTTTAAGAGAAGCAATTACGGTTAAGCGCCTCGCTCATTGACACAAGTGTCATGGCCGGGAATCGAACCCACACCATAATAGTTAAAAACACAACCAAATACATCAAATAAATGAGCCGAAACTCAGAGTTTGCCGCGGTTTGGTTGGTAATGTTCGACTGATTAATTCCTTTCAGACACCGAATGACTTCGTGGAGGCCTACAACGCGTTCGCCGGCGATGTGTCATTCGGGGGAGCTGGCTCATTGTTTTATGACTCCTTGCTCACTGCGGCGTTAGCTCTTAACAATTCCATTGAACCACTTCGACTGGGTAAGTGCCGGCATTTCAGATCGTTGGAAGGTTATCAATGGGAGAGTTTGGAACGCTGGGTAGCAGCAGACTTACCAGGTAAATTTCCCTTGTTTACGTAGTTATGAGCATGCGCCCATTACCGAGAACAATGGATTTTCCTGGTAAGTCTGCCGCCACTTTGCGTCCCAGAAGTCCCCCATTGGCCCCATGGCTCTGCTTACCGCGGAATTCTGCGCTTTCACGGCCCATATAATCACGCGCTTTACATGGCAAGCACATGATTATGAGGTAAGCAGAGTCATGACATTGTAACCTCCTTGGGCTAGGTAGCTAGAGCAACCTGGGGTCGATTTCACAAAGAAAAGACTAGTCTTATCTGAAGTTAGGACCAGTAACTAGTCTTAACTTAGGACTAGTCCTATCTCCTAGCATTCCCTAGGACTAGTCCTAAGTTTGAAAGGGTTTTGTGAAATCGACCCCTGGTTGCTCTAACCCCGGTTTCAGTCCTTGTATCGAAGCTCAATTTCACAGAGCTGCCTAAACAAACAATGCTGCTTAAACAATTTTCTGCTATAAACCAAAACAAGTAGTATACAGGGCCCCATTTTCATAGAACTGCTTAAGCACGAAAAGTAGCTTAGCACAATAAAAATATGCTTACAAGAACGAGGCTACAGGCTAAAATACCAAATCACATGCTTCATCTATGACCGTTTCCTGCTCCTATTTGCTTAACTGAAAATTGTTCGGCATCGCTTGCTGTTTAAGCAGCTCAATGAAATTGTGTCCAGGTCGCAGATGGTACATGTGACAGGATATTTTCGCGGTAACTTTATTCTGGTAAGCAGCATTGTTTTGTGCTTTGTTACTTTTTGTGCTGAGGCAGCTCTATGAAATTGGGCCCAGGGCCTGATTTCACGGTTCTGCTTCCGTCACGGATTCTATGCTTACGACACCATGCAAAGCGCGCGATTCTATGGGCCGTAATCGCTGAATTTTACGGTTAGCCGAGCCAAAGAATTGGGCCCTGTTTTCGTGGTTCTTCTCTCAATTCAGGACTACGGGTTACAAAGCTAACTGCTTCTGGAGAGCCCTTGGTTTTATGACCAGAAAGGTTAAGAATAATTAACTGAATAAAGTGATATTACAACGTGAGAGACAACCTCAATTTGGAAAAAAAAGATAAAATAAATGAAAATAAATAACTTAATAAAAATGAATAAATAAATAAATACAAACCGAAATCTCACTTGATCTGAGCTTGCAATTGCAATCATAAAACAGGTGGCAATTAACTTTCAATTTTATTTAAGAGTATCACAGTTTTTACTTTGAAGAACCGTATCAGAGAACGGTTCCCGTATCGGAGAGCGGTTCCCGTATCAGAGAACGGTTCCTGTGCAGAACTATTCTTACTAATAACATTAGTAGGGGCGGTGACATTTTAAACAGATGTAATGCTTTTCCCCCACTTGACTTAAATACCGATCGACCAGCAGGCTTAGCCTTCAACATTTCACTATGTTTTTTTTTTTCAATCCACCGTTGTGCTGATATAATAGTTTTACTCTCTGATAGTTTATGTTGTACTTTAACTAATGCAATTTCCAAACTGTTATTTTCTATCTGCTCAACAAAAAGTGAACAAGACACTTGAAGACTACACGTACAACGACCACGAAATGCGTGACATATTCATGGACGTTCTGGACAACATGTATTTTGTTGGAGTCTCGGTAAGTCCGTTTAGTCTTCCCTCAAGGCGCTAAGCACTTCTCTCTCTGGTTATATTATAAACCAATCAATAATCAGTCGATGGCGAGTCATCCCCACAACAACTTAAACACACTCTAATTTCTAATTGGAGACCAGTATATTTTTGGGTACGATTTCCTATACCATCTAATTCTTGAACAAAGACACCTAAGTGCCGTTTTTGGTAATAATATTCATATAGGCTAAACAATGTTTCATATTTTTTACAAATTTCAAATATGACATGTACAACATGTTTATCATGTATTAACATTTTGTGTCTGTTTGTTGTGTTTTAATGTTTTTCTAAGTGTTAAACTCTAGCAAATACAAAAACAACCACAAAAACAACTAAACCCAAAACGATAACATTTTCTCTGTTGATACTTTTTGAAAAAAAGATGCAGCATCGACCAGCAACAATCTTTGTTGAACAATCCCAAAATTTCATCTCCTTTTTGTGTCCTGCGAATCAGTAAAAATTGTTGCTATAATTTCACAAATTTTCACCTGTCTATAAGAGGAGGATTATAAGGTGTGTGGGGACGTGTGGTTTCATATTCACTACCTTATGGAGACCGAGAACAAAACAGACAAGGGGAAAACAAAGGGTCTCCATATGGAAATTCTAAAGACTGGGTTGCTCCACAAGGAGTTTTGTGTACAAAGTCTATGGGAGGTTCTTAACTACAGGGACAAAGGAAAGAACAAAAGATGTCTCCACACAGAGATGCAAAAACAAATTGAATGCGTGACCCATTCACGGGCTGGACAAAATAGACCCGTTTTATTCTTTCGATGATAAGGAACAAACTAAAACCTCACTAATTAAAGAGGTCAAAGATTAAAGCAACCTTGGCTCGGTTTTACAAAGAGCTAAGATTGATCTTAACTGCGTATCAATCTTAATTGCTAAGCAAAGTGTGACGTCACAGTACAAATCACTATGGTAATACTGACAACTCATCTTGAGATGAGTCTTATCTCTTTGTGAAATCGAGCCCAGGTTCAGCGTATCGGTGTGAAGATACGTATTATGACACTTGAACTTCCCTTCGCGGTTTAGTTTGAGGGTTGAATCAATGTCAACAACCGTCAACCATTCTCTGTCTCCCCGCTAATAAAACATGAAATAATGTAGGCCTAAGTTGTTCTCGTGTTGTTGGTTTTTTTTTCGTTTCAGGGTCCTATCAGTTTTCTGGAAGATGGCGACAGGGTGGGGCAGTTTCAAATAGAACAAATCAAAGGTAAATTAAAGTTAAACAACTTAAAATGGCCGTGATAGTATAGTTATACAATGTATTAAAAACAGACTACCAGTTTAAAGAGTTGCAGTATGCAAATAGTCCCGCCCACCATAGCATAATACATGTACACATTAAGTGCAGGTTTGAGACCCTTGCACTGACGTCACACCTAGCTGACGTCTGCTCGTGGTCTGCCATTTTGCCATTTAAGGCGACACACGTGCAAAAGCACGTGCGTCGCCTTAAAGGCCCATTGCGCAGTAACGGACGGGGATATGTGGTGATGACGTTTTGAGTAAACAACAACAACAACAACAACAATACCAACAACAATAATAACAACTAGCTTGAAATAAGTAGCTGAAAACTTGACGTCAGAGATGAATCGCCTTTAATTCTGACTACATTTAGATGGAAGAGCTAAAGTCGTGGGAAGGTTTCTATCACACGAAGACAAGTTCGAGTGGGAGGACGGCGGAGTCTACTTTCTGAGTAAGTTTCCATCTTCGTCAATAGCCAAGTTGCCTCCCCCCTTTGTTATCGATTTGATAAAGTGCGTTTGTAATGCGTCAGTTGATCTGACATAACATGACTTCCCATCAAAATTTGCATTAGACCGTGCAAGTCTCGCGTGTATTCGAACATTTTGGGACATCTAACATACATTGCCTTAACGCGTGAAGGACACAAACTCACGCACTTTAACGGATCACAATGGTCTAAAACGCGCGAGACTTGCACAGTCTATAAACTTCACCCCCCCCCCTTTGTCACGTTGAAGATGCGTATGGAGCGCAGTCAAATCGGATGTCAAACTGATACAAACATCGATCGGACAACTTTCTTACATATTCAACATTTCGTTAAAGATATGAAGCTTTTCAATTGGCGGACAAAGGATCACGTTAAACTTTTCTTTGAATACCGTGATTTTATAACGTAATTTCTTCACACTGGTTTCGCTTTTATACTTCTACTACTCAACGAGCCTAATCAACGGACAAATCAACTTCTGGCGAATCCCAATCAAAGAGACCTGTTATTCATTTATTCATTACTGTTTGTCCCAACACGCGTTGTCATTATTATTTTTTTTTCATTTCAATCTCGTTGTCATCACGACCCAGACAACAAATCATTCAATTTACGAATTCGAATCACACAGTCGTTCGTTCGGTTGAGTTATTTCGGAACCATAAATCAAAAATATAGAAAAAGCAATAAAACATAATGTCATTAACTATTATGTCATTATTAATTACTCTGGCAATGAAACGTCGGACGGTGAGTCCGAACGATAAAGAAGCATTCAAGAGTAATTTCTTGTTTTTTAAATGGGGGGGGGGGGTGAACAAAACCGTTAAGTAGTAGCGTAAATCATACATGTAGCCGTGTACAAGAACGTCATGAGATGAGACCGTAGTGTGATCACGAATACAATTTTGATGGTAATTTTGTTTAAATGCATCATAGACATGCTTTTCTCAAGGACACGCAAAGAACAAATTGTACGACCTCAACTCACTCTAGATGTAAAAAACAAATTTAAACTTTTGTCAGTTTACAAAGCTTCTCGAGTCCCTGTATCTAAATTTGATCACGTTTGAATTTGTCATGTTTATTTCATTTTCGTTCTTGACATTTCCCCCAGTACATCGAACCATAACACGAATAGTGCAGGCATGCGAAGATTAGTTTTCATGTTTTGTCTTCTTTTTTTTCCCTCTAAAATTTCCAGACGATGAGCCTCCCCATGATGAAATACGCATTGAGGAGAAACTGATGACGTTGTCATCCGCGGGTTTTGCTGCTGTCTGCACGCTCTCAGCTCTGGGCATCGCCCTTGCAATCGGATTACTCAACTTTAATGTTGTGATGCGCAAACAGAAGTAATGAACATGATTCGTCTGTCACATATAATATGGTATCACTAAGATCTGTATGTGCACTGCCCGTAGACATACAAGACTTTCAGAATGGGATTTAAATAACTTGTATGGTGGCCCCGAAGGAACACCAATGACCCAAAAGGTTGGGTCATAGATTGGTTTTTGTCAACAAAAAGCTGATCTATAGGCATCATTATAAAGAAAGATACAATAAAGGTTATATTTGATAGTTTCAGATTACAGCGTCTACTTGCTGAGAAAAAAGCAAACTAACAATTGTCACGATATTTTCACAAGAACGTCGAATTAATCCACCTTTCGCGAGGTGACAGCGGGCACCAACCGCATCACTGGCAGCAGCTGCATTCGCAAACAGACACCAACCCTCAGAAATCTGAGAAACGATTCATGCATTAATCGTTTTTCAGATTAAAATGTTTTGGTGTGAAAAATTATCCAAACCATAATACGTCAAAGGCAATCCTTTCACTAAATAGTTTATATCTAGTGCTTCTAGGCAAGTATGTTTTCCTGGTCACTGATTTTTGCAGCAGTTGCCAATCTATGACCTTACCTTAAAAAAAGGTGATGTCAATATTGATCGACAAATTCACGAATTCCTCCTGGTCGCAAAATTCGACGTCAAATTACATGTCTTCAACCTTCCCAGGTATTTTTTTCTTCTTCACACTTATATAGATAGCTTAGCTCAACCTCAAACCACCAATATTACACCTCGTCCCCACCGCCTCCCACTTGTACCAAAGCAACATCTCTCTATGGTGGTTGATATTGAACGGTCGAACCGGTTTCACCGGTAAGAATGTTTTACCAATCGATTTCCTCTATCCATTGCGTTGTCAGAATTATCAAGTTGTCGAGTCCAACCATCAACAACCTAATCATACTTGGGAGCATAATGACGTATATATCAGTTGTGCTGAACGGTGTGGATCAAGAGATGATAGGTTTTGAAAATATGGACCATCTGTGCAGAGTAAGTCAAATCAAAATAAGACGTGTAGTTCGTGTTCGTAAAGTCGCCCTGTAGGTGATGTCACCAAAATAGACTCGTCTCAATGTTGCCGCGATGTTTTATAGAGCTCTCTGTGTTACATTGTAGTGATGAATACGGATTCTGGTTTACACCAAAAAAAGGGTCCAGACTGTTTTGCCTGTCTAGTCTCATTTTGCCTCACATACATAGGCTCTTTTCGAAACCGCGGCTTGGGCTTGGGCTTGGTCAGCTGTTTAGAAAACGTGCGCTTTCCTTACGGATTTTTAACTAGACTGACGGACCCAAAGCCCAAGCCGTCGTTTCGAAAGTGGCGAATAGATTTGAAATTGGGAACATTTTAGGCTACACCATGCTATTAAAATAATGGTCCCACAATATCTGCAACGAAATTCGACTGGTAAAAATGTTTTAAAACATGCACGAGACACATAGCATTTACCTGTATGTAGCTCCAGTATGACTCCCGAGTATACGACAATCAAACGTTGTTTGTCATCTCTGGGATGCATCCACTGAGACCAATCTTGGCAAAAACGACGAGGAACCAGAGACACTCCGAATGGTTTTCAAAAGAATGTTCGCTTGGGTTTTTTTTTTGTCAGGAGAGCTGTCATAATTACAGAGGGTAAAAAATACTTGGTTAAAAACGAGCAAAGCTCCCTCAAAATGCATCGTTTCGACAGCTCAATCTAAATTGTATTGCACCCAGACTATGCCACGCCTGATACGGGGCACAAGGTATCCCCGAATGCTCCCGTACGTTAACGCACTATTTTCCTCTTGTACTGAAGTTTTAGTATTCGCTACTTTATGGAGACCGAGAACAAAACCGAAAAGGGACAACAAATTCCATAGGGGAATTCTAAAGACTGGGGTGCTCCACAAGGAATTTTGTGTACAAAGTCTTTGGGAGATCGTTAACTAAAGGGACAAAAAACAGAATGAAAGATTTCTCCACAGGAATGTAGAAAGTGGAATCAGTGTACCAACCAGGCCCCCCCCCCCCAAACCCTAACAAATTCCTGAGATTGCAAGCACACAATGAAGACACCGTGTGGGTCGGGTGGGGGTGGGTGGGGGTACACCATGCCCCAGATCGAGCACCAAAATGACCCAAACCGAAACCCACTTTACTTTATTGATTGTGTTTCTGTTATTTGTGATTGTTTGTAGGCTCGACTGTGGATGCTATCCCTCGGTTTCACCCTTGGCTTCGGCTCCATGTTCTCCAAGACATGGCGAGTCCATAAGATCTTCATGAACAAAAAACTGGAACGACGGGTAATAATGCAGGACATTGTGACGTCATTGACAAACGGAATATTTTGGTTGTCACCCATGTTTCTCCAACTAATGGAAAATTGACATAAAGGCATTAAAAGTAAAGGCCGCAGAAACACCACCATAATGTTAATGTTATGTGTAATCTTAGACATTATTAAAGTTGAAAAATACATACAGTACAATACAGTGTATTATTCTGAAGATTTAATATCATATGTTTGATGATTTTTGAGTTTTGGCAGGAAGTGCATGGCTTTGGCATGTATAGTACAAAATGTGCAGTAAGAATAAGGCTGCAATACCTATTAAATTAATTAGTCACCCTTTAGACCGAACAAAACAAAAATAATTGAAACTGTGTTACTTTATTCTCCATCTTTTTTTCTTTTTTGGAGTCTGTAAAGGACTACCAGTTGGTCACCATGGTGGGAATTTTTATGCTTTTGGAAAGTGTCTATCTTGGTGTCTGGGAAATGAGACCGTTAAAAGCTGTTTGGGAGAGCCATCCTTCTCAGGTAAGTTATTGTAAAGCTTGGAATCTATTTATGATGGCAGAAGTGGGATTCACGCACAGATCCACGACTACCAACGAATAACACGCCATGATTGTTAATTATGTAACCAATATCTCCCCCAACTTGACCAAAAGACACTCATCGGAGTACCTGTGAATAGACATGCATATTACGTCAGACGTTCAGACAGCGACCCTCGTACTCAAATAAGACCTCCCATAGACTTTATGCACACGACGTCATGTCAGCAGGGCGCCCTCAGCTAGAGGTCAAAAGAAGATTCCTCGTGCCTGTTCCTGCGCGGCCACTCCTGCGTAGATGCACCTTTCCATTGTTTCACAATCGTTTGTAAACCAATGAGGCATGATGACGTCATTCCATATGCAATATTACAGACCAATGACCGATAAGGTCCATTGGCTGACAGTGTGCGTGACGCGTACACACGTGGGCGTGACCATTGTTTGACCTCAGCGCTGGCGGCGTATACCAGTTGTATAAAATAGTTCATTAGTGAAGACCTCCTACTTGTAGAAAACAATATCTTTATCATCAAATACGGATTCTTTTTCTGACGAAGGGCAAAATAGAAGAAGATCTTCTGTTGATACCGGTCGTTCAACGATGTACTCGCAATGGAGTAACAGACATCACGTGGCTAGCTGGTATTTACATATTCAACGGAATTCAACTCGTGTTTGGACTCTTTCTTGGTAAGTTTGAGAACCTAGTATACGTCATCATTTTATTCTTAACTCTTATCACAAACGGCCTACGGGGGAAGTGATTGTGTTTTTATAGCAAGCGGGTTAAAGGTCAAAATGACACGTGGCAGTGTTAACGAAAGGCATAATTTGTATAGGCACTGTATTTTTAGTCGTATAGTTTCTTCTGGAAAAAGCTTGTGGTTCTGAAAAGAGCAATAAAGTAAGTATTGACGGTATGCACAGAAACAAATATCAGAGCCGGAATTGGGTTATACAAGTAAACAATGTGCTGAACAAAACTGTGAACTAAAAATGAGTACGATGGTACATATCCTAGTACCTAGATCGAAACGCTTTACAACGTTAATGTCCCTGTTCATCAGGCATACTTAGACTATTCCTCAAACTTTCTGAACTCCACGGGGAGCATACAACCCCAAGCTGCTAACTATAAGGTTAGCGCTAAAAGGTTAATCAGAACAATCACCGCATGCTTCCGTTTGTATACACTAGGGTTAAGAGTAACAATTATGGTTGACTGCTTTGTTCAAGGTCATACGCGTCATGACCGGGTTGGGAACTCACACTCCGATTATTGCGCATAGCTCTCTTTTATTACAATTCAAAAACGCACAATACCTAGGATTGTTTTCCCAAAACACCAAAATTCACCGAAAGATGCATTTCTTGTTGAACCTCTTTATTTTTGTTCTCCGTACAAACATTAGCGTACGAGACAAGGAATGTGAAAATTGAGGCACTGAACGACTCCAAGAACATCGGCATGTCAGTCTACAACGTATTCATCCTGTCCTGCATGGGGGCGGTCTTCAGCCTGTTGATGGACCCCCTAAGGAACGAGACCGTTTTTATTGTGACGTCGGTCTGCGTCACAGTCAGCACAACTACAACCCTTCTTATTATCTTCACCCCAAAGGTAAATGGCTACTAAAAAAACAAGTTGATGGTAGATTTATAATTCAGAATACTGCAGAAAGCCATAAAAGTCTGCAGAAGGCATCATTTTCCCATTCACACCGTTACACTGTAGCTTCCTCCAGAACATGAACTGAGTGGTACTCATCAAGCTTTTTCCCACAGACTGCCTAACTTTGGAATTCACTACCTGAATCCTGCTTCCCTGCCTCTCACAAGCCTGTCCAAATTAAAAACACAACAACAAGAGTCCTTTTTCTTCTTAATGCTTTCCTCATCTCTTATTCCATTTCCTCCTTTCTAGCCCTTACGTTGAGTGGCCTGTTCGGGGCCTTAAGGTTGGCAACTTTCCATAAATAAAAATTAACAATAATAAAAAATAAATGAATAAATAAGTAAATAAATTAAAACATAATAAGCAAGTGCAGCCTTCAGAGTACAACAGAATACAGCAGAATTTTGTTACAAAGAAAAACAACAAAATAAAGGTCACGCTCAGCCATAACAACGCCAAAGAACGAAGTTTGAAAAACCAGATCTTCTGCGATGTCAGTCATCGTTTTAAAGTTGTTGCCAAGGTTTATGTTTAACACAAGAATACTCACATTCACAAACTTTATCAAAAATTTACTAAGAATACTGAAACACGAATAAGGTGTCTCTTTCCTGTTTTTTTTTTTCATTTTTAGTATAAAAAATATAAAATAAAATAAAAAACCGATAACAAGAATTTACTTAAATGTTTAGATACGTGACGTCATACGAAACCCCGGCGGAACCAAGATAACTACAATGGCCTCAGCAAGTGTTCAGCCGGAGAGGTCATGTGCTGGCCCAACTGTAGCAACGGTAATGACGGTATCTGCACCACATCAGCCTCCGTCCACTGCAGGGGGTCAAATGTTTGTGGCTCATCGGTGAAACTGTTTCCCTCACGTCATTCATGTTTGTTATTAACAACTTAGTTTCCGAAACTACGGATTTTTTCCGGTCATTTTTTTTTCTCGGCCAATAGACCCCCTTGAAGTGGCTGCTATCGCTGCGGTCAAACGATGAAAACGCGCAAGCGTGTACGCGCCGCGCATTACTCTCAGCCAACGATAGGTCTTCATTGACAACATTGAGGGCGCTGTTTTAGGCTTGTGACGTCATACACAGGGGGTACACACTGTATGTACGCGGCCAACTTAAACGTCCGCGTTTTATTTTTGCGAGAATTAACAGGACCACTAAACAATTGTTTTGTTTTGCACCACTCGATTAAAACGACAACCATTCCATTAAACAATCCACTTGAACAGCTTTCAATTTGCAGCAGCGTTTTGCAGAAATTTCCAGTTGCGCCTACTCTGCTAAATGCCGATGCCGCATGGCTAAACAAGCACGCCTTCAAGTTTAACTGAATACATACAATAATGCTATGAAAATTTGCATGCCTCGATTTGAAATTAAAATTACGGTTTCGACTGAACTAGCAAAATCACAACAATACGAATGCATGAGGGTGAAATGGGCTGTTGCTGTTGTTGTTGTTGTTGTTTCGAGTTTGTTTTTTTTTGCCGCAAATGACCGGGAAAAGTTGTAACACATTTTATAAAATTAAGTCAAAGTTTGTTAAGAAAACTCCCGTGATTACATGTATGCCAAGTCGGCCTTCTAGTGAATTAAACGGTGTATACGTCTCACGTTACGTAATTATTGTAAGAAATTGTAAATTGTCAATATTAGGTAAGTTATATTATGGGATATGATTTGTTTATTCATGATGTTCATCCTGTGCTGGACTGGTCTCATCCAGTGCCGCTAGTGTTTTTTCTCTCACCGGTTGTATAGCCTGTCTGCATACAATAATTTAAATAACAATCACCACAAAATTGTAATGTTACATCTTGTTTTTGATTTGCCCATGACTATATCCATGCCAAATTGGCTCTCATCCAATCAACCATGGAAACACTAGCTTCACCAATTAATGGTTGACCTTACGTCACGTATTACGTAACCAACTGTAAATTGGGTGTTTATACAGTGAAGTTTGGATACCGGTGTTGCAATGATTCCGTTATGTCAACCCCATAGCAGCCGAACTTTCACAAAATAATCGAAAAGGCGTGTGCTCGAATTTCCTAATCAACTCACAAAAGGTTTGCCTATGACGTCATACATTACGAAATTACCATAACAAATTGTAAACGTTGTACTTATGGGTGCTGTTTGTATTAAATTATCTGCCCACAAGGGCATAATGTTGAGAGTTTTTTTCGGGGGTGGGGTGGGGGAACAAAGCTTAGGCCAGCATGTAGAAATTGTAAAATTAATGTACGTGGTAGTATAATTGTTCCGTTCACAGTCTTCGCTGTTAAAGGAATGAAACAATACTCATACATATATTAAATCTGCTAACCCAGTTGAACAGTTTAAGAAATTACTTCAAATCTACACTCTAAAAACATCCGGATCAGAGCTGACCCAGACCCGGGTTCTGCGGGGTCCGACCACTCATTACTGGGTCAGTATGACCCGGAATCCGTGTCAGTGACCAAGACATCAGTCAAAGTGACGCAGAATCTGAGCTAAAACCCCATTTTCAGTTTAATTTTCCGGGTCACCCAGACCCGGCAATGGGTCCAGCCCCCAGGGTCCCGAAATTCAGATCAATTCTGACCCTGGGGGTTTTAAGAGAGTAGCTCCCTCTACCCGTTCCTTAATATTTATTTTTAACAATTATTCTAAAAAATAGTTACATTCTTTCTTTTTTTTGAAAGGCTTCACACAATGATTTGTAAAATCTTTCGCGAGGTATGGGCATATTTTGCCTGAACATTGATACAGCTTGAGACATTGTTTTTATTTGCACTAGTTTGAGTTCCGGTATTCACTTATGTTAATTAAAGTTCAACACAGATTGTTTATAACTTACGAACTGTATTAGTTTTTGTGTGTGGGTGGGGGGGGGGGTATAAACGATTTCATTTCTCGCATCTTACTTCATTCGGGCCTTTTGAAAGCTCCGAGTGTGTGGACAGCAGGCATAATAATACTCAGTCAAACTTATCCTTTTTTCTTAACGTGTTTCTACACTCATACATTATTCAAGGTCACGTGTCACTCGAACCGCCCACCAAGGCTTTATTACATCCTAGATGGGGGTCGAAGGTCAGGCTCTTCAGATCAGGTCTGGAGTTTCTTGGTTCAGTCGTTGGGGCGCAGTGCAATAGAAATAAATTTTTAAAGACTGCTACCAGCCGGCCAACTTCAAGGAGTGTTAATCTCTTAAAATGTTGTTATATATAGGGCAAGCGTTACATACAAAGTGTGGACATGAGAACAAAAGAGGTATACACAAGGCAGGGCTTTGAAACACTATGTGGACTTAAACACGTCCACACAGTGTTTTCACCAGTGTTGAAGAATATGTTGTTTTCTTACCGTGCACAGAACAAAGGAATGTCCACAGAGGGCGTAACACAGATATGTGTGTGAGCGTCCCGTTGAAACCGAGGACTTTAACAAAAAAGGGGATCCGGATGTTTGACAGAGCGAGGACGTCCTCGATTCGCTTTCGTGTACAAAACCAATAGGGACTTCGTTAAAAAAACAAAGTCCAAACAAGAGAGGTCCTCGATTTACGGGATTCACAAACATGTGTGGGCGTGTGTACGATTATGTTCACAGTGCGAGGTTTCTATTTTGAATCTTCTATGTTCACCACACGAAACGCAACGGTCACCGTGCATTGCGATTATAGCAATTCCACTCCCCCTTTTTAGAGAAACACTCTTGGTGGCGCCCTGTATTAAAATGTCCATTCTTCCATCACCAGTTGATGGCAACACCGTGTTTTTAATAGGTTTTCTATCATTCTATATAGTTAATTGCTTGTTGCTTACAATTACGGCTGATTGAAAGACTCTGCGGTTAGGTTTACCACACGTTTAAAATCGTTTCTGTGTATCTCATCCAGAGTCTTCATGTCCTCATCCGATAGAGTGAAGTCAAACACCTGCAAAATAAAACCACACAATCACACTTCAATTAATTTTACTCGAAGATTCCATGGTACTGTTTTTAGAAGCCCGTTTGTAAACTCTGCCCCCAAAAGGGGGCGGGGTAACATTTTCCAAGTTCCCTCAGGCAGGATATACTTTTGGTAATAACTCCACAAGTTAATGACCATTATAATATTAAACATTGCTAGAAATGAATCAAATTTTTAAACAAAGAGGACATTTTTTACCCCAAAATTTGAGTCTGGGAAAGGCTTCAGGCATGTAGCCTTTCTCATGCATCTGTACGCACACAATCCTAAGCAGCAAGGGTGTTTTTTCTTTCATTATTTTCTAGTAAACTTCGATTACCATTAGCCAAACTTTGAACAAGTTTGTTGTTCTATGCATATGTTGGGATACACCAAGTAAGAATACTGGTCTTTGACGATCACCAAAAGTAAATACCCTGCCTTTAAAACCTAGCCAAAGAGTTTGTAAGCGGAAATTACACTGAGTTGATCCTTTGGCAATTTTTTAAAAACATCATTGACCTCCCCTTCAATAATTCAAACAGGGGATGTATAAACTTATCTCTTAGCTTTGTGCTATTAGCCACTCCTGGCTGTAATTAACCTTGTCTTCGCCGGATGGCTATAGACGAGTTGGTTACTGTTGTACTGAGTCCAAAGGCTCTTATAATGATGGTTCAGACCATTTGAAAGGGATTGTATTCACCCCGCCAAAATACATGCTAATTATAAAAGGTCATACTAGAAACAGTACGATGGTGTAATAGTGTGAGTTTATTCTGATGGTGTCAAGACATATTAAAATGTTTATGCATATTATTTACGCATGTAAGAAACATACACTAATACTTTATGATCTCAATGCTTAATTTAAAAAAAATATATATAAATAACAGTGCTAATTTTCCCAAAGAAATGTATTGATTTTTGCTCGCAAACGTGACGAACCAACTTTGATGAGAATGTTACAAAATGGTCGTGTAAAGTATTTTGGAAATGTAGAGCTCATTGTAAATGATTAAGGTGAGACAAAATATAAAGTTATAATTAATTGATCAACTTTGTAAATACTTTACTTTCCGTCAATCATTACTAGAATATATTTTTCAAACAACTTGCACAGTAAAGCCTTTATTGTGTTTATGTCTGCTCCTTGCTTTACGTCCCAGTGTTTATTGAACCCAATTTTTGAACCAAATTCTTGACTCCACAAAATGGCGGATCGCGTTACTTCACGCAGTAAAAGGAAAACCATACAATTTCGAGGGATATTTTTGTGAATCATGCTTTTCTACTTCTAAAACATCTTTCAAACCATATTCATTTCATAACAAAAGTTTATAATAGCCCAAAGCGCCCGATCCAAAGGCAACGTGCCCCTTTGAAGTATTTACAGTAATTTTAGTAATTATGCTAATGGAATCACACTTTGTTTCCCTACACAATATAAGACGAATCGCCCATTAATTCTTCCTTTTGACCATTTTACCCAATGTTTTTGCAAAAAAGAGTGTCCTTGAACATTCAAGGTTACTTCTTGGCAGGCAAGATACTGCACTGGTCATGGGAAATTTTACATTCAATTCAAGGGATATCAAATGAACAGCTGAACAAGTTTGGAGATGTGCCCCCTTTCTTCATACAAACAGCTGATAAAATATGAACAGTGAAAATTCCATGAAATATCACATTTATGTGTTTTTCCCATTGGGCTGTGTACAAATGATGCCTTCGTGCCTGAAGGAAGTCAAAGCTCTGCTATTATTTTCTTTTAAATCTGATGTAACAGGTTTATTGGTTTCTACTTGCACTTCATTTCAGGGTTGATTTTATCATTGAGTAAAGACTTTGTTGTTCATTTCACGACGTCACATTATTTCCCATAGAGCAATGGTTGATTGGATTTGCACCAACAGCTAAGTGGAGAACAAATCCAACCTTACATTGCAAAGTACGACGTTTTTGAAATGTTGGTGTGGAGACGAAAGGGGCACATCCCAAATCCTGTTCTGCTGCTTCTGTACATCATTTGAATTCACATAGAAATTGCGAAACATGTTAAACTTCATGTCAACAGTGTGGTATCGTACCTGCCAGACAATGCCTCAAAATGCCTAATGTAACTTTTGTGAACAAGGTGTCAGGGTCTCTCTACGTCTGATCATGTGGGGCATGAATAAATTTACATCTTGAAATCCCAAAATTCCTTCATCGCTAGGTGATTGCTCTTCAAACGGTAAATACACTACCATAGTATTGCACGCCTTCTGAAGCACTATATAGTTGATTTAAATGCACGGTAAAAGAACGAACTTTGTTTTATGTAAAAACAATAAATAAATAAAAAAAGAGATGGAAATAAACGTAACGACTACAAGTTGCATTCATTTGTTCAAAGTGTACGTACCTTGCAGTTTTCTTCGACTCGGCTACATTTTGTGGATTTAGGTATTGCTGCAAAGCCGTGCTAGAAAATAAAAGCAATTTAAACTTTTTTTTAAAACAACATCACATGCTCAGTCTCAAACCCAAGACACTTCTTGTCCTTTTAAATTATTATCCATTATGATATTTAGTTAATGTCAGCAGAGGGCGCTTACTCTAAGGTAATTGTAAAAACAGACAGCCTCAATTTCATGGCGCTGTTTACCTCCGAATTATGCGCTTTACGGTAGCCTCTATTAGACAAGCTTGATTGTACGGGCCGTAACCGCAGAGTTCCGCGCTATGAAGCGCCATTAGCTTTTTTGAGACACGGTGGACACAATAGGAGTGCACTGTTTGGTTTGGGTGTATACAGACAAATTTACCCAAACTTATAGTGTCATAGTATTGTGTCCACCGTATCTCAAATTGGCTTATGGAATTGGGCCCACATAACGATTTAGAAAATCACCTCTTTGGCCAACACATTGCAAAAATGGGGTATTACAATTGAAATCATGGTTGTTGTTAAATAAAGATACCAAAACAACATTCAAAATTTACACCAATTTCGACTGCCCAACGAACGCTCTCCGTAGAGAATACTCCGTCAAGACCAGGGTTAAATTTCACGGCGCAGCTCAGCTCACTTTCGCTCACCTTTGGCAGGTATTTGATTTAAAGGTATTAAACAGGATTGGTAGAGCTGACAAAATAGTTGCAGAGTGTTCATGTTTTGTGCAATCAACCATATACACGAAATAACAAACCTGTGAAAATGTGGGCTTAATCCATTGTGTGAGACAGGAGAATATAGTAAACAAACTCGTGCACAATTTCCAGCATGTAGATACAATGTACTTAATTTTGGTTGTACCAACCGAAATCAGCTGTTGCGTTTATTATTTTTTTTAGGTCTGCAGTTACAGTTTTCTGGAATATTACTTCATTTCAGAGAGAAATATTTCACAGAAAAATTTGTTCCGAGTATGAACTACATAATCAATATGTTATAAGACTCCAAATTAAACAATGATGTTTTTATTTAGTTCAGATCCTGTATAGTACATTGCACAAAGACGGGATCGGTCAATGCAAACGTGGGATTTTCAGCATCGGGTAGCAGCGCCGTGAAATGTTGTCATGGTGATCTTACCTGTAAGATCCAGCGAGTCGCAATTTGACTGCATTTCTTGTTGTATTTTCCCGCCATCTTGACAAGCCCGTGATGATCAAGGACTTGTCCTTTACCCAATGGGCTGTATGCCTGCACAATAGAAACAGGAAGTAAAACTTGTTAGTGTTATCACAAACTTCACAATCGCATTCTCCTTTGACGTTCTTGAGGGTGACCAGTATAATAATTTGACAAGCAACAACTAACTTGAGATTTTAGATTTTTAAGCCTTTAAGGCCCTGCCACACGAGCCAATTTATCGGCAACCAGTTCCGAAGGCAAAAATATCACATTATAACTTTCAAATAATAAGAGAGTAGGATACATGAAACATGTCTCTTGTGCCACTAAAGAGTTCCATTTTCATGATACACGTATAATAATAATAATAGTGGCTTCTTATATAGCGCTCAAATCCGTCACTCAGTGACGCTCATGGCGCTTCAACATTATTACCCCTGGTCACTGGGCCATTTATTTCATTCCTTAAACCATCTCAAGCTCTCTTGGGAGTATACAGCCTGTGCTGCCAAATATGTAGCGCACTAAGCTAAATCAGTCACAAGAACCATCTCTGCCCTCACAGGTACCCATTAACCCCTGGGTGACGAGAAGCAATTATAGTTAAGTGTCTTGCTCAAGGACACAAGTGTCATGACCGGGATTCGAACCCACACCCTGTTGACTCAGCCAGCAGAACTTGAGTCCGATGCTCTAACCGCTCTAACCGCTCAGCCACGACACGCTATACAGCTGGTTGCCTGTAAAAATTGCTTGTGTGACATGGCCTTTGAAAACTGAGTTCCGATATCTACTCCGGGGCAGTAGAATAAATAGGCAAGACAAGTTCTCAAAGAAGAATCTACACAGCAAAGTAGATATATACACATGGTGTTACCGCAAACTGAATAATACATTGATACCTCACCATGCAATGCCTCAAAACCCATATAGGCAATGATAGAACAGAATACGATAACAATGGATAAGGAAGGATTTATTTTGTCTCACCACAATCTGCATCCCAAGTCCTTTGCAATAGTTAATCAACTCCTTGGGATAGTTCATCACATGGACCTCGATCTAAAAGTGACAACAAAAATGGTTAAAAACAAAGTTAACACATTCAACAACATTTCGGCATCGTTGGGAGGTTGTTTTTTTTTTGGGGGGGATGCTAGGTGGCAGCAGACTTACCAAGTAAGTTCTATTTTCTCGGAAATGTGCGCATGCTCAAAACTATGTTTAAAAAAAAAAAATAACGTGGTCTGCCTGTTGCAAACTAGCACTCCGAAGTCTCTAATAGAACCCTAGATAGTTAAATATTTCTAGGGCACTTCTCATGCTAGTATAATACACTAGTTTAGTTCATTGTGATGCCTTTAAAACGCAAGTGTCGTCCATAACTGTATATCGATAGTCACGATGCTAAATCTTCAATCACTTGTTTCGAGGGATATTAACAATTTCGCATTAGCGTATGATAGAAATATAAGGTTCCTCAATCCCCTCAAAATTCGATTCCATTATTAATTTTTTTTTTTTTAAACCCAACAAACTGCGGCTCCTTAACTAAAAAAAAATATTAATAAAAACCACGGTTCCGTAATCAATATTAACATTACTTCATTAACTTGGGAGGCTATAAACCAAACTCGCATCAGAGTAGCTGAATCGCAAAGGACTCGGCTACAAAGTGTTCAGTGATTTATCATGAACTTACTTGATTAACGTGGGGAGTGACTGTCCAAGTTTCTTTCAAGTTTTCAAGGTCCGAGATCTCGAAGTTACTCACTCCAATAGATTTGCAAAGACCTGCGGAAAAATGGCATTCCAGAAGTCATGTCAGCGTAAACTGGCCTCATAACTCACTACGGGTTTCTCTGTCCGTAAATCATTATCAACCCCAAGTTTGAGATACCCACCCAGATTCTAAATCTCACGCATAATCACACGTTCGTATTCCTTCATTACCCGTTCGCGCATCTCTGCCATGCCATGCAGAGTGTTAAATGCACGTTATGTATATGTAACTTACGTAAGCGTAACCATCATAACGTTAAGATGTGTGACACGGGTAAATTACCTTTGGTCACATCTAAAACACACTAGTCTTTCCATTCTGTCCAGTTCAATCGCAAATTCAACAGTATTAAGTTCTTCTCTATGGACGCCTCTTTTTCTAAATACATCTCCGCCCTCTCTTTTCCCAGCCCTACCTTTTCAGTAGCCATTTTATCACCATGCGTGTGACTTGCATCTTCCTAAAACAAACTTGCTTTTTAGACATATTACTGCTCCCTAAAGACCCCCCCCCCCCAGGTCAGAATGGCCCCGGATGCTGGGTTCCAGGTGGTCCAATCCACTTCTGGGTCAGTTTGACATGGAACATTTGTCAACAATGTGACTCATAAATTGGTTACAATCTGTATTTCTGACTGGGATTCCGGGTCACTTTGACCCAAGACTAGCCGGGTCAAACTGACACAGAAAGCGAGCAGATCCACTAGCACCCGGAATCGGGCTCGGTGCTCACCCGGGGAGTTTTAAGAGTATGGGCTTGACTTCACAAAGATCCCAAAATGATTAGAAAAGTGTTTCAATTAACAATATGATGATTCGTGTATTTCGACTTTACATTGTTTTTTTGGTTTTTTTTCTCCAGGGATTAAAATTGATGCGTTACCAGCCTAATTTTTTTAGACGAATCTGAGGGTTTTGTAGAAAATTGATCCTCAACAAGTTGCTTTAGGAAACTGAAATAGCTACCTTGTGTGTAGAGTTCTTCGAGTGCCTTCCACGACTCACTGATCAGTTTCTTGGTGTCAGTTCCCTCGGGCGTTTTGGGCCAGTGAAGTAAGTAAAGGTCTGTAGGAGCCAGAAAAGTAATTTAATTTTTTTTTTCAAATTGGAACTGTGGCTACTAAACTTCTCAGGGGAAAGCTAATTTTTTTCCATTATATGAAAATATGTACATTTTGTCAGCAGAGCTGACAAAATGGTCGCAGACAAAGATCGTGTTTTGTTTGATCAACCACATGCATGAAATATTAACAAACCTGGGAAAATGTGGGCTTAATCCGCTGTGTGAGTCAGAAGAAAATAGTGAAAACCACGCGCAATTTTCAGCAACACATTGTCCTTATTTTTAATTGTAACAACCAAAAACAGCTGGGTAGTTTTTTTTTTTTTTTTTTTTTAAATTTAGGTTTTCGGATGCAGTTTTCTCAAATATGATTTTATTTCAGAGGGGACTATTTCACATAAAAAGTGGTCCAAGTATGAACTTCATTATCAGTAAGCTTTCAGACTAAAATTTAACATTGATGTTTTTACCCTTACCGATCCCCAATACCTTTAAAAGAGGGAACTAATTCATGTCCTCTATATAGTTGTCAGTAAGCTCATTGTGCAACTGACCTCTGACCTCCGAAAGTTTTATCAACTTCGGCGGTCAGGTCCGGTTTCAGAGAAAACAACAAAAACGGTTTGTGTTTTATCGGGAATTTTCCGCACGTTCATTTCAGACTTATTTTGATTGCGGCACTCAAAATAAGCAACGGTGAGTTGGGGGCGCTCTTCAAATGCTATTTTCTCTGCTTCGACATTCATTTCTGGTATGAGCTTCACAATCAATGATACTTCTGGTTGAAACTGCAGTCATTAGATTTTGTCATCCTCGTAATCAACAACAAAAGTCACCCGATACTTGAATGCGTAGTTTTGTGATCACCTTAACAGAAACCACAGTTTCAAATATTAGAGAAAAGTAAGCCTGAACCTAGTATTATTTATCTTGATTATCATTTGAATGTTATTTTATCTAATATCATTATTATTAATATTGTTTCGTTATAAGTAAAACTAGACCATTTTAAGGATGCTTTCTCACGTGTACTATTTCAATGCACCTATAAAAAGTAGTTTAAAGGTAGGGTGATAGATTGGTGTTAGTCAACGTAAAGCTGATTGTAGGCAAAATTATCAAGAAAGATACAATAAAAGTCACATGTTCAACGTTCAGCTTAAAACCCTCGGAGCAGCCGAGGGGCGCGGGCGGGATGACGAGCTTCATACTTGTTTTAATAACACAGTTATTTACCCGTAATACAATCTGCCTTTCGACCGCGCCCAGTGGATCCAGCATGTAATTTTTTTCCCCGTGGCTGCTCGGAGGGTTAACACAATGTCCACTTGCTGAGAAAACAGCAAAACACTGTAACTGTCGGTATTTTCAAGAACGTTGAGTCCTTCCACGTTTAGCGAGGTGACAGCGGGTACCTACCGCCTCTTTGGCCGCAACTTAACATCAATCTGAGAATTGATTTGCGCATGAATCGTTTTTCAGATTAAAATGTTTTGGGGTGAAAAATAATCCAAACCATTTTAAGGGAAAACTTGTTCATAATAGTTGAGACTATCAACAGCTACAGTGCTCACCAAGTTAAAGTTTTTATATGGTCATGAATTTTTGGAGTAATAACCCATCTATGACCCTACCTTCAAGGGTCTAGGCATGTTAAAGTTAGTCATACAAGTCATATGATTCGATTTGAATCTTAAATAAGCGGCGACGTTGCATTTGTTTAACACACACACATAAGTGAAGGCGTGTGACGTGAGATGGCAAAGTGGGCCCCAAAACAAGCCTTCTACAATACGCAATAAACACACGATAATAAGTTTGCAAATAGGCCTATCAATTTAAAAGCTTTTGATTTCGTCGAAAGGATTAAGTTGGGAAGGTAGTGCATTCTGCTCTACCAGCCAGGCTCCTAGTGGATGATACCCTATATCCTTACGGACTGTGAAGGGGGTAACCCTGTTTCAGCCCCAGGAGTAGGTGGCAACGTGCCTCTGGTGACAGTTGATCTGGGTTGACAGCCCAAATCAGTTAAGTGTAGCCCTCACCTCGAAGTGGCCGTCCGGCCTTGTGAGTTGGGCGATATCTCATTAATTTTTTTTTTAAATTACAGCACTGTAAATTTATTCACCAAAATACTCCACTTCAGTCTGTTCGAGAGACTCCCGGAAGGCGCTCTTCGTGCTCTCGTAGCCGTAGTCGGTGGGCCAGACTTTACTCGTGATGAACAGGTCTTCTCGCAACACTCCACTTTCTCGAATCGACTTGGCCACGAGGTGTTCGCATTTGTACTTCCTAGCCGTGTCGACGTGTCTGACTTTGCAATGTTTCAGCGCGTGGACCATAGCCTCGTGACCGTAGCCACCAAAAGGTGAACTTCCTATTATGACGAGATATAGACATCAATACCATGTTATAGTTACGTTGGATTTTACTCTAAGATTATGCAATATGTTCATTCTGTATAAATATAATGTGTCGGAGCAGAATCTAGCAGATTCGCCGTGGAGGGGGGGGGGAGAAGACGAAGAAAAAAGAAGTTATATACAGTACTATCTGACATCGAACTGAAACCCAGAAACTTTAAGCCAAAGTTAGTAGGGTTGGAAACACACGAAAAGAACCAGGCTCGGTGGCGTCCCAAAATGCGAAGAGTTAGGCTCGACTCCAGAGGGGCTCGATCAATGAAGAAGCTCATAGTACATGTAGGCCCTACATGTGCACAGACTAAAGCACAACATCCGCCTTGAGTCAAGTCTATACCAAATGCCAAAGTTATACCCGCAGCAGCCAAACTTGTCGTGACGTACTTCTCACTCAATCCCGCCTCATCCCCAGCAAGATAAGCACGAGTATCGGGCTTTCGATCTAGCGCAAACAAATACAATGGACCCTCATGAAAATATATAAATTGCACATCTCGGGTGCGCACTAAACACTCCTGCTGGGCAAAATGAGGGAATATCGCGCCTTTTTTTTGTATCGGGCTGATGGTAGCGTAAATGCATACGCGTTCGTGCGTCCGCCCCAGTGCACAACTCAATGGCTTTTGGCAAACGATAGTGTCTGTACGCATGTGTGAATGTCATTAGCTTATTTTACGGGAAAGGCCAAGTTGTTTTAGCATTCGTTGAGAATACTTTTGTGACATGCCTACATATCTGCCATGGCCCCATTGCATAATAACTCTGGTATATTGATCGATGCGTAGCCAGCTACGTGAGTTCAGACAATCATGAGAAAGGTGCGTCCTTCTCTCTATGAGAAAACTTACCAATGCCTAAAGTTGGTATTTTGACGCCATTACACAGTGTCAAACAGTCACCGACTTCCATATTGGATTGCAACGTTCACAGATGAAAAGAAACAGCCCTAAAACAACATCAATAGTAGGTCTATACTTCTCTCTGATGTGCAGTATATGTGATTTTGAACACAACAATGATCCGTGCATACACGCAGTGGGGTTCAAAGGTCGCATTAAATACTAGTGGATGAATAAAGTGCCACATCTTCAGCTTGGAAGTTGAAAGGCGCCCTGATACCACAAAGCCGCGTATCAAATCTGGCCATTTGGTGCTCTTTATTATGTGGCCATGGTGTACGCACCCTCATTATTGTGTCTTCATTATGTTCTGGGGGAATCTCAGGAATTCTTTTTTTTTTTTTTTTTTTTTTTTTTTTTTTTTTTTTGGGGGGGGGGGGGTACTTCTGTACAAGAGGAAAAGAGTGTGTTGAACCATAGATAATGTCCTTTCTCTATATTTGAACGGTCTGCCACATATCATAGTATAAATATGAGGGGGAGGGATGACCCTCTCCATTACACGGTCGTTCTAGTATTGCCTACCAAATTACAACTGGGGTTCTCCTTTTACAGTTTTAAGTTCGTATATGAATAACCGTTTAATCACACCATGACCTGGCTTCTTGTAAAGCCCCTATCACACGAGAGCAATTTAGCAAGGGTCCCGTGCTAATGGTTGTAACATTTTACTAAATATACCTCGTGTGAAAGGGAAATTGTAATCACACGACCAAACAAATTACCATGGTCCCTTGCTACGAATTTTATGAGTGCTGATTGTTCATTCGTTGTCCCCGTGCATGACTGATTTTGAAAGCTTTCACACGACCAAACTAAAAAACTAACAACCATTGTGCGCCATGACAGTACACACACCACTGGAAAAAGTTCTTATTGGCCGGCTGCCTTCGGAACCTAATTAACAAGCACACCAGGGTTTTCAAAGGCCTGAAACCGGCGTGTTTGGGGGCAAGTTTTGCTTTTAAGGGGCACCAGCGAGAAGTCAATTTCTTGTCTTGTCATTTTAAATTTTGTGTCAAACCAGAGTGACTTTTAAAAATTTGTTTTACTAATGTCATGTTTATTTCAAACTAATTTTAACTGAGTTAAAAAAGAAAAGAAAAAAAGTTAGCTCTAATCGTGGTCAGTATAAAAAGGGGAATGTGATGTTGTGCCAAAGAAAAAGTGTGTACTTTGCTACTAAATGAGTCAATTTAAAAACAGCCACTTTACTGCATGACTAACTAATTAATGTTTTATCTTCCATTGCTTTGTTCAGTGTTTCATTCGGCAACATCTTACACAAACTTAAACGTTTGAAATCGATCGCACAGTGTTTATCGTTGCCGACAGCATTGAAACCTTTCCGTATAATTCTTTAAATGAAGTGTTCCCGACAACCATTTCTGTCGGTAGATACGCAAGAATATTGTCTGTCTTGCTAACACAATCTAGCTTATCGATCACCGTACCTTTACTTGTGTTGTGATTTAATATTCACTACCTTATGGAGACCGAGAACAAAACAGAAAAGGAAACACAAAGGGTCTCCATAGGGGAATTCTAAAGACTGGGGTGCTCCACAATGAATTTTGTGTATACAAAGTCTATGGGAGGTTCTTAACTACAGGGACAAAGGAAAGAACAAAAGATGTCTCCACAGGGATGCAAACAATAGAATGTGTGTTCCATCACACACTGCACCCAAAGAGTTGTGCAAAATGATCAGAACTATAGCTCAATCCTCAGACAAACAGCAATGCTAGCTGCATGACCTCAATCCAATGTTAACACACACACTACGGTTTACACACACGTACATTCAAGCTACAGTATCTTTAGTGTGTATTGTATTGAGCCTTTTCATATGACTCACACTGGGGATAGCTCTGACGGAACAGCTCCATATGCACAGGGTGCAGGGTCATACTGTACTTGTGTACAAACTTGCTACGTATAATGTACGAGTGCACCCTCTTGTAAAGTACAAGAAACACAACGTCAGAACATCTGCAATAAAACAAAAGACATCCAGGTGGTGCCGCAGACGTATCTAGGACAATAAGTGGTTAATAATGCACAGTGATAGGTGAGTACTGAATCAACTTAGCTCAATACCCTAGCCCCATATGATAAATAGTGCAAGTACGCTGGACCTCCAATTCTACCTCAGCATTAGGTGACAACATTTTTCAAATAGAAACCCACCATTTTTGTGCAGAGATCCCCCCCCCCCCCAAGTTGTCACTTATCATTGCGCAATTGTGGACATCACAGTAAAACGAAAATGTGCAACCTCGTTTTGGTATAACCTTTCGAAAAATCTCGGAGCTGACAATCACTCGATTATTTACCGTCGGCGCCATGATGTTTACTGACGGGCATTTCCCCGGTGAGTAGTCTTTAGTCAAGGCGGTATTCACTACACAACAGCGCCATCACCGTGGAACACCAACCAGCAGCAATGGTAATGCCGATGTTTCAGCCAATCGAATCAGCGCTCTTGATCGTGACCAACAGTAAAAATCATGGCGCTGACGGTGTTTTTATTCGAGTGATTGTCGGCGCTGAGATTTTTGGTCATGAAATTACACCAAAATGAGGTTGCACATTTTCGTTAATGTACTGTCCACAGTTGTACAATTGTAAGTGGAAACTGGGGGGGGGGGGATCTCGACACCAAAATTGTGGATTTCTATTCGAATTTTTTTTCACCTCCTGATGCTAGAAGAATCGGAGGGGTGGAGAGAATCCAGCGTATTCAACCCGACGTTTCGACCCTATTCTTTCTCGAAGGCTAAAATTGTTGACAACGCAAACACACAAACAGGTATACTGGTGTAAAATAGCAGTCAAGCGGAAGCAGACGACGAGAGAAAGAGAGAGAGAGAGGGAGAGAAAGAGAGAGAAGGGGGGGGGGAGACAGAAGGCACACAGAAAAAGCAAGGGATGAACAGTGAAGATGGTGACAAAGTGGGGTCAGGGTTAGAGGTAAACTTTACTGACAGGCAAGCAAAGTTAGAAGCAGTTTAAATTGTATTTATTAAAAGAAAAGGTGATTGTTTTGGGGATTGTTTTTCATTATAAATTTGTTTAACATGAATATTCGAACATATACATCTCTAATGGCAAATTATTTATATCACTTATAAAATAAGACGTCGCTGATAAAAAGGGAGACGTATTTCTATGATCAAGCTAACTGTAACAGTGCCACCAAGTGCTCAGACTTGGACAAAACCACATCGTAAAGAAACTCTGACATACGGCCGTGGACTTGAAACATTGAGACTTGCAAAAATACTCATATTCAAGGCGCAGTGTGACACCCGATGGTTGTGCCAGCATCCATTCCAACTAGGCGTAGTCTCAAGTCAGTGCTTCCCAATCTTTTTGTTTCTCCGTCCATATTTTCGTTTTACTTTGCCCTGTGAAAGGACTTTGTCACACTTGCAGAGGCAATTTCGAGTAACAACTTGGGATCAAGTGTCTTGCTTTATCTACAAAAGAAACACTACAAAAGAAACACTATAAAAAGTAGCGTGTGAAATTTACACCTTTAAAAGACAAATCCTCTAAGCATCATCATCAGCAAATTAGCTTTCCTTTGTTGGAATCCAACGCTCTCCCGACCCCAGCTTTTTTTTTCAGAACGCAACATTTCTTTCCAGTAGAAGAGATTAATTTCACAGGTTTGTCACACGTTTAAACTAATCATTTTCTACATCAAGTCTTATTTTTAATTATGGTTTGGCATAACTCAAGTTCCCTAATTATCTAAAGTTACCTAAAATACCATCCTATAGCTGAGTCCTGTACCTTGTTATTCCATTACACTTTGTGTTAGTGACAATGAACTCCGACCTGCAAGTTAAACGAAAAGGCACGATAAAGAAAGCCATCTGTGAGTACTTCACGTACATGTGTCCAAAGTACACAGCAATCGTACGATCGTACATGTATGTCATGTGAGCTTTGAAGTGACCGAGCATTGACAAATTACGTGTGTTATTGACCAATAGGTTTTGATGGCGGCTACGTGGCTACGGGGGACTGAATAACCATAATCAGATTTGAAAATGTTCTTCAAACTGTTCAATAAGACCATCGAAAGATGTATGTTGCCAACCGCTTCAAATTTCTTACGAAACGCTTCGACAAAACCAAGGAAGCCAGGTGGCACGTCGTACAACTGGACGAGCCCATCGGTCCGAAACATAACGAACTTGTGGTGGGTTTCGGCAAGAGGTTGTTCGACCCCAGCAACATCATTCTTCATCCATCCTGCACCGTTTGGACGACGTGATCAATCCGGGATAGATGACCGCCTACTGAGGGACGTCGAGCTAGACGTGGAGAGAGGGCAGCTCATTGTATCCTGGGATGATGGCAACGATCAGGTCTACCCATTCGTCTGGCTCCGTGATAACTGCCGTTGCACCAAATGCTTCCATCCAAGTGCCCTAGCTCGACTTACATACGCGCACACGTTGGATGTTGACGTCATCGCCAAGACACCCGCGATAACACCGGATGGCAGTACCCTTCAAGTCCACTGGGATGATGGACATACCAGCGAGTTCCCATCTCAGTGGTTACGTGAATACCGCTTTGACAACTCCACGGCAGACCAGCTCTTGAACGTGAAATACCGGCCCTGGGGTGCAGACGTTGACCTCAAGCACTTCGACTTCACCTCGATACTTGAAGACGATCAGACACTTCATGACTGGCTGACGGAGATGGTCACTGTAGGCATTTCTATCGTGAAGAACACTCCTACGCAGACTGGCCAGGTAGAACGCATCGGGAAGAGGGTGGCATTCCTTCGGAAGTGTAATTACGGGTAATTATATTGAAATATTACTCTATTGTTAAACAATGTAAACACGACAATAACTTGTATATAAAAGCCTCGTCTCCAGACATGTTTCAGGTGCAATTGTATTACGAGCATTGCTCTCACACTTCTTGAGCATGCAGGAATATCCGATTCTGTTTCCACTGTTTTAGACAAATAATGAGAGACGATACAGTTCAAACTGCCATCCCTTGTAGAAAATCACTACACTGGAGAATAGAACTCTTAAAAGTGGTCGTTTCGAAGAACAATTTAAGACGTTTTTATTTTCTTGTTTACAAAATCAGACTGCGGTTGCCTAGTGCCCTCAATACCCCGTAAAAACTGTTCAGAAAGGTGATTAGGTACCTGATTAGGTACCTGATTAAACTTATGTCCGAGAGGTGTACCCAGCTTTTGAGTGTAGACATTGTTGTGCATGTTCGTCCCAAAACAAGGCTAAAAGCCACTCTTGGGAAGGGGCTTTACAAATTAAAAGGAAATATTTCAGATGAAAACAAACTCAGGTGGAGGTAAGAATTGATATTTCCTCCCCAAATTAGTTCAGATTGTAGGATAGAGGGAAACATGGCACCGGGCAAGGAGTTCCAAGTGGATGCAGTACATTATCTTCTGGTTTTTATCAAACAGACCAACATTTCACGTGAAGGCCAAAATTGATCCGAGTAATCCAGCGTACACCACCGGTGCCTTGGCGTTACACACCGACCTGGCTTACTACATCAACGAACCCGATGTGAGTATGTCAAGACATGATCTCTATATATAAAAAGAAAATACAAGTAGTCTTATTTAGTTTTCAGAAGAAGACAAAGGAAATATAGTTTTTATGAAACTTCCAACGCGTGGAAGATTAATTTGAGCACTGTCGCGTCGGGGGAAAACCGTCATTATGCTTCCTTCAGCACCCTGTACATGTATATATTTCTATGGCCACAAACTGGCAACAAAACAATTGCTGTCTCGTCTTATCTGACGACGAAAAGAAATTGGTTCGGCTGGAAACAAAAGACAAATACCGCACAAACAATCACATTGCTCTTTGCGATCAATAATGTAATCAATTAATGAGTAGGAGCTGTTTTCTTTGATTTTCTAAAAAATAAGAACCATCGAAATGTATGCTATTTTCCCACGGGTTTATTGGGTATTTTTGCTAAAAGATTGACAAGGATAAAAAACATCATCGTTTAATTTTAGTCCGACAGCTTAGTGACTATGAGGTTCATACTAGAACCATTTATTTATGTGAAATATTTCCACCTGAAATGAAGTCAAACCTAAAACAAAGCAACAGCTGATTAGAGCTGTTGTTACAACCAAAATTTAAAGACAATGTGTTTACATGCTGAAAAATTAATGTGCATGGTTTTTCACTATTTTCACAGGCTTTTTTTTATTGTTATGTATAATGGTTGATTACACAAAACATGAACACTGTCTGTAACTATTTTGTCAGCTCTATACCAACCTATATATAATGCTTTTAAGATAAAGGTTTCAATTGTGCTGTTTAATTCTCCAGATACAAATGCTGCACTGCATAGAGCAGGTGGCGGCCGAAGGTGGAGAAAATGTCGTCGCTGACGGCTTCAAGGTTGCCCTGGATCTGAAACGAGATGACCCGGAAGCGTTTCATCTGCTCTCGACCTATCCGTTCGAGTTCTCCGACGTCGGGAAAGATTACTACGGTGAATTCCACCAACGGTCCCGCCATCCAACAATTCAGTAAGTCGAGCGCGAACAACAACGATTGGAAAGTATCCCCGGTGTGACCGGAGATTCTGTCCACGGGACCGAATTGCCTATAGGCTTGTGGTTGTCTAAAGCGATTGTAATTTTTTTGTCTTTAAGTTTAAGTTTATACAACGGCCATTTTCGAAATCACTACAGCTCGGTCTTGGGCTCAGGCTTGGGCACCGTGCACCCGTTTAAAACCCCGTACCGAAAGTGTACATTTTCAAATTAACTAACAGAGCCCCAAGCCTGAGCCGGGAGTCAAGGCCGTGGCTTCGAAAAGGGGGTAAGTAGCTCCATAGCGTAGGTATAAGCTTTCATTGTGCACGTAGCAATCACGTGCTGCAGTTACGACCTCTGTTCGCAGAATAAGACTGTTCGTTAATTCTTGGCCTACTAAATTCTGCAACGTGGGCAACAGCCACGGGCTCTACGTTTCATACCACCGTCTGCTTATTGCGGTAAAGCAGACGTAATCCTGGGTGTGAAACGTACAGGTATATGAATCCCCAAAAAGCAAAATAAACTCACAAATTGTTATTGTTGGATATCGCAAGTGTCTTTAAAAAACACTACAGAGCCAACAGAAATATTTCTTGAGTGTTGGGGGGTGGGGGTTGGCAATCAAACCAGTCAGGCCGGACCACTGTGCCGGGAAACAAATTTAATACCCATGATATCTGAAGACCATTTATTACCCAGACGTCTTCTGTCCTCATCCTAATGTTTCCCATTCTAAAGTTCAACACACAGCATCAACAAAACTACACACCTTTAAAAATCAACAATGTTTGATCTTTCCCTAGACTGAATGACCTTGGTGAAATCGAAAAGGTCACAATCAGCGACCACAGCAGAGACCCGATGCTACGTGCGCCGGTAGACCTGGTGCTACCCATCTATCGTGCTCTCAAAAAGTACTGCAAAATGATGATGGAGCCAGAAAATTTGCTCCAATACAAACTGGAAGAAGGTGAGTTGGTTTTGTTACAGTTCTGTCGTGGTCAGGATTTAGAAGTATGAAAAGAAGGTTAATCATGGGGGAAAAAACACGACCTTAACCCAGAAAGTTGACCTTGTAAAACATACTACGTAGAACTAGAACTAAAGTAAGAACATTTTCCCCTCTGAATATGGACATGTACGGGAAATGTCCCAAACACTTTATTTTATTGGCAGGAATTGTCAAACCAAAACAAGTGCATTTGAAACATACGCCGTCACTGACGGGGATTACTGCCGAACGAGTTTGATCAAAGCAGGCCCCACTTAGGGGGGGGGGTGTAAAATCAGTTGTATCTGATGTATTATGTTTAGAAGATAGTTATTATCATATTTATATCATTATTAAGCACACAGTGTACAAAGAAGAACAAACTCGGACACTTGTTCTCGTAGTCGGTGGCCCAAATACTCATACTAGAGTACTACTCACCCAACCTAGTACACGGCAGTACTTAATACTTTACTGTAAAGTCCTTGACTATTACACTGCCCTAGTATGACATCGGAGCTTATCGTATAATCTTTCTAAGAAAATAGCTCAGAAACATGATTTTGCGGAGGGTGAAAGCATATTTCCACGCTGTAACAGCATAATTTCAGTTTACTAATAACTCTAACTGTTTTTCCAATTTGCATGTCTGCAGGCAACATCTTGGCTTTCAACAACTGTCGCGCCCTGCACGGGCGGAACTCTTTCCGTGTGACAAAGGCTGGAGGGCGCCACCTTGAGGGAGGCTATCTTGATTGGGACGAGGTCTTCTCCACACTGCGTGTCTTATCGAGAAAGCTCCAAAATCAGAAATAATAATAATAGCAACATGTTCAAGTACAACACTCCGCACTAATGACGTCAATTTTGCTTTAAAATTCCCGGCTGTCACAGACAGTCCACCATCAGCGCCAAAACTAGGGCAACATTTTGGAGGGGCACAAGGAGATGCACTTTTTTTTAATAGGGGGGCACTTCTGGCCATTTAAAACTAGCTTCCGTTTTCGTTTCTCTTTTACAAGCCCCCTTTCAGCGCAATGTAATGATATGCCATTTACTATTTGTGTAGGATAATACAGTGACGTGAGTGTAAAGACAAGTACATTGTCTTAGCCTCTTTGTGGTGACGTCATACGTTTTTTATCCGCGAGCTGTTTTGGGAATTCTCAAGTTCAAGCACGAATTACACGGTAAAACTATAGTCGGATACCACTATGATATACTACTGCAGTTGAGCAGCACCTGCAAAGCTTAATTAAAAAAAATAATAATAATAATAACTACTGTAACATAATACTCAGAAAACGTAAATAAAACCCATGTAATATGGTGATGGTTACTAATCTCAGAACTGTACTCTTTTCTTTCGGTTCCTCAATAAATATGCATTTGTATACCTATTTCACTCCAGTGCAGGAGGAAAGCCTCTACACCAATTCGCAATTTCATATATCCTGAGCTGTTTTGTGTTCTTGGTTCATCCCTCCATGTTCTGCTTTGTCTCCCTCTTCGTTCTTGTTCAGTTTCTTTAGTGTCCAATTGTTTGTTTTGCATGCCCACCTGCTGTCATACCTTCTGCCCATGAACTGTCCATCTTCTTTTCTTTGATTTAATGGTCTTAATAATATACCGCCCTCTTGATTTCTGTCTTAGGTCCTCATTTGTCACCCTGTACTGCAACAACTAAAATAACACTGCCAAAACATAGGCCTACATCAATTTATTGCTATCTATGTGAGGACTTTCCTTTGTCCCTCTAACTTAACACTCACCATAGACTTAGCGCATGAACAAATGTGAGGACACAAAAATACAAAGGATTCCAATGTGAGGACAGCATTGTCCCTTTTGTATTCCTTTGTGTATTCTCTTTGTCTATTCCTTTTGTATTCTCTTTGTTCCTTTGTATTCCTTTGTTCTTCCTTTGTTCTACTGTCCCGATCTGATGGTATTACCATTACAATTACAATGGTGATCAACACCCTCTGAGGTTATTTTGTATTCTCTCTTGAGTATCCATAAATGTGACAACACCCATCATATGTCAATGTTAACACCCCAGCGTAGCCCCGCTCTATCACCCTGAGTTTTCCTCCAGGCGTTTGGTATAGTCCGTGTCTTAACACCATATAGGACGGGTATGATGCACTGATTTAATTCCTGCCTCTTCAGGGATATGAAGGGCTCGGTCTCGAAAGATCTGGACAGTTTTCCAGTTATATAACAGTGCATTGTAAATTATCATTGTACGATAAGTAAAATATATTTTTATAATACAGTATGACTATTGTCGCACGGTAAAAAATAGTGCGAATTGCTATGCAATCATTCACGAACGCTCAGGTCAACTGCTTGTAGAGGACCAGATTTAAACTTATCAGTCACACAAATTGCAAAAGTTTGTTTTATTGTTGATTCTTGTTTATTAGGTAGTTATTTATGACATATCCAAAATGGGACAAGAGTTTTGACCCAGAAGTGACCTAATTTGCATATTTAAATTAGGCGGTAATTTTCAAATTTGAGGTCAATTATCTCTAAAACTATTCATTTTCAGGACAAAAAGTGCAATTTTTGTGACTCAACGTGGAAAAAATGTATAAATCTGGTGCTCTATTGATAACGTACACAAATTTTCAAATTATAATAAAAATGATTATGACTACATATTACGCAAAAGAGCCTTTTTTAATTTATAAGTAAATTGAAAAAGGTTAACAAGCCCTGTAGCTTTGAGCCCCTCGCGCTGGCATCAATGACTCCGTTCGGCATAAACGACTACTGCGCATGGGCTGTGCCCGTTGCAAGGCCTGATCGGGTTTTTTCCCCACTGTCTGCAGAAACAAAATTCATTATCCATTCTGGAGTGAGAAACCTCTGGATGGAGAGGGAGTAAGTTTAAACCAGGATGGTGGAAAGGAAATGGTTTTCAATGCGGAGCAGTCTGATGACAGTTGTGACAATATTTGCCACATTTGATGTTTGTTTCAGCTCTGTATGTCATCTCGAACGTGAGTACAATCGTTTCTTCGAAATGAGTTGAAGCTAACCTATTCAGTTTGTGTTGAACCAATTTATACACTCGCCATAAAATGCAGCACTTGTATGATTGAAGATATGAAACTCATGTTATCTTTCAATCAAATCAACAAGATCTACTTGGTGATCATGAGTACGAGGTTTCACTTAAATCGAAATGGATTCTTTTAAAAAAATTCCCAAATTTTACTTGCCAAAATTCAAAGCTTAAAATTCGAACAAAACACAAAATTTTTTAAATTCGATTTTGCCGATTCTCCTACTCATGACAAACTCTGGTGTGCCAAATTCAATGACTGTGTCACCCAAGACACAATTTCCTCCAAATATTTCCCCTATCTGTCACACTATTCGTGACTTCATTATTTTCATTGAAGATCTGTTTGGGTAATTTGTGTTTCTTTGTTAGATAAAGACGTGTAGCAAAAATAGTACTTCGGCAAATTTACTTGAAATATTGTCTAGCTATTCATGGTAATGTTCGGTCATTTAACCCATCATACATTCTCACGAATGCCACTTGTTTTTTGTTTTTTAATTCTTTTATTTAATTTTTTTTTTTACAGTAATTGATTCATTTACTGGCGTCTAATCTAATTTACTGCTGTCTAAAGTCGTAAATGTTAACGACTTTTAATGTTTTGTTTCTTCTGTTGTTGTCGCCATGAGGCTCCGTATGCCCAGCTATTCATGGTAATGTTCGGTCATTTAACCCATCATACATTCCCACGAATGCCACTTGGTTTTGTTTTTTTATATTTTTGTTATTATTCTTTCTTTTTTTTACAGTAATTTTTTTACAGACTTTTAATGTTTTGTTTCTTCTATATTTGTCCCTATGAGGCTCCTTATGAAAGCAGTGAACTAAATATGTATAGATGAGTTCATGAAAATTCGGCTGAAATTGTTTTTCTGTATAAATAAAGCAAGATTTGTCCTTTTGTGTGTTTGTCGGTTCCAAATTTCTTTATGAAATCGAGTACTGGTTTGGGCAAACGAGACACACACCGAGATGAGAAAACACGAACAAATGTGCTCTATATACGCTATAAACACTCCCGGATTGGGACTGATCCGGAATGACCCATTTCTGGGTCAGTGTGACCCGGAATCTGTGTTCACATGACCCAGAAATGGGTCAAACTGACGCAGGATTCGACTTGATTTTGTATTGATTGTTTCCGATATTCAGCCCGGCCCCATGAGACCCGGAACCTGAGTCTACTCTGACCTGGGAGTATTTACAGTATAAGATACAAAACAGCATAGACCCAGCAATTCCCCTCACATCGTATAATGTCTTGTCGCAAACCGAATAATCAAAATATTTTCTCTAGTCTGAAAGTGTAAAAAACAATGCTTGTCTGGACGTTTTAGAAATAATCTTTGGCAGAAGAAACCAAATCTACATAACGTTTTTAGTTTTAATACGTTCTTTTCTTTTATTTTCGAATTTAGGTTGATTTTGTATGATTATTGCGTTGATTTTTGTGGAGAGAAATGAAAAAAGCACCAAAAAAGAAAGAATTCTTGAGATTTCAAGAACACAATATAGACACCTTTTATATTTTATTTATCTATGTATCTAACTTTTTATTTGTCATTCATTTATTTGTAATTTTTATTTTATTTGTTCGTTTATTTGTTTATTGTATATTTTTTTATTTAATTTATTTTATTATTTTTTATTAGATATTATATTTATATATATTTGTTTGTTTGTTTGTTTGATTTTGTTTTTAAGTTTATTTATTTATTTTTACCTATTTATTTCTTTAATGGTTACCCAGCCACATATCAGACACGTAATGTCGTAGTCGAATCAAATTGGTGCAACTAGTTCGAATTAGTGTTCAACCAGCAACTTCCGATCTTGAATCAAGTGGAGGTCTTTGACCGGGAAACAGTTTTAAGCACCCGGAGCTGGAATATACTAAAGCACCCAGAGAGACTCGAGCCCGGTCTGGAGTCCATTTTTTTGGACTCGGACTCGGACCGAAGAGGACTCGGACTCGGTTGGGAGTACTCGGACTCGGACAGCAGGACTCGACTACAGTATTATTATTTACTTATTATTTAATTTATTATTTATTGCAATATCTTTATACAGGATAAAAAGATCAGCAAAAGCTGTTTTACATCAATGTCCTGTTATACATTTTTTAAAAAGAAAAAAGAAAATACAACGAAATCAACACACACAAAAAGAAGAATACAAAAAAAAGCTACTTGAAATACAGTTTCTTATATAAACGTTTAAAAATGCCAATGGAGGAGGAACTTTGAATGGAAGAGGGAATATTGTTCCAAACTTTAGCACCGGCAAACTTAAAAGATTGTTTAAAGCACTCGACGTTATGCATAGGGATAACAACATTAAGAGAGTCTGCATTTCTTGTGTTTATACCATGCCTATCGAAGTACATTTCTACGTCATTGCATAGTCGACTTGGAGCAAGCCCGTGAACACATTTATAAAATAGACATGCTAAAACGAAATCTCTTCTTTGTTCCACGGTTTGCCAAGATAAATGATTAATAAGGTCTTCACCACGAACGTTCTTATAATCAAAATTGTTGGAGACAACCCTTGCAGCTCTTTTCTGCAGTCTGAGAAGTGCCCTTTTACTATTCATTGAACAATTTCCCCACACAGAACACGCATAATCGAAGCAGGGTTGAATGGTCGTTTTGTAAAGCGTGTCAAGTAAACGACTGTTAATTGTATGCCTAATCCTACATAAAGAGTACACTTTGTAAGCAATAGATTTACAGAGATTGCTGACATGCAATTCCCAGGTGAGGTTATTGTCAACTTCTACTCCTAGGTAACGAACATGATTTACTTGTTCAAGTTGAGTGCCCTCAAGATGAATATTAAATTTGTTGGTAGTGTGAGTATGACGAGGTTTTAGGAGCATGATTTTAGTTTTAGTCGGATTAATACGAAGACGATTATTTTCATACCATTTGGAGATATTAATAATATTGGATTGTAAAATTTGATTGACATCATCAGTATCATTACCTGTCGTGTAAATAACAACATCATCGGCGAATATATTGCAGGTACTAGAGTTAACGCTTTGGGTGATGTCGTTAATAAAAATAATGAATAGTACAGGCCCTAAAACACTTCCTTGTGGTAAGCCAACAGTAATGTGATTAGGTTTGGAAACTTTACCATGGCAGTTAACGACTTGTTTCCTATTAGTAATATAATTCTTAAACCACTTGTGTTCATTGCTTAATACACCATATTTACTTAATTTGAACAGTAAAAGATCATGGTCTATTGTATCAAAGCATTTAGAAATGTCGAGAAAACAGGAGCCAACAATTTCGTGTCCATTGATTGCCTCATAAAAATCATCAATAACACGATGCAAACTAGATTGAGTCGAATGGTTCTTAAGAAAAGCAAATTGATCAACGTTGATCATGTCATGATCAGTGAGATAGTCCAGAAGTTGCGTCTGAACAATCTTTTCAATGATCTTAGCTATGTGGCAGACAATCGAAATAGGTCTGTAGTTCCCTTTGGTTTTTTTGCACCCTTTTCCTTTATAAATTGGTGTAGTTCGAGCAAACTTCCAATCATCTGATACAAATCCAGTCATGAGTGACATATTCACTATATAACAAAGAGATTTATGAATAAAAGGAGAGGCCAATCTAAGTAATTTGGTATCGAAATCTAAAATATCAAGGCTGCTATCATTGCTTAGTTTAGATAAAGCTTTGAGAATATTCTCGTTGGGTACAGTATTAAAAATAAGCTTGTGTGTGCAGTCCGGATTCTTCCAATTCAAAGGATTTTTAGGAAAAGAATCTGATATTTCTTTACCAATACGCGTAAAATAATCATTCATCTCATCACAATTAAGTTCTGGGTGGGTATTATTTACATACTTATTGTTGCCAGTAACTTTGTGTTTTTCCTTCCATAACTTCTTAGGGTCTTTTTGTACTTGGTAGAAACCTGATCAAAGTAATCCCGTTTGGATTTCCTCGTTGATGCTGTGACAAGATTTCTAGTTTTCCTGTACTCAGTTAAGTAATCTTGACAATCATTCCGAATAGAAAGAGCTTTTGAATGGTCCCTCTTATACATAAGTTTGACAATACTAGAGGTCATCCAAGGGCAGTATCTTTCTTTAACCCTGACTTCTTTAATTGGAGCATGTTTATCACTAATTTCAGAAAAGGCGTTTCGCCAGTTATCCCACATATGTTTATCCTCTGAAAGGTTACCTTGACATAATTTAAGAACTGCATCATTTTCGATATCTTCCATAAATGAATCAGCACTGAAATCCTTCTAGTCCCTAAACTTAATAGTTTTGTGCTTAGGTGTTTTAACATTGAAACCAATACAAGTATAAATCATATAGTGGTCACTAAGAGCTACTTTAGCAACATCACACAGTAGATGCTTCTCGGGTATAGAGCTCAAACAGTACAGTACTGAAAGCACCCCCTACTTTTAGTAAATATGAAACAGGTTGACATTAAAGCTAAATAATTTCATCGTTAGTATCATTTTACAACAAATCAACTAATAAGGGGGGAATTAATAATGATCTATCAAAGCCTTTACAAATATGTAGTTCATGCTTATAAAAAAATCGCAATAAAAATTACCGGTAGCCGTTAACGAGAGGCACTTAGGCCTATTGTTCCCTTGGTGGGACTTATCACTTCTGAACCTGACTTAATCCGTTATTCAATGCCAATTTTAACGAAAGGGACGATAATTGTACATAAATAACTAGCCTTGGAAATATTTTAAAATTTGAACCACAATTCTAGTAATTTACTGCACGAGTCTCGAAGACTAAACATCTTTTCAGCAAACTCGAGCGATAGGAATGGGGTCAAAAATATCCAGACCACGAAGGTTTTTGGACCATAATGGAGTAAGCAATAGGTAGACTGGGTACCCTGTGGTCACGTTCAAACGACCGTGCAAGTCTAGCGACGATAAGGTCACCATTGAGCTTCCGGGCACCTTTGAGCCATCAGCTAATGGGAGATTAAAGTAGGTGCAATTTTAGATGATTTTTATTTTTGTTACATCACTTGTTTCCACACCAAAAACACTTTGGTGGAATGGCTACATTTTAAACTAACAATTTAACAAGTAAAATAAAAATAAAATCAGGAAAATTATAAAAATTAAGAAACCCTGCTCAAAATTATAACGCTTTGGGCGGCTGGGCGGTCCAGTTGCTACCTTTTAGCCACTAGTTAACCCAGTCGCCCAAAGCGATACACTGTAACATGCGGTGGAAACTCTCACCAGCTTGAGCTTGTAGAAAAAAAACAGTCAATGGCAATCATATAATTCATTATTAATTTCCTTCTGACTGGTAAATTGTTAATAAGGATGAAATTAATGTAGTTTTTGTTCATCTTCATAAGCAATTGATCAGTGAGCATTTGATGCCAGGGATAAACCTTCAAAAAACTATTACGTTCCCCCCTTATACAAAATAATCACAATAAAACATTACCGGAAGCCCTTAACGAGAGGCACTTATTGTTCCCTTGGGTCTTATCACTTTTGATTCGATGACGATGTTAGCGAAATGACGATTGTACGTAAACAACTTGCCTTGGAAATATTTTTCAATTTGAACCGCGATTCTATAGTAATTTACTGCAAGACTCTCGAAAACTAAATATCTTTTCACCGAACTTCGCCTCGTGAAAACGAGTCATTTTGGGGTAGTCATTTTGCAAATTACACTTTATTAATATAATAAATCCTGCCCCTCCCCCTCCCCCCCTCCCCCCAAAAATCATGTATCTGATTGTACGAAAGAGCATTTAGGAACTTAAGCGGGCCCGAACTATAAAATGAAAGTATTGGACTAAATATGTATAAATGAGTTAATGTAATTTCAGCTGGAAATCTTTTTCTGTATAAATAAAGCAAGATTTGTCCTTGCTTAGACATTTTGTGCGTTTGTCGGTTCCAAATTTCTTTATGAAATTGAGTACTGGTTTGGGCAAACGAGACACACACCGAGGTGTGTGAAAATACGAACAAATGTGCTCAATACGCTATACATTTTTTTTACCGGATTGGGACTGATCCGAAATCCGGATCCCGTGTGAGGAATGACCCATTCTGGGTCAGTGTGACCCGGAATCTGTGTCCAAAATGACTTAGAATTTCATTCACAACCCGGTTCCGATAGTCAGCCTGGCACCCTGAGACTCGGAACCTGATGGGCCAACTCTGGGAGTGTTTATAGCATGGGATACAAACAAACATTATACCCGGCGTTTCCACTCAAATTGTATTAAGTGTTGTCGAAAACCGATTATTTAAGCAAAATATTGTCTCCAGTCTGAAAGAGTAAAGAAAAAAAATGCTTGTCTGAACATTTTTAGAAATAATCTAATTGGCAGAATAAACCTTTTGGTTTTTACGAATCTTGTTACAATCATTTTCCTTCTTAGTCTAGCCTTCGCCATATCAATATAACATTTTTAGTTTGAATGCGTTACTTTCACTTAGCGATTGTTTTAGAATTTAGGTTTATTTTGTGGGGAGAAAAAATATGATAATGTGGAGAAGGAAAAACAAAGTTATTTATGTATTTATTTTTTATTTATTTGGTTATTTATTTATTTGTTTGTTTGTTTGTTTGTTTGTTTGTTTGTTTGTTTGTATTTTTTCATTAGTTTACTTATGTATGTATTTATTTATTTTATTATTTTATGTACAATGTACATATTTGTTTGTTTGTATGCTTTGATTTTTTTTTCGGGTGGGGGGGGGGGGGGTTACCCAGCCACAGTTCGGACACGTAATGTCGTAGTCGAATCAAATTAGTGCAACTAGTGCGAATTAGTTTTCAATCAGCAACTTCCGATCTTGAATCAAGTGGAGGTCTTCGACATGGAAACAATGTTAACGAGTATTGACAATAGTCTATGTTTACTTATAAATTAATCATCTTGCTTCCATTGTGTTTGTCATTCTTCGTATGAAGCAATCAGTCACGAATACAGATTCTCGTTGTCTCGATAAACGGACCAGGGGTGGACAAAGAGATAAGACTAGTCTTATCTGAAGTTAGGACCAGTAGCTGGTCTTGAACTTAGGACTAGTCCTATCTCCTAGCATTGCCTAGGACTAGTCCTAAGTTAGGATGGGTTTTGTGAAATCGACCCCTGGGATGGATTTCACAAAGAGTTAAGACTAGTCTTATCTCGAGTTAGGACGAGTTACTCGTCCTAACTTAGGACTAGCCTTTAGTTGTTAATAACTCCTAGGACTAGTCCTAAGTTAGGACTATCTTTGTGAAATCGACCCCTGACTATTTTGCCCTTCTCCTCATGATTTTGGTACTATATTCACTGTCTGTTAAAGATAGGGTCGTGGATTGCTTTTCGTCATTGTAACACTGATTTATAAGCAAAATGTTGAAGAAAGATACAACAAATGTCACATGTGAAAGTTTCAACTGAAAACAGTGTCTACTTGCTGAGAAAACAGCTACAAAACTGTCACATACGTCGAATCCATCCACGTTTAGCGAGGTTACACTGGGTATCAGCTACTTTTTCTGGCCGCAGCATTCGCGAACGGACACCAGCCCTCACAAATGTGGGAAACGATTCGTGCATGCATGATTTCTCAGATTCAAATATTTGGGGGTGAACATTTATCAAAACCGTTACTTCGAGGAGAATCCTTCCTCAAAATAGTTTATACTAAAAACAGCTGCAGTGCTTCTGATGTTCGTTATGGTCTTAAATCTTTTGAGTTGTTACCAACATTATGACCTGACACTCTAAAAACTCACGTTCGGAATTGACCTGGAATCCGGCCCCCCCCCCCGGGGGGGGGGGGGGCTTACCCATTTCTGGGTCAGGCTTAACCGGAAGCTGGTTTTAAAAAAAGGGATTTAAACTCAGATTATGAGCCAACTGAACCCATTTTGGGTCAAACTGGTTTTAAAAGGGGACTTTGAGTAAATTTGACCCATTTTGGGATCATTTTGACAAATATTCCGAGTCAAACTGAACCGGAAACGGGCCAGGCCCCACGGGTCATGGATCGGGGTCAACTCTCACCCGGAAGTGTTAGAGTGTGTCTGTAACAATCAGCTTGGTGTTGATTGTGTGCTAAATGTAACTCCTTAAAGGAAAGTAACCGGTATACCAAGTATAGCTGTCACCTAGAGGCAGTGGTTGTTCCCCGTGTGGAGAACTATTTCTAAACATGAAGTAAGCTATAACTTTCAAAGACAATACTAATGAAAAGGACGTCACAAATAATAATTAGCCATAGGTATCTTTTGAACCATTGTGAGCAAGTTCGGGTGCTAACCTTTTAGTCAATAATGGCATTAAATCACGCATGCGTGGTCTGTGGTTCACTCGAACGCACTTAGTCGAGTGATTCGTCCAAGCAAATATGGCAACTCATTGGCTCGTAAAACAATTACTTGCAAAATACAGAGCGATGATAATTATTATCTTAATATTTGACATACTTTTTGGAAAAAAAAACTACCATACATCGTTTAACCAACTGTTTGTGTTAGTGCAAAAGTTTACAAAACTTTCGCCGCCACGAAACCAAACCACCATCTTGACAAAGTGACGTAACTTCGTTAGTTAACTAGAGGTACAGTGCTCTTGAGCTATATAGGTTGATCCAGTTGGACTAGCTAGTTCAACCATGCAGCGTTCGAGTGACAACTAGATCGACTTTGGTTAAGTCTAGTCGACCCTAGTCAGCCACCCGAACTTGCCCAATGATGTAGATTTAGTGCAAGAGTCTTGCAAACTACACGTCAAATTTGTCGGTAGCTCCGGAAGATGCAGGGACTTATAGGTATAGGGTCATAGATTGTAAAAACCCCTAAGATTAATGACCATAACAACTTACTTGGTGAGAAGCACTGCAGCTGTTGATTGTATAAACTATTTTGAGGAAAGGATTCCATTGGAAGTAATATGGCTGGGATAAATTTGTCACCTAAAAAAAAAAAAAATGATTTCTGAGGGTTGACTGAAAATTCAAATTTCCGTGCCGTCAGTTCGCGAATGCAGCGGCCAGAGATGCGGATGGTGCCCGCTGTCGCCTTGCTAAACGTGAATAGATTCAACGTTCTTGATGATAAAACCAAGATAGTTTTGCTGTACTCTCAGCAAATAGACACTGTGTATTCAACTGAAACTTTCCACAGGTGACTTTTATTGTACATTTATTAATAACTTGGCCTGTACATCAGCATGACGATGACAAAAACCCATCTATGACCCTACATTTAAAGGCGAAGTATACCATTGGTTTTTGAAACCATTCGAGTTTTTTAATCCCATATAAATGTAGATATATATACAATAAAATAATTTGGGTTTGAACAAAGAAAAATTTACTGGAGCGGGACTTGAACCAACGACCTCCGGATTAACGTACCGGCGCTCTACCAACTGAGCTATCCAGCCCTATGTTGGCGGTCTCCCTATTAGTCAATATCTTTGTTCGGGGTGCCAGTCAGAAGCCATGCAACCGTTAGCTGCCGAGTAGCCAGGGATCACACCAAAGCTTATGATACAACCTGGGAAGCGGCAGCCACGGGATCACCTTAAGGGGATGCGACTTTTTAAATAATAAATATCAAGTAATAAACCACAAGGGAAACTGACTGGGTAAATTTTTAAAACATTATTAATACATTTACCAAGTCAGTTTCCCTTGTGGTTTATTACTTGATATACAATAAAACTAGCGTGCAATTTCATTCCAAAAGGAGGTAGTGTTTTTTTCAGATCTGGAGCGGTTATTTCCACGCAGGAAGAATAATCCCAAATTGGAAAACACAACCTGGGAAACGTATCGTGCTAAAACATTTCTCAGATTGAAATGTTTTATATGAATTCCTCTCTCTAAAACCACATTCCTTTGAAGGGAATTGTTGCTCAAAATGGTATACATTTTCAATAGCTGCATTGCTTCTTTCCAAGTAAGTTTTTTAAATTTTCATTAATGTTCGGAGTAATTGCCAATGGTGCACCCTCCCTTTAACGCACTTGACCTATTTTCCAGTAATTGTCGCGATAAAAATGAAATGACAGTTTGCGCTATGTTAGAACGACGCCATGGAACAAAATACACCCAGTGTAATATATTGAACAGATTGATGTTGGAAAGATACAATGCATCATGTTAATTAGAGTTGACTTGGCAACTTTTGAAGGGCGGACATTAAAAATCATCCTCTGAAATTGAAAAACGCTATAGCCTTGACGTGCTGTACCTACATGGACATGAAGTTATGAAAATTGTCTGTCTATTGTGGACGCTTATACTGCTCATTCTGGTCTTTGTTTAGTGTACTAATTGCAAAACAAATAAACAAGCAGAAACCAAACTGCAGATTTAATTACTGCGTTTACAAAACGTCCACCTCTCGGGTTTAAATTTAACCTGATTTGGAACATTTATTCGTATGTGAATTGAGTTGCTGAACATACTTACATTTTGACAATTTCTTACCAGACATCGAATATAGTATCAAAACCCTTAATTACGTTAACTCGACAATATGCAAACTATTTCGTTTTATCATAAATATAAATTATAATATATGCCACAACTGTGTTATATTTTTTCTCCAGAGGAGACACAGGCTCTAAGAATTAAATTAAAGTGTACCCTCATGTACACGTCAGGCAATAAAGGGTACAAGGTCTGGCCATGCGTCGGTTTTGACCCATAAAAAAGGGTACTTTTTTCAGAAAGCCTCCTTATTATAAAAATGGCAATGGTAGATAGCTTCCTGATAAATTATTTCGTCTGAGGCGCCTTCCATTGATTTGAAAACAATAAAAGTATGTCCAAAATGTTGAATCTCCAAAGATCGCCTTACTTCTTACCTAAAAGGTTAATTCCAATGGGTTACGAAAAACGTTGCCACAGTTACTACTCCTAGTTTTTAGAAAAGGCAAATTTCGTCTTCTGCGTGGTACCCATTCATAAACTAGGTTTGAATTGTGTTTCTTGCATGTTTCCAAATAAAGAACGCGGCCAGCACTGGTAATTGTCAACGACCTGTTAATGCACTTCGTGTGACCCAGCATACCCGTGAAATCACAAAACCTGTGAAAGTTTAGGCTCAAACAAACGTCACAGAGTCACAGGAAAATGATGAAAAACAACATGATATATTGTCGACTCCCCCCCCCCCATGATATGCACATCCTTAAAATGTAGGGTCATAGATTGGTTTATGTCAACGTAATGCTGAATTGTAGGCCAATTTATCGATAAAGATACAATAAAATTCACATGTGAAAATTTCAGCTGAATACGGTGTCTTCTTGTTGAAAAAAACAGCAACAAAAAACAAAAACAAAAAAAACCAAAACACACACACACACTAAAACTTCCAAGGTATTTTATGATAAACGTCGATTCCATCCACGTTGGTGCAGGTATAAATAAAGCAAATCAACAAGGTAAATTTAGAAACCAACCTCACAATGTAACGACATCATTTACAATATCATATGTCCCTGTGTCGATGTCAGGCACCACCCTCACTTAACGTAGCAACATCACTTGTTTGTGTTTTGTGTACCTTGGTTACCATACTTATTTTTTGTAATGCTTCATATGAGACGAATTCACAGTTTCCGTGGCAACATTTCATATGAACTTGCTCGTTAAGTAATACATTTAGAGGATGGGGGCGGGGGATGGGGGGGGGCTCCAGCCATTCACTAGGTTTAGATTGCAACTTTACGGTATCAATCTACATCGGTTTTGCGGATAAGTAATAAAAAGTTAGGCGAGAGAAATGGGTTTAAAGATGCTAGGTCCGAAGTTTGTTGCCGATTCGACACGAAAGTTTTGGTTTAAGTTTTAAATTGTGGTTTGTATAGAGATTCAAGAAAGTTAATATAGTTTTCGTGTTGCAAAACAACAAATAAATAAATAACAAATGAAATAACTAATGGATAAATGAAATATTAAAAAACGCCAATGTTGGGCGGTATTTAGTAACTGTTAAATTAAAACTATTTAATTTTATTGTTATTTATTTATTTATATATATTTTTTTTTTCTTGATGTGGAGTTAAACTACTCCGTTTATTCAACAACATCAGCATCAACATACATCAAATAAAACACACTTATAAGCGCTCCCATATATACTGCTATCATATAACAGATACAATGAGCTATGGGAGGTAATACACAAAAATGATAACATACACCAAAAAAAAAATATAAAAATACATAAATATTTATATATACATTTTAGCGTGACATAATCACGGTGTTCGGGAAAAACAATGGGTTGAAATTACTTCAGAAAAAAAAAAAAAAAAAAAAAAAAAAAAAAAAAGGAAAAAAAAAAGGGACATGGTGACGGCCTTTAGTGAAAAATGCAATTAGTAATCAAACTTGACATCATCATTAATGGTGAAACACAACGCATTATTTCTAGTGTAAATAGTTTCGAAAGAGTCTGGTCTCAATCTGGTCTTTTCCATACGCAGAAAGTATTTCAAGGATCTTTTTAACTGAATGATGATGTCAATTTCTGCTGGTCTGGAATAACTGTTGAACACCTTTTTGCATCGTATATTCCAGATCAGCCTGAGCAGTTTAGCTACGACAATAGCCTGAACTGGTTCCAAATCATATCCAAGAATTCTGTTAGAGTCGTTTAAGTAATAATGTTTGTTACCAGTATATTTTCTAAGCAGTCTTTCCACAAAGATCCAAGCTTCCAATGTGTGAGTACAATAAATAAAGATATGTTCGTGAGTTTCATTTTCAACGTTACAAAGCGGGCATGTTAGTTCTTTGACAACACCAATTTTCAGCAACACATCTTTAGTGGGTAGAATTCTATGTCTAAGTTTATACATAAACTGTTTGTCATCCGGATCTAACAACCCATTTTTCCAATTACTCATCCAAACTGAAGGCCAAAGTAAATCTTGTCCTAGGTGAAAAATATTTTTCCATTTTACTTGTACCTTGGGAGAAACAAATTTACACATAATGCAGTTCATATAATTAGACTTCACATTAGTTTCACAAATAGGAACAGTTTTGCTTTGATGATCGCAAATGACAAGCCAGTTACTTGTGTGCACAGCCGGTCCTTCTCTTTTCTCATTGATTAAAGTATAATCGATGTGTTTTTCAATTCTCTTCAATATTCTACCAGCATTAATATGTTTAATATCACATGCTCTGGCAATATCATGAAAGGAGAACAGTTCCCCTTGTCTGACAACATCTCCGACATTAAAATAACCAGCTGATTTTAGAAGAGGGCTCTTTAAAAGTGATTCATCCCTAGTAACCTTGACATTATTCCACAATGGAACTTCCATGGCTTCCCTAATGCTGGTAAAATTGCATAATAGCTTCCCTCCTGCGTACTTAAAAGCAACAATAAGATCATGATAAAACGGGGTGATTTGAAGATTCTTACGAATGTTAGCAAATATATACCATCCTATGTGATCGGCAGCTCCAGCACATTTCAACCAGTAATCAAAATACAGTTTCCATTTACCCTCAGAGGATGAGTACCGAACTAACCATTGAAGCTTAAGGCTCATTAATTTACTCTCAATATCCAAAAGGCCCATTCCCCCCAATTTTGGGGGACCTATGATGGTATTTCTCTTAATTTTCTCCATTTTCCCACTCCAAAAGAATTTCCAAATCAGGTCATTCATCTTTTTGATCCAGTAGTTTGGACATTCAATCACGCTTCCCAAATAGTTAATCCCTGCTCCTATCAAATTGTTCACAATAACTACTTTACCATTTAAAGTGAGGTGACGTTTGGACCATTTGTCAAGAGTAGAGCTAATTTTGTTAATTCTGGGACCCCAATTGTCTTCGGGCGTAATGTCAGTCCCAACTATGATACCGAGAATTTTAAGTTTCTTAACAAATTTGAAATTACCAGGGCTATCTGTTCTACTTCTCCAGTTCCCTAACCAAAGACCTTTAGATTTATCAACATTAAGTTTAGAACCACTTCCTTTACAATACACGTTGAGTATTTTCTGAATGACATCGAATTCCCTATTGTCACTAACAAATATATTAGTGTCGTCTGCATGTTGGATTAAACGAACACTGCATTCCCCATTAGGGGTAACAATACCTTTAAGTTTACAATTACTTCTGACTAGGGAAGCTAACCCCTCCGCACAAATGGAATACAACAAAGGAGATAGTGGGCACCCTTGTCGTATCCCTCGTTCAACCTTAACGGGAGCACCAATGAAATTATTCAGGATAATACTACAATAAGGATTACTGTAAAGAACTTTAATCCACTTAATCAACGTCGGCGGGATACCCATTCTTTCCATAACAGTAAACATATAAACCCAGCTAATACGATCAAAAGCTTTTTCTTGATCTATGCTGAGAAGACAAGCTTGTAACTTATTCCAGTTAGCAAAATCAATAACATCTCGCAAAAGCATAATATTCTCTTGAATATTTCTAGAGGTTACCCCACACGTTTGCTCTTCGCCTATAATAAAGGGCATGATTAGTTTCAATCTGTTGGTGATCACTTTAGACAGGATTTTATAATCCACGTTGAGCAGACTAATGGGGCGCCAATTTTTCAATTCGTATCTATCGCCCACATTTTTATAAAAGAGTCTAATCAAAGCCGAATTCATAGATTTACACATTGTACCTTTGTTAAGACAATCATTATAAACATCGATTAAATCTATGCTAATAACATCCCAATAGGTTTGGTAGAATTCTACAGTCAGACCATCCTGCCCCGGAGACTTATTTTTGTTCATCTGAAAAATAGCTTTCCTAACTTCGTCGGCTGTAATTTCACAATCAAGGTTAGAATGAATGTCTTCAGGAATTTGTTTGGTTTCTATTTTGGAAATAATGTCTTCTAGGTGGAAAGGAGATATTTCCTCTGCCTTATACAAATTACTATAGAACACATTGGCACAGTTCAACATAGTGTCTGATTGGTTGGCATAACTACCATCGTTGGTGAGTAATTTGTCGATTTTTCCATTATTTATTTGCTGCTTTTCCAGGTTGAGGAAATATTTCGACGCTTTTTCGCCTTCATCTTTATCAGTGTTGCGGATTCTAATTTGGGCTTTTTTCCACTCATTAGTCTCATAAATTTTAAGCTCTGTTTCAATTTCATTAATAGCATCAGCGTCAGAGTTTAAGCATTTACTCAATAAATAAGCATGGCGTTTCTGTAAGTTAATGAGATGACGTTTTTGATCAGAGGCTTTTTCTTTACCATAGTCACGAATAATTTCCTTTATTCTAAATTTGCCACTTTCCCACCAGTCAGACACCTTTTCATATTTATACTTTTGTGTTCCCCAGTAATTCCAAAAGGTAACAATTCTGAAGTTGCAATCTTCGTCTTTCAGCAGACTATTATTGCAAATCCATCTGCCTTGGCCGTGTGGGGTGTCAATATCACACAATTTAAGACCTGTAACTTGGTGATCGGAGAGACCACTTGGAATTACTGAGACCTCATTAACACTATTCAATAGATTAGACGAAATAAACAGATAATCAATTCTACTGGCTTGATTGCAACCTTTATGATAATGAGTGTAACCTTTTTTATCTGGATGAATGGTACGCCAGGAATCAACTAGGTCTTTTTCTTGAAGCACGTTAGTTAAAACATTTTTACTGCCATCTCTAATTGGATTATCAATGTTGCAGTTAAAATCCCCTCCAACAATCCAGTTGTCAAAACCAGTGATTTGGTCGCTAAGATTATCGAAAAACTGAGTACGTTGGTTAATCTGGTTGGGGGCATAGACAGAAGCAATGCAAAATGTATTTTTGTTCCAGTCAACTTGAGCTTTAATACATCTACCTTCATCGTCGGTAGTAATATTGGTTACATTAAGACTGACCTTGTGAGAAGTTAGAATTGCTACTCCTCTAGACTGTCTATTTCCATGACTGAAGAACATTTTGCCTTGCCACTGCTTGTCCCACACCAATTCATCATTTAATTCACTGTGGGTCTCTTGCAGGAAAATAAGACTAAATTTCCGGCGACATAAAAATTCAAAAAGTACATTTCTTTTCAGATCATTCCTTAATCCATTGACATTTAGTGAAGCAATGGATAATAGAGACATAAATAATAGTACATGTATTTTTAACCAGTTCATCATATTGGTGAGGGGGATATTTACACTTTTTCAGCTGGTCTCCCCCTTCCCCTTCCTCTTGGAGTATTTTGACTGGGCTGACTGGTATGTTCTTGCTTGTCTTGATTGTTGCTTGTAGAGGGTTGCGAGTCAGAATGTGTGTCCGTTGTTTTCCGTACCCACGAGGTTCTTTTTTTCCTTGTTCTTCGTACTCCTCCTCTAGTGTAAACGACGAAACCATCTTGATCTGTTTCTTCCTCGTCAACAAGAGAGTTGTCTGATTTGCCGTCGTCCTCGTTGACTCCTTCACGCCTGTCTCTGGATCTGTATTTTGTTGGAGTTTTCCTTTCCGGTCTTTTTGTGTCATATTGTTTTCCTTGAGATGTTAACTCAGGTTCTGATGTGTTTTCTTGTTCGGAGTGCTGGATATGTTCTTCTTCCATGTCAGATTCCTCTTCATATCTGTCATCTCTGGACATCTTGTTGCTAATTGTGCTTGTTCTCTGGTTCTCTTCTGGTGATTTTCTTTTCTTCGATTTTGATGGTTTCGCCTGGGGTGTCACTTTGGTACGTCCTGTTTTAACAGCATCATCCCAAAATGATGGAGGACGGCTTGACTTTCCAGTTTCTTTTGTTTGACCGGATTGGGAGGCAGCTTCAGCAAAGGATTTCTTGTTCAAGGTTGACTTTTGGGGTTCAGGTTCAGTTTCTTTGGTTTCTGTAGTGGCTTTGTCTGTTACGTCTGCTTCCTCGTCGTCATAGTTCTGTTCGTGGTCGGAGTTTGTTGGTCTTTCCCTTGGTACATATATAACCTGAGTGCTTTCTGTGCTGCGTTTGTCTTCCTGGTCAGACTCATCTGTTGTATTGTTGTACTTGTCATTTGTTCTATGCCAGTTTGCTTGGTGGCTATAACTCCCGCATACGAAACATCTCCCTCTTGCTGGGCAGTCTCTTGCAAGATGGCCTGGTTCTTCGCAAATCTTACACGTTCTTTGCTGCCCTCTATATCGGACTGGTAGAGTAAAACCACCGACTTTCACATAACTTGGTACGGCTTTTTTTAAATTCTTTACCAGACAGCTTCGGACTCCAGTCTCTATATCTTCGTTGAAAACGTGGTGTTGTCTCCTGATGTTGGCCACTGTGCCGTAAGGTGAGATAGCATTTAAAACTACCTGATCGCTCATCTCGTACGGAACCTTGATGTAGATTACTGCACTGTTCTGTATATTCGCCCTTTCACATTGTATGAGTTGCTTCTGGAGGATCATGCCTCTATTTGCTATTTGGACGCAGTCTTTCTCATTGTCAAAGGACACGTTGAACCAGCCATTTTCTAGTTCAGCAATGCATTTCAGTGTTGAGACTGATTGGAGCTCTTTCTGTACAGCTGTATGGATTTCTTCAGGCGTGACGCGGCTTTCCATTGATCGTGTGTTAAACCTCACCGTGTTGGGCCTATTGAGCTGACCCATGATGCAAAATGGCCGTCTTCCCGGCCTTTTTCAGATACGAAATTCTGAGGCCCCAGGCCTCAGAACCACCAATTTTGTTCAAACTGCACTCAAGATTTGATGTATGTCACCTACCCCACTTGGAAAAACGACTGTCTCTGTCACTCGATGGCAAAAACGGCTGATAAAACGCAATTTCACCAAAATAAACAGGAGCGATGTTGAAGCACGTCTTGCGCCCTCAACGCTATTTATTTATTTATATATTTGTTTATTTATTTATTTATTTATTTACCTATTTACTTATTCATTCAATCATTCATTCATTCATTCATTCATTCATTCATTTGATTTATTATTTATATTTTTTTTTATGGCCCATTTATTTATTTAAAAAAAGTTTATCTATTTTTATTTATTTATTTATTATTTATTTCATTATTTATTTATTATTTATTTCATTATTTCATTATTTATTTATTTATTTATTTATTTATTTATTTATTTATTTATTTATTTATTTATTTATTTATTTATTTATTTATTTATTTATTTATTTATTTATTTATTTATTTATTTATTTATTTATTTATTTATTTATTTATTTATTTATTTATTTATTTATTTATTTATTTATTTATTTATTTATTTATTTATTTATTTATTTATTTATTTATTTATTTATTTATTTATTTATTTATTTATTTATTTATTTATTTATTTATTTATTTATTTATTTATTTATTTATTTATTTGTTTATTTGTTTATTTATTTATTTATTTATTTATTTATTTATTTATTTATTTATTTATTTATTTATTTATTTATTTATTTATTTATTTATTTATTTATTTTTTGAGGGGGGATCCTGACATATCTCTTGTCCACCATCCATGTACAGACAATGTTTTATGTTACATGTATTTTGTGCATTGCCCTTGGCACTTTTTTTTAATGAGGTCTTTATATATATTTATTATGTTTTGAAACGGCAATATTCGTTTAGAGAAATTGGGTTTAGTGATGAAGGATTTGTATCGCCACTGCATGCATGCAATAACAATTTAATGCCATCGCTTTTACAATGGGCTCATCAAACGCAAAGTATGTTTCTATGGTGGACCAATACAAACGCCAACTATAGATCCCAATGCGCAATCATATTTTAATTTTGCAGAGCTAGTTCTTTGGGTAATGTAATTAAGGATTTGCATGGTCACTGATAGACGGAAAGTACTTGCGCTATAAGCTGTGTGCAGTAAAAATTTAATTATCTTTTTTGAAATTACTTACGTTGGTCGCATCATTAGCGTACGATTGGTGCGGGAACACAACGAATGGCAACTGTCCGAATTTTGTGCAGCGCATATTGCGTGCACTGTGTACAATGAAGACCTTGCATCGCCATTTAATATAGAAAGAAACAAAATAATGGCGTCAGATACTGCAGTGATTTGTTGTCGTTGTCGTCGTCGTCGTCGTCGTCGTCGTCGTCGTCGTCGTCGTCGTCGTCGTCGTCGTCGTCGTCGTCGTCGTCGTCGTCGTCGTCGTCGTCGTCGTCGTCGTTGTTGTTGTTGTCGTGGTTGTTGCTGTCGTGGTTGTTTTGTTTTGCTTTTTCCACAATATGGTGTTTCTGTGATGGGAGAAATGGCAACGAAACAAACCTCAATCCTCCCTTATACTTTGCACATAACATTCTTCGTGGAGTACCCCAGTCTTTTAGAATTCCCCTATGGAGACCCTTTGTTTTCCCTTGTCTATTTTGTCCTACTGGTCTCCATGAGGTAGCAAACATCAGTTTTTACTATTATCTTTTATTATTTCCTTCGTCCCTGCCCTTAACATCCTCTCATAGACTTTGTACACAAACTCTCACGGAGCACCCGCAGTCCCCAGAATTCCTCCTAGCGAAACCTTTTATTTCCCCATGTCTGTTTTGGTCCTAGGTCTCCACAAAGTAACGATTAGCAAAACACCGAGGCGCGACGAGCGTTACACGGCCGCAGAAAACATTATAATAGGGCAGACTGAATACAGCCAAATACCTCAAAACATCACTGTCGGTAGCTCACAGTGAAATATATCAGAACTGACCAATATATACTACCGGACCCTTACATGACAGAACTTCTCGAATCAAGACTACATTTAATGTCTTTGAATAAGTCCAAATAGTGTATAATATAAAGTTGATGAGTTCTCACCACGATCACATAATGACAGCAAAGATACAGAATATGCAGAAACTGAAGAAGAAAATAAATCCAATCGATGATTATTAATTACTCGGTAGCATCTGCAGATCACAGAATAGTGTTATAATTTTAATATTAATTAATAAAACGTCAGTACGTCAGTGCGATCAATTTTCATTGTATAACCGTCCTTGAACTGTTTTGTAACACGGTCATCTAAACTGCATCTAAACAAACCAACAGCTTCTTCCTTTACTGGAATAATTTTCCCGAGCGCCCAAGAGCATCACTTAAGTTTTTTGGTTTTTGGTGTTTTTTTTTCAATTAACCGAACCTTTTTACACAACCATGTCCCCCGCGATTGTTCTTTCGTTATTACCTTTTGCCCATTTTCTTCGTCAAACCACCGTGGTCTTGATGGAATAGCCATGTAATGGCTTGTGTGTTGTATACATCCTTAAAACTAGCGCAATGCGATTCCAATAATGCTCTTTGTAATCCAAAGAGCTATTGCGCACGTTAACCTTTGAAAACAAAATAGACCCTTTCTATTGCAACGTCACAGCCCGACTTTTTGCAAGCCGATGTTGGAAAACTATGGGAAGCCAAATACATTTTAAAGCAAAAATAGATAGCCGCAGTTTGTAATAATGTTACACAAATATTCAAAAAGGGTGTTGAATTTGTTTCAAACAAAGCAACCGATCATGGGATGTTTTTTTTTTATATTGTTTTTTTTACTATTATAACAAGTTTGCAGAGATGGTGATTTTTGTCACAACATTTTTTTAAACGATTGAAGGCTTTGCTAGGCCGTCTATGCCAGCCAGAGCAGTTTATTATCAACAACAGAAAGGTCTATAAATAAAATCACAAGCAATGACAGCCATTTTAAAAATTCTAACAACTGCATGTTATCCTCTCGCCATATGTTTTTTGTTCAAAGGACAAATCTGCTCTAGCCCTATTTGACAAATACATAACATTCTCTGACTTGTGTGTCACATTCCATGCCTGTATCACCAAAAGGCACAATTCCCTCCAAGCATCTCTCCTGTCTGTCCAACTCAACAACGGAATTATGTTCTTTCGATCACAAACTATCTCAATAAAATGTGCACTTTTAAGCAAACTATGGGATGTCACATAAACAAATCACTGTCAGTGGTAATATTGAGATGAGTCTACGCTATAACAGTTGCTTTGTCAAACACAGTCCTGGATACAGAACCAATAATGGCAGGGAGAATTTGACTAGCTGGGTTATGGAAGGAAAAAACCACTCGCCTTGGGTCGGTGATGGAGTGTTTTGACTTAAAATAGAATCAGGCGAAACGTTGCGTTGTATTCAGCCGTGCACAACTCGTTTCCGACGTAATGGTAAACACGATCCAGTGATGCCATTGTTCGCCCGTAGAATTCGAAAAGCAATGACGTCAGTGCGATCGATACGTTTATCATTTCCAAATGAGAAAATAATACGAGAGTTTATGCTGAAATACACACACATGTATATATATATATACACACATATAAATAATATACATATATAATAAAAACTAGTAGGGGAGATGGCCTTAGCTTTCGATCCAGACTGAATCTTCGTCAGAGGTATCAACAAGCACAAACAAACACATATTAGTATATATATATATATAAATACAAATATACATACAAATATATTTAAAATAATTATCATCAATGGCTGATGAAAGTCATGGACGAGGATACCAGAAACAGGGGTGTGTTCTTGCGTACGTTCTGACGTGAATTCACTTAACAATGATTGTGGGCCCAATTAGTCTTCTTCTTCTTCTTCTTCTTCTTATTTTTTTTTTTTACTTTTCCCACTTTTTTTCTTTTTAAAATATTCCCTTTTTAATTTTTTATTTTTATTTGCAGGTGCACAACGGCAATGTTGCCTTTAAAGAAACAAAAACTAATCGGAAGTAATATTCAGAAAGACGTAAACATTTTTTTCATATTTTTTTATATTTTTTATTTTTATATTGTGTACATAAAAATAGTAATATTGTATCTAGATATTTCAAGGGGGAGAACATGGGGGGGGGCGCGCGAGAAGGGTTTGAGTATGATTATTATTATATGTGTTTTGACCTAATTTATGTACTTAAATAAATGTACAAACATAAAACCGTTCTCAGAATCAAAGAATTATCTTATTTTAAAAATAAATAAATAAACAAACACAAAAATAAAAAATGTAATTTGTAACTGCCCGGCTTGAAAATTGTCGTAAAGTTCCCTTGAATGTTGCAGTGTAAGGCAGATGTGCAAACAAATTTTGTTCTAAAGGAGTTGCAAACGAGTTTGTGGCTTTTAAAATTTGGATAAAAATGGGAATAAAAAATGTATGGTAATAGAGAGCGACGATTAATATTTCAATAGTGACGGACACTTTCATCAGCGGTCATGAGTGGGAGCGGGTACCCTAGTTCTCGGTGCGCTCACTATAGTCCGGCTGGCAGTAGTGACGAAAAAAGAAGAAGTGGCGATTGGTACTCGCAACATTTTAAATGACAACTAGATAATATAAACTGAAGTTATTACAACTCATCTTAGAAAGGAAAAGAAAACAGCATTTTGAGATGTAACGTTAAGAGAAAACATTTAAATTGTTCGTGATATGTACGAAGAAAAAAATATAAAGTATGAAAAAAAGGAACTTCAACTTTTTTACATTTGTACTAGGAAAACATGGTACAGTTGTGTGCGTAACCTTTGCATTTCATACTGAGAATAAACTATACCAAGCTGAACTTGTTCATGCCTACCTGTGGTTCCCATTGCTCTCTTTTTAGCTTGTGAAACTTAATAACGGGCAATTGGCTGACCTAATTTGTCAGTGCTAATGAGCCATGGTCTAAAGCGCAGAATGTTAAGAATACTGAAGATCAAGTGCACAAATGAGAGTATTACAGCATTTTAGGCTACTCAACAATATGCAAGCTCACCCATTACAATACTTTACACAAAACAATAAGAAAAGGCAACAGTTATGGGGGAATTTTTCCGGCAAGGATCAAAGGAAAACGACGATTAGGACAACGCAGGATGAAACTAATGGATCTATGCTAGAATCTTGGCAAGCGAACCAAAACAGCAAACAGCCAACCCAAGACAGAAAAAAACATAGACTTCCCATCGTGCAAACCACGAAGTGTCAGCTATGATGCAATCGACAACACCATGAGAAAGTCTACCTGTCAACAAACTTGAGACAGAAAAAAACTGTCCATTCGAAATCCATCACCAACACTGAAACTTGTTTCAATTCCTACTTTTGTTGTCTCTCATAGCCCTGCATATCAAAGACAAGTCGACATCACAAAGCAGCACATGTCATGAATACCCAGCAGGAAATGCCGTAGATGGTAACGTTACAACCTTCGCTCAGACAGGTGAGAAACTTACAAAGCAATTTCACACAAACATTCAATCACATTATACTTCAGTTTACATGATCTATGGGTCTCGAAACTATCCACCGTTAAACTTAATTTTTCAATATGACTTGAAAATTTTAGTCTACGGCAAAGTCTCATATAAACAAGGTTTTAGCCAGGATTTGGTGAAAGGGTGCCAAATTTGCTGGAAATTTAAAAAGTTTGGTGTCCAAATTGTTCACTTACAATACATTTACATGTAAATGAATTTAAGATGAAACTGTACGTCCAAATTTTAAAAAGGGTGTCCAAAAGAAACCCAGACACCCTCTGGCTAACACTATGCTTCTTGAAATAAGTGGATGACTGTGAAATGGTCACACCCTGACTACAAAACGTCATAAGAGCAAAATCGTGACTCGTAGAACACTAACATGTGTACGAAAACGTAACCATGTGTGCACGAAAACGTAACCATGTGTGCACGAAAACGTAATCATGTGTGCACGAAAACGAAATTAAATGCAATGGGGAGTGGGGGGGGGGAAGAAACCCAAGTTTGAACAAATTGTGGAAACATGCGTGAATTTGAATGCGTGTTTTGAAAGTGATTGTTTGCTGAAATTGACCGGGGAATGCTTTTTGTGTGTGTATACAATTCTCCACCCCATGGGGGGGGGGGGGTTGTCGAAATGCAGTGCTAGAGAATTGCTGAATATGTTTTTCTATCAGGCGTCATAATTGCCGTCTCTTGTCTACCCATATCGATGGGAGTCCAAAGTTCCATAATTGATATTTTAAACCTACATGTTTTAATTATCTACAACGAAAGAATGATGTCGAAATTGTCTGTACAACGGATACGCTGTTCATACACTGCACGGTAGGTGTGGTGATTACATTTTATAAAGGGCTTATTGAGGTTATTAATAGAGAGCAAACTTAACATTTTAATCTAAAAGTAGAGATTGCACTGTCTTTAAGGTCACAAAGTTATCATGTTTATCTAAATATTGAGCCGTCAAACAGCGTGTTGTGCACAGTACCGATAACGCAACAGCCCCACGGGCCGCTGTCGCAAAAATTGATGGATGGCAACATGCATGTATCTGTACGCAAAAATTTCATCCAATGATAGGTCTTCTGTCGATTTCAATGAGGGCGCTGTTCGACTAAGCAAGGGAGGGGGTGGGGTCTATAAAAAATATGCTCATACGTTACTTACCTTTTACCCTTGAAAAAAACCCAGCAAATTAGTGGCATCTCCAAGGATATCTCCAGGGGCTTACTTTCCTGTCGTCCTTTTTTTTCACTCTTGTTGTTTCCAAGTTGACGATGGGAGCGACTCCGAACCCTGGTGGCAACTCGACTTGGGGGGACAGTACTGGTTGGGTAGAATCACGGTCATACTCTGCGAAGATTCATGTGGTAAAAAATGTTCAGTCGGTTTTAAAGCACGTGAAGTGAAAAGGAAAAAAAACAAAAACATAATTGGATACTTTTGGAGACGCTAGATGGCAGCAGACTTACTAGGAAAACTCGTTGTTCTCCAGAACTGTCCGCGTAATATATGTAAACAATGGACATTTACACGGTAAGTCTGCTGCCACCTAGCGTTCCAAAGTCTCCCGTTGAATATTTCTGAAACACTTAACAGTGAAGTTTAATGGTTGACATATAGGCTGATTTGTTTCTAACATATTACTTTATATTATCATAAGATATTACATTTTCACTCCAAAAAGATAAACATATGCATCTCTTTGTGGAAATAGAGTTACTGTAAATTTAAAAAACTTGTTGACAAACGTGTCCTGTGTACATGTCGAAAAGCTTGTCAATGTATACATTTTGAAAAACTTGTCCAGCATACTTGTCGAAAAACTTGTCAAGTGTACATTGTCAATTATAGGCCCTACTTGTCGAAAACTTGTCAAGTGTACTTGTTGACAAACTTGTCAAGTGTACTTGTCGAAAAAAGCATTCTTCATAGTGCAGTCAAGACTGAACGGTACAGCCGATCCGTTCAAAGTTTTGCACTGGTTGCATACACATTACATTTTGAAAGAAAATTAATTGGATCTTGTCCATGTTACCGAAGGGGACCATTTCGATGGAGTGGTTGTACGTGCTGGCTTGAACAAAAACTTCAATGAGACCGACCAGTGCTATTCATCGGTCACACGTTTCTCTGATGGAGCAGTGGTCGAGTTTCTGTGTGACCCACCAGCCCTGGCCAAGTACGTCACCCTGAATAAAGACGAGGCAAGCCCCACGGATGGACGGACAAGTCTCAAGATAGCTGAGGTTTCGGTATATGAGTATGCATCCAAAGAGTGTGCAAAACAAAGTGGTAGGAATTGTTATAAGACATTCTGTATTTTGACTGGGTGGTATAGTGTCAGTATTTTATTTACTTCATTCACCGTGAAGGCTCTGCGTTTAAACACACCCTAGTCCAATTTCATAGAGCTCATTAACTAGAAAATATTGCTTAAACGTTTCTGCTTGACAACAATACGCAGGCTACCAGCACAGATGGCGTTGGTATTTTGGCTGGTAACCTTATTCTGGTGAGCACATTGCTGTTGTGATTTAGCTACTTGGCGCTTAAGCGGCTCTAAGTAAACGAAAACAGCTGACGTAACAAAGCCGCAGATTCGAAAACACCAAAATGTTTCAACTTCAGCCATTTTGTTCTTCATCTATTTTTAACCCCACCTTAGAAGCAATCAAGTTGAATGTAATGTCGACATCGCAGAGCAGCAGTAAAATTAGATTTCCTGCAATAAGAGCTAAAGATGGCAACGTTAACACCTTCGCAAAAACCGGTAAGCAGCTTAAAGTATAATTACCTCTGTTCATCGGGCCCCCTATATAGTATTCCTAACACCCACCTCAACTCCTTTAGGAATATGCAACACCGGCAAACGAATTAGCACACAGATTGATATCATTGACATCAACAAAAAATACACTCCCGGAACTCGTTTACTCATGGGTGATAAGAAGTATTTACAGTTAAGTGTCTTGCTTTACGGACACAAAAAGGATCACGACCGGGATTCGAACCCACACTCCGGTTATTCAGCCACCGGAACTTGGGTTCGATGTACGAGAACGCTCGGTCAAGACACGCCCAACGCGCATCAACCGGCATGTTAACGTTGCATTGTGTCTCACATGTACGGGGTTATCATCAGATAAGATAACACAAAAAATATGAAATTATGCTTTGGTGATTGGAGAAAAACAATCTGCATTCGAAAAATTACTTAAGCACTGGGCCGAGTTAGTGACATTATTTCATATATGAAGTGACAGCTTTCCACAAACACTAACATTGCTTGAGCGACACACAACTATTATTCACCATGCTGTATTCAGGAATGGTTCACTGACGCTTGAAATCGGTTGTTGTCTTTATTTCTAGATAATTGTTGCGATCCTCATCCGTGGTGGATGCTGGACCTTGGGACTAGATCATGGGTGGGGACAATCATCGTGACTCTTCGCCATTCCTGCCGTGGTAAAACCTTTCACCATTCCGTTTATGCATTTACTTATTGTTTTCCCAGCACTCGATGCTCTGGGATTTTTTGAGCGTATGTTTACCAGGGAGCTTGGTCACTGGCACTAAAGGATCATCGTTACGAACCAAGCGCAGCTATTTTTCTTTATTAAGAGCAATAAACAATAAGTAGAACACCTGTTTCTCATCTAGTGCACATATCCTAATAGCTAGATCAAAGCGCTTTACACCATTATACAAATCTCTGTTCATTTGGCATACCTAGACTTTCTCAATTTTCTCAGCTTTCTGGGGAGCACAAAACCCCAAGCAAAACACAATACTGCTTCCTTCATACTAGAAGGCTCCTATTCATACGCCTGGGTTAAGAGAAGCAATTATGGTTAAGTGTCTTGCTCAAGGACTTAAGTTTCATGACCAGGAATTGAACCCGTACTCCAATGATTCAGGCATCAGAGCTTGAGTCCGGTGCACTATAGAGAGCGCTGGGCTGGGCAACATGGGCGCCAAATTACCGTAAAATTAACTGCATACAAACTATTCGATTTATTGTTCTGTATTCATTCCACATCAAAGTGAGTTTTGTATCTCCTGGCCTGCAGGATCTCGTTTCAAAGGTGCGGTTGCACGAGCTGGGATGAACCAAACCGCCTCCGTAAACTCTCAGTGCGGCTTAGCGGTCACCGACGAACAGGCTTCATCGGGGGCAGTTGTTCAATTCGAGTGCTTTCCAGCTCTCAGTGCCCAGTACGTCAGCTTGGAAATTAACCAATCTACACCAGAGGATTCGCCGGACTTGGAGATTGCTGAAGTGGCAGTCAAACAGTACAAATCACAAGAGTGTGTCCCAAATAACAGTAAGAGGCTTTTCATTTAATCTTAATGTACATTCTTTTTTTTTAAGTGGACAGCAAAACGAAATGAAAACCGTTATTGGGACCTGCCCCTTGCAGACCGACATCTTTTTTTTACCGTGGTATAATATTGCTATACAGCATTTACCTAAATCCAAATCCCATTTTCTAAAAAGCACTTCAAAAATCAGGTGAAAAAAAAGACAATATCAATCAAAGAAACTCAATAAACGAATATAGATAGATAGGTCTATGGCAAGAAGCACAACAAAGGGGACCAGTCCGCATACTATCCCATAGAATAAGAAAAAAGCACAGTCAGTAAAATTAATCCATTAAATATGATAACGGATAAACAAAACACCAGAGCTATTACCAGCATTACACCCTTCGAAAGGACCACGTCAATACAATACTGTACAGTAAACTACAACTCTCTTTGAACGTTTTTCTTTGGAAAAAGCCTACACTGGTTGAAATATATCTCATCGTATGCAGTTATTCCAACCGCGGTGGGTTTTTTCTCCCGATGTAAAAACAAAAGTTGTTTTAGTTTTTTCCCCTCAATGTATCCCCAAAATGTTTGAACAAGCAATGATTTTCTTCAATGACGTTTAAGAGTCTAAGGTTTCTGTCGTCTAAATGAGACAACGAGTGAAATCCAATATCAACAAACAAATGGTTTGATTAATACCTTCTTGAAAGTGACAAAAACAGGCGCTATTTGTGAATGGTCCAGTACTAATATCTGAGTACCAAGTAAAACCGAGTACGAAGATACCCAAAAAGTACTCACGTACAAGTACTTTTTAGTTGAGTATTGAGACGCGGATATTGCTAGTAAAGACGAGTCCGTGTAGCTTGAGAACTATACTCAGCTGAGTTCTAGTAGCTTACGAATGCTACTCATGCTGAATCCGAGTAGCTTACGAATGCTACTCATGCTGAGTCCGAGTAGCTTACGAATGCTACTCATGCTGAGTCCGAGTAGCTTACGAATGGTACTCAGCTGAGTCCGAGTAGCTTACGAATGCTACTCATGCTGAGTCCGAGTAGCTTACGAATGCTACTCATGCTGAGTCTGAGTAGCTTACGAATGCTACTCATGCTGAGTCCGAGTAGCTTACGAATGCTACTCATGCTGAGTCCGAGTAGCTTACGAATGCTACTCATGCTGAGTCTGAGTAGCTTACGAATGGTACTCAGCTGAGTCCGAGTAGCTTACAAATGGTACTCAGCTGAGTCCGAGTAGCTTACGAATGCTACTCATGCTGAGTCCGAGTAGCTTACGAATGCTACTCATGCTGAGTCCGAGTAGCTTACGAATGCTACTCATGCTGAGTCTGAGTAGCTTACGAATGGTACTCAGCTGAGTCCGAGTAGCTTACGAATGCTACTCATGCTGAGTCCGAGTAGCTTACAAATGCTACTCATGCTGAGTCTGAGTAGCTTACGAATGGTACTCAGCTGAGTCTGAGTAGCTTAAGAACGATACTCATGCTGAGTCCCAGTAGCTTACGAATGCTACTCATGCTGAGTCTGAGTAGCTTACGAATGGTACTCAGCTGAGTCCGAGTAGCTTACGAATGCTACTCATGCTGAGTCCGAGTAGCTTACGAATGCTACTCATGCTGAGTCTGAGTAGCTTACGAATGCTACTCAGCTGAGTCTGAGTAGCTTAAGAATGACACTCATGCTGAGTCCCAGTAGCTTACGAATGCTACTCATGCTGAGTCTGAGTAGCTTACGAATGCTACTCAGCTGAGTCTGAGTAGCTTACGAATGCTACTCATGCTGAGTCCGAGTAGCTTACGAATGCTACTCATGCTGAGTCCAAGTAGCTTACGAATGCTACTCATGCTGAGTCTGAGTAGCTTACGAATGGTACTCAGCTGAGTCCGAGTAGCTTACGAATGCTACTCATGCTGAGTCCGAGTAGCTTACGAATGCTACTCATGCTGAGTCTGAGTAGCTTACGAATGCTACTCAGCTGAGTCTGAGTAGCTTAAGAACGATACTCATGCTGAGTCCCAGTAGCTTACGAATGCTACTCATGCTGAGTCTGAGTAGCTTACGAATGCTACTCAGCTGAGTCTGAGTAGCTTAAGAACGATACTCATGCTGAGTCCGAGTAGCTTACGAATGCTACTCAGCTGAGTCCGAGTAGCTTACGAATGCTAATCAGCTGAGTCTAGCTTACGAACGATACTCAGCTGAGTCCCAGTAGCTTTAAAACACTGAAATCTGAGTAGCTGGAGACTGACACTCTAATGACAACACCGAGTGCGAGTTCTACAACACTGCCTCTGTCAAAGTTTTTTTTTGTTTTAAAAGCTCTGACGTTAAACGACAACTCGACCTCTGCGAGCAGTTACAAGAATCCCGCACAAGATGCGCGTGATGGCAACATAAACACTTTCTCTACTACAACAGGTAGGATCATAGCACAGAATTGTTAATTTTCAATTTGAGAGCTCAGTGAAGACAAGGCTCATGTCAGTACCAAACATCTTCACAGTAAAACAAATTAATAGCACAAAAATTATTAAAAGACTCCGATCCTCAAATCTTTATTTCAATCGTCGCGATTGAAATATGGATGCATCACGAAATGCATGAACCCGAGAAAAGCAACAAGCCCCCAGTTCCCTCATTTTGCCCTACACAATAGTGTAAGTGCGCACGCACGATGTGCAATTTAAAGATTTCATTGGATTATAGGGACTTATATTCCTTAATTACACGGTTGTATTCAGATTAAATCATATTCTGACAAAGAAGAAGGCCTCATCATTTTCTTTGTTTGAATCTGCTGATGCACTCTACAAAATTCACGGTACCGGGGATTGAATTCTGGTTCAGTTTGACACGGATTCCGGGTCACACTGACCCATAAATGGGTCACACTGACCCATAAATGGGTCACACTGACCCATAAATGGGTCACACTGACCCAGAAATGGGTCACACTGACCCAGAAATGGGTCACACTGACCCAGAAATGGGTCACACTGACCCAGAAATGAGTCACACTAACCGGGCCAACTCCGACACGGGAGTTTTTATAGTGTGGTCTGCAATACCGCCATGTACCACCAGGCAATACAAGGCAACCGGTTCCAAGCAATCTCGACATTAAGAAGAAAAGGCATTCAAATGTTAATGGACACATTTGAAGGAAACAAAAATTACTCATGTGCTACTTTCAGGGACTGCAGTGCATGCAGAGGACCACTTGAAAGAAATCTGATAATTCTCGTTTTCTTTTTATCAGGTAAATCTCTCCTGGCATATAAAAATCTAAAACTCTGTATATTATAACTATAATATCAAGTAATAAACCACAAGGGAAACTGACTGGGGTTTATTACTTGATATTTATGATTAAAAAGTCGCATCCCCTTAAGGTGATCCTGTGGCTGCCGCTTCCCATGTTGTATCGTATACTTGGGTGTGATCCCTGGCTACACGGCAGTTAACGGTTGCATGGCTTCTGACTGGCACCCCCGAACAAAGATATTGACTAATAGGGAGACCGCCAAAATAGGGCTGGATAGCTCAGTTGGTGGAGCGCCGGTACGTTAGTCCGGAGGTCGTTGGTTCAAGTCCCGCTCTAGTCAATTTTTCTTTATTCAAACCCAAATAATTTATAACTATAAGTAAATCATTTCTCTTGCTTGCTTTCTTTCTTTGGCGGGGGAGGAGGGAGGCAAATCCAAGGCAATGTTTGAGGCCGTGGTATGGGGAGTTTTCTCGGTTAAATCTTGAAAGGGTTGAACAGTCTTTGGTTTCAAGAATTGTCCACAAGAAAGAAAAAGGAACATGTTGAGGGAAAACAAACCAAGCGGTGAGAAAAGGACAGAGAAAGAGAGAGAGAGAGAGAGAGAGGAAAAAACCCAAACTGAAAAAAAGCTTCTGATGTAAACAAGGTTGAACTATAAGTATACATGTACATTCATCTATTTTTGCGGCAAAAGAAAAGGACGCCTAAGTCTGTCAAATGCAAAATCTTCATGGAAATATATGAATATTTTTGATCAGCTGTTTATGATTATGAAAAACTTGAGAACCAATAGAAACTTTCAATCTTTAAAGTGGTCCTGTCCCATGCGCTGCAATTGGTTGCCTCCGACTTGCCTGTAAACGTGCAATGGCCCTCATTTTTGTGTGTGTATTCTATTCTTGACAATTCCAGCGATAACAGTCGAGTCCCAACATTGGTGGATGCTAGACCTGGGTGCCACACACTGGGTGGGTAAGGTCACGGTGCTCTTCAAATCAGGTAATTCATATCTTTGTGTTTTCTGGCTTTTGTCCCCTTTTTTTCCCCTTAATTCATTAGGGTTACACTTCTTCTTTACTGGCACAACACTACAAAAATATATGTACAAGGTAATCACGGGCCTACCAGAACGAATTTTTGCAATGGGATGCTGATTTGTTCAAGGGCAATTGGCGTGAGCAGAGCGCAAAGCCATTATGGCATATGGTCCGGGCCCGCTTAAATGCTCTGTCGTACAAGCACAGACACGATTTGGCACATAAATCTCTCTTATTTACTAAAAGTAGGGGGTGCTTTCAGTGCTGTAGTCGAGTCCTGCTGTCCGAGTCTGAGTACTCCCAACCGAGTCCGAGTCCTTTTCGGTCCGAGTCCGAGTCCACAAAAAATGGACTCGAGACCAGGCTCGATTCCCTCAGCCTTGGGTGCTTTAGTATATTCCAGCTCCGGGTGCTTAAGTATATTCCAGCACCCCCATCCAAAAAGTTGGGGGTGCTGCAGCACCCAAAGCACCCCCACCCCCCCCCCCCCCCCTCGCGGGCCTGGGTAATCAGTAATTAAATATAGGTACAATTACGTACAGCATTTTATTTTATTATTATTTTTTTTTTACAACAAATTGCCAGTGAGTGACAGGATGGAACAGTTGAATAGCACCTAGTCATCCTCCCACAGTTGAGAAGGGAGTGAATAATTTGACATTTTCCATGCTATTTGGCTAGGTCTCAAAAAGGAAACTGGAGATTGTTTAATTGATTTTGTTTAGTGGAGTACACAAAAGTTGTTGTCAAACAGACTGTTCAAAAAAACAGTGATGGCATCATCGAGCGCTTTAATTAAGTACAAGATTGGGGATATTTAAAATACACGTCATACTATTTCATGTGTTCAAATTCGGATGAAAGGTGTAGACAAAAAGTTTTTAAAATCTGCAACTTTGATTGTCTCGTATCTTATTATAACTCGATGATACGAAGAGTTCACCGAAATGGAGGTATTGGTTCGAACTGGTAACAGCTCAGACTACACAGAAAACACCCCATGCGGCCAGTCGACGGTCCAAAAAAAGACACTCGTGGACTTCGTGTGCACGAAGCTAACACTTGCAAGGTATGTCAGCGTAGATGTTCAGCTACAACCGCAACATGTACTTCAGATTTCCGAGGTATTCATCAAAGAGTTTGCGTCTGGGGAGTGTCGATCGAGTTCCAAAGGTAAGGGTATGACAATGTCGGTATTCTGACTTCAACATTCTTAAAATGGCTGCCATTACTTGTTCTTCTGCCTAACTTTAATTTTTTCCCCCAAAAAATTGAAATCTGCAGTGGCCCCATAATTAGCCAAACATCTTTCTCCCGAAATACTCCGACTGTGTGCCGAATTCCATGCTTGTACACGCTGACAAATCCAGTGTCCTTTTTGACCCCGATTCTGGGGGTTTTGGGTTGGGGCTGACCCATTTCCGTATCAGGCTGACCCGGAATGTGGTCAAAATTTGATTTGACGTCAGATTCTGCATCATTTTGATTTTTTCTGAATCATTTCGGCACAGATTCCGTGCCATAATTACACAGAAATTGGTCAGGCCCCAAGGGGAGCCGATACCGGGTCAACTCTGGCCCAGGAAGGTTGCAGAATGTATTGTTAAGTCCTCTTTGGTGCGGAAGTTTAGCAGGCTCGGTAACTTAACACCTGCTTGCCCGTAAAATAAATGACACAATTATATTGTTGATGTTTTATTGAAGCTGAAGTGAGAGCCACGTCACAGAGCTCAGATCACGTCACTGGGCATTACAGGGCAGCTAATGCAACCGACGGTCACGTCAACACGTACTCCCAAACAGGTACGTGTGATGAAACCTCCACAGCAGGCCCGCGAGAGCGGGGGGTGCTGTGGGTGCTGCAGCACCCCAACTTTTTGGATGGGGGTGCTAGTATATACTAAAGCACCCGGAGCTGGAATATTATACTAAAGCACCCAGAGGAATAAATACATACAAAAAAACAAAAAACAAAAACAAAATCAAACAGACAAGCAAACAAAAAACTAAAACATACATTAAATCACAAATATTTAAGGAACTTACACAAAAATTTTAATTTAAATCACAAAACAAAAATGATATGCAAAACAAAGACAGTAAGAAATACTTTATTAGATACAAAAAAAACACCTGTTTTCAAAGTTGAACCTACATAAAATACAAATAAATACAAGCCGAAAAAAAGGATGTAAATAATTCAACAAATTCCCATTGTAAAAAGTAAATAAATTTAGATGCACATTGTTTTGAAGTAACTCAAAAATAAACACATATTTCACAAACAAAAATAATCATACTGCGTACAGAAACTTTTTTTTTTTAAAGCTTAGTACGTGTTTTTACAATGCAGATTTTTTAAATGGGAAACACCATGAGCGAGAAACACACTGCGCGCGCCATACAACACAGTTTCGAAATAAACAAGCAAGTCAGAATTAAACGAACAACTCTGTAATAATCGAACAACTCAGAAATAAACGAACAACTCAGAAATAAACGAATATTGCAGAAATAAACCAACCTCGGAATTAAATCAACCAATAACACAATAGTTTTCGAACGCTTTTACCTGGCCTCAAATGCTCACTGAATAAGTTCTGTCATAATTTTTATGACATTGTCATGATGATGAAAGAAGTTGACATTCAAGCTAAATAATTTCATCGTTATTATCATTTTACAACAAGTCAACTGAGAAATGGGGAAATTAATAATGATCTTTTAAAGCCTTTACAAATACTTTGTTCTACTTAAAAAAAGTACAGGTAGCCGTTAACGAGAGGCACTTATTGTTCCCATCGCACGTATCACTTCTGAACCTGACATACTCCGTTATTCAATGCCAATATTAACGAAAGACCCGATGATTGTACGTAAAGAACTAGCCTTGGTAATGTTTAAAAATTTGAACCACAATTCTAGTAATTTACTGCACGAGTCTCGAAAACTAAACATCTTTTCAGCAAACTCGAGCGATAGGAATGGGGTCAAAAATATCCAGACCACGAAGGTTTTTGGACCATAATGGAGTAAGAAATAGGTAGACTGGGTACCCTGTGGTCACGTTCAAAAGACCTTGCAAGTCTAGCGACGATAAGGTCACTATTGAGCTTCCGGGCACCTCTGAGCCATCAGCTAATGGGAGATTAACGTGGGTGCAATTTTAGGTAATTTTTTTTTAAATCACTTGTTTCCACATCAAAAACATTTTGTTTGAATGGCTACATTTTAAACTAACAATTTAACAAGTAAAATAAAAATAAAATCAGAAAAACTTATAAACATGAAGAAACCCTGCTCAACATCCTATCGCTTTGAGCGGCTGGGCGGTCCAGTTGCTACCTTTTAGCCACTAGATAGCCCAATCGCCCAAAGCGATACACTGTAACATGCGGTGGAAAACTCTCACCAGCTTGAGCTTGTAGTAAAAACGTGACATCGAAATAAAACTAAATAGCCATCGGTACGCTTTGTTCAAGTCAATGGCAATCATTATTAATTATCAATTCCCCCCTGACTGGTAAAATGTTAATAAGGATGAGATTATTTAGCTTTAATGTATTTTTTCGTTCATCATCATGGTAATGTCAAAAACGTATGACTATAAGCATTTGATCAGTGAGCATTTGATGCCAGGGATAAGCCTTCAAAAACTATCGTGTTCATCCTTTAAAAAAAATGAACGAGAGGCACTTATTTATTTATTTATTTATTTATTTATTTTGATCCCGGGGATCCTCATGTATTTTTCACTGTCTCTTCTCATAATATCAGTACAATCCTATTCTTAAATACGACTTAGACCTATATAAATTAAACGTCTATTTAGAAAGTAGGTTACCAGTCAGCCTTGACCTAAAATCAAAAAGGAGTCCCATTTCTGATAGAATTTGAACCCGTCTCCGTTAGAGTGGAACATACATTTTTCCATCGAACAATAGTTCCTCACTTCTCTTTTCAGAACTAAAAGTGATGGACATTTCCCGTTCATTTTCATTTTATACACATGGAATCTACAAATAAGTAGTATCAAGTTAACAATTTTGCTACTAGCATTGGTATTACCAAATAAAAACGCTTCATTATCCATATTTATAGACCTATTTGTCTCTTCCTTAATCCATGAAAATACCGAGGACCAAAAAGAAAATGTGTGGGTACAAGAGCAGAAAAGGTGAAAAAGTGTTTCCTCCTCGTTATTACAAAATGTACACAGATTACTACCCGTCTTATTGATTTTAAACAGGAAGGAATTAGTACCTAGGATCCGATGATTTAATCAAAACTGTAACCATCTTAACTTAAGGAGAGGCACTTATTGCTCTATTGCTCCCTTGGGTCTTATCACTTCTAAACCTGACATATTCCGTTATTCAATGACAATATTAACAAAAGGACGATAAATGTACGTTAACAACTATGCATTGGAAATATTTTTCAATTTGAGCCACGATCTAGTAGTTTACTGCAAAAGTCTCGAAAAACTAAATAACTTTTCACCAAACATCGCCTCGTCATTTTGGGGAAGTCATTTTGCAAATTAAACTAATAATATTCCTGCCCCCCCCCAAAAAAAAAGGATAGATTTATGTGCCAAATCGTGTCTCTGATTGTACGAAAGAGCATTTTATGAACTTAAGCGGGCCCCGACCATACGCCGTATACGACAATTGTCTTTGAACAAAACCCAGCACCCCTTTGCAAAAATATGTTCTCGCGGGCCTGCTCCACAGAGCTGTTGCGCTCGATAATGTTCGCTCGGCCCCCCACCAGTCTCATCCTAGACCGCAGCTGGGGGTGGGCTGATGAGCTTGTACTCATTCTTGTTCAGAATACAATGTGCGCATGCCCTGAACTACGTCAGCTATGATAACTTTCCCGGTATGTGTGCTGCAACCCGCCGTGTCAGAGCCTCACATTGAAAAAAATAAAGACTACACAAAACGTCGTCAGTACCGTTCAGGGTGCGAGAATTAAAACAAAAATTTGCTTATAATTCCAACATTCTGTCTGGAGATCATTTAACTCATTTAACACTGTATAATAAATACATTTCAGTTAACACAAGTGGAGGTACTGAGTTATTGTGGAAAACTAATTATTTACTTTTTACTTTTTTTATTGCTATTTATTTGCATAATTTTATGCAAATTAATAATTCAGATGTATGCTAATCATATTCATCAAACCTAAAAAACCCGGGTCTTGACACCTCATTTGCCACTATCAGATGTTTAGATGCAGAGTTATTGCGAAAACCCTTTTCTCTACAACTGCGGCAGCTAAATAGCATGTTTTGCATATCTATATGCATATAATTAGTTTTAAAATGTGTCAATCATATCATGACCTTTAAAACAATGCACAGACACTTAATTTGTCCTGGTTGGGTGCTTAAATACAAAGTTATTGCGAAAAATCAATGTTTGTAGCTAATGTAGATTATGTAGATTATGCAAATATGAACCCTTTCCTCTAATCAAATATTTTCAGTATGGTGATCAAGGGACATCTCTGAAACACATAGAATTGTAACACAAATTATGTTGCAATTAGTGGTGGGTTGGGCCATTGGCTATAGATTGACAGGACTACAATAATGCATGTTCTGAGTTTAGGATTGTTATTTCACAGTTTCTTGTTGAGACGGTACCAATCCAGGTTTTTCTGTTTCCCATTTGTTTCGAAGGGACTTCTGATGAGCGTCTCTGGTGGATGATGGAGTTAGTAGACGAGAGCTGGTTGACGCGGGTGACTGTTACCATCAGAAGCACATCGGGTATAATGTCTGATTTTGACCGTTTTCTTCTGTTAATCTGTTATGGTTTTGAGGACATATTTACCCTAGAACTATCCAGCATGTAAATTACATGCCCCTGTGTAGTGAATTATCTTGTACAACATGTAAACTTTGATATGTGGGTTTTTAAGGCATTGCATATGGTGAGGTATCGATGTATATTCACTGTGTAACTGTGCTGTGTAGATTCGTTCTTTGGAAATTTGTCTTGCTATTTACTCCAGCCTCCGCCGCAGAGTAGATTTCGGAATTCGGGAGGCTACTTAGTTCTGAAACGGAACAGTCCTGCTTATCCCAAAACTCTGCTTTAATTTAAAATAATGCTCTCTAGAAAAGGCACACATCATTCAAGGTCAAAGACCTTCCAGCTTCCGGGTCTGCCCTGACCCAGAGGTGGGTCAGGCCCCCCTTGGACCCGGAATCAGGGTCATTTCTGACCGGGGAATTTTTTTAAACAATGTTGGCAACGGCTCCAGATCTGATTTATGTACAAATTCAGCTTGAAAAAGAAGAGACAAAAACAGCTCAAGCAACTCACTCGGAGAACTTGCTTGTATAGTTTCAGCCAATTTCGGTCAATTTGGGGACTGCAACAAAATGCAAAGTCGTCAACGTTGACAGTATTTCAAGCAGACATTGTTAGTTTTAGGATTGACTGGCGACTTTATAACCGGTGCATGACCCCGCCCCCACCCCACCCCTCTCGAAAACTACAAACCATTTACGGTCTCTTTTAAAGGATTCATCGGAGCTGTAGCTCGAGTGGGGCTGAGCCCGGACAACATCAACGTAACGTGTGGCTCTCCCGCTACGGAGACGCAGTGCGAGCCCGGAGCTGTGATCCACTTCCTGTGCGACCGACCGACGCTAGCGAAGTACGTCTCTTTAAGTATAGACGGTGACCTCAAAGGGTCGAGACAGGCGGTCTTAAAGATAGCCGAAGTGACCGTCGACGATTACGAGACCGAGGAGTGTGCACCAACGAGCGGTAAGAGGGTCTATCTTTTTATCCTTCTTTTTAGCTGCCCCTCCCCCCTTACTACGATCAAACTCCGGGGCGCTCTTGGTGGTCTTGCAGTTGAAATAGGTGCCCTTCTTCTTCGTATCGTGTCCACACACGCTGGATATTATGTTTCAGCCAGAATAGAACAGTCTTTGGCACTTTCGTTTGGCAAGGTCTCCAGCATCGCATTTCGTAATGTCATGGGTTCGATTGCCAATCGGGGTGCCCGTGGATTCATTTACCCAGGAATCGAGAATAAAACTCTTATATCTATGTGCTCTTTTGCCAAAAAACAAATTTTGTCATGGCTCTGACAACCGGAAAACTGAGAGACATTACACAATAGAGGCTGATGTAACTCACTCTTCTTAAAAGTATGAAACTGGTTTACTCACAGCTAAAGTAAATTATCTACCAAATACTGACACAGACGTGATGTGAACCACCTAAGCCAGACCGACAGCTACTGGCGATTAACGACCTCACCCTGGCTTTAGTAGTCATGTTCCCTTAATTATTCAAAACATCCTATACGTCACACTCGTCCCATAATATTATATGTTGGCTACATTGTGATTTGATGTTGTTTGTTCATTGTTTTCCATAGATGCAACGAGCCACGGTTGGACTGCTAGGCAAACTAACAACAACGTGTTCTCATCGGCAAACGCTGCAATCGACGGCAACATCAATACATTCTTCGAGACAGGTAACGGTATTATTGGTCGAGAATTATGAATTGTATGTGTCACGGGTATAGTACTATTTCATCGAGCTTTACGTGAATGGTTGTTTTGTTCAGTCTGTGCAAAATGCTCTTCATTTATTTATTTAGTCGGTTTGTTATTTATATATATCTTTAAATAAAGCCGTAGAAACATCAAAAGGGTAACCCGTATGGCCAAAAAATACCTGCTAAAAGAAGATGATGGAGAGATATACATTTCGTGCGGAAGGAAAACCCCAGAGGGAGACACTATAACGTGATCAGATCGATTGATTGGTTGATCAATTAATCGATTGATTAAGGTTGATTATTAGTTGACTTCTTTCTATCGATCTTTTCAATACAATTGCTTAATCCAATCATTCGCAAAATCTACAGAGTTTACAAAACAATAAATCTACAAAATTGCATTACACTCATAGACAAAGAACATAATTTAGTACGCAACTGATTAATCGACAAATTGATTGATTTGGAGGACCAAGTCCACGTGCAATTCCACGTTCAAGCAATTTGAACCTGGATCAATGCAGGTGAAAGGCGGGCGAAAACACCACAAAAAGCCAACCACTAGTCATAAATCATGAACTCTGCTCGCATAACTAACACAGGATGTTAAGGAGAGGCAAGTCACATGTACTGTTATGATGTCAGGAATGTCATGATTGTCATTCGATATAACTTCATTCCGATGTAGGAACAATGAAGGTGTCATTTGTCACTATATGTCAGTCACTCATCCTCGATCTAGTGCGTTTTACTGTAACGCCATGTACATGTACATGAAATATATCTGCCTGCGCTAGTACAAGAACAGGTGGCATAATTACTCGAAGTTTCAATCAGTATGCGCTGATTGTCTTCAGGAAAAAAACATATATGTATCAATGTCAACCTCAACTATTAACCATAACATTACTGAGTTTTACAATCTCAACAGCTCACGGGGATGACCATCCTTGGTGGCAACTGGACTTGGGCAACGAATACTGGTTGGGCGTCATCGCAGTCACATTGAGAACTGACTGCTGTGGTAAGACACAATGTTCAACTCCTTACAATAAGAACAGAAAAAGTAAAGAAACCACTAAAAAATAATAATTTAAAAGTTCAACTTGATTCGCTGTTTAAAGTCAGATCCAGCCATGGTTAGAAAACCCTTAGTCGCAACAGCAAGATGCGTAACCTGTGACGTCACCCGTTTACAAAGAGACACAGCCTGGACTTCCTGCCTGCAGGCACAATTTGTACACAGCCCAATTGAAGAAGACACAAAGTCTTACATTTCATGGAGATAATCTTTTTATAAACTTTTGACTAGAAACAAGGGTGCACAACTCAAAACATGTTTATCTGTTATTTTGTTTTACAACTCTTGAATTTATGTGGAAATTATGACACAAAATGAAAAAACAACAACCATATGACCAGTGTAGTGACTTGAAATGTGCAAGGTCACTCTTTTTATAAACAAGGGTTACATGGTCTTCACTGCAAAGTAAAAAAAAACACAATCTTCACACTTCAATAAAAACAATTTTTGACATTTATTTTCTTTCGCACACAACAAAGAACATCGCTTTCTTGAAGTCGTAGCACGAGCTGGTCTCAACCACGACTACACTGCGAACCAAGCATGTGCTTTAGCGGGGGAACCAACCACCAAAACTGGATCTGTGGTTGAATTCCTGTGCAATCCGCCGGTGTCTGCCAGGTACATTAGCTTAGACATCGACCAGTCTGGTCCCGGAGTCATTAACGCAATGCTTCAGATAGCCGAGGTGATCGTCAAAGAGTACAACTCCAAGGAGTGTGTCACTAATGACAGTAAGGTGCTTCTTATGGATTTCACTGTGTTGACTTAAAGGGGGAAAACATTATCACAATCCCGCGGTGGCGCCCTTCTCTATTATTTGGGTTTTTATAACAAAAACACTCTCCCTATGCAATCAGAGTACAATTCCTGCTGAAGTCCCACTTCGTACTTAAGTCATTCAGTTGGTGTCGTATTTCTATGACAAACAATGGCAAAATCACTCTAAAAACTTCTGGGTCAAAATTGTTTTCATTTTAAATTTACCTACTTTTATCTTTGATAATATTTCCTTGATGTAAACACGTCAATATTAGTCCACGAGTAGTGTCATTTTGAGTTGAATAATAGACCTGAAATTAAATCAAATCAAATGAATTTTTTTCACAGTTCCTTGTTACTTTTGCCGCAATCCTGCAAAGAATCCCAGGCAAAACATTCAGCATTTTTCTTTGTTTTCACTAAAACGTGACAACCGAATTTGTCCAAATTTCCACAGATCGTTATAAGGTATATTTATTGGTTACTAATTGAATGGAATTCATTGATTATTCCCAAAGCTAATGATGTACTTTCCATTTAAGTTTACACTCCTTTTCATTCCCTATCCTAATTATAATCTTGAAGCTCTCAGTTCCTCTAAGTGGACAGCGACTCAAAGTAGCGACACAATAAAAAGACCAGCACGGGATGCAACTGATGGCGACATTTCAACCTACTCCAGCACATGTGAGCCACAAATTACCTCAAAATATCACTTTCATAGCAGCATCTCAATAAAGTTTTGAGTCATTTTAAAATAAAATACCTATTGATTAATAAGGTCTCTCCTGAAGACAACCAGAGCGTATTGATCGAAATGTCGAGTTGGTTCTCATCAGAACCGCCACAACCCACTCGTGTAAAAGAGATCATTACATGGTATTACTGCAAACAAGGCTTGATAGTTGGTCCTTGGGAAAAAAGTATGAACATTGATTGGGTACAGGGGCTGACCTAGATGTATATATGGTGTAGACTCATACACTTTTCAGGCCTTATTAATAAACAATTTTGTGGTTTTTTTCCAATGGCAAAAAAAAATAATAAATAGATGGAAAACAGACCAAAAGAGAAAAAATATTATATCTGCTGCAAACCTGAGTTCCAGACATGTGTTTTTTTTTCTCCAAAACAATGACTAATCTTAATATAATATCAAACTACCAACCTGATTTTGAAGGCTAGATGCACTATACCGGCCTGCAGTATGACAGACTGTGATGACTACATCGATACACAAAACTACGCAGACAGTTCTGCGCATAGCTGCTCAACCACATCATTTATGTATTTACTTCAAAACTTTGATTAGTCACGGCGAGAACTGTTCAACCAACATGTGAGAACAAACACAAAAACGAGTAAACAGAACTACAATCTCGACAATTAAATGCTGAACATCTAAATTTCAAACGTTATGGAAAACACTACACGAATTAACCCCTAAAAGTCAAATAATTCTACACCCAAGTGCCAAAGAGAAGGATTCAGAATGACTGGGCTGGTAGGCGCAAACAACAAGTCCTTAATAGGGTCAGACATTCCAATCTTATCCAAGTCTAACCAATTTGTTGTTGAGTCACATAAATAGGAGAATATGGTACTGGAAGAATTAGGCCACACGCTAACCAAAATCTGCTTATAGTCTGCCAGTTTTAATAGGACAATGCAGTCACATTATAGTGTGACGATTGACGAAAATAAAATAATGTTTCTCCTCTCTCGATGTTCAAGTATCTGAAACTCATCCTTGGTGGCGAGTCGACTTGGGAAGTGAACAGTGGTTGGGCAAGATCACACTGATTCTAGGTAAGTTCCAAATTGGTCTTTCGTATTACAATTGAGTCCATGTGGATGAGGGAAGAGTGTGGTGTCACAGGAGCTTATTCAGTAACATGAATCCCCGTTTATCTGTGACTTGAAACAAGACTAACACTCTAACATTTCTCGGGTCAGAAGTGACCCGGAATCCGGGTCCCAGGGGACCCTGACCCCTTTCTAGGTCAGGCTGACCCGGAAGCTGGTTACAAATTGGGATTTTTAGTCACTCTGCGTCATTTTATCAAAGGTTTGGGTCAGTTTACACAGATTCCTGGTCATACTGACCCGCAGCTGGATCAGGCCCCATGTGACCCGGAACCCATGTGACCCGGAACCCGGGTCAACAATGACCGGGGAGTTTTTAAAGTGCAGAGGACTAGCAAACTAATATATAATCTACGAACAAACATGCAGACTACTAAATAAAAGTATCGATTGGACGCATACAGCAGCGATGACGTTTTGATTGAAACACCGTCTTTACTCGTTTTCCCCGCGCACACCTGCTACAGCTACTAGCCAATCGAATAACACTCTCACAGTGCGAGCTGGAAACTACGAAGAAAACAGACAATGCGACTCATCGGCGACGGAGACCGAGTACAACCAGCACGGTGCGGTGATTGAACGCGTCTGCGACCCACCGATTAAGGCGAGCTACGTCACCGTGGACATGCAGTCGGCATCCTCCACGGATCAAGTCCTGCAGATCGCTGAAATTGCCGTCAAGACATACGCATCCGAAGACTGCGCTAGGAATAGCAGTAAGAAACACTACATGTTTTTAATATGTCAACTTTGTTTCCAATTGTAAGATGCGCATTACACACGTGTTAAAAGCAAATCCCCCCGGGAACGAGATGCCGTTCTGAACCATTAAGCAAAACCCATCCTAACTTAGGACTAGTCCTAGGCAATGCTAGGAGATAGGATTAGTCCTAAGTTAAGACCAGTTACTGGTCCTAACTTCAGATAAGACTAGTCTTATCTCTTTGTGAAATCGACCCCAGGTACCACAAACAATAACTACAAGGTAATTGCTGCATGGTGGATTATATGGGCAACGAGTTTTTTATGGACAGATTCAAGTGACAAATTGCAAACAGACATAACCTTTGTTTCCACGAGTATTGTAAAAGACTACACTATGTCATATCAGTATCAGTAGTTGATATAAAAATTGACAGACAGTCTTAAGATTTTCGGCTCAACCTAAAAGCCTTGGCTGCATTTAATAAACAAATTTCCCAAAAAACATTATTGGGCCAAATAAAAAAACGAAACAGTTTATGTCCAGTCTTTTTTGAAAAAGGAGGGAGAGCCCCCCTTTTAAAAGATGGTGAATCTACTCCCGCGAGCTCCCACCCCCCCCCCCCATTTTTGTGGGGTTTTTTTTAGTTTAAAAAAAATGAAATTTTTTCAAATATTTTTATTATTTATTTTTTTATAACAAACACACAATTTTGAGGAGTGGGTAAAAAAAAAACCAGAAAATATAAAACCTGCGGATATATACGCCGGAATACTTAAATTATTAACCATTTCATATGTTCCATTCAAGCTTCCACTGTTATCAAGGTAAGAGCACGTCAGAGCAGTGTAATTGAGAAACACCCATCAGGCAATGCAAATGATGGCAGCACCAGGACATATTTCAAGTCTGGTAAGTCTGCTGGTCACGGGGCCCCACTTCACACTGACAGGACCCGACGGCTTAGATCTACTCGGACACAAACATCAGCTAACCAAAATACCACAGCCCAATTTCGTATTAAGCCTGTGGGTGTACGTTTTTTGTATAATATGGAGCGGCCATTAGCAGAATGTCTATTTTATAAACATCATTGCTAGCCATAAGAAAACTCAAAGGGCGTGCCTGTCTTGCTGAGCAGATGAGTGACGCAACAATGCAAATCCATTGTGAACGCACACATGTGCTGTCAAACTGTCCCGATCGTTTATGAACTACACTTTTGCTTATGCACGTTTTCTTACTATAGTAAGTACACACATTTGCTAAGCGGTAAACAGCTACATGAAATGTTGCCCATATCAAATGTACCATCTGTGTTTGGTATCCTGCTCATTTTTTCTTAGCAAAAAAAATAGTCAAAGCAATAATGTCTGCCGAAAAACAAAACAGCTCCACATAATTGGGTATACACAATAATGTGCTAAGCACAAATAAATCATGCTTAGCAGTATCAAGTTACCAGCCAAAACGCTGTTCCCAGCTAACCCTGCTGTGATTGTTGCCTGGCTTATTTTTTGCTCAGACAAGAAATAAAACAAAAAAAACAAAAAAACAACAGCAAATGTTTCTGACCAACAGCCATTTAAAATTGTGCCTTGCAGTTTGATGATCATTCTTTACATCTAGTCATTGCATTGCTCAGTGCTTTCCCGAATATTACATCTATTAAATTATTTACATCAACTGAGACCTATTGTTATACAAGGTGAATCCCGACAAGCTATTACGAACAAATTCTAGACCATTCAAACTGGATCTCTACAGAGAACAGACAGCTATCATTAGTGACTAAGTGGTCGTATACCATAGCTATAATGTGTAGACATGGTAGACCATTCATCCTTTTTCTATGCTTAAACTATCTTTCCCAATTTAAAAGGGTGGACGTGTTACTCTTTGATGACGGAGGTATACTAAAGAAACTTAACAAAGAGAGAAAGGGACACAAATAAATAAAGAAACAAAACAGTCACCCATGAGTAAATGGAGCTGATTAACATACACAGTCTTGCTCCGGGTGTCGCCATCTTGGATTTACAATATCAAAACGATAACAACAAAACACAACGAGCTAAAACACTTGAAAAACGTGCAGAACGAGGACACCACGTTCTGCACATCTTCTCTAGCAATAAAACTAAACACAACTGAGGAAACGGTAAGACTTCCCAAAACGAATATGAATAAAAAAGGGTATTACCTGAATACAGTGGGCCGACATGCCGAGTGTAACACATGTGTGTTGTTGTGATGTCCGGGGAAAATGGAATTATGGGAGAACAAAGAATTGTGCCGTGGAGGGCGCTCGATTGACTTGAAATTGAATGGCGAAGACAGAATGAATGGGCTTGCCGGAATTTTTTTTAAAGGAGACTGTGACTGAAACGACCGACATTCTTTGCACCTGACTAACCCACTGAGCAATTAATACAAATCTGAATTAAAAAAAGACTAGGCTTGTAAATGCGAATCATGATTGGCGATGCTATTTTTTTTAATTTTTTTTTTAAGTCACAGAGGGCGCAACATCGACTGGCTCGAAGAGACTGGGCAAGTCTACGAATCTGCCAATACGTTTTTTTGATACAGATATTTCTCTTCTTCAGTAAATCGTAATATTATATCGGCGACGACGCTGACAAAACACAAACGTCGCCAATTAAAACTCGTAAAACGCTGGTATGATTAAAACAATTGTTTTATTTGTATTTATTATTTTTTAAAGTCCGACATGTGTTTGTTTTTAAAATGACATTTCCCATTTGTAGCTAACTTTGTTGATGATCCTCATCCATGGTGGCAAGTGGACTTAGTTGACCAGCACTGCATTGGTAGAATCACCGTTGAATTTCAAGGTACAATCATCTCCAGTGATTAATAACTTTAAGACAAATAATTATCCATTTAAGTACAAAACAAGAGAGGTGCACAATATTTCTTACGTTGCCGGTCTGCAAATGAACGGACAAAATAAACAGCCATTTGGTTCTCGACATGGGGCACGGTGTATCCCTCCCCTCCTGGTATGTCTTCATTGTGCTCTGGGAATTTTAGGGATTCTTTAGAAAAACTTAGGAGGGTGCTTCCGTACGAGAGGAAAACAGTGTGTTGAAGTATGGGATTTTCTTTTGTTTTATGATACTTTTTAAATTTTATTTATTGCGGGTTTTTTTCTTTCTTTTTTTCTTTCTTTCTTTTTTTAAATTTTTTAAATTTATTTATTTATTTATTTATTTATTTATTTTATTTATTTATTTTTTTAATTTTTGGGGTTTTTTTTGGTTTGTTTGTTTTTTGTTTTTTGTTTTTTTTGTTTTTTTTGGGGGGGGGGCACCCTCAGTCTGCAACATATCGAACATGGTATAAAAATATCTATTGAATAGTGACACTTTAAACCATTTGTTAATACATATAAATATTTGTGTGTGTGTGTCTGTTCACCGTGTAGACAACACGACAGTTGGCAATGTAACTGCAATGGTCTGCATGGAGAATGGCATCGACTTTTCGGTGACCCGACAGTGCGGCGGCGGCGTACAGTGCACACCGACACGCGTAACCGACTCCGGGACCGTTCAGTACTACCTGTGCGACCCGCCGTCCTTAGCGAGGTATATCACCCTGGCCGTGAAGTCTTCATTAGTTGCCGTCCCGGCCGCGGAAACAGCTTATCTCCAGATTAACGAGGTAACTGTCGAACAGTACCCGTCTGGAGTTGGACAGTGTCTCAAGTGGGACGGTAAGACCTGCAAACTTGACCTCAAATAATTGTGCGATGTCCGTGAACCCCCCCCCCCACCAATTTGATATTAAAAGTAACCAAAATTAAAATTTTACAGCTTAAAATCGTTTATGGTAGTAATGCCAATGTTTGAAATAATATTTGTATTAGTACACGCAAACAATGCACATGTATTTGTTTAAGAACGCTGAAAGTGACTTGTTTAAGAAAAACGCAATTAAAAACTACAGTTTTAATTGTCAGAAATTCCTTCAAGAAAAGAAGAAAAAATGGTGTACCTCTTGTGCCCACCCACCCCTACAAGTTCAGGTTTTGGGTTGGGGTATAATATGGACACTGTACGAATAAAACCGACACCTGGGAACTGCGGTACACCCACTACCTCCTAGAAGGGGGTCGGGTTTAGTTGAAATCTGCCAACTTGGTTTGTATGGTGTGTTTACTGAAAACAGAGCAGGGTACGTGTTCTCGTTCTAAAAAAAAACAATGCCATGAAGACAAGAATGCCTCAGTGATGGCTTAGTTTAATTTTTTTTTTTTTTTTTTTTTTTTTTTTTACAGACCCTAAACGCAAGACGAAGTCGGCCTACATCCGTAAGAAGTTTAAAGGAAGTTTGCGCATGAGTGAGGGCGCTCGTCATCCTCTGTCTACAGAGGTCGCCAGCAGTCTCAAACAGTGTACCAACCACTGCCTCCAACATACAAGCTGTATTTCTTTTGTTTTCTCGAAACTAAGAGAAGAGTGTTCTCTTTACAGCCAGTACCAAAGCGAGTTATTCAGCCCATCGGACGAGGAGGACAGCTACTGGGTGTATGACCTATCGGAATGACTAATTCAATCAACCACACCTTGTGGAATATAATAAATTCGATCTGTGTTGATTTGTTTACAGACGGGACAATGCCAAGAAACAATACTACTCTCGCGTCAATTTCAACTCCAAAGCTCAATTCCCTTTACAAAGTCCGAAAATGATACAATAAAAAACAAACATATGTTTACTCAGCATGTGAGCAAGTTGGTCACTTGGGAAATGTTTACCCTGACGCAACACACACTCGGTGGTTTATGTCCAACTGCTCACTAACAATCACCTTTGAAACAGTACCTCATTAGAGACCCCCACCCCTCGTTGACTGATGACCAACAAAAATAGCGCCAGTGTACCTTCTCTTCAGCTTCAAATGCCAACTTTCAGCTGCCAAGTCCCTGCATTCTCCACGCAGAAGAAAACAAAAACCCGTTCACATTTTAAGTTTGTCACAAAGTAGACTGGTCCCCTGTCTTTATCCGCAAGGATAAAGACAAGTACCGGTCCTAAAGGGACACACCGGCTTACTGTTTACCTAATTTAGTGATTTGAAATGACAGACAATAATTTTAAAATGGTTGTTGTAAAAAAAAAATTCATCAAAATATCACGTAATTAACGAAAAACGTGAAAAAACTAAACGCGGTCGAAGGTCAGCTTATACGCTTTTCCAGCCGTTGCAACTGTCAAATTTACGTGGCAATGTTGCGCAATGTTGTAAGTAGACTGGTGCTCTGTTTATGTATTAATTATAACAATGGCGAGGCATGAGGATTCAGACTTCATATCCATCAATTTCACGTGTAAATAAAAAACAGACATAAACGGACGTCAGTCCATAGAGCAAGGTTCCTTGCTCTATGGTCAGTCCTAGTCAAAGTCCGATCGCGGTCGTAACGAATAACGGTTTCGGTTGAACTTGCCATTGAAACAGTTATTGGTTACGACCGTGAAAACGCACCCCCAACATGTATTCTGTGTACGACGAACTTGACGAACGTACTTGCAATGGAGAACCAGCTAGACCAGCTGCTAGCTGTATGGGATAAATATTCCCCGTCGTCGTCCCGCGTGTGTAGCGCGGGCAACACGTTGCAATAGTAAGGGGATAATAGCTAGGGGTACAGACTAAAACCCTCGTAAAAAACTGTAATTGTTGGTCTGGCTCACTACCCCTCCGACAAGCTCCCAAGCTCACGGCTAGACCAGCAAGCTGGGGAGTTCATGCCCCGGGGCTTGTCTCTCTGGCCCCACGAGACACGGCACCGGCTGTACGGGATATGCCCCAAGCTTTACATCCCGCTAGCTCCCACGCTGGTGCGCCGTAAAACACGCTTCGGTTGCACGGACTCTCTGAATGCGAATCTTACGTTCGATTTTTCATCATTATTTACAAATTGTATTAATAATCTGAGTCAAATACTCATGAATACTTGTAAAAAAAACCAGATTTAAATGTGGTTCAGTAATTTACTTTTATACGGCTGGAAGTAAAACTAACTCCGAAAATCACGTGATTTATCCGAACCATTTTTTTGGTTCGGATAAATCACGTGACCTTCGTTTTTTGAAAAATGCTCGTAAACAGCAAAATTTGATGGTTTCTTTTAGGAACCGTTCTTCTCCATTCCTGGAAGACCTTTGGAGCCATATTTTAGCCTATTTTGTAGCCCAAATAGCCCAACGAAGCCGGTGTGCCCCTTTAATGCCCAATGATTCCATTGGATACAATTATTTCATTGGATTAACGTGCTGTGACGTAAGCTTTCCATAACTGTGTTATGATTGGTTGAGGTCACGAGGTGATGTAGTTTGTCAGCTTGCACTTTCAATTGTATGCTGCATGCAGTTGTGCATAATGTTGTGTACAGCATTTAGTGTCGTTTTAATCACTATGTAATGTGAAAATGTACCTGTGGATTGCCTTATAGTCTCCCTGTGAAATGAATGCTAGGTCAAAGGTACATCTGCCAACATCCGTTCTGGTTGGTATCTGGTGTTATTCAAGAGCCTCGAAGTGTGACGTTCGGGCTAGTCACACAGTTGACTCGAAAGTAGAGAGTCCATGTTTTAGACAATAGTATCTTGTATGGTGTTACTTCTGCGTAGTGTGTGTGTAACTATTGCCTGAAAATTGCTAGCAAAACATTGCCTCGTCCGACGTAGCTTAAATGAATGCTGAATGTCTGTTTGTCGTCATAAAATAAATAATAACAATTTCCTAGTGTCAGTGTTAGAAGATTTATACACGTACATGTAGTTAAGGAAGAACACCGAGACATAGTGTGCTACTGCTGTGTGAACAAGTTTCCTTACCGAGTTGTAACATTTTAAAATAATATATATCTATCTATATTTATTTATTTTTTTACACCGGGAACTGCTTCTATAGGTTAACAATTTCGCTAAATAGTGTTTCCAAAATCTTTTGATTCGATCAGCTGGGTTACATGGACGATTTTACAAGGGTTTTTTTCTCAATCTGATAGCGCCCTCTTTTCACCTATTTCCTTGCTAATGTAACTTCAACAAAACAAGCGTTAATCTAGGCCTATTGTGTATCTAAATTGACATTATTAAAACCTAAATAAACATTATTCACTGATCATGTAATTTGTGTCATGCAAATGCCATTGTTTTTTAATTATTACTTCTTAGTATTAGTGTTTTGTATTCAAAGGCCGACGTTATAGGCAAAGGTACTAGGCCTACTTGTACTTCTGAGATTTTCTGGAAAATAAATGGAGGGTAGGAAATTTGACATCCAACTGAGGGCGCCATACAGAAACAAAGCGAGTGACCATTTTGTTTAAGTTTTGAATTTATTGTGTGTTTAGATCGCAATGTACAGAAAAAGGTTAAATAAACATTATAATATGAATGGTTGTGACAGAATGGTAACAGACAACAGAATTCTGTTAATGTAAAAATGTTATTTATCTCCAATTCGTAATTCCCGCACATAAAGAATAATTTGCATTTAAAGTATAAAGCAAATGAATGTATCCAGCTCAATCATAAGGGTGACGTAATTCCACCTGAATCCACGCACACTTCACATAAACGGGTACCAACGATTACCAGCAGCCCATATCAGTTGTACTGAGCTAGTTTCTGTATGAGGATTTTATGTATTAGACAAGTTTAATAATTGGACTTGGCTTTTACATAATCTTCAAAGACTCGATGTTTTTTCAGAATGAAAACTTTCTTTCATAACAAATGCCTATGAACATTTGAACGATGAAATGGCTGGTTTTAGGTAAAATTTCACACAAACGCACCTCCAACTTTCGGTGTGGCAAGGGGTCCTGCCCTCGGAGATTCGCCACCATACGGCGAATTGTGTAAATAGTTCGTCTGATAGCGCCCTCTTTTGACTCAACTTTCTTCAACCCATTATTAGTTTACCATGTGACGCAATGGCCGACTTACCAAAACGATGATGACGATGTCATCATTTGCATTTAGTCTCCAAGTTTCTGCAGTCAGATGTTTCTATAGAAAACAAATAAAGCCAAAAACAGAAACTTCATTCAAAGTTTACCTTTATAAGCTCAATGTTTCTGTGCAACTCTCGTCTTTTTCGTATAGTAGCATCTTATTTATGTTAAGAAGTAATTACTCACGAGAGAACAAGAACTGGGTCTCAGTAAACAACTAATTGTCCGGTCGATTACTAAAAACAAAAGCTTCGGCGTTTACTTGGATTAAGTGCTAATTAATTTGCTAAAGCATTTATGTGTTTGTTTGTTTGTTTGTTTGTTTGTTGGGGTGTTTGTTTGTTTGTTTGTTTGTTTGTTTGTTTGTTTGTTTGTTTGTTTTTTATTATAGGCAGCCAGTAGGTGAAGGGTTTGTGTCTTTGAAAAAATATTTAGGTAAAATAACAAAACTATTTTTAATGGAAAATCTATGATGGCCCCCATAGCCAAATATCTTTCTCATAACAGATTCTGACAGTGTGCCAAATTCCATGCTTGTGTCATCCAAGGCAAAACTCCCGCAAATTTATGTCCACTATCTGCCCCAATTAACAAGGTTAAGAGAGTACTCTGTGTACATTATGAATACGAATCAAAAACTGCCTAAGTGCATACATTATTTATGAAATGACTTTTGCCTTAATAGGTAAAGCCTTTTAGGCTCCTAAGCGATGATGTATTCTCCCTACCCCCCCCCCCCCACCACCATTTTAATTGAGGGGTCCAATCCACCATGCATGAATAACAACGTGCAGCAAACATTCACTGTGAAGTTGAGGAAATGCTTTCCCTTTTTACAAGTAGGATGGAGAGAAGAAAAAAAGGCGGTACTATGATCGAGGTAGGTTTTTTCTTTAGGGTATCATTCCGTTTTCCGCTTTGTATTTGCTTTTGAAGCTGCCTGCTGTTTTGTCTGAATAAAGTTGTACACTGCAACAACGGGGGTTATTAAAATAAATTTTATACCATGGGTTTTGTCACATTAAAAAAAATCTAAATTTGCATCACAGGGTGTTAAAATAACACTAACTTCCACCAACACAATTGCATTGGTGTTATTTTAACGTCATAATTAATGATGATGTTGTTATGGTATCTATATTTTAAAAAAATTAACATCCCAGTTTTTGCAGTGTACGATAGAGCTGAATCTGACTTAGGCCCACATCAGGCCCTTTGCTTGTTAGACTCTTCGAAAAAAATAAGTAAGAGAGTAAAAATGACATACATAACGAAAAGTTCATTTCAATCTTGAATGTTTGTCTACTTTCCAAATCTTCGTCTTTTTAAATGAATGACACTGTATTAAAGGCTGTTTTTAAGATAAATACTCTTTCATAATTGGTGAATATTTTGTTTTGTGTATGTAATTGAATCACTTGTGTGAATATCGTGTTATGTGAAATCATTAAGCAACACTTACATATAAATATAAGTTGTTATAGAAATGTTTCAATAAAGACTTGTATGCGAGTAATTATGAAAGCCAGCGCTATGTTTACATGAAGGTGCAATGGCACACAGCAAACAAACAAAGAAACAAACAAATAAACAAATAAACAAACAAACAAACAAAAAACAAACAAACACACACACAACAAACAAAACAAACGACAAGTTTTTTACAATTTTGGAAAAACTTAATCTCTAACACGTCACAAAAATTAATGAAGAATGCATTCATAATATTATGCGAAATAATGCAACAGCCGTCTGCAAAAGCTCGGTGAAACAGTACTATAGTGATAGTGACGTTCTTGTATTAAAAACTACCTTTCTCTTTCGTGAAGTCATCGTTTGCGTGTTCAACTCAATAGATTCATGTTGGTTAATACACAATGCAACTTCAAATTCCACAGACCAGAGAACCGCTCTGAGCAAACTGTTTGCCGCGGTAATAGAGAGAAAGCTTACGATCGATATACAGTGGAAGAGAACTTGAAGGTTGACGGTCTAATTCTCCGGAGAAAATGATTTGCTCGCGTCTTGCGACTGCGTACGCACAGTGCCACCGATGTAAAAGATATTCAGCGTATTGGTTAGTCATAACCCGCTGGTAGTCGCTGAAGGATCATCAATACCCATTAATTCCCAATTGTCTTTCCAAATTCAATTATGGAGGATGGACTTGGGTAAACATTTGCACAGCCAGGTAAATATCGTGGCTTTAAAAGCGGCCGTGTTCTTCAACGACAGCGCCATAGCAGAATATTAATTTCACATAAAGGGCGGAAATAGTTATTATATGCGCGATGGCGAACGATACCTCCCAAAACGATGTGAATGCAAGATCGTTTCCACTGAGCAGTTTACAGGTTGGGGTTTTACTCGTCTTTGATTGTTTTCTGTCCTTTACAATCACGGTGGGGAATCTACTCGTGGTGTCGTCCGTCATCCTCGAGCGAAAACTCCGTACACCGACAAATGCTTTCATCGCCAGTCTGGCCGTAGCGGACCTGACAGTTGGGCTTATCGTCATACCGATAGATATCGCTCTCGCCCTAGGCTTTGCGACCAATGTCACGCCGATCGCTTGTCTAGCCAGCAGTAACGTTCTCACCGTGATGATCATGGTGTCGATCCTTCACCTGACAATAATCGCCTTTGACAGATATCTCGCCATTACGGATCCTCTCTCTTATGTTGTACGGATGAGTGTCTTCAAAGTGACTCTGTTGATTTCCTTGGCATGGGGTACAGCGATTGGGATATCCTCCATGCCTCTATTCGGATGGAATAATTTAACGAATTACAACCACGATTACTGTGATTTGATGTTCATCCACGCCCAGAGCTACCGGGCCTTCACGGTCGCCGTTAGCGTAGTCATTCCACAGAATTTAATGTTGTACTTTTACTTTAAGATGTTTCGTGTTGCAAAGGGCCACATGAACCGGATAGCGGCCCAGGAGCAGACGACGACGAGACGGCCAACTCTAAGACGGGACGTCAAGGCGGCCAAGACGGTAGCCATGATCCTCGGCTTCTTCCTGGTGTCCTGGACGCCCGCCTCGTTGATCTCAGTCCTTGACACCTTCATCCACGTGGACGACACCTTCCAACAGCACCTTCTCATCTACGAATTGGCCTGCTTCCATTTAGCCTTCACTAACTCCATGATGAACCCGGTCATTTACTCCTTCCGCAACAAAGATTTTCGACATGCCTTCATGAAGGTGCTGGGACACCTGTTCCGATGTAAGTGCTGGAGGAAACGCGTCTTCACTGCGCGGAAGAATGCCGATGCAACGTGTTTTCCGGAGATACCAACAATTAGCAGGACGCATCATGAACTGGAAGCGGACGATCTGAAAGACCGAAGGGATTCTCTACACTCTCAAGACTCCATTGAGGAACTTAAGTAGAATCAATGTTGAGTATTCACTTCATGACGCCATGTCACTTGCCATTTTCAGAAAGTTAAAGCTCTCGAAACTTCATCTAAAGCCTCTGTTTTGTGGTGTTAACAGATCCTGTGGTGTGGAATGGCGCTTATTTGAAAGTTGGTTTTTAAGCACAAGTTCATTTTTAATACTCCGCAATGTTTCGGTCAAAAATTATTTAAAAAACCACAAGTTTCCCATTGAGAAATAGTCACTTAGACTGGTGAATGCCTAGTTTTTGGGGTTAGTTTATTGACACCAAAACATCATGCCCGTTATAAATCAAGGCCAAGGCAGTCAAATACCATGGATCACAGCTGTCAGTGTTGGTCACCTGGTTGTGGTTTGGCCACACAAATTGGATCTACTGCTCTACAAAGACATTTACGGTTTTATTGCAAAACCCGCTGCACTTAAAAGTGCGATTTTGAAGCGGCGTTCGTTGATTCTCATGGCGAACCACACGCATATATCACAAAACTATTGTCCTTTAGGCGAGTGCGAATTAATTGTGGGGTATTGGAATTGTTTCCTGTGGTCGAGAGGGCTGTCAGTTTTAGATGTGGGGGGTGGGGGAACCCATACAGGGAAAACCCCACGCAGCAAGGTGGCGACTGAAAACACAACCAGAAAACCTTTAACAATGCAATAGCTGATTCCGGTTGTTACAACCAGGGTAAAGGACAATGTGTTGACATTATGAAACTTTTGCATGGTTTATCACTATTTTCTCCTGATTCACACAACGGATTAAGTCCAAATGTTCACAGGTTTGTCATTTCATGGTTGATCACACCAAACACTACCGATCCTGTATAATACCTTTAACGACTACAGCAAGTTCTGTTGGCACAACGCTGTCACTTTCAGATTCAACAGTACACTGTAAATTATTGGTTTATTTTTCTTTAGTGTGTCAAATACGATTACAGCCTAATGATATTCACGTAGTCAGACAGCCATGATGTTGAAGTTGTCAACCTGGTTATCCGGCTATACGCGCCCGACAATGAGTCCACTCCACGCATCAATTAATCAGTGATTTTTGTTTCTTTCTCTGACTTACATTAGAATACCCCCATGAGCAGAGAATTACCGATCAGGGCCAGTGATGCGAATTATTAAATTAAGGGCTTGATTGTTGTCACCTTTCGCTACAGAGCTCATTAATTTTGACCGGGAGGTATGATACACAATTTTGCATTCTTCTATTAAGAAGACCAAATTATTTCAAATTTTATTTTAATTTCACCCATTAAAACCGACTTGAACAATTTTGTCAAACTTTGTTAAAGTGAAAACTATGAGAAACTTCGTATGTTTTTGAAACGGGTTTTGTACAAGCTCATAAATTAACTGAATGTTCTGATTGCGGCCATCAAAACAAGAAAGTGAGTGTTCTCTCACGCACAGCAGCGTTTTCAGATGGAACTATTTCTCAGGAGTGTGGAACTTTATATCGAATAAAAATAATAATATTGAATAAAGTTGAAAACAAGTTTTGGGGGATTTTTTATTTATGTTGTTTTCCATGGGTTTGTATTTTTAAGTGTACATGTAGATCACGTCCTGGTATCAAAGGCCTTACGTAACAGAAGGTTTGCAGCAAGTGATTGTGGTGTCTGCCGACTGTGTAAACCCGAAACTACCGTAGCCAGATGGTACATGTTGTAACTCAGATCTAAATCAGGCTACATTAATGTTCAGGGTTACGATAACATGTTTGGTTTGTTTAAGGTACACTACATGGTTTCGATAACATGTTCGGGCTACATTAAGGCACATGGTCTCGATAACATGTTCGGGCTACATTAAGATACATGGTTACCAAACTTACGATAACATGTTCGGGCTATATTAAGGTACATGGTTACGAAACTTGAGATAACATGTTCGGGCTATATTAATGTACAGGGTTACGACTAAATGCTCGGGCAACATTAGGTACATGTTTTCGATAACATGTTCGGGCTACATTAATAATGTACAGGTTTTCGATAACTTGTTCGGCTACATTAAGGTACGGGTTTTCGATAACAAGTTCGGGCTACATTAAGGTACAGGGTTACGACTACATGCTGGGGCTACATTCAGTTACAGGTTTTCGATAACATGTTCGGGCTACATTAAGGTACAGGTTTTCGATAACATGTTCGGGCTACATTAAGGTACAAAGTTACGAAACTTAATACGATAACATGTTCGGCTGTATTAAGGTACATGGTTACGACTACATGCTCGGGCTACATTAAGTTACAGGGTTACGATAACATGTTCGGGCTACATTAAGGTACATAGTTACAACTACATGCTCGGGCTGCGTTAAGGTAAAGGGTTACGGTAACATGTTCGGGCTGCATTAATGTGCGAGGTTACGACCATGTTCGGGCTACTTTGCGCGTATACCGATTGATCTATACGCACACAATTACGTGGTAATCAGAGGCACGATGATTAACCAATACAAATGAAACTTATCGTTCTTTATCACCGGCACACGATTCGTTTCCTTTGAAAACGTTTGAAACGTCAGCAAAACTTTTGAAGCAGAAATGCTTAAAAATAAACATCCTAACATGGTTTGGTTTTTTTAAAAGATTGTATCGTACATGCCAAGTTGATTTTATTTTTTACAAATACCATTCTTGACGCAAAAAGAATATGTAAGTTTTTAGCATTGCGGTGGGACAAGGTTTGCGTTATTATTTATTTATTTATTTATTTACAAGTATTTCTATTTTTTATTTTATCATTTTATTTATCATTTATTTATTTAATTATACTTCTCGAAACAGTGCTGTCTTGAAATTTGAATCGCAAATGAACGAAAAAGCCTGCTCTATCTACCAAGGATAATGAAGCAACTTCCCTTCGAGTGCCGATAGACAATGTCTGACTGTAGATTGTCACGTTGCTATGGAGCGAACACAGTGGTATTTACATAAATGCTCAAGCTAGTATCAAATGCTCTCATCATGGAGAGCATGTTCCACTCCCTTCTATCCTCCCATTCCTCCAAGCCCTAACATTCAAACACAACACAGACTGTCAATTTACAAGAAGCATAACGAAGCGCTCGGCAACGCCAGCCATTTGCCAACGATGGTAATGATAAACTATTTTTAGCTTCCAAAGATTTATATTTACTCAGTTCTCTGGGTATCAACATCGAGCGGAAAAGACTGCCGTATTTAAACCCTCCAGGGGGATAACTACTTTGATTTCATCGGTAAAGTTTCCTGACCTTTTTTTTTTTGAGGGGGTGTTTTGGGGTTTTTTTTTTGTCGTTTTTTTTGCGGGAGGGGTGTTTGTTGTTATCTTTTGTTTGTTGGGTTGTTTGTTTGTTTGTTTATCTTGTCCAATTGATTTGGGGGAATTTGGTGTTTGTTTGTTTGTTTGTTTGTTTATTTGTTTGGATGTTGGGTGTGTGTTTGTTTGTTGGGGTGTTTGTTTGTTTGTTTGTTTGTTTGTTTGTTAGGTTGCTGGGATGATGGATGTTTGTTTTTTTGTTGAGGTGTTGGGGTGTTAGATCTCGTTCGTATCACTATTGTAATCAGTATTATTGTTATTACTATTATATTTGATTTATTATCATTATTTTTATATATTTTTTTGTACAATTTCCACCTTAAAACATAAACTGGGTAACCGTTTGTGCGATCACAACCGTCAGGGGAAAAATGACCTCATTTGAAGAAAAAAAAATGTGTCCCTCCAAAAAAAAAAAAAAAAAGTAATTAAATAAAAACTAAATAAATAAATAAAATATATATAATAAACAAATGAATAAATAAATAATTCAATAAATAAAATAAAAACAATAACCCGAGTTGGTTGATTTGATCGAATCCTCAGTCTCGAGCCAATGTGAAACATTTTAAAACTCATAACGGGAAAAAGAAAAAAAAGGGAACATTTAAAATAATAGCAACATATACTTTGCATTGCAATATTTTTTTTTATAGAACAAAGTAGTCTGTGCGGTATCCGGCAGGGATTTTCATGTAGCACTCAAAAGGGCAGAAACCCTCTATGTCATCTTTCCGGGCTTTCCGACGTAATAAATCTATGCGTAATGACTCTGGCTGCAATATTAATACGTGAGATGCCAACGAAAGCAGAGGCAACTAATTAACTCTTGAGAGTTAAGCAATGATAATGCCCGCTGTACAGCTTGGCAAACATTTCCGACGATTGTTTTGTTGTCAAACGAGAATTGTATATTTCCGCGTCAACTACCTATCGGGCACGAGGTCAACGCGTGAGAAGTTATACAGTATAATCGATAAGGGAAGATGGTGGAACTAAGAGAGAGATTTGCAGGGGGTGGGGAAGCAGAGGCAAAGCTGAGCCGAGGGTAGTCTTGGTGCAAGACTTTGTTGTCCCTTACCACTTGACCATCGCAATTAGTCGCGCCGTGTATGCAGTTTTGGTTGGTAACAATAACGTATATAAGGACATCTTGCATTAAATACTGAGCCGGATGGCATCATATCGGTGTGACAGCATTTTTTTTTTCATTAGTATCCGCATGCTCCCTCGACCCCCTCCCGCACCACCCATTGATGTACCACACATGACAGGGGCTTTGTCGCACAAGGCAATATTTACAGTCAACTAGTAGGGCAATCAACTGCAGTGTATGCGTAGACGGTTACCTGAGCAGCGCTGCAGGGGTACTTTTGTCCAGCCACTCCAAACAATACAAAGTGCAAACCGAAATGTGGATGTAAATTCTACCATGAAAACAGCCTGGAAACAGTGGACTTGTGTGCGGCATGACCCTTTACAAGGCTTCCTATGCGAACTGCATGAACCGAATGCATATCGAGCATTTTCAACTCCATCCAAATAAAACTGTCAAATGCTTCACAGGTGGCTAAATACCCCAAATCGAGTCAGAAGGCCCCAAGATGGGTAATACAGGGAGACTGATTCTACCTAATAAAAAATATAGACCAACCTTCTTCTTTTTTAGCCCAAGCATAGCCCTGCATGTGCTGCAGGCCGCGCCGCCATTGCCTGGACGCTGGCAGCGCAAGGTTTTGTACACACAGACATTGGAAAAACAGTCATCCCTTTACCTTTTTTTAATGTGAAAAATAGGTGTCTTTTTCTCAACAATTAACACACTATCACTGGCTGGACAGCATGACGCTAACGATGTACATGGTGTATATAGATCAGTGAGCATGAATATGTGTGACTAAATAGATACCGATAAACGGCGCAGTGATAGACAAAGAAACCGCACGGTCAGGTTTATTGTGTTGCATCAGCAAGGGTTTTTACTGCGTTCTGTTTAGTTGTCAATATTCAACTGTACATGTTCTACATCATTTTGCTAATTCTGTCCTGTCAAGGAAATTGCGTGAATCATCGAGGAAGACGCATAATTCGCATGAAAAGGAAACAGACAATGGTGGGTTGTTTTTTTTTATGTCTGGGAGTACGAAACCTTGCTCTGCCAGCAGTGTCCCAGAAAATGGCGGCGCGGCGGCCATAGCCAGCAGCACTTGCGCGTGCGGGCTAAATGATATTGGTCAATACACTACACCATTAGACAGATGGACATTGAAATAATGAAATTACTGTATAACAGCTTTTAACTTTCAAGTATTATATAAAAAGGAATTAGCCTTTTTGAGAAATGGTGGATACTATAGGATTGCACTGTATGGTTTGGGTTTCTACAGACAAATCTACCCAAACCTATTAGTGCCATAGTATTGTTTCCACCATATCTCAAAAAGGCTAATTGGGTTAACTTAAAAATTAAAACCCAGTAAATTGATGGCACCATTGTTCATTTTCATATAGATGGGCATTTCCTTGACAAGACAGCATTAGCAAAATGATGTAGAGAGAGAGAGAAAGAAAAATAAGACCTTTACGGCCGCGATCAATCTCAATTGAGTGAGATTTCATTATACGACCGTCCAGCGTAGTTTATTTATGCATTAACTTTCGGAAGGAGAACGCCACTTACAAAAAAGTACTGATAATTTTTAACAACTGTAGAAATATTGAAGAACTACTGCGGCTCTCTTTTGGGACAAGCCGAGTGGACACGGGCCACTATGGCTTACTTTTGGTCGGACAGGCCGAGTGGACACGGGCCACTGTGGCTCTCTTTTGGGACAGGCCGAGTGAGCACAGGCCACTGTGGCTCTCTTTTGGGACAAGCCGAGTGGACACGGGCCACTGTGGCTCTCTTTTGGGACAAGCCGAGTGGACACGGGCCACTATGGCTCTCTTTTGGTCGGACAGGCCGAGTGGACACGGGCCACTGTGGCTCTCTTTTGGGACAGGCCGAGTGGACACGGGCCACTGTGGCTCTCTTTTGGTCGGACAGGCCGAGTGGACACGGGCCACTGTGGCTCTCTTTTGGGACAGGCCGAGTGGACACGGGCCACTATGGCTCTCTTTTGGTCGGACAGGCCGAGTGGACACGGGCCACTGTGGCTCTCTTTTGGGACAGGCCGAGTGGACAAGGACAACTGTGGCTCTCTCTTGGGACAGGCCAAGTGAGCACAGTGCTCTGCGGCTCTCTTATGGGACAAGCCGAGTGGACACGAGCCACTATGGCTCTCTTTTGGTCGGACAGGCCGAGTGGACACGGGCCACTGTGGCTCTCTTTTGGGACAGGCCGAATGGACAAGGACCACTTTGGCTCTCTCTTGGGACAGGCCAAGTGAGCACAGTGCTCTGTGGCTCTTTTTTGGGACAAGCCGAGTGGACACGGGCCACTGTGGCTCTCTTTTGGGACAGGCCGAGTGGACACGGGCCACTGTGGCTCTCTTTTATTCGGACAGTCCGAGTGGACACGGGCCACTGTGGCTCTCTTTTGGGACAGGCCGAGTGGGCACAGGCCACTGTGGCTCTCTTTCAGTACAAGCCGTGGACACATTGCTCTGTTGCTCTCTTTCGAATCATTTGATACAAACTGATGGATGCGATGCCCTGTGGCTCTCTTTTGTGACAGGCCAATTCCAAAGTAGACACGGACCACTGTGGCTCTCTTTTGGGACAGGCCGAGTTGACACAGTGCCCTTTGGCTCTCTTTTTGGACAGTCCGAGTGAACACGTTGCTCTGTGGCTCTCTTTCGGGAAAGGCCGAGTGGACACAGTGCTCCGTGGCTCTCTTTTGGGACAGGCCGAGTTGACACAGTGCTCCGTGGCTCTCTTTTGGGACAGGCCGAGTGGACACAGTGCCCCGTGGCTCTCTTTTGGGACAGGCCGAGTGGACACAGTGCTCCGTGGCTCTCTTTTGGGACAGGCCGAGTGGACACAGTGCTCCGTGGCTCTCTTTTGGGACAAGCCGAGTGGACACAGTGCTCCGTGGCTCTCTTTTGGGACAGGCCGAGTAGACACGGGCCACTGTGGCTCTCTTTTGGGACAGGCCGAGTGGACACAGTGCTCCGTGGCTCTCTTTTGGGACAGGCCGAGTGGACACGGATGCATCCTTGCTAATGCAATAGGATACTTCTTAGATTGAGTTTCGGCGACGGGTTAGTTTGATTTTCTTGCATCGGATACAAAGTGCGTGTATAAACTGTTATCATCGAAATCCAAAGTGACGTTTCCTTAATACCAAGCATTATTTGCAAATGTCCCTAAAGTATTAAATACAGAGTTGAAGGGACTGACCAATTAAAGGTGCAGCGGATGAATTTAAGATCTCATTTATTCCCTTTGGACTGAACCTACCTACTCTTAATAATAGTTTCAATCAATTTAAGTGCTGTCGGATTCCCCAACAGAAGGGCGAAGGTAAGTTTTACCCACAACACGATGACAATCTACTGGGAAAGATTGAATCTTGTATTAAAACTTTTACCTTTCAGCACATGCTGTGTTAAAGGTCTGATTCCTTGGCTTCGGAAGGAGGTAATTAATTTCAGTTGTAGTCGATTGATCGATCGATCAATCAATCGATTGATCGATTGATCGGTGATGGCCATACAACCGACCTGTGAATATATGCATGCATTATATTCACATTAATTATATATTTCGCGAAAACAGCCAAAGGGGGAAAACAAACTAATACAAGGAATGTTAACTTGAATAGTGCTTGTTTTGATATTATGATGGGTTTCAAATCACACTAAAAACTGATTTCTAAGGGGGGGGGGTTCTCGCACATGAAGTATTTCAGATTTAAATATTCATCGAGGCATTGCAGACAAAATGCAGGATTTGCAATTGAAGATTTCTGGGGAGTAACGCTGATGTTCTTTAGAGGACAGACGAGCTCAGACAGGATGGCCCCCCGCGCAGACCCTTGAACATATCGATACTAAAAACGGTGAGTCAAATTTAAAAATTGGGCGTCCGTAAAATATGGGCATTGTTAAGGGGTTTGACGTCATTGAGGACGAAGGTTCAATGGTCCAATTTATACGTGTTCTGGGGGTACGGTTAAGCTTTTTAACCTCGTACGCCGATGCACAACAACCGAACGAGTCTTTGGGAAAACAAAAACAAAACAAACAAATAAAGATAGAAGTAACATAAACAAATACGAAAACAAGTATCATCTTCTCCAATACAAAATAACGCCCCAAATTCAACCCCCGTATATAAAACATCCACAAAAAACAAACATAATACTAAAAAAAAAAAACCATCTGAACAAGTAATCCAAATTTATTTATTTATTTTTAAAACAAAGTTTGTAAAAATCAGACTACAATCAAATCAACAGTCTCCGCTGTATAAAAAGCTGTTTAAGTAAAAACACTTTCCCATCACCCCCACCCCCACGACAAACTATAAAAACTTGTTCACCAAAACATAATTTTAAAAAACAAAACACTCCCCACCATATCATAAAATATTTTCAAATTCTGTCCGACCAAATATAGCGTTTATTTCAAAATAACAATAAGACTTGCCAATTACTTGAGATATTTTTAACCTTTTTTATTTATTGATATATTACTTTTTTACTTTCATTGTTAATCACGAAAGTGGCATTCCAATCAAGTTGCTATCCCAGTGAAGTAATCCAATATACTCCGGGGCCAAGGAAATGACCAAACCTCCAATATAACCAAAACAGCATGTCTCAGAAAAGAAGAGGAAAAACCTACAATCAAGTTATATGTATATACTATTGGTTTTTAATTATCATAATAGAGATCAACCCATAGAAGAAAACATTAGATCTTACGTTATTTGTGGAAGTGGTATAGCTTTACACAGTGTTTAAACTCTGTTTTTGTTTTGTTTTATTTTACAGACTTCGAAAAATAATAAAACTTGATGATATTCAGCCGTGTTAAATTGTTACAATACTTTACCTGGAAATTGCGACACGACATTTAAACCTCCCGTATAAAGTACAAAGTATTTTGCCTGCCAGAAAAAGCCGGAACGCTCAAAGTCACACGTTTTATGAACGAGGTAGCAGAGACTATACATCCAACAAAGACACAAACGCGGTTTAAAAAGACAATACTTATACTTTAAATAGCTTCAAGTATAAAACCAAGTAGTATTATTACATTTGTTAAAGGACATCATCGGCTCGATCAGATACTTCTTACCCGCAGAAGATTGTGGGATCGCAGTACTTTTTTATTTTTATTTTTATTTTTATTTTTTGGTAACACTTGTTTCTCCTTTAATGTTCCCCCTGAATATTGCGGCTATAAAGTGCACAAGTTGTTGCAATATTAACAATTATTACAACATATCACCGAGAATTCTTTAAAATAATTATAATCATGTAACTACTACATGCGTCTTTAATATAAGGCACAACGTGAAAATATATAATCCACAGATTAAGCTCTCTGAATCCAGGCGACCGATCAAGAATCAAGATTGAAAGCACTGACTGTGTTGAGATAAAACCACTATCGTCTGTTCAGGCTTCTTAATCATGCTGTGAGTCAACAAGGACTGCTTATTTTTGGGAATGTTTGCTTCACTTGGGAATGTTTACTTTCTGAATCAAGATAAGGTACAAAAAAGCTGTCGTAAACACATGCCTTACGCCGGATATTAGCGTGGTCACTCTCTTTGAATTAAGATAAGGTACAACAACGATTACGTATTAACACAGGGTTACTCGTGATACTAGTGTGACCACTCTCTTTGAATTAAGATAAGGTACAATATTGCTAATATTATAAATGCTGCAGGTTGGCCAACAGATTCTCTTGACAGGTATGGTCCCTACGATGATGAATACATTTAAGGTACAGCACTGCCGGCAAAACAGTTTCATCCGTTGTGGAATTTTTACACCCGTGACTCAACAAAAATGTACACAGCGGTGGCACCTTATTTTGGCCCACAAAATGCTGTAATCGTAACTATGCTTAAATTAAAGAAAACATGTAGCATTCGTGGTTGCTTAAACTTTTCTTTTCGTACACGTTTCATCGCGATCGATCGACGGCAAATGGCGCTCAAGAAAGTGCAACAACTTTCTTACTGGATCAGATTGGTGAGTTGTATAAGGAATAATGGGTGCGTCAATGGATAACGCATTCAAAATGAAAGACTACATATACCGGTCTGCTATAGTTGCCCTTTCATATCCCTATATAATATGAAATGCTATTAAGCACTAAAAGCTGCTTTTAAGCAGCGTCATCTCGCTTGTTACTGAGTTGGAGACCCTGATAAGGTTAACCTTTCATTATAACAGAAGCAAAAAGACAATTCTTGATCCTATTTGGCAATGAATTCGGAACAATCGAACTGGCTGTAATACCAGAAGACTCCTCGAGGGCAATCAATGGAATGCACTTTTAATTACTTATAATACAGGAAAGCCAAGAATTGAGACTATTCTCACAGGACTCGAACAAACCGATCAAGAAAATACTTTAGTGCGGTCGTTAATTCTGACCACAATGCAGTATATATGGCGTGCTTATAGTTCCTGGAATTGGTCTTTTGTCATCGCTTCATTGCTGGTTGCCGTCCGATCAGTGGGCAATTTTATATTGTTCGCAAAATGTATAAACCCCAAGTTGATTTGTCAACTTGCCTGAAAGAAAATACTAAATGCTTAATTACATACAATACACACAATTATATAGGCCAATAGCTTTACACCCATCATACGACCTCACAAAACATCCCTCTACCACAGTGCTTAAAGTAAATTGAAAAACAACACCACCACCAACACCACCACCACCACCACCACCCACCATCATTAACAACACCATTGTTATACTTGAAATGAATTCAGCCTTAATTTACAGGCGAGACGCGGCAATTAATTTAACGACTGGCCGCCATTTGTAATCACCGTTTTGCTTATTTCTAAGCGTCAAGTGCAGGCGACGAGGCTATCAGCAGATTGTTGTACGGGCAAAAAGAAATCCGCCAAAATAAAACGTTAAGTTATACCAAAACGGAGTAATTTTTTACACACCAGATACTTTTTATTAATATTAGTACTCTGTGATTTGTAAGTCTAAAAAGCTTTTAAAAAATGAGGTAGCAAGAGCCAAAACGTTTACTAGTATATAAAAATGGTTATGGTGGAAAACTTCCCTTGAAATATTTCTGCATGAAATGCTAGTTTTTGAGAAATTAGTAAAGCGATTGGTTTTAATCTCGCGAGTCCAAAACTCCACATTTGAAAATCGTGAGAAAAATTTTGTTTTTTCCCCCGCTATTTTCTCGTGACTGCGATGACCGATTGAGCTTTCACACGCTAGTTATTTCATAACGTTGGGTCACATAAAGTAAATATACTGTTCTTTGACCATTACGAACCCCGTACCTTGTCTTATTCGTTTACAGACGTCACACGGCATGTATTTTGCAGGGATGAAATTTGCCGAATGTGAAAATTCATTAAAAGACCCGGAACCTCTCAGTCTCAGATGTTACAATTCAGGAGGTTAACACTAACAGACTCTGTGCATTTCCAGAAATACTGAACTAAAGGTTTGGACTCAATGTGGACTATTTCTCCCTCCATTTGATGACTGCGTTACTTCTTTTTTTCAAGAGACTTTGAAGACTCAAGAGGGTTGAGGAAAAACCTGAATTCAGGAAAAACACCTGAGAAGTCAAATGCATGATTTTAACATGTTTTACCATTTTGACAAAAGCACAACGTGGGCATGGACTAAAAATGTATTTGTTATTATATGGTAGGCCCCCTAGAGTTTTTAACACACGCTTAGATACTCTATGATTGAAAATCTTACAAAAGTTTTAACTAACAAGCCTCGTTGTGTAATCTTGGAGCTAGGACCTGCTCTGTTGCGTAACATGTGTCTGAACACAGACGTTTGCACACAAATTTGTCAACAATTTCTTTCTTTTTTATTCAGTCAATAATTATTTTTAAAAAACAAAAAATAAAATTTGTAATTACCGTAGGGCTTAAGTACAAAAAGTTTTCATTTCGAAAAGCTAAACACGGAAAGTCAATTCATAAGTGCCCAAAAGGTAAAATCAAAATAAAAATTACAGTAATTTGTCGTCTGGGATTTAATCCGATTAAAAAATCCGATTACTGTAGGGCTTAAAGTAAAAAAGTTTTAATTTCGAAAAGCTAAACACGGAAAGTCAATTCACAAGTGCCAAAAAGGTAAAAACTAAATAAAAATCACAGTAGTTTGTCATCTGGGATTTAATTCGATCAAAGAGTGTGTGCTGCAACTGGCTTTCGAGATTCTCAGCAGCAGTTCCGTCCACTGACGTCATTTGCTGACAAAATGTCCGAAATTGGACCGCCGGCCGGCTATTCCATGCCTCTCCACTCTGCAGCGAGTAAAACACACCGTCGGGTTTTCGCTGAAACCGTCAGGGGCGTGATGAGTCTATTACGAATGGCGGCGACTATCGGTGAGATGACGGCTGATTGTGGAGGGCATCATCAAGGGCACGGCGTGTTGTTGTTTTTGTTGTTTCTTTTCTTTTATTTTATGACAGTCATTAGTTGTGGTTGATGAAAGATAAAAATACATCCCAGAGCAAGATGAAGACGTTGACATAGATTACGCGCAGGTTGGGTGGTACAAAAAAGAAATTAACAGCCTGGACAGGTGGCCACACGCAGATGTCCACCTGCAAAAAAAAATAAATAAATAAAAAAATTATGTACTTGCATCTTGGGAAGATGCTCTTCTAAAAGTCTGCCTTGTACACATTCACTCTAAAATCTCAGAGTAGGTTCCGGGTCTTTGAGGGCCTGACCTATTACTGGGTCAGTGTGACCCGGAATCTGTGTCAAATTGACAAAATGACCCCAGAAACAGGTCAAACTGAAGAAGAGTCCGAGCTAAATCTCATTTTGAACCGGTTCCCGAGACAGCCTGGCCCATTTCTGGGTCAGGCTTTCTAAAACCCAAACATATTATCAAATAAAACCGGGTAAAAATCCACCATGCCATCACTAATGTACCATCTTCCATTAATAATTGCTCCACGTTTTAAAAAATATATTCCTTTATGTATAGACAGACTCTATTCTCGAGAGTGCTTCAATTTTCACGTCAGTGTTTACATAAAAGCAATGGCCTAGAACATAACATGGTATTTTCCGTCAGGCACGATACTGTGTTGATAACATTGATACTAATGCACATAGGACCAAGCATTGCATATAACTATCTGTACGGAAAATAATAATAAACGGCGAAATATGCTCTGAGATGTACGGAGCTCTGGAGGTGCCATCCGAATCATTGAGATCCTGAGGTAACTTACTGCAGGATGATGACGTCATCCTGAGATGAAATATCTCTGGATGCGTGTCGACATCCTAAAGCAAGACGTCGTCTTCCTGGTAAATCTTAGGACGTCGACATCATGACGTAAAGATGTCGACTTCCCGAAATGATTCATTTCAGGATGACGACATCCTAAAAGTAGAAAGTCGACGTCCCGAGATAATCCATCTTGCGATGATCACATCCTGAAAATAGTCGTCTTCATTAGATAAGTTATCCCTAAGGCCTTTGGGGGGGTCACTAGAGGTATTAAATTACCCCGGGAAGACGCCATCCTACTTTCAGGACGCCCTCATCCCGAGATAAAATAGTATATGGATATATTATTTTATCTCGGGATAAGGGGATCCTGAAAGAAACCATCCACATTTTGGAATGTCCTCGTGCCAAAATAAATTATATTATGTGACGACCTCTTAATTTCAGAATGTCGATATCCAGAGCTAAGTTATCTTGGAAAGACGACATCCTACTTTCGGGATGTCGACATCCCAAGGTAAAGTTTCTTTAGAAGATGACATCCTTCGACATCCTATTTTCAGGATGTCGACATCCAGTGCTAAGTTATCTTGGGAAGACGACATCCTACTTTCGGGATGTTGACATCCAGAGCTAAATTATCTTGGAAAGACGAAATCCTACTTTCGGGATAACGACATCCCAAGGTAAAGTTTCTTTAGAAGTCGACATCCTACGACATCCTATTTTCAGGATGTCGACATCCAGAGCCAAGTTATCTTGGGAAGACGACATCCTACTTTCGGGATGTCGACATCCAGAGCTAAATAATCTTGGAAAGAAAAAATCCTACTTTCGGGATGACGATATCCCGAGGTAAAGTTTCTTTAGAAGTCGACATCCTACGACATCCTATTTTCAGGATATCGACATCCAGAGCTAAGTTATCTTGGGAAGACGACATCCTACTTTCGGGATGTCGACATCCAGATCTAAATTATCTTGGAAAGACGAAATCCTACTTTCAGGATGACGACATCCCGAGGTAAAGTTTCTTTAGAAGTCGACATCCTACGACATCCTGTTTTCAGGATGTCGACATCCAGAACTAAGTTATCTTGGGAAGACGACATCCTACTTTCGGGATGTCGACATCCAGATCTAAATTATCTTGGAAAGACGAAATCCTACTTTCAGGATGACGACATCCCGAGGTAAAGTTTCTTTAGAAGTCGACATCCTACGACATCCTATTTTCAGGATGTCGACATCCAGAGCTAAGTTATCTTGGGAAGAAGACTTACTTACCTAAAATAAATACAGATGCTAGTTTATTTATGCATGTATGTATATGTTTGTATTTATGTATGTACTTATTTATGTATTTATTTATTTATTTATTTATTTTTTATTTTTTTGTTTATGTATTTATGTATGTGTTTATTTATGTATTTATTTATTTGTTTTTGTTTATTTTATTTTTTCTTGCTTTTTATTCAATAACAACAAAAACCAGACAATAATACATCAATTGCACATTAATAAAAGTCCATACTGCTAGTATATTATATAAATCAATGAGAAACAAAATAATAAAATAAAAACAAATACAAGTAAATACAATTTTTGTTTATTTATTAATTTTTTTATTATTTGTTTTTTTGTCTGTTTATTTATTTCTTTTTGTATTTGTTTGTTTGTTATTTGTTTATTAATTTATTCAATTCAATTCATTCATTCAGAGTAAATTTAACAGAGTATTAACAGTGCCCATTTTATTTTACGAAAACAGAAAGAATAAACAAAACAAAATCACAACTGAGCGATCCTCTTAAACAAGTTTAACATACAAATAATATTCAATACAAAAATAAATAAACACATACAAATATTATGGGGACGCAATATATTCTGACATATAAATTAGACCTCGAAAACTGTTCGCAGGGTACACTTGAAATTCATTCGAAAGCAGAAAAAAACTTGAAAAAAAAGAGAGAAAAAACAAGGAAACCCAATGATCGTTTCGTGCGTCGGGAGGAAGCGAATAATGAATTGTGTCGACTCATTTGGAAAAACGTCTAACAGCTATCACCTTGAGATGTTGTTCTAGCGAGAACGAGCATCGAACGAGCCGTTGCGTGGCAAGACACTTTGGCATTGAGACTGACTTTCACCTTCATTTTTACTTCTAAATTAATTCGACTCTTATCTGGACGATCCATATGCAATCCCCCCTATCTATGTCCACTTTAGCAAGCATCCAATCGTATAAATAAACGTCAGCCCTAAGCTTCCATAATGTATTGATTTTGTAAAAAAGAAAAAAACATGGAGGGAAATCAACAAACAGAATCGAGACCTGTTCGCGTCGGCCTTTCTTTTATTTACAAATCTTGGCAAACATTGTGTATGCCAGTCGCGACTTAACAAACACTTCATAAAAAAAGGAGCGCCATTTTTCTCCTGATTGAAGTGTGTTTACACTTCATTCTTGAAGAGGGAAATAAATATCTTCACTTTCGATTACTCATAATGAATCCACGTTCATTGGAATAAACTTGAGTGGAATTTCTGAGGTGTGTATACGGTAAGAATTACGTGTGGTTTGCCCACAATTTGGCGCCCATTTTAGTTACCCACGTTTATCTCTATACAGTGGAGCGGTCACACCATTGCTAATTCCATCCAATATGAACACAAAATTAGTCAAAACAAAATCCACAACAACAACAACACAACAACAACAACAACAACAACAACAACAACAACAACAACAACATCAACAAACAAACAAACGCATGACGGAATGCATGATGCATTCAACAAGAGTACATCGACACAGCCCGGTATCTTTAAGCCGAAAAAATGTGTGTTTTGTTGGGGGGGGGGGGGGGGGGGACCTCTGTAGGCTACTCGTTTTCGTTGCCACTGGTATGTGGAACATGTGACAATATGGAAGCGATCACACAGCACGTTTTGTGTGCTACTTTTTATCGACGGAACTTGAGCGTTCATTTGCGAACAAGGGAGTCATTTTGTATACCATTATCAAATTGAACTCGCCAATGGCGGAAATCGAGCGTGGCTAAATGACTGCTCGGAACATGGCAGAGTTCTAGCTGCATGACTAGTCCGGGATATGGTCAATTTAATCGCAGGCGACGATCTCTGTGCGTGCTGGTCGCGTTCTCCATTTAAAGTCGTGGTGTCAGTTGGAATACTTTCTCATGCAAATTCCACGGGTTTATTCAATACCGTTTCTACAAAATAAGTCAGAATTGAATAATGCGAGACTTAACCATTAAGTGAAGTTAAGTCCAACAACGCACCTTCTAGAAACCACAAACAAAACCACTCAGACCATTTTATTTTACCGTAAATACTGAATTGATATAGTCTTCAGCTCGGCTACAAACGTTAATGAGCAAACGGATGTACACTTATTTAGCTTATTAATCTAAAAAATTTTAGCGAATATTTTTTTCTTCTGAAATGAACCACATTATCGATAATTGTTAACGCTTTATACTGACAAAGCCACCACACCTTGGCAAGTTCATTCAGCAAACGTTATATGAAATACAATGTTGGATGGAATGAGAATGATTGATGCTTTTGTAATAATAATTCCATGTGATAATAAAAGGTCGCTTTGGTATAAATTCGAAATCAATCTTGGCTTATCATGTGTAAATATATTATTTATAACATAAGTCATCAAATACACGTTTTGAACCCAACTCACATGACGTCATCACCACACTCATTCTTGGTTGCGCAATTTTGGGAGTAAGTGCCCATGCCTTGCTTTGTAAAGAGCGAAGTGCGCGCGTTTATATTTTTACCTTCAGTTTGCCTCCCAAAATGTCAGACCATGGACAGACAGTTGCCGGTGCCGCAAGTGACGTCATAAGTGCAAGGCGTTTATTTAGGGCCTAATCCTCGAAAGAAAACGAGTTCTGCTGAGCAAAATTAAAAGGGAGCGTATAAAGTTGCGGTTGGTAACCAATTTGATGTTCTAATGGTTGGCAGTGCGTGCTTACCATAGTGGCTCAATAAGGGGCAAATAGGTCTCTGGCTGACTTCGGCTTTGGCTGACTTCGGCTTTGGCTGTGACTGATGGCCGCAATACAATATTGCAACGTTGAATCACATAAAGCATAAGGTGACGTAGTCACAGCCAAAATCAAAGCCGTTAAGATAAGTTTGGACAGAACCGCATACAAATAAACAGTTTGTGGTTCCCTGTAGATGGATTGCACATGACGTCAGTGGCCGCCATCTTTGATGACAAACAATGGAAAAGTGCAGGCGTGTACGCGCTGCGCGCGACTCTCAGCCAATGATAGCCTTTCACGCGTGCACGTTTCATCAACGATGAAACAATGCTAGGGGTCTATTCTGACAGCAAGCTTGAAACCACTTGTCAAAAGCGCATCAAGAAGGCTAAGGAGCCTAACTGTCTCTCTCTCTAAAAAAAACCAAAACCCAAAACGTCCCGGTTCAGAACTGACCTGGATGTCGGATCCCACATGGCCCTACCTATTAATGGGTAAGGCTGTCCCGGTAAAAGTGTTATAAAAAAAGGGGGAATTTAAGCTCGGATTCCATGCAGTTTGACCAATTTATTTAAGTTTTTTTTGACACAAATTCCGGGTCACACTGACCCGTGAATCGGGTCAGACCCCACGAGACCAGGATCTGGGTCAATTCTGACTCAGATGTTTTTAGCGTGTACAGCCTAAGCTGGAATCAGATTGCCGTGTGGCTGTAGCCTCCGCCATGTTTAATATGGGCTTGTGCCAATTCCAAGGTAGAATGCACACGAAAGGGGGTGGTTTGGGGTTGTTCTAGTTGATCGCAAATACCAAAAAATAAAACAACTTTTTTAGTACCACATTTCTTTAAAAGACAATAAAGAGTAAGTCATGTCTCCATCAGCACCAATTATCCTCCGATAATTTGATTGTAAAAATTCAATTTCACCAGACGACCTTACTGTTGTTTTATTTATAGCTCAAGCTTAGGTGGTAGGGACTGGTAAAACAGATACGACCTGCCCATAAGGCCAACGTCAGACTGCTTTTAAAATCTCGCAACTACAAGGTATAACCGTTTAAGTCACACCACCAAATGTCACAATTAAATAATGTATATTATATCCTTCAGTGACAGAGCAGCATCCGTTCATTATATTACAATACAAGTGGAAGATACGGAATTGCTGCATAGTAAGCCACATATTGAGCCTGTCTGCCACAGAAACAGAAGTCCGCAAAATATTCTAGTTTGTTAATATCACACAATTTTCCTTTCTCGTCAAGTCAAACGTCACATATCGTCAACAATGCATACAATTTTCACCACCGTTTTAAATGAGTTTTGCAGTTATTTTTTACATTTCAATAATGGAAGGGTACTTCTTATATTCTTAAATGCATTGTATACACAGCCAGAGGGCTCGATTTCACAAAGCACTAAGATTCATCTTAACATGAGTTGTCAGTATCACCATAGTGATTTGTATTGTGACATCACACTTTATTGAGCAATTAAGATTGATACAGTTAAGATCGATCTTAACTCTTTGTGAAATCGGTCCCTGAAGATTTAAACAAGCACCCAAACAGACAGACAAACAAACAAACAAACAAACAAACAAACAAACAAACAAACAAACAAACACCCCAACAAACAAACAAACACACAAACACCCCAACAAACAAACAAACAAACAAACAAACAAACAAACAAACAAACAAACACCCCAACACCCCAACACCCCAACAAACAAACAAACCAACCAACAAAGCTTCTCGCCCATTGCGTCTGTTAGGACAGAATGTACAAGAGGTAATTTTCACAACGGGTTGCGATTACGTGCGCTGAATTTCGACTACGTTGTTATGTCAGTGCTCCAAACCTGCGAGTTTCTTTGTAAAACTTCGGCTTGGTGCTATACATGCAGCGCTTCATAAAACAAAAGTCAAATCTCTGACCTTAATATATCATAATACTCGATGCCCACACCTAAAACATGATCACTCAAAACATCAAAAGTATATATTCATTACAATAATGTGTATTATTATCAATGTTTTCACTTTCAATATGGGTGTACATGATCGTCTCGTATTTTCTTTGGCAACTTGTTTGACACATTTCACTTTGCAACGAATGGAACAAATAACCCTTACATGAAAAAAATAATAATAAATAAACATCATAAATCAATGTGAAGACTAATGTTATACAAATTATGATTACTTGAAATGCCATGGTAGTGCACTCAGTAATTTATAGCATGCTACAGGGTTTCACTTCTCGTTACATTTTGGGCTAATAATACTTCAGCCTGAAGATTGAAACAACAAGCAAAAGCAGCACGCCTACTGTGTTTTTTAAAGATATAATTCTTACAAAGTATTTCTTTTTTTTTACAATGCACGCGTTGAGAGTACGTGCAGTGAATTTCGACTACCGGTACGTTGTTTTGTCAGTGCTTAGTACCTGTTACAGAGGAAGGGGAAAATGTCAAATTAAATTTTGTGGTGTATTCATTTTCCTGTAGATATAGTCCTCATGCGACTGGGGGAAAAATGTGAACAATCTCTTACCTCGTGTTAAGATGATGTAAAAATTGCCAATGCAAAATACAAAATATACCATTCTGGAAAGGTATGGAATGCAATGGCAAATTACATCATTTTATCGCGAGGTTAGATAGTTTGTAATTATTTCCCAACTCACATGAGAACTTTATATATTGGAAAAATGAGTATATCACAACATTGAATTTGACATTTCCCTCTTTAACATTTGGCTCGGTGCTGAAGTGCTTTTTTAAAACAAAAGTAAAACCTCTAATCGCAAATACTTCCCCAAAGTCCAAATCTTAAACATAATCACTCAAGTCAAAAGTATAATTTATACAAAAAAGTATTACCAATGAAATTCTTCTTTCTGTTTTCCCCGTCAAAATAGACACAAGGTTTGTGGGTGTAACGTGTATAAAACATCATTTCAGACCATAAACCAGTATTTACTGTTCGCTCCAAAACGTGACAACCTTACTCGAAGCTATCTTTTCACAAATTATTTGTATGATGTGTTTCTTTGAAAATGAGAGGATATAACAGAGTTTACCCTTCCTAAAATCAATAACGTATCATTATGTATTCCATCTCTATGCTACAAAACCATACTTTAACGGGGACAACAATTTACGAATAATTTTTTTAAAAATAAAACTGGCAAAAGTAGTACACACACTCTGCTGATCATCATTACTCCACTGCGGAGTTTTATTCTTGTTGTCAATATTTTGGTTTGTTTCCCTGTCAAAATGTATGTCTTTGGTTATTGTTCTCTTTGGAAAGACTATGAAATTGTTTTATTTGTTTGTAGACAAACTGTATGGTAACTCAATAATTATGTTCTCAACTCTATCATAATTTAACATTTCGTGGAGTGGTTGTTGCTGGAAGTTTACTATCTTAAAAAATATATATCAAACAACCAACAAATCCATGCAGCATTTCACAAACCGTGCAATAACTAGGTCTGCCAATTAACAAACGTGTAACTAAATTAAACTGTCTTCAAACAGCAGAGTACATCGGTTGGCACTAATGTACAAACAGAGAAACTTAAATTTACAAACAAGCACACAAACACAATACAAAAGGTATCAATGGATTGAACTATACTTAGTCTCTGCACCGGTCGAGCCTCCTTAAACTTAAAATAACAAGAAGTATGGTTTTAAAAACACTTTGCAGCTAATTTACAGAATCATACTGATCAAAAGCTAACTTGTTCTTATAACTTTCGTACAATTTTGCTGTTCAGATTATTAATATTATTATAGAAACGGAACAAAAGTTATATTCATGTTCAAAAGTTGTTTCACCCTATTAGAGAACAACAATTGTTTCTTCGTGCCGGCATCACATGCTCATACTGTTCTGTTACCAAGACATCCCCCCCCCTCCGTTTTCTCTTTCTTTCTTTCTTTTTCTTTCTTTTTTTTTTCTGTTTTTTTTTCTGTCTTTTGGTTTTGTTGGGGTGTTTGTTTGTGTGTTTGTTTGTTGGGGTGTTGGGGTGTTGGGGTGTTTGTTTGTATGTTTTTTGTTTTTGTTAGTTTGTTGTTTTTTGGTGTGCTTTTTTTTGGGCGGGGTTAAACATAATTGATTGTAGAATAGGTTTTATGAAATGAGTGCAAGGAGCAAAGCCATTTCAGCAACACTCAACATTCAACACTCAACAGCTTGTTGTTGGTCAAATCTAAAGACTCCCAGGTCAGAATTGACCAGGATTCCGGGTCTCATGGTGGGCCTGACTCATTTCCGGAACCCCTGAATCTGGGTCATAATCACCCAGAAATAGGTCAAACTGATGCAGAATCCGAGTAAAATCCCCCCTTAAAAAAAACAATAAATAAATTCCGGTCAATTTGACCGGGAAATGGGTCCGGTCGCCTTGGACCCTGAATCGGAATTCCGGTCAATTTTGATCCGGGTATTGTTATAGAGTGCAACGAGCTAATGTCGCGACACCTGTGAAAAGAGAACATTGAATACGAGCTCTTGCATTTGAACTTCCGAACGCGCGACGATGACTGTACAATGTTGTTCCCAGACACAAATACCTAACGGTAGCAGTGTTCAGAAGAATGGTCGGGGCGACTCAGTGACTAAACAGTACATGTGTTACCAGAAGAGACTTACAACCTCTTTCCCGTCCTTTATTCTATATAAAATAACACTTTCAGAAGTAACAACTTTATGATTGGAATATCTTTCCTATATCCCTCTATTGCTGCGATTTATTGAACACTACGTGCACACAACATAAAACAAAATGTCACCGTAAATATTGCATTAAGTTTTAAAAATCAATATAAATGTGTCCTTCTAAAAAGTACACACCGTATTGTAAGTGATAAATATTTCAAAAAGAAAACAACTTTGACCTCGTGATGTTTTATGGAAATTTTTAACCATAGATTTGTTCAAACTTCTCACCGTATGAGGCGATAAATAATTCAAAAAGTAAGTAACTGTGACCACGCGATAATATAAAAAGAATACATTTTTGTATGGAACGTTCATCTAAAATTGACCTATATTGATTCGCTGATGGGGCTGCGTGATCAATAGGACACCACTAATTCATGATGGGAGGGGATACCATTTCGTCTAGAGTAGATAGCACCAGCTGTCTACTTTTCATTGCCATTAATGGTTTGGGTGTAAAGACAGGGTATACTTTGGGTAATTGTCAAAGACCAGTATCCTCACTTGGTGTATCCCAACATTTATGGAAACAAATTAAAACCTGTGTAAATTAGGGCTCAATTGGTCATCGAAGTTCCAAGAAAATAATACAAGAAGGAAAAAAAACATTGTGCGTTTTCAGATGCCTGAGTTGAAGCTTTTCTCAGATTCAATTGTGTGTGTGTGTATGTGTGAAAAGTTACCCCTTTTCCCACCTCAAAGATGGGCGTTTCTAACAATGTTTTACAATATCAGCAGCTCTCCAGTGCTCTTTAATAACCAAGTCAATTTTTATGATCATTAATTTTTTGAGTAATTACCAAAGATATACCCTCACTTTTAAAATTACGTTACATGGTTATCAATGCTAATCATTGGGGCAAACAAATAAACTTTTGAACGATTTTGTTTTCTTCATCTGAACTTTTTACTTTTTACTACAGCTTACGTTTTTGTCATGTTTGTACAATCTGAAGCACTGCGGAACTTTCTTACAGCGATTTTCAGAACGCGAAAAGCAAATAACAATCGTGGATACAATTTTAAGCGAAACGTTATGAAATTTCCTTTTGTTCTCCTCTCAACCGTTTCCCGTTATGATGAGATTTTTAAAGGTTTTTGTGGCATGATCTTTTGGTTTTACTTTAGAATTGAAATAATTTAGTTCTTCAAAAACCAAAATATGTACACACCTTTAAATCTAAAAAAAAACAACTCCAAAATAACTAGCGTAACTAACTATATCCACATTAAATCCATATTACAATCGGTATACTCTCCTGCTGCCCAACTGGGCCCAATTCACAGAGCTGCTTTAAACGGAAAATACTACTTAAACTTTTTTCAGCTAAGCAAAAATAAGCAGGACACCAGTCACAGTTTCCACATTATGAGGTAGTATTTGGGCTGGTAACCTTATTCTGGTTAACATGATTTTGTTGTCACCGGCGACGTTTTCTGCTTAATTAAGCAGCTCTATAAAAAAAAAATGGGCCCCCAGTCGGACCCACAAAACAAGTCCACAGTATGGTTTTTCCCACACCAGCCGTACAAACAGAAGAAACCCACGCACCCAATGCTATAATAGCCTAGAAGGTATGGTACTTTGTGGCGGTCTGTGGTCCCGGTGCCAGCCGTACAAAAGCCAGCCTGGAAGGTGTGGTACTTTGTGGCATACTGCGAACCAGATATGGGAGAGTTTCACTTAAATACTAAATGAGATGAAAACAGCAATTAATTGCACCCAATAATGCAATGCAGCACTTCAAGAGGGTCAGGTAGCACAGCACACACACTTAAATTCACAACGGATACTTAAATACAGCAAGGGCGGTTTTCAAAAAAAAATATTAAATAGGAAAAATATAATATACTACACGTCTACCAACAAACCTGCGCTTCTTTGTTTAGCTTTCACGCCAAATACAAATACAAAGTAATCGATGACTTTTATAATATGCTTTTCATATAAAATCTACAGAAGGTCTTCTCTTAAATCAAACACCTGTATTTTGTTGTTTCTAACTTAACACACTTCATCAGTGGAGAAGATAAAATAGTGCCTCTCGAAAGTGACAGGATTGTGGTTTTTGGTTTACATGTCAATGCATAACTTCAAAAGAAATGCCACGCCCAGTTTAACATCAACAATTTGCCATGAAAGTAATAATATCGGTTTCGTATAATGTTGCCAGATGGTGTGAAAAAAGCACAACGAACCGTCAATCAAGGTTTGCTAACAGTTGAAATAAATCAAGTTTTGGAACGGTAATTTGCACCTTGTCCGATTCGTCACTTAGGCCTAGACACCCCATCATGGACAGCCAAAGGATCAAAATCAACGCCAGTACTTGTGTAGACTTGTGGACAAAGTCGTTAAATGTCTGTCACGGTGATAGCAAAACGGCTCTCTCGCAACTATTTTGCGAGACTGAGGCTCCGCACGAGACTATACTGTTCTCACGACTACGGTCCATTCGCCAGAACAGTATTCGTAGTCTCGCGCGGAGCAGCAGTCTCGCGAGATAGTTGGGAGAGAGCCGTTTGGCTGTACTACGACAGACTTTTAACGACTTGTCCTCAAGTCTAGTACTTGGGGTGTAAAAACAACAAACTCGTGTTTCCACTTTAAGCTTACACATTGAGATTCTATTACAATGGGGTGTATTGTTGAATTACTTATTACATACGTTTATTGCATAAGCAAACAGGTCCCTATACGTATTGTTCAAAGTTAACACATCGTTCGTATTTGTTGTCGGTTCGTTTGCTTTTTGCCAGCGGTTCGCGGTGGCTAGCGCTAAGTGCAATTACAAGTGAATAAGGTCAGGAGTGCTGTTTTTCAAGTGGTGTAATTTCATAGAATGGTGGTCGCTTTCGTTCTGGACACACATTTACACTGACTGTATGCCCCCGCAAACCCATCCTGATCAAACGAGGTTTAGTTTGATGCTGTTAAGCTGACGGTTATACACTGCGTAGGCACATCGCGAATACCATCCGACTCAATGTGTTATCGGCAGAGTGGGACAGCAGGAACAAAGGAGTACAAAATGAACAATGCTGTCCTCACATCATCGGAAGTCTTTGTATTTTTATGTCCTCACATTTTTCGTTTTCATGCGCTTAGGCCAAGCATAGCTCCATGTTTAAATTGACAAAAGAAAGTCCTCACAATAATGGCAATACATTGATGTATGTAAATGTCACAACAGTTTGAGCCGTATAATGGAGTGATGTAAGACCGTTTTGTATAAGGGGGAATAAATGGCATTAAGTTTTAAAGTTTGAGGCCACGGTATATGACGATGGCAAGTAAAGGGTAAACATTTCTGAGGGGTACCTCGGTATTCGCATCAGACTGGTATCAAACAAAGGTTGAATAAGTCACATTTCTATCACATTATGGTCAATATTTTACCTTCTCGTTCCAAAGAATTCTCATAAAACACAAGTCGACGTTTGACTCTAACTAAGGACTTCACCTATCTCTTATAAATATACCTTCCAGTGCATTGTTTTAATAATAAAATAAACGCACTGTTACCGATAACCGAGCTTTTGAGTAGCTTTTTACAATTTGGCGAGCAATTTAGTTTCACCTCTTTGGAGACGAGTTTGCCGATGTCTTATGTCTTAATCATGCATGCAATAGACTGCACAGATCTCGCGCGTATTCGAACCCGTTAGAGTGCGCGAGTTTGTTTCCTTCACGCGTTAAAGCAACGCACGTGGGACCAAAGTGGTCCCACAAAAAAATGTTCGAATTCGCACGAGACTTGAACGGTCTAATGGCGGCCTTTTTACATTTCGTAAGGTAACGGCTGTGATTGGTTGATTAAATAAGAAAGCAGGACCTCAACGGGTAGGTCGATTTATTATTACAGCACAAAATATGCCGGTTGGAATTGGCTAAGAATCTGGATCCCTTTTGGCAAAAAGAAAGTTGTTGGTTCGTCTGAGACGGATCCTGAAACGGTTTGATCCGGGAAAACGGAACATGCTCATCCGGAAATGGGTATACGAAACCACGGATCTTGTTCCGGGTCAATTCTAGCGCAAGTGTGGCATCTGTAATTACAATATGTAGGTATAGTGCAATTCGGTTAAATCAATGGCGATCATGATCATGGCGAGCAATTACAATCATCAACTTTTAAATGTGGGTTCTTACAACCACCAATGATCCATTATTGCTTTGATTTCTAATCAACAAGTAAAAAATAGGATACATTCACATTCTTAAAATACTCCGGGGTCAAAATTGACCCGGATTCCGGAGCCCAGGTTTTTGACCCATTTCTAGGTCAGTATGACCCGGTATCTGTGACAAGCTGACTCGAAACTGTGTTAAAACTGACGCACAATCTGGTTAAGTCAAAATCGTTTGTTTGGTTTTTTTTTGGTTTTTTTTCCAATTTGTTTTGGTCAGCCCGATCCAGAGAAATGGGTTGAGCCCCTGAGACTCGGACCGGGTCAATTCTGGCCAGGGAGTTTGGTGGAGTGCCATAGCAAATGTTCTACAACCTTGTCTTTGGTTTTGTGAACAAAACAAGAACAAACACTTTAATAAACACTTTGAATGACCGACACCAAAGCACTGAAACATAAGTAAACTACCAAAAAACTAGGCCCATTAACACGCATGGGTGTGGCTACTACAGCAGGCACCTCGCTCATGACGTCAGACTGTGTTTCACGCTGCCCATTTACGAATTCCCATCTTGGGAACATGGTAAGTGTGGATAAAATTGTGGACGTATTAGGAAGTCAAACAAAAAAATTAAGAATGAACATCCAAATGTCTACTTTTGTTAAAAAAAAAAAAAAAAAACTATGATTATTAATGTCCAACTATACAATGTGACGTCATAAGCAAAGTGCCCGACTTATAGGCCTTTTCGAAATCACGGCTTTGGCTCAGCCTCTGGCTTGGGCTTAGGCTCTGGCTTGGGCTACGACGCTAATTACGAAAGCGTACACTTTCGGTACGGGGCTTCAAACAGCAGAGCTGCCAACATTTGCATCCAGCAATAGACCGTGCAAGTCTCGCGCGTATTCGAACATTTTTTGGACCACTGTGGTCCCACGTATTGCTTTAACGCGTTAAAGAAACAAACTCACGCGCTTTAACGGATCCCAGTGTTCGAATACGCGCGAGACTTGCACAGTCTATCAGGGAGATTTTGTACACCAATCAGAGGGATATTAAGAATAACATTCAACATAATAGTGGGGGAAAGTTTCCATAAATCAGGGAGATTTTCAAGGTTTGTTCATCAGAACATGGAAAGATTGGTTTATTTCCTGGGAACATACTGCAGAATCCGGGGCTGGGGAGTTGACAGCTCTGCAAACAGGCGGACGGTGTCTGAGCCGGAACCTAGAGCCAGACCCCACAAGCCTAAGCCATGGTTTCACCCCAAAAAATCATAAATGTATAGACTTACAACGTTTTAAGTATAGACATAGGGTCTCTTCCAAAGGACTCCGGATCCGGCTTGGGCTCCGGATCCGACTTTGGTTCCGTCATCAATATTTCGGAGCAGTGTACATTCCAACATCGAACGGAGCCCCAAGCCGGAGACGGAGCCCAAGTCCAGGTTTGGAGGAAAAAAGTTCCTCATCTTATGTTTGACCTTGTATACGGTTTTAACACATTATTCCGCTTATCAAACGATACATTGAAACTTTTCTAAGCAAAATAATGTGTTAAGCACCATGTCAATCTGAGATATGTGACAAATATCCTAGAGCTGCTAAGCATGTATACGGTAGTTTACAATCAAACAAAGAAACACATTTTTACAATACAAAACATTGTACAATGTATAATATAATTTGTAAAAAGAAACATTCTGACCAAACACAGGTTACTATTTACAAATCCCAGAAGCCCGCTTCATACGACAGCGAATTGTCTTGACAGTAAAGTTAGTTTTGGACATTCACATAATATGTTTGTACAGCAAATGTCTACTTTCTGTTTCAATATTGGACATAACATGCCTGAACGAATGTCTATTTTTTTTTTTTTTTCGAATATTGGGTATTGAACATTCACGTTTATACAGCAGTGTCCAATGTCCAAATGAAAAGCAAACATTCGTTGTGTAAAAATACAGACATTCAATGTCCAATATCGAAATAGCAAAGTAGGCATTCGCTGTAAAATGTCCAATGTCCAATATTAAACTGACTTTACTGTCATATTGTCTTGACGCAAGCAGTCAGTACAGCTGTTTTCCTATTGTGACGCAAGAAATTTCGCAACTAACATCAAGAATTACGGGCTCTTTACTTCGGATTTTGCTAATGCCAGTTGGTTTTTTTTTTTTTGGTGCGCTGTTAGTAATTTGGCCAACGCCCTACAAACATGAGTGTTATGTATTTAGTGGTTATATATGGTAGCCCCATACTATTCCGTATTACAAGTCAGTTTATAACAGTGTTCGCGTCAGGTTCTTTGAGGAAAGAAACGCGATTCTCCTTTTACTTGCAGTTGTTGATCTGGGCCGTGTCAATTGCCTGCCATTGCACGAGCCGCGACAGATCGCTGAAAAGCACCCATTGTTCACTGTTGCCGTGGAAGCCATGGACCACACCCAAAGTCGCGTAATTAAGACACGGTCTAAATATAGTCTTCGTGTAGCGTAATTGATTACATATGGACGAGTACTATAACAACAGCATAAAAAAATACCAAATCCACTCTATATAATTATGAATTCATTATAATAACCTTTTGTCCATTTACAACAAATTGAACCTAAACCATCGACAACGTCATTGTTCTTTGAATGTGTGAATGACGAATGATAAGAACGTATCCCATACCAGACTTACACAGTTGACATACACCACCCTGAGATGCAAGGGCACAAAGGCAAAGTTGATTGCTTGACATGTCGGCCAAAAACACCAATCGATCTGCAGTATGGGGAAGTGGTGAAGGTTGAGATGGGTAGTAGGGGTGGTGAGGAACAGGTGCGAGAGGGAGGAGACACCGGGTGTGGCAACAGTAAGGCGAGGAGAAAGAAGAATTGGAAGATGTAGAAAGTTTAAGTGCAACGGATAACGGAAGGAAAGAGGGCCGAGAGTAACGGTTGAGGAAAACCAGAGAAGATGTAGGTACAGAGAACAATGGGATTTGGGATGGGGGGAAATGTAAATGCAGGATAGTTGTTTAGTAAAGATGGGTCAAAACAATTCAATAAAAAATGAGAAGAAAAACACCCCCCGAAAAAGAAAATAATTATACGGAGACCCGGAAAGCGGTGAGGACACAAAGTGAACATTTAATACGATATATGGATGGCAAGACGTGGGCAATGTTGAAAAGAGAAAACCGAACCGGCAAATTATAAATTGCATAAGCGGCAAGAGGTGGTGCAGAACGTTTTGTTTTTTTTACAAATTTGTTTTTTTAAGCAATGTGCAAAAAAAAAGTAAATCGATGGCGTACATTAGGGATACAGGCAGGATGGGCAGACAAAACATGCAAGTGTTGTTAGGGAGAGCGTAGAGAGGGGGAAGGACATGTGGCAAGGTTAGTTCCGTTTGCACCAGTTGACATTGAGGCGGTGATGGAAGAAAAGACAGATACGATTTGGGGGAAGGGAGACGTTTTAAGGAGGACGGACGAGACAGAAATGGTATGGGACGAAAAAAAGATAAAAAACAAGATGTTAATGAAATTGAAGATGACGTTAGTTCAATAAGAGGTGTGTTAGCATTTGCATGTGATGTGATGTATACATAGTTATTCAATGTTGGTAAACAACACAGTCAAAGACACGAAATCGAGGGACAGAAAAACGTAAGAAATTGGAAAATAAATAATAATAATATAAATGATTATGATAAATGCACCTTTGTATTCAATTCCACATTATCTGTGTAATACAATATCGTGTGTCTTTGGTGGACATGTTTAATACCTTTTTGTAGACAACATTCTATACCCTGTTCTTGGTATCGTGCAAACTGGTCAAGTTACACGTAACCCGTTTCTAAAGCTATTCTTCTCTAAACACACTCTTTATGTCCCGGGTGTATTGCCAAAGATTTGGGTAGTACACACAACACCAAGGCTGCAACACCCCAGTGCCGGTTTAATAGCACGACCCTCTTCATCAAACTGACCACGACAACCTGTTAAGTTAATCCGTTTTTACATTCGGCTCTTCTAACACTCTTAAAAAGTCCCGGGTATAAAACATTCTAAAAACTTCCGGATCGAATTGAACCATTTCCGGGTCAGTATGACCAGGAATCGGTGTCAAAATGAACCAGACATGCGGGCAAACTGAATCCGAGTTAAAATCCACCTTCCCTTTTAACCAGCTCCGGGTCAGCGTCCGGTCCCCTGCGACCCTGAATCCAGGTCGGTTCTGACCCGGTGAGTCTTTAGAGTGTATTACCCCCAGATTCTGGTACCATACTAAGGGTACAGGGCTCGATTTCACAAAGAGTTAAGATTGATCTTAAGTGCAAATCCATCTTAATTGCTAAGCAAAGTGTGATGTCACAATACAAATCACTATGGTAATACTGACAACTCATCTTAAGATGAATCTTAGTGCTTTGTGAAATCGACCCGAGGGGTCGATTTCACAAAGATAGTCCTAACTTAGGACTAGTCCTAGGAGTTATTAAAAACTTAAGGCTAGTCCTAAGTTAGGACGAGTAACTCGTCCTAACTCGAGATAAGACCAGTCTTAACTCTTTGTGAAATCCACCCCAGGACACATTTCCTCGTTAGCATGACCCTTTTGATCAAACTGACCCAGAATGCGAGTCAGAACAGCATCTTTCGAACAGGGTAACCTGGTAATTGTCGATGCGATTCCTGGTAAGTTTTGATCATAAGCGGATCATGCATACTTTGTTCATGGTGTACCAGGCCCTTTCACACTATCAAGCTCCGATCCATGCCGGAGTCATAGGGAAATCTGTCCCCCAGAGATTCTGCCCCCCCCCCCATGGGAAATTAACATGGGCTGAAGGTGGACGATTGAAAAGAGGGCGCTATCAGAAAAAGTTTGTACCCAGTTCGCCGTGTTGGGGGACAGAATCTCCGGGGGGGGGGGGGGTGGAGACAGTATCTCCGGGGCAGAATTTCCTGCCACACCGGAAGATACACGTTCCCAAATCCAGGGCTGACTTCATAAAATTTAAGCAAGGTTCAAATCCTCTCTGCTTTCACACTGCCCGACGCGTTTTCAATTGTATTTTATTGTTTTGTTTTGTTCCACGTGTAATTCTCTACACGGGTTAACAAAAAACCACACCGAAAACCCACCACAACAACAAACAAGATATCCCGAGCAGGATTGGATTCGACAAGGGTCGAGCGCTCTACACGGGTAAACGCCGGGTTGAAAAGCCGCAGTGTGACAAGGTCTAATATCAAACTCACAGTCCAACACAGGGATTTGCATGTTTAGTATAACGATAGTGTGAAAAGGTCTCTCTACCTTGAACCAAGATCTCGGGTCAATATTGACCCGGGACCCTTGGTTTTCTTTTCTGTTGGTGAAGCACCTTGGTGCAACCGTAATTAACACATGGAATATTTAAGTACAAGTTTAAGACAAGGTTTTACATATTTCAAAGAATCAAACAGTTATAGCATCACTGTATGTTAAACATGTGTACAGTGGGCCTAATCAGGCGTGTTATTTGACCGTTGGCAAAAAAGTAGGACTACATGTACAAGGGATGGCATGCATTTAATATGACATGGATTTTACATACTTTTCATGCCATTTAATAAATGTTTTTGTGACCTTCCTGTGGGTAAACAAAATCGGAAACCAAATTTAAGAAAGCATATCATGCCTGCTTAAGTTACCCGAGTATGGCCAAAAACAGTGGTTTTCTAATTTGATTGAGAACCGCAGTCGGGCATAAAAAAGTCACTTCAATAGGCCTATAGTATTTGTTCAGAAAACATCATAAAAATGAAACTGAATCAAGCAGCAAGAAGATTAGATGTTTCGTATCTGTTGGATTAATTTGCGTCAATGGAAAGAAAACAATTGCCTCCGGCTCCGGCCGAACCTTGGCGCTTCGTCGGTGGCATTTAAACCGTTCGCTTAATAGCCACGGGGTGGGCGGGGAGTGGGGGGGGGCTTCAACAAACCGGACGGAGCGCAGAGCTAGCCAGCTGCATGATTTCGAAAACGGTTAAAGTAATGTCATTAAATGAAACACTTCACATCACATTTCACAAGTTGCTATTCCTTTAATTTGAGTTTTATGATTTATTAGACACAGGTGTGTTGCTGTTCCTGATGCCGTTTTGCTGAACTGCTGTTGTTGTTGTTGTTCTTGTTCTTGTTCATTTATTGTTTTAATTTGGACAACACGTTTGATTGTTGTTTACATGATCAACATGCATATGTTAGAAGTGGACATAAGAGTATAGAGCCTGATTTTGAGTTTTATGAAAATGTCAACTGCCCTAATATACAACTCCACATCAAGACTGAAACATTGCATGGATGGCCAAGAACTTCTTAAAATTCCTTACAATCTTGACCATTTCGGAAACCAAAACAATTTCAAGGATTTTGTCTCCGCAAATGGGTCCCCCCCCCCATTATAAAAACAGAAAGAACAGCCACAAATTTAAGTGCGCCCCCCCCCCCCGCCACTTTCTGTCGCTTGGAAAAACAAGTTATAACGTTAATGGACTACAAGGTGTGGGAGAATTGTTGATCAAATCAGTGGCTCTACATCAATCTCTTACAACAACACCCATTAGGAATGTCCAGCCGTGTTTAATTTGAGGCGCTCCAACAGAAAGTTGAAGTCAATAAATTTGACAATCAATCAATCAATTATTCAATCAATCAATCAATCAATCAATCAATCAATCAATCAATCAATCAATCAATCAATCAATCAATCAATCAGTCAATCAATTATTCATTCATTCAATCAATCAATCAATCAATCAATCAATCAATCAATCAATCAATCAATCAATTTTTCATTCATTCAATCAATCAATCAATCAATCAATCAATCAATCAATCAATCAATCAATCAATCAATCATTCAATCAATCAATCAATCAATCGTTTATGGAATTCTTTACCACTTCACATTCAAAGCAGTAGTTCTTTAAGTACATTTAAAACTCACCTCAAAACTCATTTAATGTCGCAAGCCTTCTCTCGATCATTGTAATATAACCTCTTTTCATTGTCAATATTCTTGGTTTACTTTTTGCTTTGTTTTCATGTCGGCGCCTTGAGCACTCTTAAGGTGGATATGTGCGCCTTATAAGTTTTGCTATTATTATTATTATTATCAATCAATCAATCAATTATTCAATCAATCAGTCAGTCAATCAATCAATCAATCAACAGAGTATTTCATTGAAGTGGGGTCATATTCAACAATTATTTTTATTGCATTGGGGACAGGGATTGGCATGATTAGATTTTTATTTTCCAACGTCGAGTGTTAATTAAGCACTGAACGCTCAGAACCCAGGAAAGCACGCAGTATATTTTATAATAAATATTTGGAAATAACAGAAATTGGATCCTAAATCCGGTCGCAGACAATAGGTGAGTTTAGTGTGATGGTAGGGTTTACAATAAGTTTACATCAGCATTTTTTTGTTGTCAGAATTTCAGTTTTCACTTTCTGTTCAGTTGTAAATATTAATTATGCTCTATATCAATAGAATTTGTATTTATTTATTATTTTTTTGCGTAGGACCAGATAACTCATGATACATGTACGACAGTTCGGCGATATTTTACAATGGATAATATGATTTCACTGTGTAGTACAGCTTTACACTACAGTAGGTAATAAACTACACGGGAAACTGACTGAGTACATTTCATTTCATTGTTGGGGTGAACAAAGAACAGTTGTCTCGAACGGGGCTTGAACCTTTCCCCTCCGGTGGCACGTTCATTTCAAGGGGCACCGAGGCAATGTCAAGGAAGCATGCGGCAATTGTTTCTGTTGAGTCCGTAAAGAGACGCAGCAGGCTATATATCAATATTAATGTACAATCAAATGAGCTGATATTGCTATACAAGCAATTATCTTTAGCCCCCCCCCCCCACACACACACACACGACCATCACCCTGTGACTACATAGACTCATTTTTTTGGTTTGATCATAACAAAGAAAAACAACAAAATGCACATAAAATTTGCCTTCACGCTTTCCATGTTGATTAATGAATTACAAAAGGGACAAACAAAGACGACAACATTCGTCAATTCGTTCTCTGTACTGAGAGCTAAGGGACTGTCACAAAATGGTGTACCTCTAGTAATAATACATTATAGAGGGCCTCCAAGGTAAACTCAAGTTTTGTGATGCACTCCAATTTCAAAAAAGATGTAGGTGAGAATTAAGTTACACAAGTCTCCAACCTCACGTAAAAATGGTGTACAATGTCATTTTGTTTGACAGTCTTTCAGAGCGAAATTTGAAACATGACGTCATTGGATGTCAACAACAAATGGGTCTGTTTATTCAAAGAGAACAGTACAGACCTATAATATTTGAAAGATGAAGGGATGTTAACAAAATTCGGACTTGAAGTGTGTCCGACAAAAGTATTGTTTCACACCATTTTTAACGTGAGGTCAGAAAGCTCTAATTTGCCCCCTTGCTTTCATAAAGCCTCTACTTATTGGAAAATGAGTGCAAAACAAAACTGAAACTGGCCTCGGAGCCCATCTCTAAAGGCGAAGGACAGAACGGTAATACTGAAAACAAACTAAAAGATCACAGTCTAACACTCACCCTAGAACAACCACAACATTTAAAGGCATGCTACAATGACTGGTAATCATTTTTTTGACATTCATAGTTTATATATTCTAAAAAAACTTCCGGTCAAAATTAAGCCGGATCCGCGTTCCTTGGGGCCTGACCCATTTGTGGGTCAGTTTGACCCGGAATTCGCGTATAGCCACTGGACAGCCCAGTCGCCCAAAGCGATACACATGCGGTGGGAAACTCTCACCAGCTTGTGCTTGTAGAAAAGAAAACGTGACATCAAAATAAAACTTAAATGTCATTGGTACGCGTTGGTCAAGTCAATGGCAATCATATTTATCATTATTAATTTCCCCCTTCATTTGACTGGTAAAATGTTAATAAGGATGAAATTATTTAGCTTGAATGTAATACTCGTTCATCGTCCTGGTTATGTCAAAAACGTATGACTAAGCAATCGATCAGTGAGCATTTGATGCCAGGGATAAGCCTTCAAAAACTATTGTGTTCATCCTTAAACATTACATTACCGGTAGCCGTTAACGAGAGGCACTTATTGTTCCCTTTGGGACTTATCACTTCTGAACCTGACATATTCTGTTATTCAATGCTAAAATTAACAAAAGGGACAATAATTGGACGTAAACAACTAGCCTTGGAAATATGTTTTCTTAATTTGAACCACGATTCTAGTAACTTACAGCAACAGCCTCGAAAACTAAATATCTTTTTACCCACCTTCGCCTCGTGAAAACAAGTAATTCTTGGGGTAATCATTTAGCACATTACGCTAATAATAATCCTGCCCCCCCCCCCCCAAAAAAAAAAAAAAAAGATTTATGTGGCAAATCGTTTCTCTGATTGTACAACAGAGCATTCAAGAACTTACATGTAAGCAGGCCCGCACCCTACACCGTAATAGTTTTGCGCTCTGCTCACGCCAATTGTCTTTGAAAAAACAAGCACCCCATTGCGAAAATTTGTTCTCGCGGGCCTGGAGTCAAGGTCAATTCTGAGTTTTTAGAGTGCAATCTGAATGCTTAGCTCAATCAACTTGACACGTTAGCCCACATTAGTTTGTGACATACTGTCGTATACAGGAAAGTTGTCGCCAACACACGGTTCCTCTTTTGAATTACCACAATGCATTGATTTAGAAATGTGTTGATCCATGCGACCAGGCATGCACTCCCTTGCCAAAACTGAAACACACGGGTAAGTTTTGCTCATAAAAACACACCTAATTATAGGTCCTTATATAATATTTTAAGGTAAATATTCTCAACATACAAACAAAACATCACATTCGAGGCTGATATTTCCTTTGTCTTCACTTTTATAAATTAATCATTTCATTATTTTCGAGAAGTGCTCGATTTTATTTATTTATTTATTTTAATTTTTTTTTTTTTTTTTTTTTTGGGGGGGCATCACAAATCTCGGTACCTTTCCACCCACGAAAAAAAATATTGGGTGGAGGATAGCAATCTAAAAGAGTAGAGTGAAGCTAAATAATTCGAAGATGTACACAATGTACACATGAATGTAATCTCAGGAGTCAGTATGTACATTGTTGTATTTAAGCTACAGCTAAGTATACAACATTAATCTTTTCTTTAGAATCGATACATACAAGGTTTCTTAATTAAAATTTTGAGAAATAAAGGGTTTCTAGTATTCCTACACAGTAAAAAGGCGAACACATCTTAGCTTAAAGACAGGTTGTGTTCCAAATTGCCCGTGAAGATGGCTGGTTTACGTCATATTGCAAAGTGAAAAGGCGAACACATCTTAGCTTATAGACACACCTGCACCACACTCTCAAAACACCTGTGTCCAGAATTGACCCGGATTCTGGCTGTCGAGGGTTCTGACCCACTTCTGAGCCCGGCTGACCCACAAAGTGGTTAAAAGATGAAATTTCAACTCGGTTTCTGTGTCATTTAGACAAAGATTCCCTTATCATAATGGCCCAACAATGGGTCAGGTCCAACGCCACCCGGATCCGAGTCAATTCTGACCCGGAAGTCTTTAGAGTGCAGGCCTGACACATGTGCTTCGTTCACTGGCAAAGCAGTTCCTTACCAAAGGGACTTCACTGGGGCAATGTAAACGTCTACCGGATCATTTCACAGGGCACCGAGGCACTGACCAGGGGGCATGGGGCAATCTACCGCCACTCTGCCCCCGGAAGTAATAGCCCTGCACATTGTGTACCACAGACAGCCAACATACCACATCTTTAAATCGGGTACTTGATTTGCCTGCAACAGATCCTTTACACTCACGGCATTATGATGTTACAAAATCAACACTGCACCCCGATAAAAACAAACAGGCAGCAGCCTCCACCTAATGAGTTTTTTTCCCCCATGGCTTATCAAGTCAAGAGCCCATTCACAACGTCTGCTTATGAAGTAAATATATTAACGAATTGGATTATTAACGTTTGCTATGAACTGATTGTGATAGGTAACCATGCGGGTTGCTGTATTGCCGGTCAATTTGTACTAGAGCGGAAGGCAGGTGATGGGAGTGTGCCTTCGACGATACAAGCACGGATTCGATTTGGCACACAGAGTAGGTCGTGAGAAAGATATATATGACTTTAAGGGCGTCGCACATTATTTTGTCCTTTGTACAAATTGTAGACCTTTCTTTTGCTAGCAAATATTGATTACCATTTTCTACCTGCAGGCTTGAGTTGGCACAGAATTGATTACTGGATTGGCACAATTTTTGCGCCCCTCCCCCCCCCCGAAAAAGAAACAATTTTCACCCTTTGCTGAATTGAAGTACTTCCGAGTCATTTTGAGTGGCAACTATTCATTCGTCAGTGATTTTGGCTAATTTGATATAATATGTAATAAATGACAAATTATTTCATGTTTTGCCTGTGACCCGTTCATACTTTTGCCAACCACAGTAGGCAAAACTTGCGGCGGTGGCGTTGCAAAAGAAAGGTAAACACTAACAAGCCATGGCAGCCATTTTGAACATATTTGGCAAATTGATTGTTATTCTACCCGCACCTTATTTTTCAAAAGGACAAATCTCCGAAGACCCTTAAGCCAAATATGAACGCAATCGAGTTGGCAGCCACGGCTACGACTGTTGCTAAGGGTGTTGCTAAGGACGTCCTATACTTCAACGCAGGATGATGTGGCGATCCAGCCGTAGCCATAGCCGTAGCCGTAGCCGTAGCCGCCAATTCGGACACAGCCTATATTTCTCATGACAAACTCCGACTTAGCCAAATTCCATGATTGTATCATCAAAGGCAAGATTTCTAAAACTATCTGCCCCATAGAGAAGAAGAAAAAATACAGCCTAACAATACTACTACTGATACTAAATAGTAATGATACATTTATGGGTTATCATGCTAGACACTATTATTAAAAGGCATGTGAATATTTTCACAAGTACAGTATCAAGGAACAACACCGGTTTCAAATTAGGAGGAGGCGTGTTCGATTTCAAACTTTGTTCCAGTGAAAGATGCCCTTTTATTTATAAGAAAAAATGTATACAGTACATGTGTGTATACATAGAATGGAGGCATCCGGTGGAGGATAAAGCACACGGACAACATCGAGGTAGTTGTCAAAGACCAGAATCCACACTTGATGTGACCCAACACATACATGAAATAAAAAACCTGTGAAAGTTTAAGCTCAATCGGTCATCGGAGTCACGAAAAAAAAATCCCAGAAAAAAAGAAGAAGTTTTTTTCACTGTTTTCAAAAATCGGGTTTGGGACTCGCGAGATCGAAACTAATTGTTTCACTCATTTCTCAAGAAATCTTTCAAGGGGAGCTTGCCACCATGACCATCTTTATACCATGTAAGTTATGTGCAGATCTGTTCATATTTATACTTCCAATCTGACCAATGTTGTGCAAGCCCTTTAATACACAATGTAGGCTAAGGACAAGGTAAAGGACACGAATGTGAGAAAATCGTGCAACACTGGTTTGTAGAAGTGTCAAATTTCCCACACTTTTTTTTGCGAAGCGGTGAAAGAAAACATTGATAGTGAAAAAAGAAGAAGGTTGAGTTGAGTTGTTGTACTGGTATTCAGTCACCCTATATGAAGTTTACTCGCAGAAACAAGGGGTTTATTGTATACGGATTATTGTACTCATGAATTTAAATTTAGGTTTTCTTTCGTTTAGTGGTTTAATTGATGTAACAATCGACCCGAGGATCAAATTAATTTGGATTTTAACCCTAATTTATACCGATGTGTGACGAGCACTTTTATTCTCTGTGCTTTCCGAGTAGGCCTACAGCTGAAAAAGTTGAGATTCGAACCCACGACACAACGCGAGCAGACTGCGCATCTGCCAGACCACCGAGCGTGTCCGATGATGGTAAGCCATTAAGTTTGAATCCAGTAATTTTCTATTGCCCATACTTGTACTCATAGAGTAGTACTCATACTCGTACAAGTACTCATATTCATTCTAGTACTCATACTCATTCTAACACATAATTATTCGTATCCTAGTACTTATACTCATATTTGTACTAATACACCTGATAATATATGTAATACTTATATTTTTACTAATACTTGTACTAGTACTTGTAGTAGTTCTTATACCCAAACTTGTACTCACTATTGTACTCATACTAGTACTTGTACTCATAATACCGGTAGAACTAGTACTCGTAATCATATTTGTACTAGTACTTATACGGTCATATAGTAGGAAGGTTGACTGTTCTATTGTATGTAGATCTTGCATTCACCGTATGTCATGTTGCAGGCCAGCATAGTTTATAATATCACTCAAAACCACAGCTTGGATGATATTGACTGGTCAGAGAGTAAGAGGGTTAATTTATTACTCTGAGTGGCCATGATCAAAGTGTTGGACAAGATCATCGTGGAGAAGACGAGAAGTCCGTCTGCTCCAGCGATCATGTCACACATACCTCAAGGGCAACTCCGCTGTCTAGTACTATTTTCTTTTTGGCACATGTTACTACAATGCAATCATGTTTTTCCTGGTCCTTTGTTGTTTTGTAAGAATGTCTCCCACGTATAATTAAAAAATCTTTTTGACATTTAAAAAAAATTTTAGCACTCAAAAACACATCCCTTTTGCTCAGAGAATCAGCAGCGCGCAGAGATAAACTAAAACTCAAATATTTCGCTTTTCACATATTTGTCTGAATTTTTGTGAAGCTTTTTTTGTATTTGTACACTAGAAGCAATTTATGAGGGGAAAAATAAGATACAACAAACAACAATTCAAAGTAAACACTTTCTGGTACTCACCATATAAACAGTTAAAAATTTCTTCTTCAAAACGTTGACACTTTCTGCCCAAGTCTTCCCTTCCAGTAGACCCATACCTAAAAAGAAAATGTAAAGAAGAATTTCTCTGTTACTGTAATATCCATCTCTTAGAGGAATGGGGAAAAAAAACCAAAGGAGATAAGTTTAGTATGTCACCAATTTCCATCAAATTTTTTTTTCATCGTTGTATATTTTCTGACTGGCGCCCTCAACAAAGGTACTGGAAAAATAGGGAGAAACCCCCCCCCCTCCTCCCAATACAGGGCTAGGTATCTCAGCTGGTACTTTGGAGAACGATTTATTTTGTATAGCAGAGCAAAATGCTACACAAAAAGTTGCTACTCAAAAATCACCATTTGCCACTCAGAAGGCCTATTGGCATTCAGTGTGCACACAACATGTTCATTCTAAAAACTATTTTTCAATGCAACATTGCTAGACGAAATCGTTCTCTGTACTTGGTAGAGCACCGGCTCACAAAATCCAGAGGTCCATGGTTCAAATCTCACTCTGTTCTATATCCCTTTAATCACCCAAAGTTGATTTAAGACATGTTCTCTACCAGTTTCTCTTTTGGCTTGATATTACACTTGATAACTATGTTCCCGTGCCAGATGTACATGTGTCTTTTTGATTGGTATTTTGACAATTAAACGTACATGTGTACATGCAGGGTCATCGTTTGGTTTTGTCAACGATTTAGTTGCAGAATTATCGAGAAAGATACAATAAAAGTCACATGTGAAAGATTCAGCTGAACAGTGTCTACTTGTCGAGAAAACAGCAAAAAACTGTCACAGATTTGTTTACAAGAATGTAGAATTGATCCATGTTTAGCGAGGGCAGCAGAGGGTACCAAGCTCATCTCTGGCAGCAGCCTTCATGAATCTATGGACACCAACCCTCCCGCAGAAATCTGAGAAAAGATTCATGAACCATTTCTAAGGTTCAACAGTTTAGTTACTGATTTCTCAGCAGGGAATTTCAGACAAAACATTTTTGCAAATGCTTTCTACTAGTACCATATTTATAACAAAAATTATTCGAATAGAAATTACACCCATTTTGTTTTCTTCGGAGGTCATTACCAGAGTATGACCCTAGTCCTTACAATGTACAATTAACCTTACCCTCATAATCACATTTTTGTTGTGCTTAGCTATGTATTGTGCCTAATGGTAACAGCTCGTTTAACTAGGTCCGGATAACTAGGTCAATAGAGGGCTCACTTCACTTTGTACATTTAACTGCTCTTTAACCTGCTTCAGACAGAAATATTGGCAGCGGTATGAAACTTAATCAGCAGGCCTGGAATTACACGAAGACAACAGAGGCCATGGCCTCTGTTGCCCCTGGTCGTGGCCTTGATGCCCCATCCAAAGTTTCCCATAGACTTTAAGATTTTCCTATGGAAGTACCCCTTTGCAAAAAAAGGTCTTGCCCTTTCAAACATGAAATGCCAGGCCTGATACGTGTACAATGTACTTCACAGAGGCAACTTTGTCAATGCCCCTATTCATTGTCTCGGGGCCCTTTGAAATATTCCAGTCATGCCAGTAGAAATTTTCAATGTCCCTCAAACATGTCAGAGAGGCAGGCCTGGAATTTCATATTTGAGAGGGCAAGGCCATTTTCATTTTGCAAAGAGCACTTCCATCAGATAATCTTAAAAGTTTGTGGGAAACTTTTGAAGAGGCACGAAGGCCAAGACCAGGGCAACGGAGGCCATGAATTGAGGGCAGCGGAGGGCAACGGAGACCATGGCCTCCGTTGCCTCTGTGCAATTCCAGGCCTGTAGAGGTGCCCTCTAATGTTGTATTCAGTGAGCTTTTCAACAGAAACAAACCAGTATTTCAAACTTTTATTATTGCTTTTGACTACAAGTGTAGACACTAACTTCCCCTGTGTTTTGAAGCATTGTTGGGGCATCTATTTTGTGCGTAAACCTGAAAAAAACTTGGAATTTTTGTACCACTGTTGTTTGGCTGTTTGCATGACTAGCTATTTCATATTTTTTCTCTGCGTTTAAATAAGACCTACAATTTGAACACAAATCAGTGTCCGTGTCAGTGTCAACCTGAACTTATGTAAGGGAGCGCCCAAAGGACTGGCCTGCTCTAGGGGCAAAAGAATGTTCCAGTAGGCACACGCCCTCAATCCATTGGACTGCCACACTGTTTCACTAGACCGCATCATTGTGCCAGCGTATGGGATCAATCCTACACGAGTGAGTACGAACACGTTCCAAGGGAACATTAAGACAGTCCAGCAGAATGCTCCATGTGCACACACTGGAATACTTATTGAATTTAATTAGAACAATCCTACCATTATGACCAAAAAAATTTGGTTTTTTTTCAGACGCGCACAAGCCTCAAACGATTCTGCGTACAGGAGGCTTAAAAAAAGGTGGAAATGTGGACTCAAAAGTCAGCACTGTTGTCAAAACATGATAACACCTTTAAGTTCGGGGGACTCGATTTCACAATGCACCAAGGTTCATCTAAAGATGAGTTGCCAAATATCACAACAAAGTATTTTATAGTTTGACGCCACACTTTGCTTAGCAATTATATTAAGATTGATACTCAGTAAAGATCAATCTGAGCTCTTTGTGAAATCGAGCCAAGGGCCCAATTTTATAGCAGAAAATATTGCCTAGCAATTTTTCTGCTAAGCGAAAACGAGCAGGATACCAATCACAAATTGTACTTGTGACATGGTAGTTTGGCTGGTAACCCTCTTCTGGTAAGCATTTAATGTTGTTGGGCTTAGTTACTTGTGCTTAACTAGCTCTATGATGAAATTGGACCCAGGGCCCAATTTCATAGAGCTGCTTAAGCACACAAATTTGCTAAGCACAATAAAATGTTGCTTACCAGAATAAGGTTACCAGCCAAACTACCATGTCACGTGTACAATTTGTGACTGGTATCCTGCTCATTTCTGCTTAGCAGGAAATTGTTAAGCATTATTTTCTGCTTAAGCAGCTCTATGAAATTGGGCCCTGGTCTCTTTTTGGGATTATTACTCACCCACAAAAAATATTGTTGTCATAACGGGTGAAGCAATGATCTCATCTAGGATGATTTTCTTGGCGATAGTTTTTCCCTTGATGCCAGGCAGAAACCTATCGAGTCCTAGATACCAGTAGTGATTCAACGGCCCTAAAAGAATTCCTATCGTCAGCATTCGACCTGTAAACAAATACAACAATTTTAAGTCCATGGATGCTGATCGGAATACTATAGACACCGCTTACCAAGTTTAGTTCCTCATCGATGCACTCTCCGGCCCAACTGGCTCTGGCCACAAGCAGACTGTGGAAACTGTGGCAGGTCTGGAAAATCAACTTCGAGAGGGTACTTGGCCATTTAAAGGGAAGGTATATGTTTGGTAATGACTCTGAAAATTAACGGCAATAAAAACTTACTTGGTGAGAAGTACAGCAGCATTGGATAGTATAATGCATTTTGAGAAACTTTTCACTTCGAAGTACTGGGGTTATGGGAAAATATATCAGTTTTTATCCAAAAAAATTTTAATCTGAGAAGCGTTACGGCCGTAACGCTTCTCAGATTGTGTGTTCCTCAGGGAATATTCTTCCTGCGTGGAAAAATTTGCTTGTTTTTTTCGGTGATATCTCAAAAACGCGACCACCTTTTGAAGTGAAATTTTCACAGGTTAGTTTTATTGTATATACCTACATTTAAATAGGATTAAAACAATCAAACGGTTCAAAAAACCAAAGGTATACTTTGCCTTTAAACTATGGGAAACTTACAAAGGGGCACCAAGGCCAAGACCAGGGGCAACAGAGGCCACGGCCATGTCCAATTTGCAAAGGGCACTTCCATTGGAATATTGTCAAGTCCATGGGAAATTTTTGAAGAGGCACCAAGGCCACGACCGGGGGCAACAGAGGCCATGGTTTTCAAGGCCGCCACGTAATTCCAGGCCTGCTGTGGAGAGACTTTGAATCCACAGTACACAAGCCAAGAGGTTACCACATCAGCTATACAAACGGAAGAAACCCATGCATCCAATTATAATGCTAGCCTACAAGAGACACAATGTACTATATATTGCACTTTGTAGCAGTCTGTGGTACCTGTGTATAGGGGGCCTGGGTTTTATTTTGTAAAGCAGTAAAGTCAGCAGGGGACCTGTTATTTTGTGCATTACCTCACATATTATTTTGGCTGGTACACTGTTTCTTTATTGTCAGCAAGTGACTGCTGCAAAGGTTTTTAGTTTAAGTTTTTTATTCAAGGAGGAACGAAAATTTAACAGATGTTAACTCTAGATTAGCCTCGAGGGTTTTTGAAGTTGTGAGGTTTTTTATAAAGAAACTTGGCATCCTGGGTCACCAAAGACCATGACCTCCATGAAGCTTCAGGCTTGGCCCTCACTGGCTAGTTTAACCCTCTACTTCTAAATACATGTGTAGTAATAAACCACAAAGGAAACCGACTGGGTAAATTTTTTATAATTTGGGTTTGAACAAAGAAAAATTGACTGGAGCTGGACTTGAACCAACGACCTCCGGATTAAGGTACCTGCGCTCTACCAACTGAGCTACATAGGGCTGGATAGCTCAGTTGGTAGAGCGCCAATACGTCAATCCGGAGGTCGTTGGTTCAAGTCCCCGTCCAGTCAATTTTTCTTTGTTCAAACCCAAATTACATGTGTAGTAGTTAGAAGTACAGGTAGAAGTCTGGATAGAATGCAAGATGATGCAACACAAAGGGTTATGTCAAAGCGGTGTGTTGTTGTGAGTGTGTTGACAATGACTGGTGCTGACCAGTTAGCCCAACTAGTGTGGCCAAGTGTGAACCCTCTTCAGCTCTTAGCCACATTTCGAGACCACTCAATTTTGCAGCTTAACATCAGGGAGCATCCCCTATGAGTGGGTCAGTTTTTTTAAATCTAAATGTGTCCCATTACCTCTCATTATTGGCTTCCCTCCAGTGCTTTGGCTGATGGAATTACTAACCCTTTTCATTGCAAATAATCCAAGTTTATATTTGGTCAGGATTAGTAACTGTCCATGTATCAAGCCTGGATTACACAGAGGCTTTGAAGGCCATGGCCTCAGTTGCCCCTGGTCTTGGCCTTGGTGCCCCTTCAGAAGTTTTCATACATGTAGACTTTCAGATTTTCAAATGGAAGTGCCCTTTGCAAAATGAAATAGCCTTGCCCTCTCAAAGATAAAATTCCAGGCCTGATGTATAATATGAATCACATCCATTTCGGAAAGAACCCACAATGCCATGCTATCTCAAAAGTCAAAATACAACGTCAGCAAGGTATGGTGCGAGGGTGTGAACTTAAAACAAGATTGGCCGTTTCTTGTGACACCGACAGCTCAACCTACTGCATAGGGAGACGGGTAACACACGTACACTGACTGTCTGTTGCATGCACTTTGTCGGTCCCCAGTCTACATATTAATGTGGTACCCGCCTCTGTGTGTGAAGCGCGCTTTAGCTGTAGCCGTCACATGAATGATGGGTCCATTCAAAAAAGGTCGCGATCCATTTATGAGGGAAGTAGGGCCTCAATTGATTCGAGCAAAGTGACAAGGATTATTAACTTTTAAAAAGGTAATTAATTTCAACAGCCTTGAATGCACTCCAGGGAAGCTAAGACTTAACAGGGAAGCTGTCTCCAAGTTGCGCCGACCCTCTTGTCGTAAAATTACTAGCCCGCCAGGCGAGTCCAAAAATTGAAAATTGTTCCTTTTCACAATAAATGAGGGGTACAGTGATAAAATCCCAAAGAGACATTATTTTTAAGTTCGTAAAATGGTTTAGCAAGTCTTGATATTTGCTAGATTTAATGTGGCCGCGATTGTGATCGTTCATAAGTAAAACACGCACGCACTTAACCACATGGTAATGGTAGTAAGTATCCAACGTTCGCTCGCCCGCCAGTAGTCCATGCACGCACACAACACATGGTGTATTGTACAGTACAACAGCAGGTCCAAAGTCCATCCTAACCAACATTCCGCACGCTGTGATTGGCCTGTTAAAATTTATCATATTCATAAGAAAGCTTGGCTAGCCTCCCAACTCGGTACACGTCCACGAGTCGTGTAAAGAATTGCTGCACAATATGGCGCATGCTTGCGGATTCTGTACTATACACAGCCTTGGATTAAGGCTATTGATAAGTAATTCAAGCATCGACAACTTTTGCCGGTAGAGGGCGTTGCAGGGCAAAGTTCATTGATTTTTTCTCAAAATGCGTCGTCGATCAATCGTTAACACGAAGATTTCATTGCAAAAGAAGTTCTGTAAAACCGATTCTCAAATCACAAATTCATGAAAATGGTTGTTGATGAAAAAAGTACTATTTAGGGCAAAAAATGGGGGATAAGATTGTAAAAAAAAAAACATTTCCGTATATTATAATCATTTTTTTTCTCTTTTTTTTTGACGCTACGAAAATTGTGTGCATACGTGGGCTAGTGGAAAAACTTGCGGGCAACCCAAAATTTTAGTTGACTCGAGTGAATTTTTTTTTAAGGGAATAGGCCTAAATTTTATGATAAGTTTTGGAGCGTCTTATTCTTTGATTAAGACATTCTGAAAGTAGCCTTGGCTTTAAATTAAGCCTTAAAACCACACAAATAAACCTGTTTCACAGGGTTAAATTTTTAACAATATTTTTAGGCATTTTAAAATTTGCTATACAAAATTTATATTTAAAGATTGCTATACAATTTTTTTTTTGCATATATAGCAGTTTTGCTATGCAAAAATTTGGGACCAAATCGTTCCCTGATGTCGTGATGACCATGACACAACTCTTTCTCTTTACCTGTTCTAGTCCAGTTAAAAGCAGGTTGTGGAGTGCCTACATTATCACTTCCTATATTGCCGACAGTCCCCGAGGCTGCATTCACTTTTAATAAAACGTTCTTTTTTCTAGCAATTCTCCGCTCATTGCACTGTTGCAGCACGTCACCGAGGGCCAGCAACAACCCGCTGGACACAGTGTTCGTCACTAGCAAATACCTCGGTGAGAACATCCGCCTCGTGAAGTGACGAATGACACCAATCATACTGGCCTCTCTTTGAATGTCCAAATAATGCAAAGAAAGTCATCGATGATGCTTCAGTTGGAACAAATCGACGAAATTACATCATTCATTTTTGCGCCAAATCAGTACATCCCGACTTCTGTTACTTCAGCAGTTTGTTGGTCTTGCATGCTATGCATGCTGCTGTCAAATTACAGGTCTTGATTTCTTTTCAGCACAATTTCGAATACGTTCATAGCGGGATTGGAGTCCGACTAAAAATTACTCAGCATGAACGTTGAGGGCCCTTCGCTACACACGCAATTGGTGCAATTCGCTACCTTATGGAGACAGAGCGAGGGGTGTGTACCACACTAAATAAACTCCCATAGTAACCAACGCTTAATGCTAAATTCAAAAATACTCAAAAAATCGTGTAAGTCTCTCAGCCTCTTGAAAACCAATCAGACATATTTTCGGACAACTAAACTTCAGATTTCTTTTCAATTTTTGGTAGGTCAGCCGTTTGGAATTTTTGCTTATTACCCTAGAAAAAAACACCCCCGAAAATGTGCTTTTTCCCATCAGACCGACTCGTTGCCAGTTTTCATCAGGCACTCCTCCGATTAACAAGCCAAATACAACCAACTTTAAAGCCTTAACTTATCAAATCTTCCCAAAAGTTAGAACACACAACCCCCAGGTTGTGATAGATTCCTACCATTCATTACACGTTCTATTAATTGCATGACCCCCAAAATTTCTGTGGGTATACAAATTATGATAATTAGCTTGGCGCAGTGAATTTTGGCCTATTTAGTGTGGTGCACCCCGAGACACGAACGCTGAAAAGAAAACAATATGGGCCTCCTTGTGGGAGTTCTAAAGACTGGGTTGCTCCGCAAGGACTTTTGTGTACAAAGTCCATTTGAGTTTCTTAACTACAGGGACAAAAGAAAGAACAAAAGATGGCAGTCTCCAAAAGGAATATGAAAATAGATGTGGACAGCCCCTTGTGTAACATAACTGAACATCCAATGATGCGCGTGCCAATAGACACAAGGTATGCGGCTTGTATTAAAGTATGATTCATCATAACATAAAATAAAAGAAATAAATAAAAAGATTACATTGGAAATAGCTCCAGTATGATTCTTTCATTACGGACCTCGTCTAACTCACGCATCAGCAAATGAGTTGTATTCCTCCCGAACACAACATAGATTAGACTATAGGCTATTACACCGTTCGCAAAGGTAGAGCCCATCCCAACGGCTTCCCTCTGGTACCGCCCCCCCCCCACCCACTTGCCACACTCCTCAAGTGAGATTGAAATAACGCACAATTGAATGCTTCCTTGTATCACCCCCCCAAAAAAAAAATATATATATATATATATATATAAATAGTTTGGGTTTGAACAAAGAAAAATTGACTGGAGCGGGACTTGAACCAACGACCTCCGGATTAACGTACCGGCGCTCTACCAACTGAGCTATCCAGCCCTATGTTGGCGGTCTCCCTATTAGTCAATATCTTTGTTCGGGGTGCCAGTCAGAAGCCATACAACCGTTAACTGCCGTGTAGCCAGGGATCACACCCACGTTTACGATTCAACCTGGGAAGCGGCAGCCACGGGATCACCTTAAGGGGATGCGACTTTTTAATATTAAATAGCTAGTCATGAACCACAAGGGAAACTGACTGGGGAATTTTATTTAAATAGTTCGGGTTTGAACAAAGAAAAATTGACTGGAGCGGGACTTGAACCAACGACCTCCGGATTAACGTACCGGCGCTCTACCAACTGAGCTATCCAGCCCTATGTTGGCGGTCTCCCTATTAGTCAATATCTTTGTTCGGGGTGCCAGTCAGAAGCCATACAACCGTTAACTGCCGTGTAGCCAGGGATCACACCCACGTTTACGATTCAACCTGGGAAGCGGCAGCCACGGGATCACCTTAAGGGGATGCGACTTTTTAATATTAAATAGCTAGTCATGAACCACAAGGGAAACTGACTGGGAAATTTTATTTAAATAGTTCGGGTTTGAACAAAGAAAAATTGACTGGAGCGGGACTTGAACCAACGACCTCCGGATTAACGTACCGGCGCTCTACCAACTGAGCTATCCAGCCCTATGTTGGTGGTCTCCCTATTAGTCAATATCTTTGTTCGGGGTGCCAGTCAGAAGCCATACAACCGTTAACTGCCGTGTAGCCAGGGATCACACCCACGTTTACGATTCAACCTGAGAAGCGGCAGCCACGGGATCACCTTAAGGGGATGCGACTTTTTAATATTAAATATCTAGTCATGAACCACAAGGGAAACTGACTGGGAAATTTTATTTAAATAGTTCGGGTTTGAACAAAGAAAAATTTACTGGAGCGGGACTTGATAAATAAATATATATATATAAATAAATAAAAATAAAAAAAAATAAAATAAAATTATATTAATTAATAAAAAAATTATAATAGTATTAAATGTATTTGCCTCCCCCCCAGAAAAAAATGTATAATAAAAATGCCCACCCCCCCCCCCAAAAAAAGAGAGGGAAATTTATAATACACAACTGCAGAGACAAAACGCCAACAACAATAAATTTAGGCCTACCCAAGGTTGTAACTGTAGTTTAACTAGTTATGTGTGAACCTTACGCATTTATTACTAAGGTTTAGATAATTATGGGCACGACACATGCGGGCAATAGGAATTCAGGTGTGCAGCGAGATCGGGCCTGTTATCACACGACGGCGCAAGTTTCAAGTTTACAAAAGAATAAATGATTGTACAAAGACATGTTTTTTTAAGTCTTCGCGTGGACCTCTCAACTCATCCCCTGGAACTATGATTGAACACCCCCCCCCCAAAAAAAAAAAAAAAAAAAAACCTAACAATTCTTCCCAATTTTTCCCAACAAGTAAGCAAGTGACGATATTATTGTACACAGGTTTATAATAAATGCATACGGAAATAACAAGACAGTGATATTTTTCGATCCAAAAACAAAACTCTGTTTTTATTACTGCTAAAACGTTATACACACTATTATTATTGGACTATACAACAATAGACCACTGTCTAGTACAACCACGTTGTTTTCCCTCAGTCTGTTCCACCAATCAATGTAACGAAATCAAGGCTGAACGGCAAACTTTCAGCTCGTCGGGGCCCAATTTCATGGATATGTGAATAATTCGCATAGAACATGGCAAGGTTGGTTGCATCTTGACAATGGTATACATTACATATTGAGACATTATGTACACGTTGTTAGGTCTCGACGAGTAATATTTACATTTTTTAGCTAAAAGTATACAATAATTTAAGTCCTGATGGAAGGGTCATCATCGTTTGATTTTTGTCAACGTAATTCTGAATTTGTGAACACAATTATCATGAAAGATACAACAAACGTCACCTGTAGAAGTTCCATTTGCCTACAATGTCTACACTTGTTGAGACAACAGTAACAATTCACAGTACTTTCACTGAAAATCAATCAACGTTTAGCGGGTACCAACCGCACCTCATGGCCGTACTGAGGGCAGCATTGAAGGCAACGTACCACCACGCACATTTCAAAAAAAGTCACCTACAATTCGACGCCATTTTGATTGACTATCATTGACGTCTAGAAATGAACTAACAATTCCCAATTATACACATCTAATACAGATCCATAATAATTTTGGGTTTGAACAAAGAAACAATTGACTGGAGGGGGACTTGAACCAACGACCTCCGGATTAACGTACTAAGTAATAAACCACAAGGGAAACACAAGGGAAATTGATTTTACCCAGTCAGTTTCCCTTGTGGTTTATTACTTGATACAGATCCATAATGTGCAAAGAGTGACGTCAAATACAATTGCATTTTACATCATTTAAACATGAGGCTAGAGACTTGTATTACATTTTCCCACTCTCATAAGGACTCTATCTATTGGAAAATGTGACCATTGTGTCCATTGTACACAACTGAATTTTGACCTCAGAGCTCATGTTTTCGTTCCCCCAGGGTTTTATCCATTCTCTGGGTGTGGCAGGAGTTTCCGTGTCCCCCCGGATATTTCGTGTGTGTGTCCCGCCCCTCCCCCGGGTTGCGATTTTTTTTCCCCCAAACGACATTGCAATGATGTTCCACACGAACAGATAGGAATTATAGCGGCGTCTACGATGCGTGTACTGTGTATGTATATGTCTGTACTGTGTATGTATGTCGTTTGGGGAAAAAAATTCACCCCGGGTTCCCCCCCCCCCCCCCATAGACCATTATCATTCTGCCACCATCTAGGTCATGTTCCCTGTATACAACAGCAGTAAATGAAGCTAATATTCATTGTACAAAAAAAGGAACCCGACTATTTGCCCTTCCAGCCTCAGTTTGGTTACATTGATTTTGATGGGAAAGAATCAAGATGGCTGCACCATGATAAAGGTCTATACGGCGAACTGTGTACAGATTTCTTCTGATGGCATCCTCTTTTGAATCGTTGGAGAGAGAGAATCTCTAGGACACCGGTTTATTGGGCAAAGCTTGGCCGTCGATTGAGTTTGATGGGTCCTACGTTAGGGCGAGCCGCTATGATGAACAGCGCCTGCTCCAGTAAATACTCCTCCCACGAAATGGTCCTGCAGAGAAAAGAGGAGGCAGAGGTAACTACGGCCAGTCTCGAAACCGTGGTCTCGTTTTACCCATGTCAAGGTTTCAATTTCATAGAGCTGCTTATTAAGCAGAAAATTAGATTTCTGCTTAAGCCGCTCTTTTACGGAGGCCCTAAAGGGACAGGTAAAAAAAGTATTGACAATAGTATTTTGAGGGAACAAAATAATATTGATATTTTGTTTACCTTTTCAATTTTTCTTTTACCTGTCCCTTTAGGGGCTCCGTACTCTTTGAAATTGGGCCATCGATTTTTTTTTTACAAATTTTATTATTATTTGTTCCCCATAATGCTTGTTAACTATTTTACGCTAATCAAAAAAGATCAGGATACCAGTCAGAGATTTTGTAATGTGACACGAGATTTTGGCTGGTAAGCTTATTCTGGTAAGCATCACTTTGCTGTGCTTATAGCTTCCTTCCGTGCTTCAGAAGCTCTGTGAAACTGGGCAGAGATCTTCCGCATGATTCTTGATTGTTGCAAATGAACAGATACATGGGAATGACTAATCAGAATTTAGGAGTTGATTCTCCTCCTCTGCCCAATTTCAAACTGTTGATTTTCTGTAACATTTTTCCTGCATCTTCTAGTACGGCAGATAGGTGATGGGATTGTGCATTTGATGACATAGGCATGGCATTTTGGCACACAGTCTTTTTGGCAGAGTATGTCATGAGACAGTTAGTTGGCTGTAGGCCATTGCAAATTTGTCCTTTGAAAAAAATTAAAGGTTGAATGAATAACCAGCAATGTCAGCCATTTTGGAAATTTTTATCGTTGCTTGTTATTCCACCAATACCTTTTCAAAATTCAAATCTGCGATGATCCTATTCCCAAAGTTACTTCTCATGACATACTTTTTACTAGTATGCTAAATACTATGCTATGTATAACCAAATACATGTCATTCCCCAAAATATTGTCCCCTATTCTGCCCCAGCGAACGAACGGTCAAGCGCACCGGACTCAAGCTTTGGTGTTTCTGAACTGTCTTGACACTTGTGTCCTTAAGCAAGACATTTGACCAGTATTGCTTTGTCCTTCGAATGGGACGTTAAAGCCGTTAGGGATCCCGTGAGTTGTGTACTGCAAGTTGGTTCACAGGCAAGACAAGACAAATCACTATTTCTTGAGGTCTTACCCGGAACAATCTTCGTCTGCACTCATCAGCAGATTGGTGTTGGTATCGATGTGCCTGTTAAACTCATCACTCTTAGCTTTCCAAACATCTTCGGAAATTTTTCGCCTGTAAATTAAAAAAGGGATACCAGTTTAACATTTATAGTTTCCGATATAGACGCCATCTTTCGAATGGTACCTTGGTTTCGGCTTTGTGTTGCATGAAGTTAGGCCGTGTCCGAAACGGCGACTTCGGCTACAGCTACAGCTAGATCAGCGCGTCTCGGACACGGCCCAAGTGTTCTTATTTTGTCTACGCGGCTGAGTGGTTCATGCAAGGAACTGTTGACACGTGCCGCACGTGACATTAATACGCACATTGCCCGTAAAAATGTCCGACTTTAGCGGGAACATTATCTATACAAGTTATGGATAACATGATTATCAATTGGCGTACAGGGGTAGAAAGAAAACAAATAATAAACACAGTTTGACAGAAGCAAGTGCCAGTGTTTGAGATGGTCACATGTTTCTTTTCGTCAACACGCTGGCTGGCCCACAATATTTCTAAATCAGGCATGTAGGTTTGTATGGGGAAGAATAGAGGGTCTCGAACGTCAAATTAAGTTTTGTGACGAACTCATTTTTCATAGAGTCCTCATGAAATTTTATTTAATACTCTTTGAGAGCGAAATTTGCAACATGACGTCATCGGTCATCAAAAAAAACAAACAAATAATAGGTCCCTGCATTCCAAAGAGGGATTTTTGCGCCAGCAGACAAAAGGTAAAATTCAGTGCAATTTGGATTGGTTTCTCATCAAAACTCAATTCAGGAATGAACTGAAAATTCTCTGTACAATAATATTCATAACATTTGAAATGTCTTCGAACGTTTTTTTTTTTTTTTTTTTTTTTTTTTTTTGACAAAAATTACACTTGAAGGATATCAAACACAGTAGTGCTGTACGCCATTTTAACGTAACGTCACAGAGACTTGTAACTTGTTCCCCATAATTTCATGTGGACTCTATCTATTGAAAAATGAGTGGATCACAAAACTGAATATAACCTTGGAGTCCCCCTTACAGGTAGTGAGAACTCTTAGCTGTTGAAGTTATAGTTGTTGACGCACCACCAAGAACTAGTGGTTGTTGTTTCCGCTGTTTGTTTGTCTCGATAAACGAGTGAAAACGCGACCTACAAGCTTAATGGGTGCATTTAGAACGTAGCTTCACGGTCTGCTTAACGCGAGCACCGATCCAGGGTGTATTAGTGTTTATGTGTGTGGGAAGAAAGAAATTAGTCATTGTTAATCTACAAGAGGCGAAACTCCATTAGGAAACTGAAATAGCTCATAACAAAAACATAACAAATATATAAAAAATACTCCCTCCCCCCCAAAAAAAAAATAAATAAAAAAACCCTCAAACAAACAAACAAACAAACAAAAAACCCCAACAAACAAACAAACAAACAAAACAAACAAGCAAACACCCCAACGAACAAACAAACACCCCCAACGAACAAACAAACACCCCAACCAAACAATTTTGTTTAATAAAAACAGAAAAGCAGAACCATGAATAATTAAGAATCACAGCAAGCACAAGTTAATTTTTCCGTGTCAAGTTATACAGAATTTAGAACCACAGGGAGTATGATATTGGGTCTCACATTAAAAACGATCCAATCCGACTGCCAGGAGCATAATGATAAGAAAAATAATACCATAAAATGTATTCATTGTTTATTCTATAACAACATTATCCGAATGTATTTAGAAATTAACCTTGTATTCATAAATAGGCCTACTTGGGACAGTTTATCCATTCTGATTGGTCGAGAGGATATCACGTGGCTATGTTTAAACGTGTGATATAAACACACTCGGAAATGTTTATACCTAAACTGACGACTTTTTGTCGGAAAAGGGCATCGGGTGATTGCGCGGAGCGCGTAAATTTAACGGCCCAAGTTGGTAGGTCGAAAAGTTTATTTCGCGATAGTCTGAAACGTGCGTGCGACAGTTTGAAACTTAAGCGCGCAACTTCGTAACTTGCGCGACGAGGTACTCCTCGTTCAACAGAAATTCAACGCACTGTCAATGTCAGCCTCAGGCTAAACTGTAAGATTTTGTTCTCAACTTTACAGTGTTTTTGGATTTAAGGGAAAGGTATTTGTGAATGGGAATCAAAGTATGTTGAATCGGTTTTAAACTAGTGGTCTAAACCCGCCGAGGCCTGGTTCTTGATAATTTCACCTCGACTTCGTCTCGGTGAGATTATCAAGGACCCCGCAGTGGCCTTTTCCAAACCTCGGTTTGGGCTCTTGGGCTCCGTCATCAATTTTGAAGCAGTGTACATTTTGTACGGCGTTTTCAACATCAAAAGAAGCCTGGAGCCGGTGGCGGAACCTAAGCTGAGGTTTGGAAAAAGCCTCAGGCCTCGGCGGGTTTAAAACCTTTTCACCACACATTGATTTCTCCTTAGTATTAATCATGCATAGAGTCGTTTTACACTGCAGGAAACACACACACAAACACAAAACGTGGTCTGACTCGAATATCATGTTGTCTGAAAGATTGGAAAAGGCTGTTTGTAAGAAAGTAAATGGAAAACAAGATTGGGTATCTGACAACAGCACAATTCAAAGAGTTGCATACAAATATACCGGGAACAAATTTCACGACTAAATAATAGACCTGATGCGCATGACGTCATTTAAGTAGGGTGCCCTCGTCAATGCATAAGGTCTAAATAAAATTTGTCTTTATATTAGTTTTAATTTCCATCTCGGTTTCAGTAAAGGTGTTTGCAAGAAAGGGAACACGAGACACACTGGAAAACCCAGAGATAAGCCATTGTATGAAACAACCACAACATTGAGAGAAAATCAATAGCAAATAATATACACAAGCGCCATCTTTAAAATATATACCGCAATGCATCTTGGAAAACCGAGTGTAGTTTTTAAGAATAAATCAAGCTGCCATGATGGACGCCATGCTGTAACTGGTTAATAATGCGATATTAAGTCGCATTCTGTGCCAGTTTGACCCATTTTTGCGTCAATTTGACACAGATTACGTGTCAAACCGAAGCAGATATGGGCTAGGCCCCACGAGACCCAAAGTGTGGGTCAGTTCTGAACCGGGATTTTTTTAGAGTGTAGGCAACGCGCGCACCAAATCTGTACATGCATCTATTAACTCCCAAAATAGCGGACTATGGTCAGACCATTGATCTCTAATATAATAGAGATCAATGGGTCATACTGTGGCCGGCCGCGCGTGACGTCAGTTTAAGTTCAAGGGGCAAATTAACCCATTGCGTTATGACGTCAAAAGCCCCCAAAACAGTACCCCCCCTCGAGGTCAATGAAGAGGTATCTGTGGTAGACTTGATGACAAGTCGTTAGTCAGTGTCTATTGTCTGCCAGCGCTGCCTATTACAAACACACATCCCGCCGTTCATGCAACAGTTACAGTGCAATTATACATTCATGCAACGGTCATAGGTAGCGCGTGGCAAGGTCCGTCAGCTCTAACGACTTGAGTAGCTTGTTCCCAGCCGAATATTCACATATGGTAAATTATACATTGCGTATGCAAAAGTCCATAGAGAGGGCCAATGGTAGCTCGGCTGACAAAATTGGAAGAATTCATTATTAACGCGGGAATGTCTCTTTTCTGTTGGCTTTTTTTTTTGAAAATGACAGTTTATTTGCCAACATCAATGTAAAAAGCATAATATTTTAATCATTATAACAATTTCTTAACTTTCTTTTAAGATAAATTTGACCAATGCATTATCATAAAATGTTACTATTTATAATAACCCCCCTATCAAAGAATGAATTGTGCGCCTGGTAGCTGCATGGCGCCATACGCTGCAATATGTATGATGAATATTCATGTTTTTGCGATTCTTAACCAATCAAACTGCTCCGTCCAATTTTGGTAGCAAGTCCAATTGCATGTGTACAAAGCTAGGTACAAGTTATTCAAGACGGTAATTGCGACTGACTCACACACATATTGGGATCGAAGATATGTGTACCGTCCCCGCAACTAGACCGCACAACAATTACCGACTTGATTTCAAGACTATATCGGTGGCAGCAGTGAGAGTCATAACCCGTATACGCGTGCACGTTTCCATTGTTTGACATCAAAGATGGCGGCCAATGCAAGGGGGTCAATAGAAAATGCCGAATAACAATGTGTACAGAAAAGCTGACATCATGTGTATTATTATAAAGTAGAGAAAATAACGACAAAACAAAACAAATGTGTTTAAAAACTAGTTCATACAAGAATGTATAGAAAATACTGAAAAACAGGCGTGCACATTGATAGCAATAACTGTGTATAGAAAAAATACATTAATGTACATCTCTATTGTGAAGAAACAATAGATGGGGTTAACAGTCTTCACACGAGAACAGATTTAGCAGAGGCGGAAAAGGGACAGGTAAAGAATAAAATATGTTTCTCGGCAAACCAAAACGACAAACCTGTCCATTTCTAGTCTGGTACCGTCGTCATCTTTGTACCATGGCGTACTAGCTTTAATATCGTCATCCTCACTGGGGTTTTAAATAGTCAGAGAGAAAATGGTGGACCAATGGATCAAGAACTGGCTCTCGCTCATTCTGTTGATCATATCGGGATTTACAACTCTTTGGTAGGGGCGCGCTAGTAACACTAAGTCATGGATTTAAAGACCTACCCAGATGTTTAGTCAAACGCGTGTGAATAGCTTTAGCGTGGAGTGGGGGGAGTAGATGGGTGCAGTGTAGATTGGTTTATTTGATTTGGTGGCTCCCATTCTGACACATTAATAAACAAGAACTTCATCCTGAGTTGTTTGTATTCGACTCGATCCCCTTGCAGCCTTAGTAAAGCCCATTTGTTTTGGTATGTTATAACATATAATTACATGTACATGTATATCTACGATGCTTATTGTTTTTATCTATTGACACATCCAAAAAGAACTATTAGCGCAAATAACAGGATGAAAATGAAGCGAGAAGTTTATGTTCAGTGGGATGTGGGAGGAAAAACCCCAATAGGGAAAACACATGCACAGTCCACATGCAAGGCTCCGGTCTGAAGTGAGATTTGAACCGGGGTCAAAAGAGGTAAAAGGCAGGGAAAGAAACCACTGAGCCAACCTGACCCACCCGGGGGAGGTTGTTGGCCCGATACGCGGGCCTTAACCAGTTCTCATATCACTGTCGTACTGGTCAATGGGAGACTTTTGAACGCTTGGTGGCAGCAGACTTACTGAGTAAATTGTCCATTGTTTACGTAGTTCTGAACATGCGCACATTACCGAAAACAATGGATTTACCTGGGCCCAATCTCATAGAGCTGCTTAAGCAGAAAATACAGCTTAATAAGTTGCTGCTAAGCAGAAAAGACCAGGATACCAGTCATAAATTGTACTTGTGGAATGCTAGTTTGGCTGGTAACCTTATTCTGGTAAATTTTATTGTGCTTAGCAAATTTGTGTGCTTAAGCAGCTCTATGAAATTGGGCCCTGGTAAGTTTCCTGCAACCTATAGCGTCTCGAAAGTCCCCCATAGATTTTACTCGTTTTTGTCTTCTACAACAATGACCTACCTATCCCTGAGTGACATTTCGCTTGGATCTGGCACAAACAGCGAATACCAGCTCCTGAAGGCGCGTCTGGCTTCAAACTCCGTGATGACCCCATCGCCGTCCGTATCGAATGCACGGAAGTTTTCTCGCGCTCGATTCACCTCCTTCTCGCTGAGCTTCTTAGCTAAATTTTTCTAGCGGGGGGGGGGGAGGATGGGGAGAGAGAAAAAAGAGTATCAATATTTTACTCATAAATCACAAAGGCCGATAGTGAATCAAAGACTTTGGGCTGGGCGTAAGGGAGGGGTTGAATGGGCGGGGCAGGGGGTTGTAATGAGCAATGGCAGCATTTTACCCAGGCCTAGACCAAGGCGCTGGAGTTTTATTTCCAGTTTTTCCTTTGCGCTATTGCGCCTTTGCAATACTCGCCCGAGCTAGACTATGTGCAGTCTCTGTGTGCACATGCATGTGCCATGGTATAATCAGGGCCCATTTCATAAAGCTGTTAAACAAGAAATGAGCGGGGTACACTGCAAATCCCGTTGGGCAAAATTTGCCCAACTTTTTTGCCCAACGTTGGTTCAAATATCAACTGACTACATAATTGGGCATAACTTAACCAACAGTGGTTGGGCAATAACGTTTATCCAATAGTTGGGCAAACAGTTTGACAAAACAAGTTGGTCAAATCATTTTACCCAACAGTTGGGTAATAACTTTTGACCAATAGTTGGGCAAGTTTGTTTACCTTTATGTTGGTTAAAATGTTACCCAATAATGTAGTCAGTTGATATTCAAACCAACGTTGGGCAACCGTGTTGGGCAAAGATTGCTACCCAACAAAAGTAGCAATGATTGATTATTTGTTGGGTTACTCCTTTATTCAATTGTTGGTTATAATTTAACCAACAAAGTGTTAACACTACGCTGCAACTAAACAACATCTTGGAGTTTTTTAATTCAATTTATTCAGCATAAATTAAACATATAAAGATTACAATACCGCACACTACAATACAAGTAACTCTGTAATGAAAAATACAACATTAAAGAAAAATCAAACTTAACATTTATTGTTCATTTGATTCCGCGCTTGGAAACGTAAAATATGATGGCTGCAAAAAAACAACAACTTCAATTCGGAAAGGGCCTCTGCTGGTACATCTAATTTGCGGTACTCTTTCCACACTGGATTCATCTTATCTGTGCAGTCTATAATGTTTTCAGCTAGCCATTCCTCCCCACTTCCAGGCCCGCGAGAACAAAATTTTTGCAAAGGGGTGCTGGGTTTTTTTCAAAGACAATTGTCGTATACGGTGTAAGGTCCGGGCCCGCGTTCTTAAGATGCTCTTTCGTACAACCAGAGACACGATTTGGCACATAAATCTCTCCCTTTTTATGGGGGGGGGGGGGGCAGGAATATTATAAGTATAATTTGCAAAATGACTACCCCAAAATGACGAGGCGATGTTGGGTGAAAAGATATTTCGAGACTCTTGCAGTAAATTACTAGATCGTGGCTCAAATTGAAAAATATTTCCAATGCATAGTTGTTTACGTACATTTATCGTCCTTTCGTTAATATTGTCAATGCGGAATATGTCAAATTTGGAAGTGATAAGACCAAGGGAGCAATAAGTGCCTCTCGTTAATTTTTTACAAGGATGAACACAATAGTTTCTGGAGGCTTAATTATCCCTGGCATCAAATGCTCACTGATTGCTTACAATATAGTCATACGTTTTTGGCATTGCCACGATGGTGAACGAAAAATTACATTAAAGCTAAATAATTTCATCCTTATTAACATTTTACCAGTCAGGGGAAATTAGTAGTTAATAATGATTGCCATTGACTTGAACAAAGCGTACCGATGGCTATTTAGTTTTATTTCGATGTCACGTTTTTTCTACAAGCATAAGCTGGTGAGAGTTTTCCACCGCATGTTGCAGTGTATCGCTTTGGGCGATTGGGCTATCTAGTGGCTAAAAGGTAGCCACTGGACCGCCCAGCCGCTCAAAGCGATAGGATGTTGAGCAGGGTTTCTTCATGTTTATAAGTTTCCTGATTTTATTAAAATTTTACTTATCAAATTGTTAGTTTAAAATGTAGCCATTCTACCAAAATGTTTTTGATGTGGAAACAAGAGATTAAAAAAAAATTTAAATCACCTAAAATTGCACCCACGTTAATCTCCCATTAGCTGATGGCTCAGAGGTGCTCGGAAGCTCAATAGTGACCTTTTCGTCACCAGACTTACACGGTCTTTTGAACGTGACCACAGGGTACCCAGTCTACCTATTTCTTACTCCATTATGGTCCAAAAACCTTCGTGGTCTGGATATTTTTGACCCCATTCCTATCGCTCGAGTTTGCTGAAAAGATGTTTAGTTTTCGAGACTCGTGCAGTAAATTACTAGAATTGTGGTTCAAATTTTAAAATGTTTCCAAGGCTAGTTCTTTACGTACAATTATCGTCTCTTTCGTTAATAGGCCTATTGACATGAATAACGGAGTATGTCAGGTTCAGAAGTGATAAGTGCGAAGGGAACAATAAGTGCCTCTCGTTAACGGCTACCTGTACTTTTTATTGCGATTTTTTTATAAGCGTGAACAAAATATTTGTAAAGGCTTTGATAGATTATTATTAATTTCCCCATTTCTCAGTTGACTTGTTGTAAAATGATAATAACGATGAAATTATCTAGCTTGAATGTCAACTTCTTTCATCATCTTGACAATGGCGCGCGCAGTGTGTTCCTCGCTCATGGTGTTTCCCACTTTTAAAATCTGCATTGTAAAAGGACATACTAAGCTTTTTATTAATATTTTTTAATAGTTTCTGTATGCAGTATGATTATTTTTGTTTGTGAAATGTGTGGTTCTTTTTTAGTTACTTCAAAACAATGTGCATCTAAATGTATTTACTTTTTACAATGGGAATTTTTTGAATTATTTACATCATTTTTTCGGCTTGTATTTATTTGTATTTTATGTAGGCCTCAACTTTGAAAACAGGTGTTTGTTATTTCTATTAAAGTATTTCTTACTGTCTTTTTTTTTGCATATCACTTTTGTTTTGTGATTAAATATTTTTTTTAAAGTTCCTTAACTATTTGTGATTTAATGTATGTTTAAGCTTTTGTTTGCTTGTTTGTTTGCTTTTGTTTTTGTGCTTTCTGTTTTGTATGTATTTATCCCTCTGGGTGCTTTAGTATAATATTCCAGCTCCGGGTGCTTTAGTATATACCAGCACCCCTTCCAAAAAAGTTGGGGATGCTGCAGCACCCACAGCACCCCCCGCTCTCGCGGGCCTGCCCACTTCTGCGTCAACTTCTGCTTTGTTGTATCTGCTAGAAACTGGGCAGTGTAGTATTTTTCAATCTGATGAGGTAAATCAATTTATCATGTCAGAAGTAACCTGGTAAAAGAGTCAGCAATCAAAAGTGTTCATTGCAAGTTTCTTTTATATTTTTGCTCTTTTTTAAATACCATTTCCGAAGCATAGGCCCTATTGGTTCTATATAATTATGTCGAGATAACTGAGCCAGATCAAAAAGTCTGGAACACAACGGATTCAATCTAACCCTTGCCTTTCGATCGTTAACGACTGAACGGACTGTTCAGCCATTTTCAACACGGGAGCATTGTGCACACTCACAATGTATCACTTTCATCAAACTATGCACGGTGGGCTCCGTCCTTCTTTACTTACTATTTTTCTGAAAACTAAACTGTGTGTCACTACACATGAATCAGTGTATTCTATGGGTAAACCTTTAAATATTGGCTGTTGTTAGCATCTTAACCTATAACGTTTCAGCGAGGCACTCCATCCCCCAATCTCGAAGAGTATTTTTGACAGCCGGCCGCCATGATGTTGCTTGTGTGTGTGTAGGCATTGTACTAACATTGTACATGTACACTAATACTAAATCATTGCAGTTTTGTTACAATACGAGTACCGGGAACTTTGCCCAACAACCAGAAAGCTTTGTGCACAACACCATTGGTTACTGTGGTAATTTTGACCAACTTCTCGGGCAATTTTTGCCCAACTACAATTTGGACCAACCAGTTAACCAATAATTTGGTCAACTCTGCCCAAGCGTGTTGGGCAACGGTTTTGTTTAACCAACTCCCATTATTTGTGACCAACAAATTAGTAATGCATTTACCCAACACATTTTTTGACCAACAAATTTGCAGTGTACCAGTGGCAACAATGTGAACTTTATTTAATGTTGGCTGGTAACCTGTTTCTGCTAGGCAAGATTTGTCTGTGCTTAGTTTCTGTGCTTTCAGGTTTTATGAAAGTGGGCCGAGAAGACGGGGGACAGTAGAACAAAGGAGCACAAACGGAACAATGCTGTCCTCACATTGGAATCCTTTGTATTTTTGTGTCTTTAGCTTGTTTTTCTTCATTTTAGCTTAGTCTTTTGAGAGTGTTAAATTAGAGGGACAACGGAATTTCCTCACATTGATAGCAATAAATTGATACAATGTGCGTGCGTAGTGTGAGCTGTATACGTGGACGCTGTGTGTTATTACATGAAATAACAAGCCTGTGAAAATTTGAGGAAAATCCGGTGTGTGAGTCAGAGTCTTTGTCATTAATCTTGGTTGTAATAACTAAAATCAGCTGTTGTTGAATATGACTTCATTTCAGATGGAAATATTTCACAGAAAAATAAAATGGTTTTAGTATGAACTTCATAATTAGTAAGCTATCTATAAAATTTCGTCCGCTCAGGGCTAAGGTCATTAACTGCAATTTCATATTCGTATTAATCACAATGTAATTACATGAAGAATGCGTGTAAATTTGGAAAAAATGAGAATTTAAATCAGCAAATAAATGTTTCACTATAAGAATATGAATGTTTCTTTTTGCCAAACAAAAACCTTGAAAACCACTCTTGATCAATAAACCCCATTTACCAGGTGAGCTACAAAATAATGCAAAAGTAAACTTATCAGATCTGTACAAATTGCACAAATAACCTTTAGTCCTGAGCAGACGATTTCACAATTTTAATCTGAGGTTTTGTTGGGTTTTGTTTTATCCTTTTATCAGTCTGTATAATACCTTGAAAGTTAACAACCAGTACCTTTGACAAAGATGAGAGTCGTCTCACAGCCTCGTGGCTGAGGAACTCCCACCAGGAGAGGCTCCCGGTGAGGTCCGTGTCTATCGCCTTGAATTGGTTCACCTCGTCCTCCTCCTCGTACGACATCATGTCGCGATCTTCCCGGTCTCGGAACACCTTCTTGCGGTACCTCATGAATTCGTCCAGCGAGATCGTGGAATCTATAGCACAGGATCGGGGTTCACAGCTAATTTATCTATAGTACCTGCCTAGGGGTCTATGATACATGTAAAATACCTTGAACAGGGGCTCTGAGGTCAAATTCAGTTTTGGGATTCACTCATTTTTCCAACAGATAGAATCCTTATGAAAGTGGGAAAAACATTCCAAGTCTCTGATATAACCTTACGTAAAAATGGGGTAAAATGCCATTGTGTTTGATACCCTTCAAATGCAATTTTGTCAAAATCCAAAAAATGTTTCGATGACGTCACATTTCAAACATAATGGTTTGTACATTTTTGTAAAATGAATGTTCAGTTCTGAGGATATTCAATCAAAATAGAGTTGAATTTCAGCTGTTGACTGGCGGTAAATTTCCTCCCTGGAATTTACAGACCCATTTGTGTTTGCTGTTCGATGACGTCATGTTTCAAATTTCGCCCTGAAAGGGCATCGAATAAACTGACATGGGTAGTCAGTAGCCGCATTGCTCTCATGGAGATCAATGAGTAACCGCGTGTGAAGTCTGGGATCTATGCAAGACAGTTATTGGGGTTTTTTTTTTTCGTTCTTTCTTTTCTCTTCTTCTTTCAATGGGAACTGTTTTGTTTTTTTACTTTTAATGACATCAGAAAGCAAGAAAGGCTTGAGTAAAGACTAAAAGTGTAACCAACCTGAGTCGATGTCTGCCATATCGAAAACCTCCATCAGTTCAATCATATCGTCCTGGTGTAGTAGTTGGCTCAGATCTTCCTGCGTGTCAAAGAATCCGTTTATTACATGCTGCTAAAGAATACGTTTCGTGTACCACTCACACAGATCCTTGTCATTTGATTGGTGGTACACGTGTCAGGTGTCATCCTTTACTTGGCAATCTTGCACAACACGGAACGCACCTCCGAACAATGCACGTCATACCATTTCCGCCATGTTGGGAGTCAATTCATTTGTGTGCATGTTGACTCCCAAAACGGCGGACAGGATAAATGCGTGTGTGCGCGCAGCGCGTTGTGCAGGGGGTCAATACTGCCGCGACGCTCCAAAACTTTTACACAATATTGCTTACAAAAATATACATTAAAACACATTATAATGCACCAGTATGCATCAAATTACCCCAGGCCCAGAAATGGGGTCAGAAAGGTCACGGCCTCTGTCGCCCTGCTCTTAGCCTTGTACGTCCCAACATAATTTAAAGTTGTTTCCAATGAAAGCCTCATTTTCAAAATGGCCTCACCTTCACAGTGGTAATGCTGCCGTCGATTTCACCAAGCTCTTCCTAACTTAGGATTAATCTTAGGACTTAAGATGAGTCCCAGCCTTGCACTGTAACATGTAAACCTTAAGATTAATCCTAAGTTAAGACTAGTTACTCGTCCTAATTCGAGATGGTATTAATCCTAGCGTTTCGTGAAATCGGCTGCTGGACCCATACTTTCAATTTACACAGCTGTTGTATTTACTGATTTTGTCATTCGCTCTCCGTGTTTTCGATTTCTGGTCTATTATCATGGCAACGTCATACAGTCAGGAAGCTTTGAGCACAATCGTTATTATGGCTTTTCAACAAACAAATTGTGTAGTGGCCATCAGTGCTTTTAAATAATTTGTTTGTTATTATATGAGTTCGAGGCAGTGTATTAGATTATCAGTTAATTATTAAGTTTTCATCACGTAGATCAAGCACCCCTTGCTGGGAAGAAGTCAGATTGAGCAAATAGTAAATAGCTATTGATGTACGCGATGGTGGTTTATGGATTGACTGCACTGACGAGGCAGTGGAAGGGCAGTGGGTCTGCACCAGGGATGGTGATTCGCCGATTGTGTAAATGCTATTACTAATTCACATCAAGTGAATGTTATACAAGGTGGAATATTTAGACATTATAACACAAACTCGTCACGCTGTGTGAGGACTGTGAGAAGATTCACTGCGACAGGTGCCTTTTTATTACCGCGTCTTTGGATTTGAATTCGTTGTAATCTTCGCTGACATTCTAATCGGGAGGATCTTGAAACAATGTTTGGTTTTGTCCTTTCTTTACTGATGACCGCTCCATACTTGATAGGAGCAGAGAGTAGTGCCCCGGCGTACGGACGATGTGCTGGCGGATGGCGAGAGTGGGGCGACTCGTGCTACTCGAACCGTATGGCGACGAAACACAATTGGTACGACGCCAAAGTGACCTGTCAGAGTTATGGAGCGAACATTCCCACTATCAACTCCAAACCGGAACATGATTTCGTCTTCGACCACTTCCTGGGCTCGTTCCCTGATATCGATCCTTATGGTGGATTCTGGATTGACTGCACCGACGAGGCAGTGGAAGGGGAGTGGGTCTGCACCGGGGATGGTGATTCGCCGTACCGCCCTGACTGGCTACAAGGATCACGTCATGAAAATGAAGATTGTGCAGTGGTGAGTGAGTCCTACAAATTTAACGATTTTGACTGCAATACTCCCAGATATGTCCTATGTGAGCGCCCGGCCCCTCCCCAGTGCCCCATTTCGGTCAGTAGCTGCTACTCCATATTTCACGGGCGTTGCCTCGTGAACCACACCCTTGACGTCACAATCGTAGAGCGCCCGTTGTATTGCTGCTTGGCGTGTAACGAAACACCTGGATGCCGTTCGTTTAACGTGGCTGGTGGAAACTTATGTGAACTCAAAAACGGAACCCGATTTGACGTGGAGGGGAAAAGATACTACCAAGAAAGGGAAGATTGTATCTACTACGAAAAGTAACATATCGGACTTGCAAATAGTATTACCAACTTTTAATTTTAAAGGTTGAACATTTGGCACCATCACGCCGTGTGTTGCGAGTTCGCTGATTTGAGCTGTGTCCACAGCAACTCCGATATGTGTTGATCAATATCGTAAAAGACGATGAACCGTACATTGTTTATAAGTAATATTCACCACACGAACAGTGATATCTTGAAATCATCAATTAGATATAATAAAAAAGACAACATTTACCGGTGTTATACTTGACTTTTCAAATTACAACTTATAAAGGCAGTTCAACTGTAAACGGAAAAAACAACAACAACAACAAAGTTTGGCTTTTCTTTCTTATGTGACGAGACACTGTTATTCAAGTTGGTCTCTGTTTTGCAGTTGGCGATTCTCTTTTACTTTTGCATCAACAAGGAGCAAAACTCATGGTGAACTTTATTTGAAAATTGTATTAGTAATATTTAGCTGTTCCGACGTAGTGGTCGGAACAGCTATTGTTTTTGTTAAGATTTTTATTTGTTTTTATTATTATTATTATTAGTAGTAGTATTATTTGTATCTCAAAAGCCCATAGGTTTAACCAGGGCAATTTGTTAAAGCCAAAAGTCATACTTGGCTTAGTATAAAAGAGTCAAATCCTATATCATATTAAAGCTTAGGTTTTGAAGTTACAGAAAAGTGTCATTAGCTTAAACTAATTAATTAATTTACTTTGTTATAATGGCATAAATATTTAATTAGCCAATCTTTAGACCGTCATATCTCAAAAACTATACGTCCGATCGTCAATTTTTTTTTCGATTTTATACTTTTGGGGTACTGTATAACTATTCGATGGCCTTAAATTCCGGACGACGTCACCATGACGTCATGTATTGCACGTTTTGTGTCTGTGCACAAACACAATGGCTCTTTAAGTGTAAGCAAACCCAACTTCCAGAAACATCATTATTCGATTAAAATAAATTACATGTTCTTTACTGCAAAAAACTTTCTTAGATCAAGATATATTTTATTGACAGTCATTTTAAAAGCATCAAAACTTATTAAAACAGTCTAAGTAAAAAAAAAACCTGTATTCCCGGGGAAATTTTGCAGATGATGGGTACGGCGTAAAGTTTGATTTGAATTGTCGAAAATTGTAAAATTCTTAACTTGATCAAGTCCTAATCCCATTTATGACCGGTGTTATTGCGTTTTTTGTTCAATATACATAGATTTCTCACGGTCACCGACTAACACAAGTCTAAACTTATTCCCAAGATTTGAGAAGCTCTCAGCGTGGCGTCGTCGTAGACCGGGTTTGTTTCAGGCGACAGCGTGAACGAAGAAAATAGACCGCCTGGGATTTGGAATGATCTTACGGTTAAAAAGTCGTCTTGTTTGCGCCAGTTGCCTTAACAAATCCCAGTATTTCAATAGACCGCCTGGTATTTGGAATGATCTTAGGGGTTAATATATTCGTCTTGTTTGCGCCAGTTGCCTTAACAAACCCCAGTATTTCGCTTTACTTCGGGAAATTACCATGTCAAACAAAAACTCTTTGACGGGAATACAAAAGCAAAGATTTTATTATGATGGAAAAACAGCATTTCTCGGGTGGTTGAGTGGCTCATTTCCCTAGAGCTCAATACTGTTGCTTTTAAATAATTGCAGAAATGAGCAGGATACCCGCAGTCACAAATTGCAGATGAGGCATACTGGTTACAGCATAAATTGCTGTGTTTATATTAGCTACTTTTTGTGTTTAAGAAGCAGTTCTATGTAATGCCCATATTACATGTTCCTTCTGCACTTTGGCTCTGCTTACTTATAAGGAAGGAGTGGATGAAGGATTGATCCCCCAACAGCTGGACTGCAACAGCTGGACCATCATCAATTGAACCCTCTAGGCTCTATACCAACTGCACAAACGGTTCTTCTTTTAGTTTGAACCAGTATTTAGGATTTCAATTTAGGATTAAAAAAAACTTCTCAACTCCATGGGGTTTAGTGTGACAAGCTTAAGGAATAATCTGTAAATTAATTATGAAACAAAGATATTTTATTACCCAATGCAAATGTTTATTAATTACTCTTTCAAGGTTTGGTGGTTTAATATACAGTTCAAAATTTATTGCTGATCACAACAAGCAACACTCGGAAATCAGTTTGCCATAGGTATTAAAATTGTACAAGTACAACATCCCATATTCTTTAAATGAGGAATAGTTACAATTGGCATGACTAGCTCTGTGGGCTACCATAATATTCAAGTAAATTTCAACCTCTGGAAATACATGTATCAATACGCTTTCATTCCAAAAGTAGTTGTTTAACGATATGATCACCCTAATTACAACTAAGCCTGGGTGACTAGTGAAATTTACTACTCGACTATACTCATGCCTTTAATAGTTGCGACTTCAACACTAAACTAGCGACTAATGTTTAATTACCAAGATGCATTGCGGCTTATTGTTTGGCGCAGGCGCAATATAAATGTAGGAAAAATTGTGATTAAAGGATTATGTCATTGATTAATAGTCGTGAGCAACACGATTGGTTCACCGAGCAAGAAGTCGCGACTACTTTTATAGTAGTCTTGTGTGGTTTGCGTACTAAGGCTTGTGAGACCTGGACCCAATTTCATGACTCTGCTTACCGTAAGCAAAGAATCGATGCTTACGGAAACGGAAGCAGAGAATTCCGTGCTTACGTCAAGCGTATTTCAGGAGTTAGCAGAGAATTTCGGCTTTTTCTCGTGTGTACTTCACGTAACTAGGCATTCTTCGCTTACACAGCTAGCGCAGAAATTCGACGCTTGCAAAATGAGCAGAGAAAGGTGACCGTAAGCATGGATTTCGGCAGTAACTAACCAGAGCCATGTAATTGGGCTCATTCGTTTAAATGAGGGGTAGTTCACTTTATACACTAAGGTTTGAGACCCAGGCCCAATTTCATGACTCTGCTTACCGTAAGCAAAGAATCGACGCTTACAGAAACGGAAGCAGAGAATTCCGTGCTTACGTCAAGCGTATTTCAGGAGTTAGCAGGGAATTTTGGCTTGTGCGCGTGTGTACTTCACGTAACTAGGCATTCTTCGCTTAAACAAATAGCTCAAAATTTGACGCTTGCAAAATAGGCGGAGAATGGGTGACTGTAAGCATGGATTTCGGCAGTAGCCAGAGCCATGAAATTGGGCTCATTCGTTTAAATGAGGGATAGTTCACTTTTTATGCTAAGTTGTGAGACCCAGGCCCAAATACAAGGCTCTGCTTACCAAAAGCAAAGAATCAACGCTTACAGCAGCAGACTTCCGTGCTTACGTCAAGCGTATTTCAGGGGTTAGCAGAGAATTTTGGCTTGTGCGCATGTGTATTTCATTTAATTAGGCAATTATAATAGTCAATGTTTCGCGGCACTTTTTTATTGAATTGTTTTACGCTTATCCAAACCGTAAAATTGTAAACGTTTAACCGGTTGATCGGTCGGTTAACCGTGTAACCATCACAGGCTTAGTATACATGCTAACTTGTGAGACATGTTCCTCGATAACAAAATTACAAGTAAAAAAACGTTAACACAACTGCGTTTGTGATCAAAAACATTGCCTTTTCAGTGCATCATTATTTGGCTCTGCACAATCGAATTGTTGTGGAACGCCCTCTAGCGTTCAATGTTTCTTGCATTTATTACCTCAAGCACAGTTTTCATATAACAAAGACTACGAGCCTGATTGCAAACGATAATTATGTGCATTTCAAGTTCTTTTCTGATAGAGACTCATTGAGCATTGAAGATTGAACTTGGGTTTACCGTGACCCCATGTTAACCTCTACTTCCGGGTCAACCGAAAGTGGGACCATATCTCAAGAACTACACAACCCATGTTCCATTTCTTTTCAGTTATTAGATCCTTTGAACATTGAAGATTGAACTTGGGAAATCGTGACCCCATGTTGACCTTTACTTCGGGGTCAATCGGAAGTGGGACCATATCTCAAGAACTACACAACTGATTTTCAATTTTTTTTAAAGTTATAGACTCCTTGGGCATTGGAGATTGTCCTTTGGTAACCGTGACCCCATGCTGACCTTTTTCCGGGTCAACCGGAAGTGGGACCATATCTCCAGAACTACACAACCGATTTTCAATTTCTTTTCAGTTATAGATCCTTTGAGCATTAAAGATTGAACTAAGGGTTACCCTGACCCCATGTTGACCTTTACTTCTGGGTCAATCGGAAGTGGGACATTATCTCAAGATCTACAAAGCCAATTTTCAATTTGTTTCAGTTATATAGACTCATTGGGCATTAAATATTAACTTTGGGTTATCTTGACCCTAAGTTGACCTAAACTTCCAGTTTGACCATATCTCAAGAAGTACCAGCCGATATTAAAACTTTTTTCAATTATATACTTCCTGGCATTGAATGTTAGCCTTGTGTATCATGACCCCATATTGACATGAAGTTCCGGGTCAACCGGAAGTGGGACCAACTCTCAAGTACTACGCACCCGATTTTCAATTTTATTTCAGTTATAAACCTTTTGTGCATTGAAGATTAGCCTAGGGTTACCGTGACCCGTGTTGACCTTTACTTCCGGGTCAACCGGAAGTGGGACCATATCTCAAGAACTACAAAACCGATTGTTAATTTTTTTCAGTTATACACTCCTTGGGCATTACAAATTTGCCATGGTTAACCGTAACCCCATGTTGACCTTTACTTCTGGGTAAACTGGAAGTGTTACCATATCTCAAGAACTACATCTGGAGCGTTTAATCAATGTAATTAGAAACGGAACAGCTTTGTGTTTGTCATGGACAAACACCTAATGTCTAGTTTTTTTTGTTCTAGTTCCGCAAACACTATAATCATAGACTATCGAAGCACTGTTTAACAAAAAAATGAATTGTTTCCAACCAAATTGCTCTCAATAAGGCCTGGGCCTCATGTTTCAGTATTATGTCGAAGCAGTGTTGGAGAAAAAATGAGATATTACGTTTGACCTTGTGTTCATTGCATGTTCATTGCCAGCTATCCCAGCGTGATATAGCAACGATTCGTGAAGTACCGCAGTTCGCCGTATATTGGGGGACAGAATCTCCGGGGGGGAGACAGAATCTCCGGGAAGCAGAATCTCCTGCCACACCGGCACAACACATACCTTTTCAATTGCATCTTCATTTTCTATTGTCTAATCAATATCAAAACAATGCACACAAGACAAACCAAATTTTAAATGGAATAACAAAGCAGGCTCAATTTTCTCTTCAATATCCAATTTGCCTTTGTTCGTTTCTGATTCGGTGACACACCCCAAAAAACTCCGGGGTCAAAGGTGACCCGGGTTCAGGGTCAGAATGACTCAGAAAGCTGTTTAAAAATGGAGTTTTAACTCGGATGATGCGTTATTCTGACACAAATTCCGGGTCATTCTGACCCGCAGGCCCAATGGGACCCGGATGTGGTTCAATACCGACCCAGAAGTTTTCATTTTGCAATAATACCTAAAAGGTTCTTTATCAAGGCAGTTGGCGATTCTCTTTTACATATGAATCAACAAACAGCAATAATCAATGTACGTCACAAAGTGAGCGCCCGGCCCCTCCCCGTTGCCCCAATTCGGTCAATAGCTGCTACTCCGTATTTCACGGGCGTTGCCTCGTGAACCACACCCTTGACGTCATGATCGTAGTGCGCACGTTGCATTGCTGCGTGGCGTGTAACGAAACACCTGGATGCCGTTCGTTTAACGTGAATGGTGGAGACGAATGTGAACAAAATTCATCAAGACCAATTTCATTGGGATGATAGTAAAGTTTGTTAGACCAATATTCACAACAAATTACCCAAGGAATGGTACATTCTTTGACTATTAATTAACGATTTTTTTTGGTACTGATCCTTGTGCATGAAAACATTACAACAAAACAGACAAACAAACGAAAACAAAACAGCCCCAAACAATGGCATTTCATTTAACTTCAACTTTACCGTTTTTGTTTAGCTAGTGCCTGTGTAAACAAGTCCAAACACAAGTTCGGGAAATTAGCGGTAATGAGGCAAAAGCACAAGGCAAGTTCAGGAAATTAAAGTTAATGAGGCAAAAGCAGAAGTCATTTTTAATCAAAACAGTTCCAGATAGCCTTACTCCGGTTACGATACATGGCCAATCACAAGCCACGCTGTCAAACGTTTTATTCATAGAGCCCCAAAAGACCAATCAAACGTTCACTTTCACGGTTGTATTAAAAGATACAAGCTGCGCAGTGGTTTGCTTGTATTTGTATTTACGGGGTTTTTTTTACACCGTGACATGCAAGCTAAATAATTTCATCGTTATTATCATTTTACAACAAGTCAACTGATAAATGGGGAAATTAATAATGATCTATCAAAGCCTTAACAAATATTTTGATCATGCTTATAAAAAAAAAATCGCAATAAAAAGTACAGGTAGCCGTTAAAGAGAGGCACTTATTGTTCCCTTCGCACGTATCACTTCTGAACCTGACATACTCCGTTATTCATGTCAATAGGCCTATTAACGAAAGAGACGATAATTGTACGTAAAGAACTAGCCTTGGAAACATTTTAAAATTTGAACCACAATTCTAGTAATTTACTGCACGAGTCTCGAAAACTAAACATCTTTTCAGCAAACTCGAGCGATAGGAATGGGGTCAAAAATATCCAGACCACGAAGGTTTTTGGACCATAATGGAGTAAGAAATAGGTAGACTGGGTACCCTGTGGTCACGTTCAAAAGACCGTGCAAGTCTAGCGACGAAAAGGTCACCATTGAGCTTCCGGGCACCTTTGAGCCATCAGCTAATGGGAGATTAACGTGGGTGCAATTTAGGTGATTTTTTTTTAAATCACTTGTTTCCACATCAAAAACATTTTGGTGGAATGGCTACATTTTAAAATAACAATTTAATAAGAAAAATTAAAATAAAATCAGAAAAACTTATAAACATGAAGAAACCCTGCTCAACATTCTATCGCTTTGAGCGGCTGGGCGGTCCAGTGGCTACCTTTTATCGAGATGGGATTAATCCTAGCGTTTCGTGAAATCGGCTGCTGGACCCATACTTTCAATTTACACAGCTGTTGTATTTACTGATTTTGTCATTCGCTCTCTGTGTTTTGGATTTCTGGTCTATTATCATGGCAACGTCATACAGTCAGGAAGCTTTGAGCACAATCGTTATTATGGCTTTTCAACAAACAAATTGTGTAGTGGCCATCAGTGCTTTTAAATAATTTGTTTGTTATTATATGAGTTCGAGGCAGTGTATTAGATATTCAGTTAATTATTAAGTTTTCATCACGTAGATCGAGCATCCCTTGCTGGGAAGAAGTCAGATTGAGCAAATAGTAAATAGCTATTGCTAAACATGATTTCGTCTTTGACCAGTTACGGGGTCCGTTCCCTAGTGATGTTCGCGATGGTGGTTTATGGATTGACTGCACTGACAAGGCAGTGGAAGGGCAGTGTGCCTGCACTGGGGATGGTGATTCACCGTGACGCCCTGACTGGTTCGATAGATCACGTCATGAAAAAGAAGACTGTGCATTGGTGAGTGGCTCCGACAGGTTTAACAATTTGGGCTGCAATACTACCAGGAATGTCACATGTGGGCGAGGTCCCTCCTCGTTGCTCCAAATAAGTCAAGAGCTGCTATTTCCGTTTTATAGGAGTTGCTTCTTGAACCACACACCCTTGACGTCACGATCGTAGACCGCCCGTTGCATTGCTGCTCGGTGTGTAACGAAACACCTGGATGCCGTTCGTTTAACGTGGCTGGTGGAGACTTATGCGAACTCAATAACGCAACCCGATTCGACGTGGAGGGGAAAATATACTACCAAGAAAGGGAAGATTGTATCTACTCCGAATTGTAACATATAGCACTGGTACAAAGTAAACAACTTTAAATAACAATACCTGACCATTGGCGCCATCACACCGTGCGATGCGAGTTTGCTGAGTTGGGATTTGTCTAAAGCGTATCCGATATTCGTTGATCAAGGTCGTAAATAACGATGATTTATACATGTAGGCCTATATAAGTAATGTTGACTACGTAAATTGAAGTCAATCTTGTTTTGGATGTCCTTCGTTTCCGATTTCCACCGGGTAGATGAAGCGCTCGTTGCCGGGAAGAAGTCAGATTGAGTAAATGCTATTACTAATTCAAATCAAGTGAATGTTATTATACGGGGAGGAATGTTTAGACATTATAACACAAACCGTCACGCTGTGTGTGTGAGGACTGTGAGAAGATTCACTGCGACAGGTGCCTTTGTATTACCGCGTCTTTGGGTTTGAATTTGTTGTAATCTTCGCTGACATTCTAATCGGGAAGATCTTGAAACAATGTTTGGTTTTGTCCTTTCTTTTCTGATGACCGCTCCATACTTGATAGGAGCAGAGAGTAGTGCCCCGGCGTACGGACGATGTGCTGGCGGATGGCGAGAGTGGGGCGACTCGTGCTACTCAAACCGTATGGCGACGAAATACAATTGGTACGACGCCAAAGTGACCTGTCAGAGTTATGGCGGGAACATTCCCACTATCAACTCCAAACCGGAACATGATTTCGTCTTCGACCACTTCCTGGGCTCGTTCCCTGATAACGATCATAAAGGTGGATTCTGGATTGACTGCACCGACGAGGCAGTGGAAGGGGAGTGGGTCTGCACCGGGGATGGTGATTCGCCGTACCGCCCTGACTGGCATATATTTGGATCACGTCATGAAAATGAAGATTGTGCAGTGGTGAGTCAGTCCTACAAATTTAACGATATTGACTGCAATACTCCCAAGTATGTCCTATGTGAGCGTCCGGCCCTTCCCCGTTGCCCCAATTCGGTCAGGAGCTGCTACTCCGTCTTTCACGGGCGTTGCCTCGTGAACCACACCCTTGACGTCATGATCGTAGAGCGCCCATTGCATTGCTGCTTGGCGTGCAACGAAACACCTGGATGCCGTTCGTTTAACGTGGCTGGTGGAAACTTATGTGAACTAAAAAACGCAACCCGATTCGAAGTGGAGGGGAAAAGATACTACCAAGAAAGGGAAGATTGTATCTACTACGAAAAGTAACATATCGGACTTGCAAATAGTATTACCAACTTTTAATTTTAAAGGCTGAACATTTGGCACCATCACGCCGTGTGTTGCGAGTTTGCTGATTTGGGTTGTGTCAACAGCAACTCCGATATGTGTTGATCAATATCGTAAAAGACGATGAACCGTACACTGTAAGTAAGTAATATTCACCACACGAACAGTGATATCTTGAAATCATCAATTAGATATAATAAAATAGACAACATTTACCAGTGTTATATATGACTTTTCAGTTGAAGCTTTAATGTCTATTTAATGGCAGTTCAAACTGTAAACGGAAAAACAACACAGTTTTGCTTTTCTTTCTAATGTGACGAGACACTGTTTTTCAAGTCGGTCTCTGTTTTGCAGTTGGCGATTCTATTTTACTTTTGCATCAAGAAGGAGCAAAACTAATAGTGATGTTTATTTCTAAATTGTATTAGTAATATTTTTCGTTCTAGCTTAGCAAACACTAAAATCATAGACTATCGAAGCACTGTTTAACAAAAAATGAATTGTTTCCAACCAAATTGCTCTCAATAAGGCCTGGGCCTCATGTTTCAGTATTATGTCGAAGCAGTGTTGGAGAAAAAATGAGATATTACGTTTGACCTTGTATTCATTGCATGTTCATTGCCAGCTATCCCAGCGTGCTATAGCAACGATTCGTGAAGTACCGCAGTTCGCCGTATATTGGGGGACAGAATCTCCGGGGGGGGGGAGACAGAATCTCCGGGAAGCAGAATCTCCTGCCACACCGGCACAACACATACCTTTTCAACTTCGTTTAACGTGGCTGGTGGAGACTTAGGTGAAGAAAAATCATCAAGACCAATTTCATTGGGATGATAGTAAAGTTTGTTAGACCAATATTCAAAACAAGTTACCCAAGGAACTGTACTTCCTTTGACTATTAATTAAAGCATAATTTCTTTTGCACTAATCCTTGTGCATGTAAAAAACAACAAAACAGACCCAAACAATGGCTGTTCATTTAACCTCAACTTTACCTATTTTGTTAAGCTAGTGCCTGTTTAAACGAGTCCAAACACAAGTTCGGGAATAAGCTGCCCAGTGGTTTGCTTGTATTTGTATTTACGGGTTTTTTTTTACACCGTGACATGCAAACGGAGGTTACTACCCCCACCAATATAAACTGCTCGGCTGTGCATTAACCACAATAATGAAGAACTTTAATTAGGAAAAAGACAGTAAGACTTCATAAGGCATATGAAGTGCAAATACATGTACTGCTGGAAGAATTCAGACCAAGTAAACCTTGTTACTGATTTACATCGAGTGGAGGTGCGGATTGTCAGGCCGTGTAAAGGACTGTGAGAAGATTCACTGCGACAGGTGCATTTATTTACCACGTCTTTTGAGTTGAATTCGTTGTAATCTTCGCTGACATTCTAATCGGGAAGATCTTGAGACAGTGTTTGGTTTTGTCCTTTATTTACCGATGATCGTTCCATACTTGATGGGAGCAGAGAGTAGTGCCCCGGCGTACGGACGATGTGCTGGCGGATGGCAAGAGTGGGGCGACTCGTGCTACTCAAACAGTATGGCGACGCAATACAATTGGTACGACGCCAAAGTGACCTGTCAGAAATATGGCGGGAACATTCCCACTATCAACTCCAAACCGGAACATGATTTCGTCTTCGACCACCAGTTCCGGGGTTCGTTCCCTGATAACGTTCATCGGGGTGGATTCTGGATTGACTGCACCGACGAGGCAGTGGAAGGGGAGTGGGTCTGCACTGGGGATGGTGATTCGCCGTACCGCCCTGGCTGGCTACAAGGATCACGTCATGAAAATGAAGATTGTGCAGTGGTGACTGCTGCCTACAAATTTAACGATGTGGAATGCAACGATCCCAAGTTTGTCATTTGTGAGCGCCCGGCCCCTCCCCGTTGCTCCAATTTGGTCAGTAGCTGCTACTCCGTCTTTCACGGGCGTTGCCTTGTGAACCACACCCTTGACGTCATGATCGTAGAGCGCCCATTGCACTGCTGCTCGGCGTGTAATTAAACGAAACACCTGGATGCTGTTCGTTTAACGTGGCTGGTGGAAACTTATGTGAACTCAATAACGCAACCCGATTTGACGTGGAGGGGAAAAGATACTACCAAGAAAGGGAAGATTGTATCGACTACGAATTGTAATATATAATACGGGGGAAATTACAAACTTTAAATATTAAAAGTTGTTAGTTGACGCCATCACGCCGTGTGTCGCGAGTTTCAGGCTACAATTGCCCACAGAGATTCGATGATCAATTTGTAAATAACGATGAAATAATGTAAGATATATTGACGTCATTGTGGTACATAGTATGTAAAGGCACATTGTACCCGTGTTTTGCATTGCACTTTTAAGCACTGTTAAAACAATGCAAAAAGGACAGATGCAGTTAAAAATGAAAGAAACAAAGCAGACTAATTTTTTCCTTGAATATAAGTGGGCTTGCTCGTTTCTGATTTTGTGATACAATTGTAAGTTGTTTATCGAGCAGTTGGTGATTCTCTTTTACATTTTGCATTACAAAAAGAAAGGGAATAAAATCGTGCACAATTGTATTCGTACAACTTTGCCACTGTCAAGTGATCAATCAAAAGACAAAATGGTCCCAATTGAAAATGAAAAAGTGACAACCCCTGGCTTGAAAAATGGCTGACAGCCGCTTTAAAAAAAGAAGTATGTATTAAGAAAAAATGTGCATGAATGCAATTTAATGGGAAACGAATTCCAACGTCCAGAAAAACTATGATTGTCAGACGTAACTAGGTTTCTTTTGTCTTTAAAAACAACAATTATTGGCACTTACATCTTCCTTCTGTGATAAAAGGTTAAGAAGACAATGCATACAATTGTTTTAATTTGTTTTTATTAAAACAAGGGTGGGGGACGTCAATGAGGCAGAACTGGAGCAATTTGATTCTGAAGAGGTGGTCTGTGTCCCTGTGTTTTCGGCCAGTGCCTACGAATGATTGTAATGTCCATTAATAAAATTCGCAACAATAGATGTTTATCCGACACTCATTTGCTTGATTGCAGCGCTTACAAAATTCCGCTGCCAGACTTGTCACCAGAACTCGCACCCATTCTAAAAAAAAATTATGCTGCAGCAAGAGATGTGGTTGGTACCCGCTGTCACCTCGCTAAACGGGATGGATTCGACGTTTGTGTTAAAATGGCGTGACACAGTTTTGTTGCCGTTTTCTCAGCAAGTACAGTGGACACTGTATTCAGCTGAAACTTTCAAACGTGACTTTTATTGTATCTTTCTGTATGATTTTGCCTACAAATCAACACTACGTTGACAAAAACCAATCTATGACCCTATCTGAACAAATATATATATATATAATAATTTTTTAGCATAACTTAAATAATAAAAGTGACTCACACAGTCGTGACATGACCACCCAACTCCGGCGGTCGACCGGTACAGCATCTGCCTGGCGGTGGCGTCCTGCGCTCTGCCGGACTTCTTCAAGCATCCCTCGTGGAACGTCTGGGTGCAGACGCGGCAGGGGAATAAAACCCCTCCGGAACGGGAACGGCAAATGGCACACATCTCATCCGAGGGAATCTGTAACGGGAAAAAACCTTGCTTGAATAAATGCGAAAACCGAACCACTCGTGTCGTAGGTTTTAGTTTTTTTCCTTTCCCCTTCGGTCTCATTAGGGTTTGGGTGGTGGGATGGGGTGGGTTCTGAGAGGGGCACTCCAGCCCCCTCATCTCCTTTCTTGTTGCGCCACTGACAACGAAAAATGATGATAAGCCATCCTTTCTAATTAATAGACCGCATGCATATTACGTCATTTGAGTATATAGGGAGCCCTCGGCAAGGGGTCAACGGAAAGTTGCTCCTTGGCCCATCCTGTGTACCGCATGTACAAGATGTGCGTTTTCCAATGTCTCATCGGCGTTTTACATCTGAGATGACGGCGTGATGACGTCAATGCATCAGCTCCATTACTTCTACGACACGGGTACATTGCTCAGGTGGATAACACTTTGGAACGCTAGGTGGCAGCAGACTTACAAGGTAAATTGCCATTGTTGACGGTAGCTCTGACCATGCGGACATAATACCGAGATCAATTAACTTACCTGGTAAGTCTGCTGCCACCAAGTGTCACAAAAGTCCCCCATAGGATCACAACGATTGATCCAAAGGCATATCGGGAGGTAAAGACCTCACACAACAGATCGAAAGTGCGCAACTTTTTATTAATAACAATCAAATAATGAATACTAATCATAAATACACACATCCACCTTATAAAAGGCCCGGCCCTCATGGAGCTAAAAAAGAAAGCAAATTAAAAGGCAAAACTAATACACCACATGTGTATGTTCAGTCTGACAAGCAGGATAATTAATGCTCTCGTAATGTAAGCTAAATCGTACGTAATGAGTTTGGGAGCCATTTATGAAAGAGCTGGGGGTTGTGCTAGATTGAATATTTATGGGGAGGCTGTTCCACAGACGAGAGGCAGCTATATTGCAGATCTCCCCGACACCACCCTCCCCCCCCCCCATCACCCCAAGATCTGTACGATCTAGGTACAGCAAGCAGCAGTTTATTGACAGACCGAAGACCAGATTACAACTGGTATTTGGAGTGAACAGCACGAGTTGTATACCATGATTCTAAATTTAACTTTTCAAGACACAAAAATTGAACGCGCGTTGTATGTTGTATTGATCTATCTCTGTGTGTTGTTATCACTAACCAATACTTATTCTTGGTAACATGATCGTTACATCAATACATGACGACGTACTCCTCTCAAGTGGTATCGTCACAAACTGAACGAGCCGATTTCTGACTTTAGTTCACGAAAACAAAGAATTCGCATCCTGAAGTGGTCTAAGTGGGCCTATGTTAAGCAGACGTGCAAGCAAACATTCCCCCCAAAATAGCTCTCTCAAAAGACACTCGTGCCCTTAATGATGAATCTAGTATGCAGACAATAAATAAACACAATGGTTGAGAATAATCCCCTTGTCAGACTGCATGTAAAAAACAAACATTGCTTGAGAGAGTTTGTTCGTTACTTAACTGTAAATGTTTTATATTATTAATAAAGGTAGATAACATCATTTGCAGACATGAAACAAAAAAGTACTTCCAAGTTACTACATAATACTTAATTGACTGAAAGTACATATATTATTCCCAATGTGTCCAGTGTAATCGTTCCGCCGGGTTTTATTTCCACACTAAAGAAAAATATCAAGTAATCAACCATAAGGGAAATGATCAGGTATTAATATTTTAAATAATTTTGGGCTGAACAAAACAAATTTTAACCAGAGCGGGACTTGAACCTGCGACCTCCGGACACATGAATCCGGAGGTCGCAGGTTCAGTCAAGTTTTTTTTTGTTCAACCCAAAATTAATTTATTTTTATTTATTTATTTATTTTTTTTAAGCGATGGTCGACCGACCATCGTTCCACCGTTTGAACGCGTGAGTTTTTTTTTCTCATAAAGTCTGTCTGAAAGCTTAAAACCGTCAACATTTTGCTCTTGTTTTTCTTGGCTGTCACGGACGCATACAATAAACGAGTCAGTGGACGACAGTTTATAATTATGAAATCTTTCTTCGAAATCTCCTATTTTCTCGAAAAATACTCCAAGTTTTAAATGATGTAATTTCCCTATAACATGTTTGAATACTTTACACACACACACACACACACAATGTGACATTGGAAATTTGTTTGTGCACCTCAAAACAGTGGATTAAAATTACCTAAACTGCGGGGAACTCAAATCTGCCTTGTACCAAGTTAGATGTTTTCGTGTCTGGTGAATCAATGTTTATGTGTGAAGAAATTTCTAACCAATTTTACGCACTTTCAAATGAGCTACAGTTTTAATTAGCCAGACAAAGTTAACGAAGTAAAAAAAAAAAACTAGCTAATTGATTTCTGTTATTTTAATTATACCAAGGTTACTTGTTGTTAATTCGCCAGAGACAATTCCCGTCTTTGCAGCGTATTTAAATTTGTGAACACAATAATTAGCCTTTTCGTGAGTGAGCAAGTACATGTATTATTAGGAGTGCAACTGTTTTGTTTGGGTAGAGGATCGGACAGACCAATTTACACAATAGTGTCGTAGTGCTGTGTTCACCATAATTATCTGATATTGACTTATGAATTTATCTCTTCGTAAAATTGCGAATTCATGTTTCTCTGAAGTATACGTGTCGGGCAGATTGTTAACTTTGTATCTTGTTAAAACCCTGGTGTAAACAAACAGACTCGGAGTAACCCTCCCAGATGCAAGACACCAAACGCTGTGGCTACCCCCACCCCACCCGCCTCCCAAGTGGAGTCAGGCCTTGGGCAGTATAATGGCAGCTCATTGTCAATATGATGAATTATTGATTAGTTAAAAGTGTTGCAATTCTGATCATGAAATCGAACGTGTTTGCACCCTTTGTCATAGTTAATTTGCACACAGTGTTAAGTGATTTCTGATCGATAGACAACCGTCTCTATTCTGTCATCAAGTCCCGTGTCTATAGCATATAGTCTATTTACACGGTGGAGGGGGTGACATTTTTTAACGGCTGGATGGCAACAGTTATAACAGCACGTCGTTAAATATTCACCAGTCCAAACAGGTACGTGTTGTTACTGTGAACAGTTTCTGCAAATAATCAGAGAGATGCTAAAACAAAGAGTCCCTAAGTTTGACCAGTTCATGGCGTGATAGTCTGGTTGCACACGTTGGTGGGAACATGTGTATAATATGGGCACTCTTTGGTAAAGGGGGCATGCAGAGGGGTGGATTTGCCCGAAATTTTACACACAGATAAAAACACAAGAATAATTGTGTAATACCTGATAAATGCTTTCTCTGCCCAGTTTGGTTTCTGATTGCTGTGCCCGAATTTTCCCTGAATGCTTTGCCCAAATCTGGGCGGGCAGTTTGTACGGCTATGGGTGGCAACATGCAGTCACGACATCTCAGCTCAACCAATTTAGAAAAATCTAATAAACGAGTCTCCAAGAAACAGAAGATTGTCCTTGCAGGGGTGAGCTTCATAAGAACTACCGGTACTGTCAAGGAATCTCCTTGTCAAGAAGAGACAAGTTTGAAGTCACACTATACGACAACCATTTATAAATTTATGCCCCTTGGGTCGGGCTGCATTTATTCAGCCAGTAAATACATATTTCACAAATTTCAATTACCCTGCATTGTTCCAAAAAAGCTCAACTCAGCCACTTGCGTTATTAAACTGAATGTTGGTCAACTAGTATGTGTGTGTTTACAAGTTGGTGTCTGTACGAGTTGGTTCTTGTACGAGTGTTTGTGCGCACGAGATGACCAATCGGCGTACGAGTTGGCAGACGAGCTGGTACGCCCGGTACGGGTTGATGTAAATGCATGCACCATTTTGGTGTGTGAACACAACATCAACGAACCGATCTGAAATATATTTTAGAACAGAGGATTCAAGGTCAACTTCAGTTTAGTGATGCACTCATTTTCCAATATTGAGAGTCCTTATGAACATGGAAGAAATTACAAGTATCTGACCTTACGTGAGGTTGAACTTGTGAAAAAAAAATTCCCACTTTTATTACGACTTATATCTACTCGAAAATGAGCGCATCGAAAACTGAATTTGATCTTAAAGTCCCTCTTCTAAAAACATATTTCATGAAGATGTTTGATGTTTGTTATTGATCAGTGCAGAAGTTTATTCCATAGAAGAAGGAGCATAAAATAATACTAAACAATTTGTAGCAAAACATGTTTTAAAAAACTTAAATAAAGTTTAGTGACATTTGAAAGTGAAACTACTCCGTGACAAGCGCCTACCTGAACACTGAATCCTCCGGGAGGTTCATAAGGAATTTTGAATTCACTGTCATTACTCGCTGACCTCCCTCTCCCAACAAGATCATCCTCCTCCTCGTCTGCATCATGCACCCTCTCCACTGTCTTGTACCCACTCAGAGCAGACTCCACAAGAGCGAACTCCGTCTCTGGAATCTCGACCGTCTCAGTGACCAGCCCCTCCCTCAAAGCTGCCCACGCATCGGTGGTGTCCTTAAATACAACCGTCCGGGAATCGTCGACGATCTTCTTGGACGTGGACTCCTTCCTGTGGGAGTTGCCGCTCCTCAGATCGTCCAGCAGCAGGGCGTGGGATTCTCGTCTTGCCGCCTGGGTAGTTCCATTCTCCTCTTCACGGACCGGTTCGGTGGTGACCGATGAGGATCGCCGCCTGGTCTCCGTGCCGTTGCCGTCGCTCGCCCTCGACGTAGCACCTCGGCTGGTCTTCCTCATCATCGTCACCACACTGGCAGCCTTTCGGAAATTCTGGATGGGAGTCTTCTTCGCCTCGCTCCCTCCTTTTGCCTTTCCCATGGTGACGCCCATAGTGACACGCGATTGTTAGCGTAAATCCTATAATTTTGTAAGTGTTTCAATAACAAATTATCCTCAGACAATATCCCGTTCCAGACCAAGAGGTCTCGAGGAAAACAAATTGTATTTGTCCTCTTCCACGACGGTGGGCACAAGATTACAACAATGATAAATTCATGAAAACTGTTCAGCCATTAGCCAAGGGGATCAAAGCATAACTGAAACAACTAAAAGAACTTGCAGTACTTCATAGGCATATCATGCAAAACACAGGTAAACCTTTTTCCCAGCAGTAGCACCCGACTGTCAAATCCGACGGTTTCCACGCGTCCAACAAAGTATAGCAAAGTCCATGTGTGTGCAACCTCCACCAAACTGCATGCACTGATTCAATCGATCTATTGAACTTTCCTCATGTAGTTGCCAGCTGTCTTCAACCTGTCAAACCGTCAACGAAAGTTGGTTCTTGGCTTTGAACTGTATGTAATAAAGATGGCAAAACTTCGGTAGTCGCTCGATCAACACTGGTTATTTGGTTCCTTTCCTCTCTGACCCACTGACTTATTTTGAGTACTACAAGCAAACACGGATACCATGATTATGAATATTAAATTCCAAAGTCACCAAGGGAGTAGCGTTAACCTCATTGAGAGCGTGTGCAAATAAGCACGCACCAAATAGTTGTAAACACATGATAAGATCAAAGTGCAATGCATAGCCTACTGTAGTGGTGACCCACAGGGCGGTAACTGTTGTATGTTTGGTCACTAGGTAGACGGCATTGTTCGGATTCGATTGACCGAACACAGAAGCGCTCAGCCCGCGCTTGGAATTGTGATGTGAGATGAGCCTTATTTTAAGCGACTCAAATTATTGTTGCATCAGAAAGGGATGTCTCGGGTTTTTCTTGGAAAATCCCTGATATCCATGTTTAATATAACTCCTAAAGTGATTGGGCAATTGTTGTTTGAATCTGCTTGAAATAGCTACACAGCTCCATTATTCTCACAGAGCAGCATTTAAGCGGCTTCGGGAGACTAGCCTCAAATCAATCACTGTCCGAACTAAACACGGGTTGTAAAATCATGACTGGTCGCTCTACAACAAAAGGTGTCTCCTTGAGTAAGATTTCAACTGTGACCTGTTGTGTTTTATGACAGGTGCCGCGAATCCTCTTTAACATTCCTTGGCTGACGTCAAAGATTGTCGCTGAAACCATGGAGGTAGAATTACTAAATCCGTATGTCGCATCCCTTCCACGCTCTTTGTTAGACGGCTTGACCAGTTCCAAAACCCGTTTAGCCCACCTGCTGGTGTAAAAAAAAAAAAAAGTACGCCTAGAAGACGCGATTATCGATTGACGGCTTGAACTGTTGTGCTGAAAATAACCACTTGAAGGTACACTAGTGTCACCCGTAAATACCTCGTCAGGGATTTAAGGGCTCGGATGATTCGAAACTCGTGTTTTGTATTGGAACACCCTCTTGCCTGAAGCGATGAAGCCAGCCGGACAACTCGCTGTTCGGGGGACGGCAAAGATTATTGTTTAATTATTCGGTTCAATAAAACATGTGTTTATATATACACACAGTATAACAAAAGACAGAAACATTGGGCAACAAAGTAGTTAGTACACTAACAAGCAACAAGTATTCTTAGCAGTTGAGAAAGACTCTGCTAGGGTCGAAGCGTCAGGCCACTAACAATAATGGTTTTGTTTTGCTTTTATACCATAGGTCCTTTTTGGTTGGTATAAGCAGTTTGCAACAGCTGATTCTATTTTCTCCGATAATGAAAAAAATAGTACAGTAGAAGGTAGAAAGGAGGCTGTTCAAATACGCCGAGACCCGTGGATAGGGGAACATGTCAGCCCTAGATATAGTACAAAAACAAAAATCAGAAAAATAAATGTACATGAACAAGATATTTGCGCTGAAAAGACATTTGCAGTACATGAGCTGCTTATATAACTAAATGCCCCCCAAAAATCATGACAAAACTCGTAGGTTCCTCGACCCAATTGGAACGGTTTGTATTGTCCTTGTTACTCGTCTCTGACCGATATGTAGTCAATATTTGTTTGTTCTTTCAACGCTTGAATTGTTCATAACTTGTCCGTACTCATAACCTACTGAATTGGGTCATCTACTCCTCTCTCGGCGATGAACTTTTCAAGCTAAAGGCTTGTTTCTATGGAGCGCCTAACGAGGGAAGCACAGCAACTACAGAAGATGTTTGTGCAAGAGACCGATGGATTTTGTACGGATTCGTTTTATTTGGCCCGTCATCCCAAGCGTAAGTGACGAGCTTACGGCTTCCCAACAAATAAACAGTCTTTATGGAATCACAACCTTCTAATCTCGAGTTTGTTTTGATGTCACCTTCGAAAGGTAAAACCAAAGTGGAGTGGTGTATTCAGATGTGTTTATTGACTTTTGGGGGTTGGTTTGGGTTACAGGAGATGAATCAGCCATTTGCCTTGACACAATATTTAAAACGAGACTTTAATTTGACTAATTTTACAAGGAATACATTACAATATTACAATTTGCTACGAATCTGAATCAGAATCTGAATGCCAAAGCATCCTATGGCGACATCACACCAACTTATGCTTTAAGGAGACAGTGAAGAAACTGTTGTTAGACGTGGGAGGAAAACTCTCACTAATAGGGAAAACCCTCGCAGTCAAGTAGGAACTGAACACATGCAAGTCTCTGGAAATAGAACTGGGGTCCACACAGGTGTACAGCAGGGAAGAAACCAGCGAGCCAACCCGAATGCCCGGTTATGTTTTGGAAGGAGCGTAAACAACCAAGCTTTCTCAAGCACAAACAAGTTCTTTTAAAAACAGAAAACTCATATCACCCAAACTTTAGTGGACCAAAAATAATTAACAGCACTATCACAACAAAACTGTAACGGTATATTTCCACACGGACGTCGAACCGCACCTCTGGCTGCAGCATTCGTGAGCGGACACCAACGTTCAGAAATCCGAGAAACGATTCATGCAGGAATCGTTTCTCAGATTCAAATGTTTTGGGGTGAAAAATAATCCAAACCATGTTACTTTGAAAGGAATCCTCTCTCAAAATAATTGTTTACTATTAACAGCTGCAGTGCTTCTCGCCAAGTAAGGATTAATGGTCATTAACTTTTGGAGCATTTACCAAGTATATAGGGCACAAACCTCGTTCCCAGGGGTGATCGATCTCGCCACGCTATTTTTCCCAGCATGCCTTGCTCGATCATAACCCCTGGGATGGCAACCTCGTCCCCATGGTTTACTTTATTTCCAACCATGTTTGTAAATAGTAAACCCTGGGATGGAAACTCCTCACTTGGACCCTGATTGGACAACAACATTACATATTAAAGCACATGTACATGTTTCCAATACATACAAGCTACTAAATCTGGTACCGGACCACGAGACTATGGCGAAGATGTGAATTTCGATATGCAGCCAGACTATTCTAATTTGCATACGTATCCAAAATTTTTGGATATGCAAATGTTCCGATACCAGGGTGAGAGAGCAGTCAACCTCGTACTGCTCGACACACCCTGGGGAAGAGGTTGCTGGGATGGCCGATCCATTAGGCTCCGCCCACGGCGCACTAGTACATTTTAATAATAGGCCTGAGGCCGATCCATTCTACGCGCGCGCTCAAGTATGGTAACCCGCTCAAGAGGCATCAAGTCCAAAAGTAACTGGTCCTCTGTCATTCTTCTTTGATTTTGTGAGATGTCTGACTGTATGCAGTTTAGGGTGACCGTGCAAAAACATGATCCATTCAAAATAGAATCGCGTCAAATTACTTGCATTTTGACGTGCTTGTGCTCAGCGTCCTACAAGCGCTCGAAGTTTTTAAAAAGTGTGCAGGCTAAGCAGTCACTTTCGAGAGTCAATCAGCGTTGTTTCCCTAGCTACCAGGGGTTAGTGACGAGAGGTATCGATACGGCGCGCTGCCCATGGTAGCGAGGCTAGCAAGGGCACAGTTTCTCACGACTGACACCCATCAAACTAAGCATGTATGCATTACAAGCACCACCCACACACATTATTTGGTAACGAAAGAAGATGCGGAAGGTATTGTGTCATAGTGATTTTTCCCCGTTGTGTGTGTTCCCAATAATGGTAAAATCAACACGGGCTGAAGGAAGATGAGTCAAAAGGGGGCGCTATATCAGACAAAATGCCTGCACGGGGTGCACCACACTCAATAAACTCCCATAGCAACCAATGCTAAATGCTAAATATTCAAAAATACTCAACAAAAATGTTAAGTCTCTCAGCCTCTTAAAAACCAATCAAATATATTTTCGGACAACTTCAGATTTCTTTTCAACTGTTGGCAGGTCAGCACACTATCGGGGTGTTTATAAGTTGAAGCGCAGAACCCCCAGGTTGTGGAAACTAATTACACAATATATCAATTGCATGACCCCTAAAACGCTATTATTCAAACGATTTTGAAGGCCTGCAAATTATGGTAATCAGTTTCGCGCCTGTCACCATCATTTGGTGGACAGTATCACCGGGACAAACCTTTGGCAGTGTCAAGCATTATGATTCAAGATTGGGAGTTGGGCAGTTGGGTGGGCAAGGGATTTCGGCAGAATGAGATTATCTTTTCTACTACATACCATTTGTCTCCAGTTGATCACTTTTGACCATGTTGAATGATCAGCGGATGACCGAGGCTTACCCATGCTGCGAAGTTTTTTTTCCCTGAGCCGCTCTCTCCGAAACACAAGCCAAAGTTGAAGCGCGCCCCCAAGAGGTCAACCATGGACAGGAGTGCATTATGTGTAGATGACTCGGTTGGTTTCGCCTTGCTGATAGAAACCATTCAAACTGGAATTGAAGTCAACAATTTTATAAATTAAAGTGTTGTTTATTACTTGTAGTATAAACAAGTGGTGAACAAGTTTTTTCGGGGGTGGAAGTAGGGTAATCAGCGCTAAATATTCTGACTATCATGGGAAACGTTGTTTGTAGTTTCAATAAACACACCATGTGAACATGTACACAACATAAGGGGTACATCCAACTAAATAAGTTCTTGAACTTTTATCCTCTGCTCGATTTGATATGGGAATTTCCAAGGCCCATCGAGTTATTCTCCCTCCAAATACAAACACCCCTACACCGGTGTAAGTGTTCCAAACTAACGAGCATCAATCTTGAAAAATGTCCCTACACCTCTCGGTAAATAGGCCCATTTATTCTTCAGGGCCTATGTCATCCGAAATACCTCAAGTTGGAAGTCAACAACCCTCCCAGGTCACAACTGGACACACTTTTTACACTGTACCCCTTTTATTGGGCTCTCAAATCTGTCTAATATTGAACATTTTGAGGTCCTACAAAATATTAATCAGGCGGACGTTCTGCTTTCTCCCTATGTGGGGTGCACCCTTCGATATATTTACTCTTCCATAAAACCAACACTAGTTAACAATAATGTATATAAGGTCTACTTTGTAGTAAATGTTGACTTTGTGTTCGTCACGGTCCAGTGACAACCTAGCCCTTATTACTACCTGGGTGTATGATTATTTTCTCAACAGAATTTGGGGTGTAGATTCAGTCATACGCGAGAATTGGAACGAGTCAGTGCGGACGGACGATTTGGATCTACGGCTACTTCCTCAAAGTAAGTTTAGAGTCGGCCCAAATAAAAAATACATCATTCGTTTTTGATGGTGCCCTTTTTCTTGCTGTTGTGGTGGGTTTTTGTTTTAGAGTAGCTATTCAGTCCCATCCTCTGGTAACTACGCCATACTTCAAACGTGTAACCACTGCTGTCAACTCAACGGGTTTTTTTTTTTACTTTGAAACTATTATCAATTCCTTTTTCGATATTATCAATTCTGTATTAGTTACTTCATGAACTTTTGGGGTTTTTACATTGAAACTAATATCAATTCCTTTTTCGATATTATCAACCCTGTATTAGTGACTCCTTGGTCGTCTGTGAAGGAATAAAATAATTCCTTTTTCGGTTTTATCAATCCTGTTTTAGTATACTCTCTGATCTTCTAATCTTTAGTGAGCATTTCATTGAAACTAAAATTAATTCCGTTTTCGATATTATCAATTCTGTATTAGTTACTCCCTGATCTGCAATGAGACATCGAAACTAAAATCAATTTCTTTTTTTCGTCATTATCAATCGTGTATCAGTAACTCCGTGATCTTTTGTGAGTTTTTAAAAAACAAAATCTATATCTTTTTATTAATTTTTTTATAATCAATCCTGTATTTTTTCTTTATTTGAAATAGTTTGGGGTAAAACAAAGGCAAATTGACTAGATCGGGATTTAAACCAACGACCATCAGTTTTTGTTTTTGTTTTTTTTTTTAATAGGAAATGAGTTTGAAATTTCTGTTAAATCTTTAGGGGAACTTAGTAGTTTAATATGAACAATGCCCATTTGGCACTTGCAGTATTTTTAAGAAACGTACCTTTGGTCAGATTGAATTTAGATTCCTTGTTTAATGAGTAAAATCTTCCTAAAAGTGCTATAAAAGAATATTCTGAAAAGAATGGCATATACTCAGTGGGATCTGAATATTTTGTCAAACAAGAAGTTTCAAATTAAGAACCCCCTTCATTGCATCTTGACATCAATTCTAGCCTCCTTAAAGAGCCCATGTGCAATCATTCATTGGGAGACCGATCTTTCTCACATGCTGAGCCACGCCTATGGAACAAATTGCCAGCACAAGTAAAATCATCTGTTTCTCTAACCCATCTTTTCATCAAGTAATTTTAAGTAATTTTGTTTTTACCTGTGTGTTGTTGTTTTTGTGTTTTTGTTTTAATTTGTATTTTTTTACAACGTGTATTGTACTCTGGATTTTTCTAAGCTGATTAGGCATAAGTTTCCAATTTGATTATTGTACTTTTGTGGATTTGTGCGCTTTATAAACTGTCGTTATTATCATTACTATTTTAAAAACTAATTGAAACAAGCTCTGACTTTGTTTTGTTATTTCTAACTTTTGTTTCAATCCCAAAATGTTTCTTCCGGGAAAAACGGATACATATGATGCTCTACATGCGTCCCGTAGAAGATGAAATCGTAAAAAAAAACTTTGGTCCGCTGTAGCTAAACAACCTTCGGTCATGTTCAAAATAATAGAAATAGTTTTTGTGATACTGAAAAAAAATGACGTCATTATCAACAAGTTCGACTTTTGTACAACACTGGAGTCAAGGTCATTCACACATTATACTTTGTGATGTATGTACAGCAACAAACGTCATCAGACTTGTGTCTTTTCATGCCTCGAAATGCCTATGTTGCTTAGTTTGCTTCAAATGATGATTTAGCAAAATTCCTGCATTGATTTCAAGGATGGATATGACAACTGTTGAGAAGAGTGCCTAATAAATATCCGCTTTTGGTAAAATAAGGTACAAAATACAATCAACCAGTACAACTTTGTGAAATAAGGTGTTCCATTTTTATTCCACCAAGAACTATTTATAATGTTTTTCAGGGAGTTTGTACACGTTTATGGTGGGCTTATTTTGGTTGCTGCAATCTGAATAAGCCAATGTAATAGTGGGGGGGGGGGTGTCGTCAAAAACTATCGTGTCGACTTTACTTGCTGTAATTCAGACGGAACTGGAGGATTTGTAATAATTGTGAATTTTACAATCAGTGAGACTTCAGATTAAACGCTAATCGAGTGCTTTGTCTTCACACAATTTCAAACTAAAGCAGTTTGCTTTTCAGGACCGTGTACCCACACCCTCCCCCCTCCTCACACACCCACCCTCACATCTAACAGGTGGAAGTTATGGGGTACTTCCACTGACGTTCTATTATTCCCTTTCTCTAAATGCTGAATTTCAAACTAACACAGTTTTGTGTTTCAGCGCCGTGTACCACCCCACCCCACCCACACACCCACCCTTCGGGGGAAATTTTGGTGTACTGCCATTGTCGTTCTATTATTGTGGGGTGTCGTGGCCGAGCGGATAAGAGCATCAGACTCAAGTTCTGGTGGTTAAGTCATCAGGATGTGGGTTCGAATCCCGGTCGTGACGCTTGTGTCCTTGAGCAAGACACTTAACCATGATTGCTTCTCTCCACCCAGGGGTAAAATGGGTACCTGTGAGGGCAGAGATGGTTTATGTGAATGATTAGCTTGGAGCGCGGTAAACTCGCAGCACCGGCTGTATACTCCCCAGGGAGCTGAGATGGTTTAAGGAATGAAATATATGGCTCAGTGACCAGGGGTAATAATATCAGAAGCGCTTTGATACGGCATTCGGGCTGTGAAAAAGCGCTATAAGAATCGATTATTATTATTATTCCCTTTTTTTGAAGCAATCCTTTGTTGGGTTGCACTTAAACATTGGGTAGCATCGTTCCGTTGAGTGAAGTATACCCATTTGGTTGGCGTGTGTAATGGCACTCAGACACAAACACGTGTGTAAACACCGGCAATCGTGGACCCTCCTTTGTTTCCTTTGTGATAGCAACCGTGGACCACAATGTTTTCCTTTGTGATGGCAACCGTGAACTTATTGTCCCTTTTGTTATAGGTCCCCGGTTTGAACGTATATACCTACCTACCCACACCAACACTTATAAGCTGTTCAAAACATTTAACGAATGGTGATTGGAGTTGCAGCCAGACAAAAAAAAACCAGCTTTTTCTTTAAATCTTTTTCATCGAACCGTCCATGAAAATATCGAGGTAAACTTTACGCAGCAACCCATTTTTGTTGTTGTTGTTGTTGGTGGTGGTGGTGGTGGTGGTGTTGGTGTTGGTGCTGTCCTTCTCTTCTAGACCTTATTCGAATCAGTGTCGCCGCTGAAATCAAATTTTAAAAGCTTTATAAAAGCAGTTTAGAGAATCACTGATCCGGTGGATTGAAACGGACCCATTCGTCACAATTTTGTGCTCAAACATAAAGTATCCTTCAGACAATGGCTGGGAAAATGGTTTCGCACTACGGAGTTTGTGGGAATAGAGTCAGCTCCAATACAAAAAAAGATGGCTTCGTTCTTTCTTTCTGACGTGGATATTATTCTTTCATATTCAAATGCATTATTTTAAAGAGATCACAAGACCAAAACGAAAAGCAAGTTAGAGCATTTTAAGGTGTTTGTGTGTGTGGGGGGGGGGCTCACGGGAGCGTCCTTGGGGAGTATTTTCAACAAAGGAATTTCGCTTGGAAAAGGGAATAATAGAACAAAAATAGCAGGACCCCACAAACCCGATCCATAAAGTTGTGTCTGTGTGATTTAACGCTACATACAAAGTGTGGCCTTGAGAACGAAAGAGGTCCATAATGATACTGTAGGAACTTACACATGTCCACACAGTGTTATTTTACAGAATGTCCACACAGTGACTGCAACACAAAGCTGTGTGGTTTAGTATTAATTTTGTGCGTGCAGTTTTGTGAGTTATCAAGGTGTAATAGCCTTTTGCTTCCTTTTACTCGATTTGAATTTTATATCTTGATGTCATTTCAATGATAGTTTTAGCTTTGTTATTATGCAATATAATTACAATTCAGTTTTTAAGCTGTGGTTTCTCACAATCTAAGTTCTTATTAAAATGGGAATACGGTTACAAACGAAAAACTTGTTCCAAATTTTAACTCCGAAACTCCGACGCCGTTTCGAATGAGATTTGAATGCCTTTTTTTTTTTTTTTACGACAAATTTTCATTGGGATTGATAACAATATAGGTTGACAGGGGTGTAGTATTATGCTGCTAACTAGATGGGCACAAAAGGGTTGCAACATTTTGTTTCTTGGGGTGCACTTCTGACCAATTAAAACTGAAGTTTCCGTTTCCGTCACATTCAATCTTATAAAAGTTAACACTTAACAATGATAATATTTAATCTCAAAAGTCCGAATTTCAAATGGGGGCACGGTTTGGGGCATGGACATCGATGGGGGCGGGGGCACGTGCCCACCGTGCCCACCGTACCCCCCCCCCCCCCCCCGTTACGCAACTGCTTACTAATAAAGGATCGTAACAGAATGTAGGATGGTGGATACCAGACAATAATTATTGAGGCCTTGTTGACCCACGGAAGAACCTTCTTCCAAATTCCAAGATGTGACATTCCGACATGGGAGTTAAGATTTCCGAAAAGAAGAAAAAGATTAGGTATCTTTGAGGCTGAGAAAACGATATCAGATTTGTTGTTTTTTACTATGGCGTGCAACCAAATTGAGTAAAAGAAAGCGGTAAAAGAAATGTTACAAACTTTGTTCTGTACACAATGCATTGAAAAGAGAAAAAAAATAGTTACCCTTTTAGAGTAAGAAACCAATATCGGTTTTATTTTACTATGGCGTGCAACCAAATCGAGTTTTCACTGTTTTCAACCATCTGGCCTCGGACTCGAGATCCAAGCCAACTGTTTCGATCGCTTCTCAAAGACTCTGTAGGCCCATAGTTCAAGCAAAACTATTTCAAGGGAAGTTTTCCACCATGACCATCCTGATACCATACCATGTGGTTATCTTTACATATCTTTAATTTTCTATAATGCGTTACACACCCTCTATCCGAGTTAAGTTTTCTCAAATCGTCTACACTTCTTCTTCGCACTGGATTATGTATACCTAACCTTTACCAGTGATCAAATAATACTCGCTATGGGCTCTTTGTTGTGGCCGACTCCAACCTGCTCATGTGCAAACACCTAGGTCTTAATGCAAGCAAATTTACAATGGCATCCAAAAGCAAACGTTTCCCCCTGGTGCCGTGGGACGGAGTGGGACGTTCTATCCAATTATTTACCTTAAAGATTCCATGAAAGCAGCAGAAAGTCGGTCACAAGATCTGACCTGTAGTCAACTAAAAATGCATTAATTAAGTACTTGGTCCAATGCCATGCCTCTGCTTATACCGCGGAATGTTGTGTTTTCGGTCACCATTTTACGCTCACAGGGTAAACGCCAAAACTCTGCGCTAGCTGTGTAGGCAAAGACTGCTTAGTAAAAAAATGATGTATACCCGGAAAGCAAAAAAAATAAATGTTAAATGCGGGGAGGTCCCGCTTGTTACTGGCAACCCAGTCAGCCATAAAGGTTTGACTGGTGGGGGAAAGGGTGCTGGAAACCACAGAACCTATAGCGCAGACTGTCAGCAAGACAACCGGAATCCTGCTATACAAAGAACAGTTTGCGCCACTTTGTCAGAGGGTTCGGGTTTGTGGGTAGAATTGTATTTCTGTAGAATTGTTTGCACAAAGCATTTTGGATGAAGAAACATTTAGCCCCTAAAAAATAAAAAAATAAAAAAAACCTTCTGGAACCCCACTCTCAGATAATGTGGAATAGTCCCGTCTATGGTATCAATGACTCATAAAGAATGTTGACTCCTCCAGGGCATTGGGCATGAAAAAACATGTTGCAACTAGTATAATACAACAATAATAATAATAAACAGTGTTTAAATAGCGCTATTCAAAAAAGAGGCATGATCATAGCGCTTTACAATATGAAATCCTCGCTATTATAAAGGATTGGTATAAGAGCTTACAAAACAGTTGCACAGTGTTCATGTTTTGTGTGATCAATCATGAGCTAACAAACCTTTGAAAACTTTGGCTTAATCCGTTTTATGAGTCAGAAGAAAATAGTGAAAAAACCATGCACAATTTTCAGCATGTAAACACATTGAACTTAATTTTGGTTGCAACAACCGAAATCAGCTGTTGCAGGGTTTGCTGTGTTTTTTTTTGTTTTTTTTAGGTTTTCAGATACAGTTTTCTCAAATATTACTTAATTTCAGAGGGAGATATTTCACAGAAAAATGGGCTCTACTATAGACTTCATAATCAGTCAGCTTTCAGACTGAAATTAACTTAAACAACGATGGTTGTTGCACTTACTAATCCGGAATAGCGCATTTAACTCTATTAAGTGGTTTGGTTTCAGCTTCGGGTTATAAACATTCAGAGAAGCCACCATGAGTGACATCGAGGAGATGAAGGAGCTTTCTACCGACGGTATAACCGTCCTGGTCGACGACCGTAGCTCCCGGGGGTCCTGGCGTGCCTGCTGCAGCAGCTTCTTACGGCGCAACCTTCTGGTCTTGCTCCTGCTGATCTCGTTGATCCTCGGTGTCGGTATTGGCTTCATTATCAAGTTCTGCACCGACATCAAATTAACTCCCAAGGAGATCGGCTACATCTCCTTCCCCGGGACCCTCTTCCTCAACATGCTGAAGATGATCATCGTACCACTGATCGTGTCCAGCCTGGTGGCGGGGATGTCTTCACTAGACAAACGAGTCTCGGGTGTCCTTGGCCTCAAGGTGAGAAAGGGCACAACAACAACAACAATAACAACAACAACTCCAGATACACTTAAACTAGCCATGACAACAGCAGCAACCACACACTGACATCTTAAAGGGGTCTCTAAAGACATACTCAGTTTTTGGGTTGCACTCATTTTCCAATAAATGAATAGAGTCCTTATGAAAGTATGGGAAAATTACTAGTTTCTAAACTCACGTTAAATCAGTGTAAAATGCAATTGCATTCTAGTCAACTTCACAAAAGTTATTATATTAATGTTTCAAAAAAGTCGTACTCTTACTGCAGCTACAGTACACAATTTCCTCCGTAGGATTCTGATTTAACCTGTTCCCCCGAGAGTTAAGACAACGATCATGTTCTTTGCCACCCCCAGGCTTTGGTGTATTACTTCCTTACCACCATGTTGGCTGTCATACTCGGCATCATCATGGTCATGGCGATCAGACCCGGTAGCCACGGTGAAACAGACATGATCGATAGATCCGGGAAAAGTGAGCAAGTGAACACGGTGGACTCAATATTGGACCTCCTGAGGTAAGATGGTGGCTTACAAGAGAATAACGTCACGAACAGATAAATGATAGATATAGAAACCCCTGCATTTGTCCAATGTTTGGATCTGTGCGACCAATTCTGGCTCCAAAGCGAAAACATAAGTTATTTCACCGCATTGTCTTACTCCTCTAAATTGTGACGACTTTTTATGGGACTTTGCATGTAATGGCAAAGTCCAAAACTTGATAGTTGACAATTCCAAAACTTGATAGTTGAAAACTCCAAAACTTGATAGTTGACAAGTCCAAAACTTGATAGTTGACAAGTCCAAAACTTGATAGTTGACAAGTTCACAACTTGATAGTTGACAATTCCAAAACTTGATAGTTGACAATTCCAAAACTTGATAGTTGACAATTCCAAAACTTGATAGTAAGTTGACAATTCCAAAACTTGATAGTTGAAAACTCCAAAACTTCATAGTTGACAAGTCCAAAACATGGTAGTTGACTAGTCCAAAACTTGATAGTTGAAAACTCCAAAACTTGATAGTTGACAATTCCAAAACTTGATAGTTGAAAACTCAAAAACTTGATAGTTGACAATTCCAAAACTTGATAGTTGAAAACTCCAAAACTTGATAGTTGACAAGTCCAAAACTTGATAGTTGACAAGTCCAAAACTTGATAGTTGACAAGTCCAAAACTTGATAGTTGACAAGTCCAAAACTTGATAGTTGACAAGTCCAAAACTTGATAGTTGACAAGTTCACAACTTGATAGTTGACAATTCCAAAACTTGATAGTTGACAATTCCAAAACTTGATAGTTGACAATTCCAAAACTTGATAGTAAGTTGACAATTCCAAAACTTGATAGTTGAAAACTCCAAAACTTCATAGTTGACAAGTCCAAAACATGGTAGTTGACTAGTCCAAAACTTGATAGTTGACAAGTCCAAAACTTGATAGTTGACAAGTCCAAAACATGATAGTTGACTAGTCCAAAACTTGATAGTTGACAATTCCAAAACTTGATAGTTGACAATTCCAAAACTTGATAGTTGACAAGTCCAAAACTTGATAGTTGACTAGTCCAAAACTTGATAGTTGACTAGTCCAAAACTTGATAGCTGACAAGTCCAAAACTTGATATAGTTGACTAGTCCAAAACTTGATAGTTGACTAGCCTTCGAGAAAGACTCTGCTAGGGTTGAACTATTGCCACTAACTATACGCCACTAACTATTTTTTTGCAAGTCCAAAACATGATAGTTGACAAGTTCAAAACTTGATAGATAAACTTGATAGTTGACAAGTCCAATTTGACAAGTCTAAAACTTGATAGTTTACAAATCTGGGCATTTTCTCCGGGCACACGTGTTGAGCCAACTATTATATAAAGAGGTCGTGTTATACGTCATTCTTTCTAACAAGATCTCGTACAAAGCTTTAAAAACAAAAAAACGTGCGTTCATAGTGCGAGTTTCAATATAATTGTTTTATTATATGGTAGCTTTAAAGGGGTATCGAGCATATTCACGTAAACATTCACAACTTCTGCCCCAAATCGTAAATATATATATGTTCGATGTCCCTTTAAAGCCACCATAGTTTAACGATAAATAACCTTGTAAAAAATGCGTCCAAAGAGTGGCAGTAAACTAAAATAGAACTGTCCTATTCGGGTGATTTCTTCTGCATAAGAAACTAAATATGTGAGAGGGTATGCCTTTAATACACGACAGCACACCTCCGACTTCAAACACTGGCCATTGATATGCTAATAGATTACCTTGGAAAATATTTAACTTTTGTCCAAACTGGAATAGCGTGTGGCTTGTGTTACCCTCCCTTCCAGTTCATGAACAACTACGCAAATATTGCCACTTTGCAAGCCTGGTGTCAGTCTGCGCTCGGGCGCAACGGCAATGGTGCCATACCTAAGGGGCAGTCAACCACGCGTTAAAAACTGGTTTCCGTGTTGGGGCAGTCAACCACGAGTTAAAAACTGGTTTTCGTGTTGGGGCAGTCAACCACACGTTAAAAACTGGTTTCCGTGTTGGGGACTTTTTGTTGTACAATAATAGTGTCATACGCGGTGTACGGTTGATACTACATAAGTAAATGTAGCATTGCAAAACAAAGACATCATATGTATTAAAAAGTTATCCTAAAATCGTCAATGTTTTCACGAAGGGACGGGTATGACGAAAAATCAATCATGATTGGGGGGAATCATGTATTTTTTTTTTTTTTTGCTAATTTTGACTAAAACATAAAAATTTACAATCCTGAACCATTCTCAATAATACAAAAAACAAGTTGTTAATTTGTTAATTATGTTAATTATGAAAAGGATGGGCTTTCCAGTACATGTATTGCGCTGTTTATGTTTTCACGAAAAGACGGGCATCACCAAACTTATGCAAAATACGTTGTTTAGAAACAAAATGAAAGGGCATGTACGATTCAAGTCGAATGTTGAGTTTTCACAAAAGGACGGGCTCGTCAACGCGCCATTGACCGTCTGACATGCTCGCCCTTCACATGTTAAAACATCATGCACAATGTGCGCATCATGATTTTGCGTTTTCACGAAGAGACGAGTATGTTTGACTAACTATTGTGTTAATTTTTTGGTATTTGTGTTTTACTTTATTGATTATGTTTAACTCTTAGAAAAAACACATTGGGGCATTTTAACTGCACAAGAAAGTTTTGATACTACAGAGTTTTCAGTTTCCAATTTAACGACCTTTTAAAGGCGTAAGCTTGAATAGTTCACTCAACACACTTTGACATGCCCGTTCTTCGTGAAAACACTGACGCAATGATAAGCCTAAACGTTAGCTTTTGCTTAGATATTTTTACTGGCTGGTCCCTTCTGTCTTTTTCTTTTTCTTTTTCATCGAGTTTTAGTAATTTTTATTATTTAAGGCCTGTGATAAGTTTTATATTTCCACCGGTCCTTTGTTTATTCTTCTGGATGTTAAAGTTGTTAATGTACATAAATGTACATGTATTGGAAATGTTTTTCACTGAAGTATTGATCCTGTATGTATAGTTTAGATTCTCAATATTTTTGATAAAAGTTTCATGTTGTTTTAACAATATGACCAACAAAAACCATACCAGAACAAACTAAAGAAAACACCCTTATAGTACACGATGACAACACAAAATGCAATTGTGGAATTCGGCAACCTAAATAAAAAATCAACGCAATTAAATGGTTTTTTAATAACTAATTCTTCAAATGAAAGAAAAACTTTGCAGTGAAAAGACAGTACACGAACAATGCTGTCTCGGGAAAACTTGGCTGTCAGAGTGACCGATTTGCTGTTTGTCCGTCAGTGCATGTTTGTTTAACCTAGAATATCATCATAATCTTGGTAGTGAGTGCCAATACCTTGAAAACGAAAGCCACCCAAAATCAATCTCTAACCGAAAGTGACAGACAACGCAGCCTTGGGATTTACAAGTAGAACCATTTATTTTCTTAATGTTACACTCGCGCACGTTGTGCACACATTTTGTGCACACAAGATGCTTACTTTACGGATGTTTTGAAAGCAGCGGATCCGGATCCGGGTTTGGGGGGGTTCCAACACGTCCTCGTCGTGTTCAGTTGGCTGAAGAGACACTGGGATTGGTCCTCAGCGATTGGCCCTCAGCCGCCCCCACCCCCAAGCAATCCTCACAACGTAAAATAACAAAGCAACAGGTGTAAAACAAAGGTGCGGGTGACTTCTCCAAAAACTTTGTAGACCTTTCCGTTTATCAATATTTCTTAACATTATTTACCCTTCCTAAAACTTTTTGAATAGCTCGATTGGGCCATTATGAGACATTTTGAGACATTATAATTGTGTCCCCAAAAAAGCGGAAAAAACATTTGGGTGATACCAACATGGGAACAGATCCCCTTGCAGATAATGTCACAAGCCCAAACAGCGCCCTCACTGAGGTTGATGAAGAGTAAGACTGTTCCACTGTCTTTATCCGCAAGGAAGGAGAAAGACAGGCACCATTGGATACAATGATTTCATTGGATAAACGTGCGGTGACGTATATGCTTTCCAAATCCGTGTTGTGATTGGTCTGCTCCGAAGTGACGCGTTTGTCAGCTACACCATCAGAAGGAACTTTTCGATCGTCTGCTGCTGTGCACGTGTACATAGTGTTTGCATGTACATGTAATGTTGTTATAATTATTAACAATGTAATGGTGTACACGTGTGTGAAGACTACGAATTTCCGCCGTGTGAATGGATGCAAAGCAACTGGCAGGATCCTGCCAGTTGCTCAAGGCTGGTATTTGGCGTTATTCACGATCCTCGAAGTGTGACGTCAGATGTTCAGGCTAAGGAATGAGTTATCATTGGCTGAGTGTGCGCAGCGCGTACACGTTTCTAGCAAGGAACGGGTCTATCTGAGGTGAACGACACGAATAGAACGCATAACAACATTTTAATTGCTGTTTTTTATTTCGCTTTTTGTTTTGTTTTATAGGAACATGTTCCCGCCAAACATCATCGAGGCATGCTTTCGAACAGTGAGTCCCCCCCCCCCCACCACCACCACCACTTAAAATAACATTGATTTATAAAATTGTTGTAAATACCACCGGTCTCTTGTTGTGGTACTGCTAGTGGTGACATAAAATGGTTACTAAAATAAAATAAAATAATACAGAGTTTTCCCGGCCAATTTCAGCAAAAACTATAATTCAATTTCATTAAGATGCATTCAAATCCACAAACTTCCCTTAATTGAATTGAAACTAGTCTTTCTTTTGAGATATTTCGTTCACACATGAAGTCGTTCTTCTGAATCGGGTTCATTTTGTTCATTCCGTTTCATTTATAGGCATTCAAGATTACACTTGAACCAATCTTCAGTTGAACTTCTACTGCTATTTACAATTGGTGAAATTGAGTGGTCAAACAGCCGCTTTTTTAGCGAAATTGGGTGATCTTAGCGACCTACTGAATTGGAATGACACGAGCGAATGCTTAAATACCTTAACTCCTATGGGCGATTTTGTTCATTTCCCTGGAGCTCACCCACTATGTTTTATTGCTGTCCCATTTGTATGAAGCTGAACATCTTTCAGTTGGTCCAGAGACTTATCAATTAAAAATCTAGATTTCCATTTGTAATTATAATCAATGCTAATTACTGTTTTTAATTAGAGTAACTGGGCACACTCTACCAGGCTTTGCTTAAAAAATAGCACTGAAATCAATAATTCCTGCCAAAACACACCACCAAAAAGTGCAATGCAGTAGCATTTGCTCTATAGCTCCGCCCCCAAATCCTTCCATCCCACCCCCTAAAAAATATATATATATATATTGGGTGATCTTAGCGACCTACTGAATTGGAATGACACGAGCGAATGCTTAAATACCTTAACTCCTATGGGCGATTTTGTTCATTTCCCTGGAGCTTACATTGTTAATATATGTATATATATAACAGATGTCCACGTACTATAGTCTACTGCCATTCAAAGATCCCACATCCATTGAAAACTTCTGGTCAGTGGGTTAGCCCATGGTTATGCATAGACACAATGAAAAGCTCATGTGTCAGGGTCATAGCACAAACCTTTTGGACTGCCCTGACCACCACTTATGGAATCAATCACATCCTGTCTACCCGATGACCCTGGCCACTCAACTTCGGCAGTTTGTTTCTTGAAGGTATAAAGTTGGATTACACGGAAGCCTGATTTTTAATTGTTTTTTTAATGAGTGAAGTTATGCCAAAAAAACGCAAATAAGGGCAACAACCTCAGGGGATGAGTCTCAGAGAAGGGTTTTAACTGTCAAAAGTAAATTACTCATTTTGACTGTTAAATACTGATGCAGCGGAGCATTAATTCATTCTCAACCAATTTTTTTTAAGCCGGGTTTTATTTTGATTTGATTTCAGTTGATTGGATTTGATTTGAGATGAGTTGATTTGCAAACTACAAAGACATTACATTCAAATACATACAAATTTGACCACAGAAAACATACACGGAAAGAACTGTTTGCCGAGGATGCACAAAAAGTCATTGATTTCCAGTGTGGACCTCTGAATGAAAACAAAATGGGGCACAGTCAATATACCATGGTCCAAAAATTAGTGCTAAATTAACTGGAACGAGTTTTTGTGGAAATTGGCCGAGAGAACCTATAAAATAATGCTTTCTATATGGACTTATGTGGCCCTGTAAAACCAGATACTGTTCACATCATTACAAGTTTGAAATCACGTTTACATTGACGTCATATTTTCAATGTTTTCTTTTGTTTGCCGTTTCAGTACAAAACTGAGCAAATACAAGTCATGATGATGGACGATAAGATGATGACGTCTACCGCTATGTCTCCCTCTACGATGACCACTAGCATGGCCGACGTTGAGGGCACTACAATGGGCAACATGACGAAGGAGCCAATGATAATCCTGCAGTCCATGGGCGGGTTTCAGGATCGGAGCAATGTGCTCGGCCTGGTGGTGTTTTCCTGCTTACTGGGGATCGTGCTGGGCCGCATGGGGCCAGAGGGCGACCCACTGAAGGCGTTCGCCAATTCACTCATGGAGACTATAATGAAGCTAGTCGGTATTATCATTTGGTACGTCAAGACTTGTACAAGTCTATTCTCGGTGCTCGGGCACTTGTTCTGGTACTCAGTGGCCCAAGTACTCGTACTTGAGTACTACTCGGCCAACCTAGTACTCGGCAGTACCTGGCATTACGGCTATAGTTATAAACTTGAATAATTACTTTTGAACTGTAAACACGATAATGGTTATGAAGGGAAAATATAATAACAATAAACTCGGAAAAGAAAAACTACAAAAAAGATAAACAAACAAACGTTAATAATAAAAAACATAAATAAATCAATAATTTGGGGTTGAACAAAGACAAATTGACTAGAGCGGGATTTGAACCAATGACCCCAGGTTAAACGTACAAGCGCTCTACCAACTGAGCTGTCTAAAAAATGTACTCAGTCAGTTTTCCGTGTGGTTTATAACTTGATAAATAAATAAATAAATAAAACATTAAATAATCGAAAATACACTGATTCAGTTGTGCTATTATCCTCACCAAATTGATTCCCATAATCTGTAATTTATATGTATTAATTTTGTCTTTTCTAATTTTCTAATAGGATCTCTCCAATCGGTATTTTCTTTCTGATTCTCGGCAAGATCTTGGGCATGGATGACTGGGTGAAAGTCTTCAGTCAGATCGGTCTGTATTCCGTCACCGTCATCTCGGGTCTACTCATTCACGGCCTTCTCGTGCTGCCCCTCATCTTTCTGATCTTCACCCGGAGGAACCCCGTCACCTACATCAAGGGCGTGTCCCCAGCTCTCATGACAGCCTTCGCAACTGCTTCAAGGTAGCCGGAGACACACCCAATTACCTGGGTCCGCCCCCATATATTACAAGCTCTTGATTTTTTTGATTTTTTTATTGTAGGATTCATCAGTGAGATAAGAGTTCATTTTTCTGCGGTAAAATTTCATCTGGTAGCAAAACATGACTCGGTTGTTAGTGTAAAACACTTTGAAGTCAACATTGAAATATCAACTTGTGGGGGTACCTTTTCTGACAGTATGTGTGAGGCAATTTTTTGCGGCTACATGTATCTGGGTGCTTTTTATGGAAATACTAAAATACAATTATAAGTTATAAAGAAAAGCTTTGCCTTATGGATCGATCTAAAAAGTTAAATGTCAGTCAAAAGGGTCTGCTCTATTGTGGATTTCAAGGTAGCACCTAATGCCCATTTTGTTAGTACACTCTTAAATATTACCGGGTCGGAATTGAGCAGGAGTCCAGATCCAGGGGTCTTACCCAGCCTCTAGTTATAAACATGGGATTTTGTTTAACTCGTATTGGATTATGCGTCAGTTTGACCCATTTCTGTATCATTTTGAGACAGACTCCGGGTCATACTGACCTAGAAATGGGTCAGGCCCCCGGGGAACCCGGAATCTGGGTCAACTCTCACCCGGTAGTTTTTAGAGTGTAGTCCTCGATTTAGGAAACAAGTACATACAGGAACGCATTGTGTGCATGGATTCTAGTCAGAAGTTCCATACATTTTGAAGTGTGGATTTTAGCTACAATATTTTTTTTTCTATTTTTTTTAAATTCAAATTGTTAATTATCGAATTGTTCCCCTCAGCTCGGCCACCCTACCCCTGACTATGAGCTGTCTCGAGAACAACAACAGGATTGACAAGAGAGTGACCCGTTTCATGCTGCCCATCGGCGCCACGGTCAATATGGACGGCACCGCTCTGTACGAGGCGGTGGCGGCCATCTTCATTGCGCAGGTCAACGGTCTTGAACTTGACATTGCGACCATTATAACGGTCAGGTGAGTGCATTGACGAGGCACGGGAAGGAGGCCAGCCCTCTTATTAAAAAAGGACCAGTATTCACTACAAGAAATACTAGCAAAATCCATACAGTGACGTCTAAAACAATGATCTTCAGCACTTAGATTGATTTCAATCCTCACATCAACAGCACAACGCAATCACTTTGTGTGAAGGGCAAAAGGTCAACACGAGGCTGGCTATACATGCAAGTTGACAATACCCGACCCTAATAGAGCTTAAAATTACAACAATTCTGAAATAAAAAGATGATTAAACACAAATAAGTTATTCTTGGGAGATTTGGCTTCTAAGCATGGACAGAATCTAGATTTGAATTGCGAACATGTTCGTATTGTTTAATAGGGGGAAATTCCTTCTTCTTTGTTTTTCTTCTTTTTTCAACACTTTTATAACTAAATGACAACATCAATAGATCAATTTAAAAGAAAATCACTCCGAATTGTGAACCAGGGTTGTAGTACTCGTAAATCGCTTAAAATTGCGAGACTGCTTTTCAATAAGAGACGATTAAACACAAACAATACTCACAGGGAGCTCTAGGGCATTATCCCTCCTAAGTAAACAGTATTTGGAGCATGGCCACAGCCATGCTCCATACAAAATAGAGAGAAATGCTGATATAAAATAAATGTGCTTTACTTGCTCAAATGGGAAAAAAAGGTCACAGGGTTGCGGACTCAAAGTTTTAGAACAGTAAAATACGCAAAATAAGCAAGTTGCATCAGGCCAAATAAAAGATTGAGGGCGCACTTGCGTCCACGACAGTATGTACAAAAAAGGGGGGCATGTGCTTAACATTGCAGCATTTGCAAGTTAGCTGACCAACCAATCAGAACCACTTGACTGCACTGGTTGTGTATAGCAAGGGTGACAAACTGTGCATATTTGTACACTGTTGGTGGCGTGTTAAACTGGGGTGTAGGGGAGGTAGCCTCCCCTGCTCAAAACCCTTGCCCCTCCCCCCGTAAAAAAAAAAGAATAATAATAATAAATAAATTTAAAAAAATAAAAAAATATGCACAGTAATGAATAATAATAATTATAATAATTTATTCATTTATATAGCGCAAAACATGAATGTCTTTGTCATGTCATTATTACCATAATTTGCAGGCTCGCATAGCGTTATATTCACACAAAACCATGTGGACTGTGGTTAATCTTTGTTGTTCTTTGTGTACTTTGGTTTGTTCTTGGGTAACTATAGTCTTGTATAACATTAACATTTTAACGTTTGAGTTTTAACATTGTGTTTCTTGCCAACAGCGTGACGGCTACCTTGGCGAGCGTGGGGGCTGCTGGGATACCCCAGGCGGGTCTGGTCACGTTGGTCATTGTACTCAACGCGGTTGGTCTACCCGCTGATGACGTCACGCTCATTATCGTCATCGACTGGTTCCTGTAAGTACCGGCTTCATTCTACGTTCAGTATTCGAATTACCGATGCGTACATTAATCAAATAAAGAGATAAATGCCGTGATAGTCCGCACGCGGCAAGCTGGCAGAAACGCCAACGCCAACAACAACCCCCCCCCCCCCCGTGGTCATTGCGTAAAAAGTCTCTCACGCCTGATCGCTATCACTTTGTGTAGAAATGTGATTCTGAAAGGCGGTGCGCTATATGGCCACAAGAGGGTGGATGATTATGGTTTCACATTGACTTGTTTTCAAGTCTTAATCCACTCATAATGTCATAAGCAAATTTTACCAGTATTGTCTCCGTTTGTGGATGGTATGATATCAACAATTCGGCAAACATTGTGTGTCAGATCGCCTTACTAATCTTACAACCTGAAATGATAACCGAAATTTCCGAAACTTGGTGAAAATACTGGAAGCTAAGATTGTGAGAGGTGCAGCGCCCTTTCGGTCAAGTACAGATAATAATATGCACCCGGTGACCTTTGCCGCTTATAATTGAAGCTCTATACCCGAGTCTGTACCAGGAAGTGTGGCCTCAATAAATACAGTACCAAAGTACCCAACACTTTTACCACATTACACATGTTATGGACCAGACAACATTGTAATGAAGATGTAGTAAAGTAGTTTTAATATGGTTTGGTACTTTTACAAAGTGATAAAACAAACAGTATTGATTACCTGTTGTGAAGAGATGTTGCATCTCAGCAGCCAGTCCACCATTCTGATCCTCTATGCTTTAACCATGAATAGCCATGTCCTCATCACACTGCTCTGTATGACGTGTTGCTATTCAAATGAGTCACCCAGCTGATCTGACCGTTCGAAAAAGCGACTACATTGTCTGTACATTCTTGCGGCATTCCACTTGAATAATCATTTGCATTCCATGACTGTTGTATGCGTGTTCCTCATAGGGCATTGTCACACGAGGCAACGTTTTACAGGCAACGTGGAGGCAACCAACTGTACTGCATGCAAAAGGATCACTTCAGGAGTACAACATACATTTTGCTTTTGGTATCTTTACTGTCTCCAGTGAAATTTTGCGGAAATTTACATGTGAATGTTTTGTCTTCATGGGAATTGTACATTCAAGAATATTATATGGACAATCAAATGTGAATGGATTCTCTTCTTGAAAAACAAAATTACCTCGTGTGACATGACTCTTACGCACGAGTAGCAAAGATAAGCCTCCATGGTTCCCTCAACGCCTTGCTCCTCGTCCCAGGCCATTTTTGAAACAGACTTAGGTTGAATGGGCTCCGGCTTGGACACCATCTGCCTGTGTTCAATGACTGCACCGAAAGTGAACGTAGTCAAAATTAGCCTTCGAGAACGACTGTGCTAGGGTCAAAACGTCAGGACATTAACTACATTTTCTAAATTACTGACAGAGTGATATTCAGAAGGGGTAGTCAGAAGGGTTAAAGTTGCCTCGATGCCATAGGGGATTTGTGTCCCCCGGTGTGTGTGTCCATTTGCCATACGGATAGTCATGGGTTCGCTCGTCCCCAGCGCCTTGCCTTAAAACCAAAGGCGCTGGGATGGGCAAACGTATCAAGCACGCTCATTGGTTAATGCTCAGTCCCATCATGCATCACACTCACACTGCAAGCACTGCACGCATGACGTACTTCCTGAACAAGAATCTGTGCAAGCTGATTAGCCCATCCCAGCGGTCCTGGATAGGCCGCTGGGGCCGAGCGAAAGTCATGGGCTGAAAGAAGTTATAAGTTCACAAGAGGGCGCTATCAATTTCTACATGGATGTGGGCAGAAACTCTCGGGGACAGAATCTCCTGCCACACCGGCTTTATAATTTAGTATCTAAAGTACAACAACAGTTGTTGGCAGCCAAGTTTATTGTCCATAAAACCTGTGACATCATAGGTTTACAAAGGAGCCACAACTCGAACTTCCTGCAGACAAGATGTGTACATAGCTCAATGAACGAAACAGAAAATAATGCTTTTCGTGGAGATTGCATGCGTAATGCTGTTAATTTTGTCTTTCTCTCTCGTTTGTATAGTGACCGAATCCGCACCACCGTCAACGTAGCCGGCGATGCGTTTGGAGCCGGTATCGTCTACTACCGGTCTAAGGATTGCCTCGCTGCCCTGGCGGAACCGAAAGGTCGTGACCTCTTCAAGAATGACCCGGATACCGAGTATCACCCGGAACTGAAAGAGTTCAACACCAAGCTGTGAGGTTGTCAGAGCGATACCGAACAAAAGTGGGACACCTGTTCCAATCCCGAGTGTGATAACAGTATAAAATGGTTTTAACAACAATATAATCGTTTAATTTCCAAATTAAGTATGACGAATGGTGTAAGAAATGAGATTTTAATGTTTAATAATCAGTTTTAATAAGTGTGTTTCGCGTTTGCATTGCCAAATATTTTTCTCGAATAGTTACACAACCACAACGCAATTGGCTAAAAATATGAAACATTGATGTCATATTGATCCAGCGAAGGCTTCTCCTCACTCTGTTTATTTTCATACAATTTCTGCTAAGAAGGTACCAAAAAACAAGCTATCGGACAAACTACTTTTTATCTGTTCCCCCATAGGTTCATTTGGCGTCCAATCATACAGCAAGGACGTTGCTCATTGTTGGTACAATAATAAGCAACTAGTATCCTAGCTAGTTTTTTTCCACAGAAGCGCAAAGGATACGTTCCACAATTTTCTTCTAATAATTTTGATAATTATTCATTTGTGTTACAAGCAAGTTCATAGGGAAAATGTAACAGGATTTAATAAATGTGTGTATAATCTAAAACAGGGTAAAAGGAAACAACAGTTAATAATTATAGCCCGTAAAAATATTATACTTATACACTATATTATAACTGTATATGTACCCAGTCACTTTAAATTGTTGTCTATTGCTTAAAACTTAAAGGTTGCATAGGCCTAGAGCTAACAAATAATTTTTTTATATCAATTGGGTACACAAGAGAGAGGAAAAAGTTACAATTCTAGGACAATCTTACAGACTAATCTTTAAAATAATCATTGATTTGTCACTTACATGATTTCTTGCTTAGTTTTATCAATATAAAAGCTGATTAGAACTGCATTATAATAATATATCACATCGCAACAAGGACAACGTATTTTGTAAAAACAGCATTATATAGTCCACGGACAAATACTTTCATTTTGATATACGTACTTTTTTTTATTGCAACGCAGTGGTGTGTTATTTTACTTATTTTTTTATTTGCGTGTTTATTTATAATATTTTTTGTTTTTTACGGTTGCAGCTTTTGATACGATTATGTTTTGATATAAAATGTGTATACCCCCACTGTGAATGTTCAAGAAAATATTGTTTATTTAAAAAACATGGATTTGTGTATATCATTGGTCTTAAATATGGTATAGTGTCACCTTAGAACTATTTTTTATATGATGGTTGCAGTATACAGTTATTAAACAGTAGTCTTGTAATTGCATCTGCATAAATTATTTGTTCTTCAATCATCAAAACAGTTCAATAATTACACTATGTAATACGCTCTGGACGTGGCCCACTTTTGTTATCTTTCCTGAAAGTACCCACGAAGTGAGTGGAGGAAACACTTAATCGTGGCACATTTTATGAATTATTTCACTGTTTTCTCCAAAGTGCATTACTCTGATGGAGTCAAAGTCCTTGATATCCTAGACTGGACCGTTCCACATTTAAGAGGGGGTCAGGTCCAAGAGTTGTGTAGGTTTTGGGTGGGGGTTTCTTTTCTTTTTGAGGAGCTGACTCTTTTTTCACTCATATACTTCGTGCAACAAATTGTACCGACATACAGACCTACCCTGATCCAAACCCTCCGATAAAGTGGTGCCATTTGTTCTTTGTAGCAGGCTTCCAGATTTCTTGCTGACAGCCTGTTTTAGGTTCTGAGGTTTCCAACACCCCTTCCCCTGCCAATCAAACTTTTTAGCTTACTGTGAATTATGAAATTAGGCACAATAAGTCCATCATTTTGGTCGCGCCATTTTGGGAGTCGGTTGTTCTATCTGTTTAGAATTTACACGCCCACCATGAACCTTAAGGCCGTGTCCGAAACGGCGACTTCGGCTACAGCTACGACTAGATCAGCGCGTCTGTCAGTGTTAAAGAATAGGCAGACGCGCGCGATCTAGCCGTAGCTGTAGCCGAAGTCGCCGTTTCGGACACGGCCTTAACGTGCAATATTGACTCCCAAAATGGCAGACTGTGTGCAGACGACTGAAGCCGAGTGTGACGTCAGTGAAAGGGACCAATACTAGCAACTATAAAATGCTTTCTTCGAAGTGAAAACTACGATATTGCTTACCTTTTCCTAAAGGCTGTGCAGATCTCGCGAGGATTCAAACGTTGGAACTCGTCAAAGTGTAAGAATTCGTTTCCTCCACACGCTAAAGAATTGTACGTGGTGGAAACCAACCCGATGTTCACACAAGCGTACGGATTCGCGCAAGACTTGCACATTACATGTAAATAAGGAAATTGTTTACAGGCAACTTGGAAGCAACCAACTGCACTGCATGCACAAGGAACACTTCGGCAGCACTAGATACATAACTTTAGCCGTAACCAACTTTCTCCAGGAAAATGATGATTGCAATTTGTTAGCGGAGTTTGCCTGGAACTGGTTGCCTGTAAATTACCACGTGTGGCGTGGCCTTCAGATTAAGATGATGGGCGGGCTATAGGCGGGAATAACTGAGACCGTCCCCGCTGGTAGCATTCATCATGGTGATTGGGCTGCGGTGTTTGGCATAGAAACTCAGATCCTCCTGGTACTTCGCATACAGCAACTGTGACACTTCAAATGTATCCCCTGGAAAAAATGGCGGGAACAAAGTGAGAAGAAAATGCAGCTTTTGGTTTCCAAGAAACCCGATTTCAAATAGCTTTTATTATGCTTCATCATGGTGCATCAGCCGAGCGATCTTGGAACTCAATTTCCGGGCCCAAATTCATAGAGCTGAATAAGCAGCAAAGATTGATTAACAAATTTTCTGCTGAGCCGAAAAGAGCAGGATACCAGTCACAAATTAAACATGTGACATGGTACTTTAACTGGTAGCCTTATTCTGGTTAGCATATTTGTGTTTTTGCTTTAGCTACTTTCTGTGCTTAAAGCAGCCCTATGAAACTGGGCCCTGGTGGCCACAAGTCATCAAGTGGTGTGGGTTCGAATCCATATAAACCATGTTAACCAGTGACAATACGTGTTTACAGAAGAGCCATATAAAATACACAGTTTTGAACAGTCTTCTCGTTTTCATTGATGGCAAGAAAGTGGGAGACGCCAAGTATTGTCTAACAATGAAATAACCTTAATATTGTTTTTAATCTTTACCTATGGGGTTGGCAGTAAATGTAGTGGTCTCTGTCGTCCATGGTTTTTCAATGAGATTAAAACAGAGCTTCTGGAAACGGGCTGGGTCAAAGGGTGTCTTGGTGAATAGAGCTTCCTCGACTTGGAAGGCGAACAGCTCCCATCTGCGGTAATAGAATCTGCAATTGAAATTACAACACGTGCATTATCGTTTTGCAATAAACTCAGTCAGTGGCAACCACTGCTTCGAATCGCTCATGTAGTCATAATGAATAATGAGTCGAAACCCACCTCTCTATCCAATGTGTGCATGCTTTATATTGATAGAATAGCGCCGTATAACGGGAGCGCTAGGTGATAGCAGCAGACTTACCAGGTAAATTTCCATTGTACGTAGTTCTGAGCATGCGCACATAACAATGGATTTACTTGGTAGGTCTGCTGCCACCTAGCGATCAAAAGTCCCCAATTGTTCTGCAATGTTTTGTTACGTCATGTGGATATCTAGTATATAAATTGCAAGGTCCAGTGGCACAAATTGCTGCCAAAACACGCCAGAAACACACAGCCCTCCTTTTCTACAATGATTACACTTGTTTCTTAGTTAATATTCATTAGTAAAACAATCACCATACCTCCAGTAGTTAAAATGTCTGGAAATTCATACGAAGCAGGATCGTAATTTTAAGAAAATGAGCTTGAGTCGGGTGCATTTGCTCAAAATAAATATAAATAATTTAACAAGGTTGTTCAACATTACGTTTTCAGCAGTCCAGCCCAGTGTTTATTGGCGTAATCTCGAATCTAAGGAAGGAGCAGGACAATCATTAATAAAATGGTTTATGAAAAACACTCCGTTCAATCAAAGACAACGTTTGGGGGGGTTGTCGATATTCGCTTTTGGAAATTCTTAGTAATTATAGCGATTGAAACCTATTGTTATAATGACCCAAAACAAAAGTTTATACTATTTCAATTTTATGATTGGGATTAATATAGAATTTAGAGCAAAAGATATACGGGGATATGGTAAAGTGCAGTGGTATCCATTTGCCTCATTATATGCAAACTGGAATAAACATACGTCGTGTATTTCAATCAAAAATAGAAACATCAGAAATTAGTTTGCCCATTACGAACCTCGCCGCTTGGTCCCCATAGTGTTATTTGGTTCCTGGCATTATACTCCAGCCATTTCTTCTCCTGCAAAATTGCAAAACAATAAATTAATGATTACATCTTTATCCACAATGATAACAGTTTGCCGGCTCTTCGGACTGACCGCCCTCATGTGGTGACCTTTAGTCACGACGAACACGTCATACCTGTGCAGTTGACCCCATTGCTTTAGCTGCCTCCAGCCAGCCGCCTAACAACCAACGGTAGTCCGTTGACAACATCGTATCCAGGTCCAATATCAAGTCCAGAAGTTTATCCAATTTTGTTCTGACAAATGAAGAAGAAGAAAACGAAAAACAAAATGACAAGAACAATATTGTTGATAGATGAGGATCTAGCCATTTCAGTCTAGGCAAGCTAGTCAGTATTGACACGGTGAAGCCCAAATTGGTGCAAAAGAGGAACAATAGCGTCTAAGATGTTTTCTAAATCGCACATTTCAGCTTCTGTTTTTACAGGACCAACGCGTAATAATATAGTTTCGGAAACTAAACAAAACATTAATTGAACTCTAAAACCCAATAAAGGCCGACATAATCTACAACAAGTAAATAAATGTACACAATGATGGATTGTACGGTTTGCTGTGGTGCCATTTATAGTGGAAATCAAATTAATGGCTTGTAATGTTTGTACCGGCAAAAGTATTTACCCAGTCGTTGTTTCAGAACCAACACAGCTTGATAGATTCGGCAGTGGCTATAGCCAGAACACTGGAATTGCTATATTTCAACGGTGTCGTTGCCAGCCATCGGCCAGCTGCCGTAGCCGTAGTCGCTTGATTCGGATACATCCTTTTATGGATTGACTTCCATTGCGTTTTACTGCACATGCTAGATAATTATTACGGTAGCCCAGAGAAACCATTCATAGAATCCATAAATACTGGTCATTGGCAAGAACCTTACATTGTTGAGTTGAAGTTTCTAGTTTTATAAGCAACCCCGAAGTCGAGATAAACGTGATAAGACAAATCCTGTAGGACTTGGCGTGTGATGTCGACCAGGTCGTACCTGAAACAAAATATTACAAAAACGAGAAGGAAACTCAATCAATACTTATAATGTTAAATGTTAAAATTAGAGGACTACTGTACCATTGATTTTGTACAGGTTCATTTTTGTGACAAAATATCATAACGTCTTGCGCCAAGCAGCAGGATATTAGTTAGGTACTTTTCGAAACATTGGCGTCGGCTTAGGTCTTATAGGCTCCGTCAATCGGGGAAATGTGCGCTTTCTTACGGGATTCAACCATGTGGACGTTTTTCTGCCATTTGAAAGAGATATTAAGAATGTTAAAATTACGCATTGGAATAGGGGAAAAGGCAACAAATATTCTATGCATGACTAATCTTCTTGTAATAAAGTAAACCAATGTCATGCTTACAACCCTCTGCTCTGGTACATAATAATGTACTTTTGCGCGCCTGACAGAATGACTTTATTTCTTATGAACTTCTGCCGGGCACCAGCATCCAAACGTTATATTTATAATCCCTTTTCATATCCTAACAAATTACTGGACAAATTCACAATTGTTTTTGAAGTTGAAGTGAGACTGATTTAGGAGCATCGAGTATGCAAACAGTTGACAGAATCTGCTGTACTAATAGCGCCCTCTATTGGCACCGTCAGATTGGCTTACTTGAATAAGTGATTGTCTTTTAGTTGAGGTGCAGCTTCCAGCATTAAGTTCCAGGCCTTGGCAACCATCGTCCAGTCATACCAAATCTACGGGGAAAAGAGAGTTAATGTAATATTAAGACGTCACGAAACAACAATAACAACAACAACAACAACATCAAAGCTCATCAAGGAAACGTATGGCTTGACAAGTCGGTTTGTGTAGTGTAGTGTTTCGCCAATGTTCTGGATCTCAAATGTTGACGTCACGTTTTCTATTGATTCGAAAGGGGTTTAACAATGAATGGAGATGACTTGCTAACTCCTTCAGCTTACGTATGGTGTGATGCCAGATGTCCGAGGAGTTTTGACTATGGGTCCTTGGTTGTGGTTACTGTGGGAGTCTGTGCAGTTGTAGACGGTAGCTCTGAGGATGTCCCAGGCCCGCTGAGCCGACAAGGAGGGTCTCCCGTACCGTGCGGTACTGTAGTTGGCAATCCTAAAAGATACAAACGGGAAATTCAAATGAAACAAAGGCAAAGCTCTTCTATTATACGTAACTTGCCTCACCTCGTTCTGAAAAGATTTGACAGAAAGAAACCATAAGGTCACTAGTATCTCAGCAGGTATTATCAAGTTTCTTATTTGTCACAAACTGTTAGCAATTCGATCATAACCTTTTGTTTGGGGCTCATACGTTCTTTCGTTCGTAGGTTTCACATGCGTCACTGAGATCAAAGGAAGACCTACCATTGGCTAAAACTTGTGCGTGTGCGCGTACGCGCGGACACGCGTGCTCGTTTCCATTGTTCGCCATTGTTCGGCCACTGCAAGGGGTCTTTTTTAAAGGTCAAGTTGTTCTGTTAATCAATTTAAATGACACAAAAAATGTGCACAAATTTGTGTTTCTTGTAACTTATCAATGCCATATTTTTTACATGAATGTGGCGTCCGTAACCCAGATCAGTGGCGGCAAATACATAATTTAGGGGCTTTTGAAGCAAGAGGGGACAAGAGGGCAAGGGTTACGTAAGGGTAGCGCCCGTCCCCCTGGTTACGCCACTGACATAGAGCTACTTCCATTTCTCTGCTTTACGAGCAGGGAAGGCGTGGCTGACTTGAGTTGGAAACCAGAGTGACGTCATGAACCTGGGGAAAGCTTCTCGACAGACACCTTGTAATCGAGATCATTGGCAGGGGAGGGAAAAAGGCCCTAGTTATAGCGAGTGGTTGATGGACATACCACTGAGAAACAGATGCCACTGGCTTTGACCTCCAGGAAAGATCGTACAAGAATGTATACATGACGTCATTTTGATTGATTCCTTCCGGGGTTATGCCGGTGCCAACCATAGTTGATCCACTGAAGTTCCGGGCTGCAAATAACCCCTGACAAGCAAAACATTAATTCTCATGTTTATATCAGAAGACCATAGCCTAATATTAAACACAAATTAATGTAATTATGAATTACCGACGGACTATTTATTATAAAAATTGAAGCCAATCATTCTGAGTACGAGGTTGAAAACGGGACCTTACCAACAGCTCACGTAACATCAACATTGATATTAAACCCTGGCATGAAGACTAAATTGAATGCATATTATATTCAGTTCAAAGGAGAGAGCCTTGCGTCAAAGTTTATAATTACATATAATTTGTCTAGCTGACTTACCGATGAAGCCTTACCAGTGACGGTAGGTAGGTGATGCCTTGGATAATTCAAGCATGCTTGGCACACAGTCCAAGTATGTCATGAGAAAGATATTTGGCTATAGGGACAAAGCAGATGTGTCCTTAACACACGATTTCCTAAACTTTCAAAATGGCTGCCAATGCTTGAAATTCTTCCTGTAATTTCTGCCAAAATCCATGCCTTGTATCACCAAAGGCACTATTCCCCAAAAATATATAGAGCCTATATATATTTTTTTGTTTCCCCTATCTACCCACTGCACAACGAATAGCTGCTCTACCACTTCTCAAATGAAAGCAATTCACCTGGATTCTACCCTATCCTCCATAGGTTGTTTCTTAGTCAGTGCCTTACCTCATTCACGGTATCAAGCTTTCCATAAAGACCGTGATTCCCTCCGAAGTTTCCCAGCATGCACCAGATAAATGGCTGACCGTAGAATGACTTCGTTGGACTGTATTGCGGCACGGTGTCGCTGCCTAAGTCCAGAACGACCATTCGTCCCTAGTAACAACGACAGTATTCCGACAATGTAACCAAACGAACTTTCAATGGTAGATGTAATAAAGTCAACTTCCTGTACTTCAATTTTTTTCCGGCCTTAGAATAACCTCTCATCGATCGCCATGTTGTTTTCTCTCACGTGTGGTGAAACAGAGGTTGATGAGAACTAAAGAGTCTGGCCCCAGCCTAGGATTCAATTTTCAGCACTCATTTAAGCCAATTTGCGCACAATTTTGCACAATTCTTCTTATTTTGTGTCAGTAAATGAACTTGTTTTACACGTACTATGTCACCAATAGTGTGAAAGAGAGAAAAACAACAGATTTTGCCGGTGTCACAGAGGTTTTGTCCCCCCCCCCCGCCGCCCGTGATTTCCTTCATACAGCAAATTCTTTCGAATTTTTGTCTGATATAGCGCCCTCTTCTGATTGAACTTCCTTCAGCCCATACCGAGGACACACACCGGAAATACAGCGAGACTTGAACCTGCGACCTCTAGTGGATTAACGTGTCAGCGCTCTACCAACTGAGCTATCTATAGCCCTTATGTTGGCGGTCTCCCTATTTTGTCAATATATTTGTTAGATGCCGTGTAGCCAGGGATCACACCCAAGTTTACGATACAACCTGGGAAGCGGCAGCCAGGGGATCACTTCGAGGGGACGCTATACCGTTTGGTTACAACTCTGCCAAAGCCTTTTCTGGCCTTCCTGAAGCAAAGCCAACGACTTTTAAAATACTTACAGAGCCTAAAGCCAGACCGATGCCAAAAAAAAAATTGCGACCTCTAGTGGATTTCAAAAAAAAAAACTAACTAAAAGAGCGCCCTCATACCTTAGGTACACCTTGGAGATATGCCTTGATGCGGTCTTGCGTCCAGAATCCACTCTGAAATAACCAGTCTTGCATCAGCCACACGCCTTTGGGATCAGCCTCAACGATAGCATCATACACTGCCTTACTCGCCTGTGCAAGATACTTGGCGTCCCTGCAAACGTGATGAAAAATTATGTAAACTCGGGTCAAAAGTGTGTGCAGTGGTCAACCACAATATTGCTAGCCGAGCACCTTATGCATGACGTCACAACGGTGCAAAATGTTATCTCAGTGAACGTCAGTCATTCAATAAAGCACGCACAGCTCAACAATTTGTTACACTTTTCATTGAGGTCTTCGGTCTAAGAATATATCGTGCAAGTCTCGCAAGTTTTCTATTGGAACCTTTGGATTCCACGTAGATTTGCTTTAACGCACTTCAAAGCACCGAAACGGGTCCTTTTATTGGGTTACGCTCGTAGAATTGAACAGTCTGTAATGCCCTAAAAAGTATTTTATTTGTCCGGACGGAAAAAGAAATACCGCAACCTTATCCTCCTTGGGAATTTCATTGACAATTAATTGGAAGTCCGTAATTAGCATCATAAAAACAATACGTACGTCATGCCCGGAGAGCCTGGCTTGTGAGCCGCAGTGGTCCACAATAACATCGCGTTGAATATTTTAATAAGGCCTACAAACTTTACCAACATACCCTTCCTTGGGTGACATCTCATTAAATGTATCTCCATTGTAGATATGGTCTGTCCCGTTGAACTCTTCGGCCATCTGGGGAAAAAAAACATGCCCCTTGGTTGAAATCGAAGAGAATTCTAGGCCGAAAGCTTGATTCAAAATTTGAAGGTAAAACCCCGTTTATTGTATACTTCTTTATTTAAAAGTTTTGGCACTATTAAAAAATCCAATTGATACTGAAACGCGACTAGCACTGTATTCTGCGGGCTTGACCTGTGAGTAGAGAGTATGCTGAAGACAACATGTTCAGTTTTAGACGTGTGGGGAATAAAAGCCTACGTAAACCCTGTGGAGACTTAAAACCAAATCCAAATGCAAGGTGACGGTGTCATGAGAAATCTATCCCACGGAGATTTTTCTCCCTTTTTGGAAATTAACATGCCTGTGGGTTCGCTCGTCCCCAGCGCCTCTTGCCTTAAACCAAAGGCGCTGGGATGGGCAAACATATCAAGCACGCTCATTGGTTAGTGCTCAGTCCCATCATGCATCACACTCACACTGCAAGCACTGCACGCATGACGTACTTCCTGAACAAGAATCTGTGCAAGCTGATTAGCCCATCCCAGCGGTCCTGGATAGGCCGCTGGGGCCGAGCGAAGCCTGTGGGCTGAAGGAGGATGATTCAAAAGAGGGCGCTATCAGAGGAAGTTTGTACACAGACAAACTGATCCATTTCATTTTCAATTCATTTATTAAAATCAGGGCTCTAACGCCAAGGATTCTCAGAAAAGCCATCTCAATCCCTATACTAGCCAAGAACTCCATGGAGAAAAGACAAGGAAAGAAGTTTCAGTTTTAGATGTAGAGGAAAACTCCAGAGAATTATTCTAGAGAGAACCCAAGCCATCAGGTAGGGAGTGAAAACCCAATCCACACAGTACCCCCAGTGGGATTTGAACCGGGGTCCCAGAGGTTGAAGGCAAGGAAAGATACCACTAGGCCAACCTGACCGATCTAAGGATACTGAAAAGGCCGTGTCCGAATGAAAGACTATGGAGGACACTAGGTGGCAGCAGACTTACCAGGTAAATCCATTGTTCTCGATATTGTGCGCAAGATCAGAACTACGTCAACCAATGGAAATTTACCTGGTAAGTCTGCTGCCACCTAGCGTTTCAAAGTCTCCCATTGATGGCTTTGACAGTGGCTGCAGCCGGATTGCTGAAAAGCCGCATTCCACAGCCATACAGCAGTCAGCCATAGCCGTAGCCATAGCCAAATCCACTTCATTCAGACGCGGCTTTCGATCGAAACTTACGGCTTCAATGAAGGCTTTCCCGATACTTTTGAATAAGGGATCCGTTGGCTCCAAGAGAAGATTGCTGCAAGATAAAACATCGACCTTACATTGGAGTCATCGTCACTATCAACCGTTTCCATACTGAGCCTCTTAGCCTAAATGTCTGATGTCACACTACAAGGCTCGTAAGTAACGCCAGACCGGCCTTTAGAACTGACTGGTTCCTGCCAATGTAGCTTTGACCTTGAATGCCACAATGCTTTGTTTTAACGCTACATACGAAGTGTGGACCTGACAACAAAATAGGTAATGTGGGGACTTGAAACACTATGTGGACTCACACACGTCCACACAGTTTGGGTGTTGTTTTTGTTCTTTCTTTTTTATACAGGGTTGAAGAATTGGATTTTCCTGAAGTGTACAGAACAAAGGAATGTCCGCAGAGTGACTGCACCACACTGGACAGCGTGTGTAGACGTGGATTGTGTGGGATGTGATGTGTGGCATCAGCTATGCATCATGGCATGTATACGTCTGCGGAATGAAAACATTTGAAAGACGCGGGGACCAGTGTAGGCTTCACTGTACGACTGGGAGACTTTCGGGGGCGCTAGGTGGCAGTAGACTTTACCAGGTAAATTCAGCCTACACGGGATTGTGCGCACGCTCAGTAAACACGTAATACACTGGCTTGATTGTGCCACCTAGCGTCCAAAAGTCTCCAGTTATCATACATCCCATTCATTCATTTAAACGAGAAGAATTTCAGGGCGTCTGCTTACCAACAGTACTGTGGATCTTGAGCGAAATTTCCCCAAGCTGGGCCAACACTGACGCTAGCGTTTGGAAATAATCTGTGGACAAATCGTACAAAGATCATATAACATTTTCATTATTGATATTTTCATCGACAAATAAAACACGAGAGCAAAAATTTTTATGAACGGTATTTTTGTCATTCTTTCTTATTCTCTTTCCTCTCAATATTCTTGCGAGGAAACCCGCAATGAGAAATTGGGTCAATACGTCAATGATTTGAGAATTTAAAGTTATTATAAAACCAAGGGAGTCTCCAAAAGTTCCAAGAACTTTAACATACTGAAAACGTGAAGAAGAAAAAAACAGATTTATAGGAGGAAAATCATAGTGGTGACAGAAACCGACGACATTAGGTTTAAAATTATTTTACCCATACTTGGTCTGAGAATCCAATTCGAGGTAGGATTCGAACCAGATTCCGAAACATGTCGTCAAGTACCCGGAAGATGGTCATAACAAAAGTGTGACCAGCAAATGGTCGTAAGCAATTCACTCTCCAAACGTGTGTTTTAAGAAATCTGAGTGTAAAAGTTTGGTCGTTTTTGCCATTTATATGTCAATTGGAGGAAAGATAAATTCCGCAAGAGAGAATGGAAAACATCTCTTACGAGTAACTTTAGTAACAATTAAACAGGCATGCTCTCTGGGTTTTTTTTTTTCAAAAGAGCAATTTCATTGCTTGTGACTTTCTGCTTGGGCAACAAATTTGTATTGTATGTGCCCGGAAAAAAGCTCGTCAGACGTACGAGCTTCTTCCGGGGACACACCGAAATGCTGCGTGGATTACCGGGTTTGTCTACATGTCCATCCATCCACCACAAAAACATAAACTGCTCACCTTTTGAAGGTCTTTGGGACGTGTCCGGCAAACGCCGGCAAGACGGGCGTTATCCCAAGGTCCCTCAATCTCTTCAAGATTTGATGTTGAAGCTGAAGCTGGTTAGCGTGCCATGTGGGCGTCAGTGGGCCGCCAAAACCGTGCATATTGCCCATGCGAGACCTGAAGAGAATCACGGTCCAAAACATCGTCAAGAATTTAAAAAGGGGCACCAAGGTCGAATTGTGTTTTGAGGTCCACTCATTTTCCAATAGATAGAGTCCCTTTGAAAAACGGGGGAAAATTTTCAAGTCTCTGCCCTCCCGCTAAAATGGTGTAAAGATGCTATGTTTAATACCCTTCAAGTGAATATTTTGTTGTCAAAATAGTTTAAAAAAACACTCGATGATGTCATATTTCAAACACATTATGGTTTCTGCACTTTTGTACCGAGAATTTTCAGTTCATTCCTAAATTTTTACAGTATTCAATTAAAATGGCATTGAACCCTATCTGTTGACTGGCATAACATTATTTCGCTCTGAAAGAGTATCAAATAAAATGTAATTTAACAACATTTTAAGGTAAAAGAGAGACTTCCCCCTGCTTTCATGAGGACTCTAGCTATTGGAAAATGAGTACAACACAAAACTCAATTGACCTTGGGGCCCTCTTTAACTGTAAATGTGCAACATATCTGGGACCACTTCATCACGCTACTTTCTCAAAAAGACACTGAAAGCTGTATATTTTTTAGGATTTTGTTTTGAACTGTGTGATAAGTTTTAACAGCACATCGCAAACTTAACATCGTTCTAATTAGTTCGAACCCAATTATACTAAAATAATAAAACTTAGAACATAACTGTTTTCTCTCGACATAACAGTACTTGTTTTGTTTATTATATTTTACAATTTGATTGATGAAGTCACTTGGAAAAAAACACGTTGTTTAAATATAGTTTATTCCGACCCTTAAATGGGTTAAGACTACTTCTGTAACACACCTTTTAACTGAACTTTAAAAAGTAATCTTTCGAGTTTCCAGGACGTACAATCGAGAGGGTATTATTTCAGGTGTGTTATCAGACAAGAAATGCTCTACAATATGTGTCACACGGTCATGAAGAAGGGCTCAACCCGATATCACGGTTTAACTTAAGGGCAAATTCCCCAGAGTTATGGAGGAAATATCACAAACGCGGGTATGCAACAGGAACACCCTGTACTAATGCACTCTAAAAACATCCGGGTCAGAGTTGACCCGGATTTCGGGTACCAGGGGGCCTGACCCATTGATAGGTCAGGCTGACACGGAAGGTGATTGACAGGTGTGATTTGAAATTGGATTTGACTCATTTCTGGGTTATTTTGAAACAGATTCCGGGTCATATTGACCTAGAAATGGGTCAATACCCACGGGACCCAGATACGGGTCAATTCTGACTTGTATTGGGTTCTGTGGTTCCCAACACCCCTCCCCACTGCCAATTAAACTCGTTGGCTAGTAATTGGGCGCCTGTAACTAATGGAACGTTCCTGCGTTTGTGTAATTCCTGGGGTTACTCCCCCACTATAAAAGGTTTTTATTCAACCAAATATTGCTTACCATGCAAGGAAAGCAGGTCCCCCAAAGTGCGTGTCCAGGTCGTCCTGGGTGAAGCCCATCTTAAGGTAGACCCTCTGCCAGATGGCCTCCTGTGCGTTGAAGGCAAGAGGGAGGTTGATTCCATTCATTGCCATCCAGTCTATCTCACGCTCCCAGCGAGTCCAGTTCCAAAAGGCGAAGGAGTAACTGACCGTGCAGACATTCTGGTAGTAACGGAACCTTGTATAAGACAAACACATTACAAGACTAGTGATGTCCAAAGCTTGGCATGGTGTGGAAAATAAGAAGCAACTGCAGCTAGTTTACTTGTGGGTACGACCATTGTGTAAATCAATTTTTGGTAGGAGTTGGCACCGGCTCGTTTCAAAGCCAACACTTATCCCTGTAAGAGATTTACACAGGGCTGTACGCGCAAATCACAAGACGTCTCAGACTGTTGCTGAGCATAACGGGTACCTCTGCCCGGGCCCGTTGTACTCGTGGTTTACGTCATCCTCTTCATGCAAAATAAGTTTATTGGTAAGTCGTTTCTATCGCACCTTCTAGGTGTAGCATTAGACAGATGTCTGAATTAATACAGTTCTGGTGTTAGAACTTTCTTGGAAAACAAGATTCGGTGTTCATACAATTACTCGTACTTCACTTAATCATTTGTCATTTATTATTCTTTGGCACAGATTCACACGTCCATGTAAAGTAATAATGTATGGGTACAGGCCGATACAAATACACAACATAAACGATGGAAGACTTTGGAACGCTAGGTGGCAGCAGACTTATCAGGTAAACTACCAATGATTGTTTACGTAGTTCTGAGCATGCGCACATTACCGAGAACAATGGATAAACCTGGTTAGTCTGATGCCACCTAGTGTCCCAAAAGTCGCCCATTGCTGTAAAGGCTCATTCATTCTCACCTGAGGCTCTGAATAAAATTTAAGACAGAAGAAGTGAGCATAATACAACAAAATAAGGACACTAAACTATGAGATAAAGGCCACTGACAGGGTGGTTATAGTGGGTGAAAGGAAGTGCTGTCTCCGGCGCTAAATTATTTGGTAAAGAGGAAGTGGGATTGGAAGGAGTTTTGTAATGAAGACAACATAAATGGTAGTGTGGATTAATGTAAGTGTCTAGGCTATTTGAGAAAAGATAAAAGCTCACCAAGAAATGTCTTCAGTGTGTGGTGTTATTTTCTACCACTACTTTGTCTGATTTCTGTGTTTATTATAATGCAACATGCTGAAATTTTTTAACAAATTATTTGCATAAATAAACTTATGAATTTTCAAAACGTACCTATTGGGGCTGGTGACTTTCAAGGCAGGTTGAACTTTTGGTAGCTTAGATGGAATGTTTAGCTGGTCCCCAGCCCACGAGATGTGACATGCGCAGTATTTATTGAGGTAGTGATAGAACCCCCATGCTGCAGCGACTCCTGTTGTACCAGTGATGTTCACCGTCAATCCATCGGACTCGATCTACACGTTGTTATTATAAAAACGAAACATAGTCAAACATTATTGTAAACAGCACTCGGTAAACATCATTTGTAATCTCCGAATGTTTGTGTGATTGGCTGTTACAGTGTTTAATTTCGTCTATTTGTCCTTTTTGTTAGAACTATTGTTCATTTTGAGTAATGTATTTCCCTTTTTATGCACCTTCTGCCAAGTCTTGTCACTTTGAGTATTTTAACTTGTTGATGAGGGCCCCAAATGATCAGCTGTGCTGGATGGGTCACCCTCGTCATGGTTTTAAATAAATAAATAAATAAATAAAGACCAAGTTTACATAATGATAACGTGACTGTATCACACGCTGATTCAGAAGGCGTTGCCAGTTTTGCCTTGTTGCAATGCAAAGGGCTAGATTTTAAGCTAGTTTGGCTGAATCCATTTTGTTGTTGTTGTTTATTTTTATTTATTTTTTTTTTGGGGGGGGGGTTGTCGTTTGCTAGTTACCCCCGAGTTTAACAGTGTCATACTTGGAAGGTATCGAGGTTGACCGGCCCCAAACTTGCATCGACCGTGACGTGAAAGGCGTTGGCCCTCGCTGGCACTTTGCGCTGAATCAGGTCCCGCACTGCATCTGCTTGCACTGGCCCCGGTGTCGTCGTGCGGATACCAGCCAACGGGTCGGACGGTTTTCCTGCTTTGTCGAAGAAGAAACATGTCCATGTTGCTTACTATCTTGGGAAGTGGGTTTCAGGATTGGTAGAGCTGACAAATTAGTCGCAGACAGTGTTCATGTTTTGTGTGGTCAACCATATACATGAAATAACAAACCTGTGAAAATATGGGCTAAATCCATTGTGCGAGTCTGGAGAAATTAGTGAAAAACATGCATTATTTTTAGCATGTAAACTCATTGTCCTTAATTTTGGTTGTAAGAGCTGAAATCAGCTGTTGCGTTTTTTAGGTTTCTCGAAAATGATTTCATTTCAGAGGAAAAATGTTTCTCAGGAAAAAAAATGGTTCTAGTACAAACAATGTAACAATCGGTAAGCGTTCTAAAATTTAAAAAGCTATATTTTTATCCTTACTAATCCTGTAAATACCTTTAAGCTATATATATTATAATATGCTACGCCCTCAAATAAGTTCAAAGAGATGCAATTGCCTTCATGATGACCCGCTACAGCAGAGTCTTTTTTTTTTAAAGAACGAATAAAACAATGAAAAAAGTACACCCTCATTTATGTGTGAAGTCCTTGTTTGAGGTTGTTGTATCGTCATGCAGCCGTTGAGGAAAACAACACACTGCTAGGGTGAGGACGGTTTCGCTTGTATCATTCAAACCAAAAAGTCGTTTTAGTTGGTTAGCGGTTTGCAAAAGCTATTCTTCTTTGTCTTTTTTTCCCTCTCTCTCTCTCTCCCTCTCTCTCTCTCTCTCCTTCTCTCTTTCTATAAAATAATGACTTACTGGCGCTTGCATGGTGTGACCGCCACGCCAATGAAGTGGCCAGGAAAATGAAGACAAAGACTCTCTGAAACAAATGAGTTTAAAAACAATCAATCAACAAATTACATTTCCATTTATTTTTATACTAGTCATAAACAAAGTGATACATTGTACAAGGTAATAATGGAAAAAATAGACTGAGTCGTGATAGACTGGGAAAAGCAAAGAAAGGAAACAGTGTAGAGGCTGATTTAATAAGCCGCGGCTTTCATAGTATTCAGCATGTGGGCGGACAGAGACAAGACAAACAGACAGACAGAGACAAGACAAACAGACAACAGAGGACGTGCAGAAATAAACAAAACGACCTAGAAACAACAACGCTTTAGTAACTAGAACGGAATGAAAATGGTGTTTCCGAAAAGGGACAAACGACCACGATGTTGAAAGAAAGCAATCAAATGTTGTTACATTAAATATAATGTTTAAAATATAAACTCGTGATTAACCAGAATAATAATGACATACCATTCTGCACCAAACTCTAGTCCATACCTATTCCACACAATGAACTTCAGACAACAACCGATTCCAGATAAACTAACAAAAATGAAGGTATATTGTATTTAGATCGGAGCAAAGTGTAAAGGTTTGAGATGACGTGACAAGGGCAGCATTTCATAAAGTTCACAGCGAAGAAAAAAAAGAAGCTAAGCATAGTTCACTGGTTACCGAACGACAGCCTTGACATAATGAAGCATATGAAGCATTATATGGACTGCATGAAGAACTAGCGTGCATCTGCTCAACGCCTTTCACGGCGATCTGTTTGAAACGGGGAAGTCCCTTAAAATTCATGCACCCGGGAGACGTTTTCCTCTGATTCGGGATAGTACTTTTGTTAAACATACAAAGTCGCTCGGCATTGTTAAGTTTAGGTATTCCTCTTTCTAAAAAGTAAAGTTTCTATTTAATTAGTAGACAGAAAAGAGGGGCACCTTTTGATTACAAAAAGTACATTTTGACTCAAACAATCAGTTTTATATGGAGGTCACGCCACATTTTGGCATTTTTCCTGGGGGTTGTCCCACTACATTGAATGGCAAATTCCCTAGCAAGCTCGCAGAAATGTAAGTCGCACGGTTCAAACCTAGACAAAATAAGCTTTCCATCCATGTAACATGTGTTTTGATTGGTGGACTAAAAAAGGGGCACTTTTGGTGTCAAATCATAAAGCCCGTTTTGGACAGCATGACCTTTATAGTCTGGACCACACTCCGTATGGTTAATGGTTTGTGTGAGCGGAAACCAGACCTGCTCAAACCGTGCGAAGCATGAACAACCTTCAATCGGAAGCAACATTTGTCGTTTGCCTGATTTTGTTGCTGTTTTAAGTCGTCAATTTGTTTTGTCTGAAAAAATATTTTATGATTATTAAACCTTTTGGTTGAACATGTACCGTTTGTAACACCCAAAGTCCATACGATTTGTGTGTTTTTCGGAGTTTTTCCGCGACTCACTGTGGCTGGACCACTGCATTCAATTAATAGGGGTGTTTTCCAGATGTGTTAAGTGCCAACAACGCTACATTTAGTTGAGCAACTTGCCAATTAATTATAGCATGGAGGTAGAAATGTCTACCTCCATGGTTATAGAATAACATGACTTCAAAGTGTTTTATTACTTAATTAAAGGGGTCGTGTCTCTTTTTGTAAAATGATGTTCACAACGATGATGGGGAATCATGATTTGTTTGTTGTTCAAGTTTGGGGGCTGTTATGAGACCCTAGTACATGTATTTTGACGTACATTTGTATACAACGCCAATCATTTTCTGTGTGTAAATCAGTTTACCACAGTGGGCGGCGCTAATCCGTTATGGTTGTTCTAGAATTGTGTTTGAGAAGGCTCTGGAAATCTAAAGTTAGTTTTAGAACTTTTCAGAAAAGATTATACAATTTGTATATACGGGCTGGGAGAGATTTTCGACAGGACACAAAAATACTCAAGACTGGTGGAAGCTACGACTTCTGTGTTTGTATACGACTCGTTGGAGGTGCATTTTGATATAGTTTGCTTTTGACCGAGTGCAGTGATAGCTCATAGTCAACTCAGCAGAGAACTGTTTTCGCCCCTGGAGTTGATTGTTTTAGTACCAGTGTATATTTGATCCTCGCTGTATCTTCTGTTGCTGCAGTCCTCGCCTGTATCTCATCCCGGTTGATTCATTCGCCCATAAGATATACTTATTTTGTATAAGATCTGTTCTAAATGTACACTTGTTTAACTTAATTATTGTACGTTTGTAAACCCAACGGTATGTTGAAGTGGTTGATATGTAGTTTTATCATTAAATCACTTTGATTCTTTGTTCTTTATATCAGTATCACCTTTTCTTTTTTTTGCATCTGAGAAAATTCAGGCTTTTTGAGTGATTTATATTCACTGATAGTTTGGAGATTTTTGGATCGTAACATAGCCTTGCTCAAGGCGGTCGCTCAAGGCGTTGTGTGTATCACACCGCACGACACCCGTACTACTACTGTGCGCAGGTCATCCGCACTCGTATTACTCACCGCATGCGGAGGCCGTCAGCTTGCTCTATACATAATCATCATGCACACAGCTCGGGCAGGTTGCGCCGCGCAAAGAAAAGTACACACAGCTCGGGCGGTACAGGTATAATAGCGCCGCGCAAAGAAAAGTATTAATAATTGAAAACAAAAATGCAACGCCTTGATCAAGGCTAATCATAGTATTGTTATCAACAAATCTTGTTTTATGTTTGTTATTTATACATGTTATAGTTATAACCTATTCTTTATTTGGGCAACTTTATACAAATATTGTAAATAAGTTTATAATTCTTTACTTGTAGGTTTTTTGTTAAGTAAGTATCTTGCTTTCTGCCACTTTGTATATGAACCGGAGTTTTGTCCCCTATAATGTAAATGGGTTAATCCATTTCTGGATGTGCACTCAGCCTTATCATGGGCAGCTCGCTAGTGTGATAGATTATCTGCTCAAAACAGGGATAGCATTCTTCAATGACTGTACACATTAAAGGCGTATGGTCCCCGACGTTATTTGTTAAGCAAATTGTTAAATGCTACGTTGAGCGCACATACAGTTCAGTCTGTTCAGAATTGGTGGGTGGAGACTAATGTGTGAAGCTAGCAAGAACTATTTTGGTCAAAGTTCAAAAGTCTCAAACTGTTTGCAATTTAATGGAAAGGCGGGAAACCAGTCGCTTTGCAGACGAGGGCCCAATTTCATAGAGCTGCTTAAGCAAAAAAGTAGCTAAGCACAACAAAATTATGCTCACGTGAATAAGGTTACCAGCCAAACTACCATGTCACATGTACAATTTGTGACTGGTATCCTGCTTATTTGTGCTAAGCAAGTATTTTCTGCTTAAGCAGCTCTATGAAACCGAGTCCAGGAGGTTTTCAATTATTGAAACCCTTTTTCACTTTAAAGCAAACAAAATGTGACGTCTCAGCTTTTTCCTCAGTTTTGACAAAAGGCTCTTGACGTATACTTTCAATGGTGTACTTTTTGTAACTCAGACTAAGCTGCCAGGGTGTTAAAGTGGTCAATGTTATTTTTATGTTATGAGAGCAATGGGAACGAAACAGTTTTAATACAACCTCGTTCACACAGCTGCAGCTCGAGTGATTACAGTTTTACTACTAAACGCACACCCTCTGATCGGCATCGATTGACATAATATATTCAGTGATATTATGATTAAACACAGGTCATAACGTATTGCACGTAGACTATTAGTTATCAGCAGCAGAAATGAACCTAAAAATCGGCGGGAATAAAGGTGTTAAAACGTTCAAAAATGTTGAAGTAGCTTGAGAAAAAAAAATACATTTAACCTCAGCTGCAGCGTTGCCTTCCAAAAGTCATTCACCAAAAAAGCAAGCTTAGACTCTAGCCCGAACATTTGACGTCACACTTCGAGGCTCGTGAATAACGCCAGATACCGGCCTTCGTAACCTACAGGTTCCTTCCAAAGGGTACATTTTGACCTCGCATACCATAACACTGAGTGTGTAAGGTACACAGTACACGTCCAAACCGAGGACTTTAACAAAACGCATCCAATAAAACGACGCAGTGAGCACAGTCCTCACTTTTATTGTACAAACCCAACGGGGAGTTGCTGAAAAACTAAGTCCAAACAATGGGAGGACAAAGGGAAGACTCAGATTTACGGCATTTACAAACATATATACGAATGTAGCACACACCCATGTGTGTAGTGTCGGTCTAGTATTTACGCGTCATTGCATGTATATGATTTATCCAAATGAAATTATTGGGTTTGTAAGAGCAGTACCTGCTATTTCTTAAAGGGAACCAGTCTGTGGTGGCCCTCAACAGGAATTCTAGCGCCATATTATGACGCCAAATTTCACGAACAGTGCCGCTAACCTGCGATTGTTGGCGTCGATATTCACAACTTAGCACAATGAGTCGTGACATTTTGCGTCAATGTTGCGGTCAATAATGTATGTTGGATGTCATGCACGGTCACCAAAGCAAGCCCTTTAAAAGAAATCAGCGCTTCCTCCGTGATAAACCGAACATTCTTGAAAAAGGTAGGTTACCAAGTTCACGTTTACGTTATCAAATAAACGAGGATGATTGTATAGTGACGCTATCAGGTTCTGTGCAAACTTGTTCATGGGGCGATAACGGCAGATTTTCACCGAATGCAAAGTCCAACTTCCACCCATGCAAAATGCCATCACGGTGTAGTTATAGATATGTATGTCAATATATGCTGATATAATGATATCACTAAAATGCGTGTACAAAGCAGTAACCGTAATGGCAACAGTCGGCGATTGCTTCTGAAAATGATTTAAGAAGCCTGGTACTTTCTCGTTTTCCTCGTCTTTGGTGTAACATTTCTCAACTGTAACCAATGTATTTATTTGTGGCCCACGTCTTAGCATGCCTGTCGCTATTCTCCATTGGAATTTCAGCTGTAGACACCTCGGGTAAGAACGAGTTTCTACTCTATTTTGAACTCAGACCTGGTTTAAGTTTATATTTGGTGCGGATTAACTGGACTGTTTGTGCTAAAATAATGTTTTAAGAAATGCTTTGGAAGAATATAAATATGATTCTTCTCTCAATATTTGTCTACGCAACCTTCTTTAGATTTTCCCGGTCGATTTCAGAAAATACTTTAGTTCAATTTCATTAACACTCATTCAAATTCACGCATGTTTCCCAATCCGTTCGAACTCGGGTTTCTTTCTTGCATTCAATTTCGTTTTCGTGCACACATGATTTCGTTATTCTCATTCAGGTTCGGGTTTGGTCATTTTATTGCATTTACCGACATTCAAGACTACATTTTCAACATGCTGCACTTGAGTATTTACAACCTTAATGAGCCAGGTGTTAAATTTAATAAGATTTTTTTTTAATTAGCAGGGGAAGCCAATGTTAAAACAATGACTTGTTGTGTGTTTTCTTAACATAAATTACGTCATGTTCCCATCCCACCGTCCCCATTAGAAGGTCTTATACAGGATTGTCGCAGATGTTATTCATGTTTTGTGCGATCAGCCATTTAATACTTAAAATAACAAATCTGTAGAAATTTGGGCTTAATCCTTCAAGAAGTGAGTCAGGAAAAAAATAGTAAAATAAAACAAACACAATTTCCAGCATGTAAACACATTGTCCTTTTTAGGTTTTCAGATACAGTTTTCTCGAATATGACTTCATTTCGGAGGGAAATAATTATTTCACACACAAAGTGGTTCTAGTATGAACTTTTTATAATCAGAACGTTTCCAGACTAAAATTAAACAATGATGTTTTTTATCCTCACCAATCTTATATAATACCTTTAACCATCAGTCAACCACGGTTTTACCCCCATATCTTCAATAACTTGTTTTTATTTATGTATCTGTGGCTCATCTTATAGCTGTTTGTCCTGAGGGATACGAAGAAGGCTACAGTGGGGGATGTTATTCATTCGAGACAAACGCAGTCTCCTGGAGCAGTGCTAGGAATAACTGCAGTCATACCACCGACTCCGATCTGGTCGTTATTAACAACAGAGATGAACTGGATTACATAAAGGACCGTATTACAAGTGGGATATGGTGGATAGGTGAGTTAATGTACTAGGTCTGCTTGTCGCAAAGCCACGGCAGTTCGCTTCAATTGACAAAATGGTGACAACGTGAACAAGCAAGTCGTAGACAATTTTGGCGCTCGATATGTTGCCTGGTGTACTCCCCCTCCCCCCTTCCTCTCCTTGTATGTCTTCATTGTGTGCTTGGAATCTCAGGAATTCTTAAACGGTTTTAAGGAGGTACTTTTGTACAAGAGGAAAGGGGTGTGTGTTAAAATATGTGAACCTTTTGTTTTTATTGGGGGACACCCTCTGCCACATATCGGGCATGGTGTATCATAGACTCTCGAAATGAAAATCTCAAATGAATATTTGACACAAAAATGACAACTTACGGTTTTGGAGCATACAACTTTAAACTGTGTCTGCCGGTTTACACAACTCATTGTTTGCATTCTTCTCGGCAATGACATCACTTCAAAATGACCAAAAGTATCTGCTGGAGGAATCAGTCAAGCTACCCTCTACCTTACAGAGTCCGAATGCTTCCTGAACTCAACAGAAGATTGCCAACAAATGTTCAAAGCTCACCCAACCGTGACAATCACTCTCCCAGAACAAATAGTATGGCCCAGTGCGCATACTCATTCACCCCACACATGGATTTCCAAACAAGGGATCGTTCAATTGATTGTGCTAGACCTGGATTTTAGTGAAGAACGAAGTTATAAGCCTAAAACTAAATCAGCCTGACAAACACAAGATAATATAAATAAGTTTTCAAATAAACTGATTTACTCACGACATTGAGTTGATTTCATACGATTTGATTAATTTAGGGATTACATTTTTTTTTTTCACGCACCAAAACATGAAACACATACAGCTGTCGTCGTTTTTTGTCTGTCTGGTATCAGTTGGTATCAGGGTAAGCATGAGTATGTCAATTGATAGGCGAACGAGAGAGTTTGATTTGAAGCTTTATATGAAAGCCTGCCACATTGCTATGAAAACTAAACACTTTCCTATTACTGTGGTATGTTCTGTGCCAAGATTACTCGCCATGTAAAAAAAAGAAATATTTAAACAATAGGTTTAAAACAAAGCTGCGTTCAGATAGATACACTCGTATCAATACATTCTAAAGATAAAGAACCACATCATTGCAAATAAAAACAATGCATTAAAAATACTGAAGGGTACTCCATCCGACGCTATAATGCCTTCCTGATAATAGAAGTAAACGCGGCATGTATGGTTCAAATTGATGTGACCTCCATGCTCCCCCAACCAAAAAAAACACCCAAAACAACAACAACAAAAATGGGTTATTTGCTCATCAAATAGATGCGAGGAAGAGCATTCAAATAACACCTATTTGGGGTCTGGTGTACGTATTTCTCCAATATAGAGTGAGCGCTGGTAACACTTTATCGTGACACATTTAATTTTATTTCACTGTTTTCTCCACAGTCCAATGCCCTGGGGGAGTCAAAGTCCTTGATATCCTAGACTGGACCAATCCACAAATCTAAGAGGGGGATCAGGTCCCAGGGTTGCGTGAGGTTTTTGTTGAGGGCTGGCAACTAGTTTCACTCTTATACTTTGTGCACAAAATTGTTCAGTACCCAGATCTAACCATGTAATAAGGTGAAGCAATCTGTTCTTTTTTGCAGGCTACCAGATATATTGCTGACAGCCTGTGCTGGGTTCTGAGGTTTCAAACACCCCCTCCCCCTGCCAATCAAACTTTATGGCTAACATGGGGAGCCAGTATTTACTGGAACCTTCCTGCATTTACGTAATTCCCTGGGTCATTCTCTCACTTAAATTAAGGTTGTCAAATTACATTGGTATCAATACCGAGGTTTCGTTTTAATGCTTTTAGCTCCCAAGAACTGCCTTTATTTTGGCATGGGGCTCCAAAGCATTTTTCTTACGGCTGTGTTTTGTTGCAACAGGATTTACAGACCTGTCCGTTGAGGGAACATGGGAGTGGCTCGACTGCAACGACACCGGTCTCTTTAACCAATCTCTGTGGGGTCCAAACCAGCCCAATAACGGAGTTGAAGATTGCGGTGCGTTCCAGGCTGTCTCGCAACAACTGGCGGATTATGCGTGCAGCCGACATTATAAATTCATCTGTGAAGTATCAGCCAAAGGTAAACAGGCCTTACGTGCACTCATAATGGTAATTGTCAAGCCGATATAAGCTATGTTAGTTCAATAATGCATTGTGCTATATGGGCATAGGTGTTCGATATTGGTAAATGAATGTAAGCAACGTCACAGCCACGAGTTTTGCCAACCTTGGTTAGCAAAAGTACGCACGGCCTTGTTTGCACACCTAATACACAACCCCTCTTTGTTAACACAATAGCCTAATACTACCAAATCGTCCATATCACAATCCAAAACAAAACAAAAAGTGTTCATATTTTTTCACAAAGGTGTTTTAAATGTTTTACTAAAAAGAGCGCATTTTGTGCCAACCCTTTTTTATACTCATCATAGGGCCGACCATTAAATCTTGTGTTCAATGTTTGCAAACAAAAGAAAATTTAAAGGTACATTGGCAAAAATTGGAGCTGCAACACAAAGGTCAGTAAGAAGTTGAGTGGTTAAATGGTCTGAGGGGATCCATCTCGGTTTACAAAAATTAGGACTAGCAGAAAATTATGATACATTGCTTCAGTTTATATTGCAAGAGTAAGTACTCGCTAATGACATAAAGTGATATGGCAAAAGAAAGGTCAGCTCGACCTAATTGACCTTTGTCACTGTGCAGCCATTTTATTACTCTTCTGTACACATGGCAAACTTAAACCGTGGGATAGAAACCCCCGCTGTACAGTGCCTATACTTGCCAGTGCCTATAGCGGTATAGTACGAGAATAAGGTAAATATTGGTATCATAAGTGCCGTGATTATGGTGAATCTTCCTCTAAATGGTCGCTAAGCAAAACAAACCAGGTGGGGAACCCGTCAAAAAACAGTACACATTGTTTGTCTGGTCACCATTTTTACTATTGAGTGAAATTGGTCTGTGCTTAGCAAACTTGTGTTGATAGGGCTTAAGTTACAGCTCCCAGAAACCAATCAGATTTTGGCATTATGTGGAACAGAACGACAATACATTGGTACGAATACCTTTAAGACCGCGGCACAGCTGAACTCACAAAATACTCAACCAATGACCAGGGCCCGAGTTCAAAGAGCTGCTGAAGCAGAAAAAATGATGCTAAAAAAATGTCTTGCTCAGCAAAATAGGCATGACACCAGTCACAGATTGTGCATATGACATAGTTTTTGGGGCTGGTAACCATACTCTGGTAAGCATAATGTTGTATGAAATTGGGCCCAAAGTTGGGCCCAAGGTCAGGGTCGCCAACACGTGACCCTGGTAAGTCTGCTGCCCCCTCACAACCCCCGAAAGCCTGACTTAGATTCCGATCATTGCAGGATTTTCAGACGAGGATACCAACGTAAGGAATGTCGCCGCTACGAAAGTGAATGACACCATAGCTCACGTGACGTGGGATGTTTCGCAGTACAACTGTGACGTCATCGGTTACAGAATTTACTATCAGCTCTATGGCGACCCAAAAACAAACGGTAAATCTTTTTTTACAGCATGTTTAATGCATCCATCAATCATTGATGTTCCAAATAGCCTTTATTTAATTAATATCTAAAGAATAAAGAACTCTCAGACATAATGTATGAGAGACAATATGAAACATGACATGACATCAGATGGTTACGAAGTGGCCAGAGAGCTTGTACCTTCTCAACGGATGAAGAATCTTGCATTTGATGAAGTTGCATTGTACGATTTCTATTGACTGATAATGATTAAGAATATAGGGCCAGAATCTGTTACGCATAATATGTCAGACACGGACCATTTTGTCCGACAACCGATTTGAACCATTGTGTCCGACACATGTCCGACACATTTTGTCCCACACGCCAATAATTAATGTCCGACAAACCATTATTATTAGAGCCATCATACCCATCTCATTGTGCCCAACAAACCTTGGCGGACATAACATTTGATGTCGGACATAACGGTGCATAACACACGTCTCAAACCTTACGCAGCCCAAAACAGTCCCCTCACTGAGATCAATGGAGACTCAATACAGTAGAGATTAATGAGAGTTATCATTGGCTGAGAGTCGTGCGCAGCGCGTACACGCGTGCACATTTCATTGTTTGACATCAAAGATGGCGGCAAATGCAAGCGGTCTATTCTATCCATGTACTTGTTTGTATTGTGGTATTAAATTGCGATACAAACGACAAGTGTCTAGTTTCGACACACTGCACTACAACTCACCCGAGAGGTTCTGTCAGGTGTTTCTAGCTTCTCGAGAGCTGTCCCAGTGTGCACATTGTCAAATCCCTTTGCGATTAGTAGTCTCCTTTCCTCTACATTGATTAGGTTCCGTTCAGGTAGACGGTGGAGACACATCGGAGGTGAATCTGTCTCTAATGCCGGACATGTGGTGGCAAGTGTATGTAGCTGCAATGAAGATCGATCGGGAATTAGACCTGGTAGGGCCAGCATCTGTGTGGTTAGGTAAGATGAGTTCTGTTCTTTACGTTTCAGTGTATTATGAGGACAACTGACTCAAGGAGCAATCAGAGCTGGTCACACTCTAACAATTTCCGGGTTGGAATAGACCTGGATCTGGGTCCCGTTGGGGCCTGACCCATTCCTGTGTCAGTCTCGGAATCTGTCTCAAAATGACCCAGAATTGAGTGACGCAGATTCCGAAGTAAAGTCCCATTTTATTTTTAACCACTCTGTCTGACCCGCAAACGGGTCGGGCGCCCTCTGGGACCCGGACGTTTTAACATCGAGGGAGCAACCGATGTAGCCCGAACATCTGACGTCACACTTCGAGGCTCGTGAATAACGCCAGATACCAGCCAGACCGGATGTTGCCAAACGTACCTTTGACCTATAGCATTCATTTCACACGGACACTCGCAGAACAAAACGACGCTACGTGATGTATCCAATGAAATCATTGGGCCTTAAGACCAGTACCTGTCCTTGCAGATAAAGACAGGGGACCAGTCTACATCATATGAGTCTTTCCCAAGCTTTTTTATTCAAAACACAAAGACTCAATTAATCAAAACAGAACAGGCATGCTCGAAGGGTCAGGCAGTTAATAATCTAAGATACATACAGCGTGCGTATATTATTAATAAACCTTGAGAAGAAAGAACTACCTGTTACAAACTGCTTACTAACCAAAAGGACCTGTGGTGCAAATGGATAAAAAGGGTTAGTGGCCTGACGTTTCGACCCATAGCAGAGTCTCTCTCGAATGACAACACAACACACACATAAACAGGTATGAGTATTTTGATGGAGTTTTATGGAGCTTTGTAACAGTTGTACGTAACTATCTCTCAAGGGGTGTGTCCGGGGTGGCATGTACCGGGACTTGACGGGTCTTGCTACTGGTTCCAGTCCGCAGAGAGGGACTGGTGGTATAGACAGAGGAACCGGTGCACTAGCTACGGCAGTGATTTGGTGATCATCGATAGTCCAGACGAGTTAGAGTACATCTTGAATCGGACAGAGTCAATCGCACCTAATGAGACCTGGTGGATTGGTGAGTGAATATTCAAGGACACTCACACATAATTCCCGGGGATGATGCGGCACGAGATTTCAGGTTTAACAAGATTCTAAGTAACCATTTCATCGTGTTAAACCAGTTTATTCACCATGATATCCGTCAAGGGTTACGGTATAATAGCTGGTGTGTCACTATGATATTTATAACCTAATCAAACTATCCTCAAATCGTTTGAAACCAAGTTACTGTTAAGCGCGGTCTTTATGGCAGTTGGTAGTCTAACATACAGCAACCACATTGAATAACCAGTTAGTTGTTTAAAACCAGTTTAAGAAGTGTACGCGGAGTACGGAGGAGAAAGTAATTTAAATGTTCTATACAAATTTTTGAGAGTAAATATATTCAGCAAAGGTATAACCAACCAAAGTAACCGGTTTCTCGCTTTAAACAATGACACTTTTTAAACAGGTTATGGCAGAGGGTCCACTAATGCACAGAGCAAGTAGCCATTGGCAGTTAATTATAAACTAGTCAAAATAAAAACCAGTAAAATCGTTCTGAACTTGTTTATTTTATGGGAGGGTTTTGCAAGTGGCGTTAAAAAAGAGAGCAAATTCTTGTAAATTAACCTGCTGATTGTTTCAACCCAAGTTATTACATCCAAGTATATTGCTATAGATTAGATTAAAACTTGTCGGCATTACGGGTAAACAAATCAAGTAAGCCCGTTATCGTTTCAAACCAGGTTACTACGATGCATCCGTCGAGGGTTTGTGGCAGTGGGTAGATTGTGGCGACACTGACGAGTGGCAAAGTAATCTCTGGGCACCGGGGGAGCCAGCGGAACTCGATGACTGTGCAACGCTACAGGGAAGCACAGGTCATCTCGAAGGTCAAATCTGCGACCAGAGATTTCTGTTTATCTGCGAAGTGTCTCCTAAAGGTAACCAGATAAACGAACGAATAGAAATGAAAATTGTAAGCTGTTTCTTATAACGCAAACTTAACGTGTCTGTTTTGTCCAATTCAACAGATTTTTCAAAGGAAGATAGCAAGCCGAGTAACTTGACCGCCATTGCCGTGACGTCATTCAGTGTTGAAATAACGTGGGATGTCTCCATGTTTGCCTGTGACGTCATTGGCTACAGGGTTTACTACAACCCAACGTCTGACCAGGATAACAAAGGTAGGATTTCTCTGTCTGAAAATGTTTGTTTGGTTGAGTTGTGGGTACTTCTGTTCGTCTTATATAATATTATATAAGTTGAGAGTGCAGGACACATTGAGAGATTTTCTATCACAACTACCACACTATAGAAGCAAGACTTCAAAATAACCAGCCAAAATAAAAAATATATATAAAATCGGAGTTTGAATCCTAAAAAAAATAGATAAGTGCATTAAATCTAAAAGTCGAAAATTTCATTTCATTTTGGCCTATGAGTTGTTCAACGCTATACTTCATCAAACAACACTATCCAAAGTGTTATTTGTGGTGGCATTGGTAACTTTTGCATGACACCTGTTTTGAGAATCAGTCCCAACAATCAAAATAGATCTACAGCCATCTTTTTATTTTTGGTTATCTGATGCTGCAAATAGTAATAGGACCACGGCACTAAAAGAACATTACTGCAATACTAACTCAGGTGTGAAGAATCAAAGAGAAGAAAGAGAAAAGTTCAATCCGTTTGTCTACATTTAGTTACATGACAACATACTGGCAATCGTCATTATAAAGGTGTAAACATTTATTTCTTAAAACACTATTGAAATAAATCGAACATTTGTGAAAGATTAATTGCAACAGACAGTGCAAGTCTCGGGCGTATGTGAACATTGCGACTGTTAAAGTGCGCGAGTTTGTTTCCTTCACGCGTTTAAAGTAATGCACCTGCGACCAAAATGGTCCCAAATTGTTCAAATACGCGCGAGAATTGCACGGTGTGTGAGATTTGGAAAGATTATCTCCCTGCACATGGGTGGAAATGTGGGTACCAAAGCTAGCTTTCCCAGTCAAGAAGACAATACTTTGATTTGATTAATGATTTGAAGAAATGTATAAATTAAACCTTTATGGTCTTGTTTTCTTTCAACAGACTGGGTGTTTATGAACGGTGGAGGGGTAAGCTCAGTGGTCCTGTCGGGGTTAGCTCAAGAGACCAAATACTCCATCGGGGTCGCTGCCCTCACCACCGCGGAGGAACTGGAACAAATTGGACCCGTGACTGTCACAACTCCTTGGGGTATTACTAAACGAAACCATGTGATTTGTAATGTATTTGATGTTGTTTTTTATTGAGTTTAAAAGACGCTTATTAAAGTCTCTTTTTACTTTAATAATAGTTGCTGTAAGGTCTTCATACCTGCTAGAGCAGGATAGTCGAAAAGTCGACAAAATCAGTGTAGTTCTTGCAGGAACCATTTCCGATGACGGTTCCCTGTTAAGAACTATTGCGAAACATCACACCCATGGAGGGTGAAAATGCATTCGTCGTGTACCACAAACTGAAACCCAAGTTGACTCACAACGATGCAGAGCCTTCGTTTTATTGCACCTTCACCTCAAACTTCAATCTCTTAAATCCAAACACGCAGTCATAACTCCAAAAGCGCGTGGTGAGCATAGCATGTCTGATTCTTCGGGAACTAATATTAAGCATTATGTTGAAGGTTGTTTTTGTTTTGTTTTTTGTCTAGTTCTTTTTCGCAGGTATAGCCTTTTTAGAATTAAAACAGGAGATGATGTCTTCTTTACCTGTTGTTGTTGTTTTTCTCAGTGAACCAATAAAGCAAAACGTGTCAACCCTAAAGAGACTTTCTACAGTATACGATTTAATGAAGAAGAAAAAACATTCCCTAGAGTTCTTTTTTGTTTCAACCTTTGTCATCGTCCCCAGGTTGCCCAGCAGATTTCGAGGAGGGCCCTGGCAACAAATCATGCTACTGGTTCCAGTCCGAGAGGAGGGACTGGTGGTATAGACAGAGGAACCGGTGCACTAGCTACGGCAGTGATTTGGTGATCATCGATAGTCCAGACGAGTTAGAGTACATCTTGAATCGGACAGAGTCAATCGCACCTAACGAGACCTGGTGGATTGGTGAGTGAATATTGAAGGGCACTCACACATAATTCCCGGTGATGATGCGGCACGAGATTTCAGGTTTAACAACATTCTACGTAACCATTTCATCGTGTTAAACCAGTTTATTACCGTTTATCTGTCAAGGACTATGGGCAGTCTAATAACATGTATTTGGAACCAGATCAAATAACCATGCAACCTTGTGTGAAATTTGTTTATTAAAACCTTAACAGTTTATATTTGTGGGTGGATAGTGGATACAGAATATTTATAACCAAGTCACATTATCCTTAAACCGTTGAAACCAAGTTACTGATGCAATCGAGGTCTAACTGAACAGGGTTGCCTCTCAAAGCAGTCTATCAGTGGTGTGAACCAAATGAAATAACCAGTTAGTTATTTCAAAGAAGGTTAAGATTTGTACAATAACTGGTGGATGTACAATACTAATTGTGCATAAGTTTTGGTTGTACTGCCATTACTGGTAAAAAAACCCAATTAATCTGTTTGTTGTTTTAAACCATTGTTCCTAATACTCACAGATTTGTAGAAGGTTTACTAATGGTAACCGAATCAAATAACCGGCTTATCGTTTCAAACCAGGTTACTACGATGCATCCGTCGAGGGTTTGTGGCAGTGGGTAGATTGTGGCGACACTGACGAGTGGCAGAGTAATCTCTGGGCACCAGGGGAGCCAGCGGAACTCGATGACTGTGCAACGCTACAGGGAAGCACAGGTCATCTCGAAGGTCAAATCTGCGACCAGAGATTTCTGTTTATCTGCGAAGTGTCTCCTAAAGGTAACCAGATAAACGAACGAATAGAAATGAAAATTGTAAGCTGTTTCTTATAACGCAAACTTAACCGGTCTGTTTTGTCCAATTCAACAGATTTTTCAAAGGAAGATAGCAAGCCGAGTAACTTGACCGCCATTGCCGTGACGTCATTCAGTGTTGAAATAACGTGGGATGTCTCCATGTTTGCCTGTGACGTCATTGGCTACAGGGTTTACTACAACCCAACGTCTGACCAGGATAACAAAGGTAGGATTTCTCTGTCTGAAAATGTTTGTTTGGTTGAGTTGTGGGTACTTCTGTTCGTCTTATATAATATTATATAAGTTGAGAGTGCAGGACACATTGAGAGATTTTCTATCACAACTACCACACTCTAGAAGCAAGACTTCAAAATAACCAGCCAAAATAAAAAATATATATAAAATCGGAGTTTGAATCCTAAAAAAAATAGATAACTGCATTAAATCTAAAAGTCGAAAATTGAATTTCATTTTGGCCTATGAGTTGTTCAACACTCTACTTCATCCTCACGTCAAACAACACTATCCAAAGTGTTATTTGTGGTGGCATTGGTAACATTTGCATGACACCTGTTTTGAGAATCAGTCCCAACAATCAAAATAGATCTACAGCCATCTTTTTATTTTTGGTTATCTGATGCTGCAAATAGTAATAGGACCACAACAATAAAAGAACATTACTGCAATACTAACTCAGGTGTGAAGAATCAAGGAGAAGAAAGAGAAATAATCTTTCCAAATCTCACACACCGTGCAAATCTTGTGCGTATTTGAACAATTTGGGACCACATTGGTCCCTGTGAAGGAAAACAAATCTCGCACTTTAACAGTTGCAATGTTTACATACGCGCGAGACTTGCACTGTCTGTTGCAATTTATCTTTCACAAATGTTCGATTTCTATCAATAGTGTTTAAAGAAATAAATGTTTACATCTTTACAATGACGATTGCCAGAATGTTGTCACGTAAAAAAGTGTAGACAAACAGATTGAACTTCTCCCCGCACATGGGTGGAAATGTGGGAACCAAAGCTAGCTTTCCCAGTCAAGAAGACAATACTTGGATTTGATTAATGATTTGAAGAAATGTATAAATTAAACCTTTATGGTCTTGTTTTCTTTCAACAGACTGGGTGTTTATGAACGGTGGAGGGGTAAGCTCGGTGGTCCTGTCGGGGTTAGCTCAAGAGACCGAATACTCCATCGGGGTCGCTGCCCTCACCACCGCGGAGGAACTGGAACAAATTGGACCCGTGGCCGTCACAACTCCTTGGGGTAACTTAACGAAACCATGTGATTTGTAATGTATTTGTTTTACTTTTATATTGAGTTTAAAAGACGGTTATTAAAGTCTCTTTTTACTTTAATAATAGTTGCTGTAAGGTATTCATACCTGCTAGAGCAGGATAGCCGAAAAGTCGACAAGATCAGTGTAGTTCTAGCAGGAACCATTTCCGATGACGGTTCCCTGTTAAGAACTATTGCGAAACATCGCACCCATGAATGGTGAAACTGCATACGTCGTGTAGCACAAACTGAAACCCAAGTTGACACACAACGATGCAGAGCCTTCGTTTTCTTGCACCTTCACCTCAAACCTCAATCTTATAAATCCAAACACGCAGTCACAACTCCGAAAGCGCGTGGTGAGCATAGCATGTCTGATTCTTCGGGAACTAATATTAAGCATTATGTTGAAGGTTGTTTTTGTTTTGTTTTTTGTCTAGTTCTTTTTCGCAGGTATAGCCTTTTTAGAATTAAAACAGGAGATGATGTCTTCTTTACCTGTTGTTGTTGTTTTTCTCAGTGAACCAATAAGCAAAACGTGTCAACCCTAAAGAGACTTTCTACAGTATACGATTTAATGAAGAAAAAAAACATTCCCTATAGTTCTTTTTTATTCAACCTTTGTCATCGTCCCCAGGTTGCCCAGCAGATTTCGAGGAGGGCCCTGGCAACAAATCATGCTACTGGTTCCAGTCCGAGAGGAGGGACTGGTGGTATAGACAGAGGAACCGTTGCACTAGCTACGGCAGTGATTTGGTGATCATCGATAGTCCAGACGAGTTAGAGTACATCTTGAATCGGACAGAGTCAATCGCACCTAACGAGACCTGGTGGATTGGTGAGTGAATATTGAAGGGCACTCACACATAATTCCCGGTGATGATGCGGCACGAGATTTCAGGTTTAACAACATTCTACGTAACCATTTCATCGTGTTAAACCAGTTTATTACCGTTTATCTGTCAAGGACTATGGGCAGTCTAATAACATGTATTTCGAACCAGATCAAATAACCACGCAACCGTGTGTGAAATCGGGTTATTAAAACCTTAACAGTTTATATTTTTGGGTGGATAGTGGATACAGAATATTTATAACCAAGTCACATTATCCTTAAACCGTTGAAACCAAGTTACTGATGTAATCGAGGTCTAACTGAACAGGGTTGCCTCTCAAAGCAGTCTATCAGTGATATGAACCAAATGAAACAACCAGTTAGTTATTTCAAAGGTTAAGATTTGTACAATAACCGGTGGATGTACAATACTAATTGTGCATAAGTTTTGGTTGTACTGCCATTATTGGTAAACAACCCAATTAATCTGTTTGTTGTTTTAAACCATTGTTCCTACAACTCACAGATTTATAGAAGGTTTACTAATGGTAACCGAATCAAATAACCGGCTTATCGTTTCAACAGGTTACTACGATGTATCTGTCGAGGGTTTATGGCAGTGGGTAGATTGTGGCGACACTGACGAATGGCAAAGTAATCTCTGGGCACCGGGGGAGCCAGCGGAACTCGATGACTGTGCAACGCTACAGGGAAGCACAGGTCATCTCGAAGGTCAAATCTGCGACCACAGATTTCTGTTTATCTGCGAAGTGTCTCCTAAAGGTAACGAAATCAACGAAAAAATAGAAATCGAAGTTGAAAGATTTTATCTTATAACGCAAACTGAACAGGTCTGTTTTATTCAATTGTAAAGATTTTTCACAGGAAGATACCAAGCCGAGTAACTTGACCGCCATTGCCGTGACGTCATTCAGTGTTGAAGTAACGTGGGATGTCTCCATGTTTGCCTGTGACGTCATTGGTTACAGGGTGTACTACAGCCCCACCTCCGATCAAGATAACACAGGTATGGGCCCTTTTTCCTTAAACATTTCGTCGACTTGACGGTGTGTTGGAGGTTTTCTTGTTTTTTAACTCGAGTCGCATCGGAAAATACCTGTAACAATCACCACACCTTATAAGCAAAACTTTTATTAAATGTTAATCATTAATATATTTTTAAAATGCAAGCATAAGTCGGTGACCTGACGACTCTTCCTCTCTCTCTCTCTCTTTTTGTTTTATTTTTATTTATTTTGTTTTGTTTGTTTGTTTGTTTGTTTGTTTGTTTGTTTGTTTGTTTGTTTGTTTGTTTGTTGGGGTGTTGGGGTGTTGGGGTGTTTGTTTGTTTGTTTGTTTGTGTGGGTTTTTTTTTTTTTTTTTTTGGGGGGGGGGGGGTTGGGGGGGCTTTCGAGAAAGACTCTGCTAGGGTCGAAAAGTCAGGCCCCTAACTAAACTAATTTTGGTTGGTAAGCAGTTTGCAACGCCTAATTCTATGTTCACATCAGATGTAACATCTGAGATCGACGGCTCAAAATCGATAGCTGCTTTAAAAAATATAATTTGCTTTAAAATCTGTAATTCGAAAATTAAATTAAATTTGGGCCTGGCTTTAAAACAACATTTCAATCCTCTCATTGGTTCTCACGTCGCATATTTGTCAAAACTGTTGTTTATGGTGACGTTAATAATTTAAGCATGAATTCACATGCACTGAAAAGACGGATCCCACATCTATTAAATCATATTTAGGCCATATTTCCGGGGGGGGGGTATTCTCTGATTAGTAAATAAACAAACCTAACCCATAATGACAGCAATGCGATTGGAAGACTGGGAAAAATTTCATTCAGTTCACAAGCATTAATTTCATTTCAAAATACTAAAAGTTACACAGATTGTTGCTGAAGCAGGACAGTGTAACAAAACATCAAGTGGATGTAGTGGCAACTCGAACAACTGTGACAGATTTAATGCAATGAGAAAAGGAAATATGTGGCAATGGACAGACGACAAAAACAAAAAAAGCAACAGGTTACAAGACAATGAATTTGTTAAGTATTAATAAAGAAGAGTGTCTATAACCTATATTGTGGGGTTTTTTTTCTTCTTCAACAGACTGGGTTTTTATTGACGGTGGAAGGGTAAGCTCAGTGGTCCTGTCGGGGTTAGCTAAAGAGACCGAATACTCCATCGGGGTCGCTGCCCTCACCACCGCGGAGGAACTCGAACAAATTGGACCCGTGGCCGTCACAACTCCATGGGGTAACTAACCTTAAGACCTTACTGGGTCAACCCAAAGCGACTTTAAGACTATACGAAACTATAATTATTCCCCGGGTCCTTGTTTGCTAAAAGTTCTGTCATCGTCCCCAGGTTGCCCACCGGGTTTCGAGGAGGGCCCCGGCGATCGCTCTTGCTACCATTTTTACAACGGCACCGAAACGTGGGCCTCAGCGAGGGGAGGATGCCGTGGGATCGAGGATGGAGATATCGTCATCGTCGATGACGAGGATGAGTTGAAGTACCTGGTGAGGAGGATGGAAGAGGTCAACCCGGGTCAAATGTGGTGGATAGGTAGGTCGACTAGATTTAAATACAAGCATTGCGAGATGTGCACTGTCCGAAGACCCCAGTTCATGGCTTCCCCCATTGTACCTACTTTCAAGAGAAAGGGTACGGTATGGGTGCAAACAAAATAAGGCTATTGGCGCCAAAAGACAGCAATATTTTTAGAAAGTAACTGAACCGAACATCACGTTGGTCAAACTATGGCTGGACAACTGTGGCGTTAAGTATCGCCGGCAGTTCAAAGTGTAGACCCAACCCTTGTGTCAAAACCTAGCGTATTTAGCCATGGCTTTGACTGAACTAGTTTTAACGGCCTGTGATAAAAGAGATCGATACAGCCAAGGTCGTCTCTCTAGTCCCAGTGTCCGTTATAAGCCTGTCAACAGACCCAACATACACCTGACGATTTATAGTTTTTTTGGAGCGAAGAGAGTTTGGATACATCGATAATCCAGACCCAACTGTAGATATTTTGCAGGGTGTGATAGCTATGATGGTCACCAGAGTCGTTTCCATCACTGCAGGTTATTACGATGTGTCGGTAGAGGGCGTCTGGAGATGGGTAGATTGCCAGCCGACTGCCGATTGGCAGCTGCCTCTCCGGCCAGATGATGAGCCCATGGTGGGTACTGGGGACTGTGGGTACCTCATCGGTGTGCCAGGGGACGACGAGGCGGAGATCAGAGCGTCGGTTTGTGACGACAGGAAGTATTTCATCTGTGAAGTCATCGAGAACAGTAAGAGAAATCCGTACCAGCTAGTTGAACTGACCCTTTCATCTTATAGTATTTTTTCTGGCGTGGTTCAGCTGCAAACTGTATCACATGCTATTATCTTGCGATTCTTACAGTACTTAAAATAGGTTTAGTCGTCTAAATGTTTGTAACATGTTGACAAACAGTGAGACCTTAGGGCCCGTAGACAAGGAGATAATTATAAGTATTACGTAACTTTTATAATATACTGTACAAAATAAGCCTATTTTGATGCATTCCTGTACAATCAAAGTTGTGAAATATTAACGCACAGTCCTTGCATCATGGGTCTCAATACGGTTGTTAAGATTATTCGGCACCGTTCGAAAGGAAGCACTTTTTAAACAGAACAACAATCCCAAATGTGTTTTTTTTTTCAGGAGTTTTCCCCAGTGATGCAAATGCTCGAAATGTCGCAGCCATTGAACTGACACCGGGTAGCTTTCTGGTCACGTGGGACACTTCTCCTGACAACTGTGACGTCATTGGTTACAACGTGTATTACCAAAAAGAGTCACCATCGGCCATGGAAGGTATTCAACAGATTTGTAATTATCTATAGTAGACTCGAATACTATATCATCTTTATTTTATTTTTGTAAGAAAACATAATGTGCTTCCAATCGAGTTTCTTGATGGAGCTGCATTTGAAAATTCCCTAAAACGAGGCACGTTGTCAGCACACGCTGGCATATTGTAATATGTTCATTATCTTAACCACATCATACACACTAGTCAGCTCATACTCCATAAGATCCTAAGCTGGACTGTGCCGCATGGCCTATAGAGGGGGTGTCAATCAACATGGGGAAGTGGTTTGGTTAGAAAAGGCAGGACAGAACTCTGCCGGCACCTTTCGTGTACAAAATCGGTCCGTGAATAATGGTGTGTCAATAACTGTCAATGGTAGATGAACCAAATTAAACAAAATATAATTAATTAAGCAAACGATTAAGCATTCATTTACCCAGGCAATACATGGACTGTTAACAACATAAAGAAATTGTTCAACAATATGAAAACAAACCGTTTTTCCCCCCTACAACAAACATTTTCAGTATGTGATAACAACGTACCAGTGTTAGGTTTGCCCCAATTATTAGGTGCTTCGTTTGAGGATTTTAATGTGTATAACACTCGTTCCTTTTTTTCCTTTTTCTAGCAACAGGTGTTAAAAGTATGTTCACTTATCCGACCCCAAAAAACAACCACGTTTTTGACCAAAAATCATGTATCATACAACACAAACACTGACATTTCTTTTACATATTTGTCTAGAATTTCTCACCGTAGATGGCGGCAATGTCAGTAACGCTGAGGTGGTGGTTTCAATGGTAACGGAGAGCACCGTTTACTCGGTCTCCGTGGCTGCACTGAACACAGTGACGGCGTTAGACCGCGTGGGCCCGGTCAGTGTCACTCTGAATCCCGGTAAGACACCCCCATTCGCTGATCACCTTATGTTGTAAACCCAAAGGTTGTAAGCCCACTAAGTGTTCAACATGAAACTAAGGTTGAAAACACAAGTTAGAACTTCGGTTTGATTTGTCTAGTTCATGCAGTTTAATTTCAGCAGGAATAACTTTATAGTGAGTGAACTTTCAGAACTATAGTCTTTTTTTATGAAGATAACGTACGATCCTACTTCTGCGAACTCTACTTCAGCGAGGATTGGGCTCTATTTGCATGAAAAGAAGTGCAAACCCAACTAGACAACTTCCCCGAAAGTCATACTCGACTGTGAGTGACGGCTACAGATAACTTCTGATCCTGTGCATTTTCTCGACAGGAGATCCTGTCACGACCCCAGCTTACAGCTCTGCCGATGCAGTGCTGTTTATTGTCTTCAATCAGACTGTTGGATGGGTGAGTGGTCGGCATATTTGTCTTGGTTTTGTTTTCATTGACATTTTTGTAATGCACCGGTTTGGCTCCCGTCTTCACCACATCACTCATGGAGGCAAGAGCCTTGTAGAACACTCGATGCTCTATCAAGATGGCATGATAATATCATGAGCGTTTTATAAGCGAGGCAGTAATGCTTGACAACCTTTACTTAAAGGTGAAGGTGGCTAGACACGCGAATCGACTGTTCTACGGGAGGTGAGATAGATAAGGGGAAAGCGACACCGGGTTTAATGTCCGCCGAGACCCACTAGGATCTCCCGACGTTTGCCCTCAGGCCCGGGGAGCCCCATTATCTCTCGGTCGGTTTGCCTGCTTCCCCGGACTCGGGCTCCTGAACCCTCTGATCAACCAAAAATGCCAACATAGCTGAAACCAAATGAGCATAATAAAAAAAGAAAATGTTTTGCTCGTCTCGTCCTCCAAGATAAATCCCCGTCGCTCTTTTGTTTATCAATTAGCTTATCGGGTACTTGTACTTTAACCATTAAACAAATGTTGTTTTATTTTGCAGTTTACATCGATGATGCAAGTCCAGTTAGCAACAGGCATTGCAAATGTACTCAATCGATATACACCAAATCAACAAAGAGATTCATCTGAAGCGTTTGGGTAAAGTTATGGAGGTTTTTTTCTTCAGATATGTTTTACCCTGTTTTGATTTCTTCTCTTCCTGAAGATTCTGTATAGAATTCGAAAGTTCAAGGAATAAAGTCTGAATTAACCTGGCTTGTATTACAGCAGCGTATTGCTTCAACTCATTACAAATGCACAATCGTTCGTAGGTATGAAGTATGTACATGTAGTGAAGTGACCAAATTGATTGGAGCTTATCTTTTGGCATGCAAACTCTCCAGGCTTTGGCACTGGGGGCAACTTGTTGCGTCATAACTCGGCTGTGGCAAATGTCTTCTTTGTCGCAACCGTTGATCTTACAATATGATGCTGACATCACAAAACCCTTCCATGGGACGGACCAAGCTCAAACAGCGCCCTCACTGGGAGCAAAGGAAGACCTATCGCTTGCTGACTGTAGTCGGTGGCGTTTCGTACATGCGTATACATTTCATTCTCCGTGGCTAATGAGACACATTCCATGACGAAAAAACTGTCATGTTTTAACTTCCAGTCTCGTTTTGAATACAGTGCTTTCTGGTAGAAAGAAAACCACACCGAAAAGCTTTGTTTTAAACTTCCTTTCAGACCATCTGACGTCATTTTCATCTCTATCTACAATACCGGGAATGATCTTCACATTGTGACGTGGGTACGAGATGCCACATCCTCCAAACCAGGGGTACCCCTCGACCCCAACAAGGTCCTCAGTGCAATCTCAGCGGAGCAAACCTACTTCCAAGACTTCATGGGGCCGACGTTTCAATACGCCGTGAGCCCCGTGCCGAGTCCTACATCGACTACAACCGCGCCACCAGCCGGCCTGGACGACTGGCTGATCGCAGTGATTGCCGTGGGGGCGCTTCTTCTACTGATCCTGCTGGGTTTAGTTATATTCAAATGGTGAGAATCAACAAATCAGGCTTGTTAAACAAATAGAAGTTAGGCTGTTTTTGGTGCCATACAAATAACTAACCATTTAATAATCACACTTTCTGCAAGTTATACAAAGTGTCCCCTATAATGGTGACAAACAACACCATTGATTCATAGAACAGGCCTAGTGGTCGGAAATCTGCTCTAGCAGTGCAAAGGTCGTGGGTTCGAATCCCACCCGAGTGGCTTGCCTGTGGGTTTTTCTTCACAGAACTCGGGAAAGTACTGAGTATACAGAGCTTAACATCGGTGTAAGGGTAAAAAAAAAATATAAAAAAAATCATTGTATAGACCCCCTTGCATATGACGTCACACTCTCAAAAAACGCCATCCCCGAGGCCAACAATTTGAGGCAGATCATTGGACGATAGCTGTCCTTTGTGCGTAAACCGTGTGCGTCACCTCAGCGTACCTTTTGCGTTTCTCGTGCAAGGGGTCTATTGATTTGTTTTAGACCCCTTGCACAAATGCGCGGAACACACCTCCTAACAATGCGCGTAATTCTAAGAAACAAAATATTCGACTCCCAAAATGGCGGACAAGATAGGCATGTGTGTGTACGCTGCGCGTTGTGCAAGGGTTCTATACGGCATAATGCGCGATACTTCATGACGGAGGTCAAATGACTTATAGACTGTGCAAGTCTCGCGCGTATTCAAGTATATCTGGGATCCGTTAAAGCGCGTGAGTTTGTTTCTTTCACGCGTTAAATCAATGTACGTGGGACCACAGTGGTCCCAAAAACGTTCGAATACGCGCGAGACTTGCATGGTCTATTCTGAAGGGTACAGACATCTAACCAACTTTTCTATCATTCAATTTCAGTGGTTCAAATCACAAGACGGCAGAGAGACGGATAGATCTACACAGTAAGTGCGAATGTAAATAATGGTTTTGTAACTGACATGGTGATCTCGTGTAGGGCGCTCTCTGTTTTTAACGAAGTGGATTTGTTTGTTTTGTCTTTGACAGATGAATACGCTGGTGGCAGCGTCTATGAGAGATTCACTCCGACATCTTTCTCTTCCGATGGAACGTGGTAAGAGACAATTATTGCTGTTTTTTCTTGTGTTTTTTTTATCTTCAAAGTAAACATTTACATTTACTGAAAACCACTGCATATCTAAAATGCCAATATAGCACTGCAGTTTAATATGTAGGGTAGTTATTATTATGTTCAAATAGCAAGCTTGTTCAGGATTGAAGGAAACCGTAAATATGGAAATTTGTACATATTATTTGATGGTAACTGAACACACGATGTTGCTTGTCAGGCTCTTGCCTCGACCCCTTGCCCCCGCCCTGACCCGCCCCCGAGAGATCCTAAGTAAACAAAAGGATGCTAGTCGCAAACGTCAGTATTGCTGAGCGGTGCTACGTCTGACTAACCAGCAATCCTACGACCCAATCCGTAAGTTAGTGTTACTTGAGTGTGTATATAAGTAAATGAATGTAATCACTGCACTCGACTACGAGTCCGTGGGACTTTTAGCGTATTTTCGTCACGAACAAAGGCTACAGACCTGCGATCAAAATAATGCAGAATACCGTTTATATCACGGAGTGGCGTAGATTGGGTTCTGGCTGTTGACGTGAAAAGACAATGTTGTGTTTTTCTTTTCTTTAATACAGGAATCCTGCATTCATGTCGATGCAAGAAATTCAAAGGGATAACTCAGTAACAACATTATAAGTTCATAAATGTAAAGAGAGCAGCGTCAAAGTCAAAGTAAACTATTTTGGCCGTAGTTTTAGTTTAAGCCTAGAGTAAAAACACACGCTGCCGTACTGTTGAACAACTAAACGAAGATGTTGTTATACACAGAGTATTTTGTAATATATTTTTATTAACCATCAAATGTTAATAAACATTTTTGTAAACTTAGGGGGGGGGAAGCCGAAAACTTAGTTAGTATACGAGAACAAAAATCACGAAAGTATAAGTGTGAGTAAACTCACTGTATTTATTGAGAGTCGATTAATTTCCATCCTGTAGAAAGACCTTATGCACATGACGTCATTGAGTAGGGCGCCCTCGGCTAGAGGTCAAACGAAGGCTGATTCTGCGCGCCGCACGTACATAGCTGAGCGTTGTTCATTGTATCGTCACCACTGACGTCAATGTATAAGGTCCATTATCAAACCATACAAATCGTCGCCGTTTTCACGAAGTGGCGAATCCGTCCAAAATGATGCCTTGAGGCATTTTCGTTTTTTTACATTTTCTTAATGTATTTAGTGTCCTCAACATTCCTGCAAAATGTTAAGGCTTGAAAATGTATAGGGTACTAATTACGCTAATTACCAAAGCGGCGAATCGTCTGCAATCACTGTTTTGCGTTTTCACGAACCGGCGAATAACCTTTTCCCCAGGGTTAAATTGTATTACAACTTGCTTGTTGAGTTGTCACCTCGGATCCACATTGGAACGTGTATTAAAGCCACACACTGTGTGTGGTAGTCTTTAGTCAAGGCGCGCGCGCCACCCCATTACTGTATAAACAATACCAACGCGCGCTGGTCTTTTATTGTGTGGGAAAAAGCAGTCACGAAAAGGAGGCGCAGAGGTAAGTGCCACTCTCCCTCTGAGTGAGAAAGCAGGAGACTAGACTTTCCCCCGTCCTTCTCCTTCTCACTTCGGCATTAACCCATTTGAATAAAACTGAGAGCAACTACATTTTGCTTCCGTTGTATGTTCTTACAGCTGTGTGGTTTGTGAGCGTGTCTACTATTTAACAACAGGGATCCGGGTGGTGTGACACATAGAGGGTGCCTTCGGTTCAATTTTGTGTACAAATCCAAAGGGGACGATGACAAAATTAAGTCCAACAAACTGGAGAACAATGACTACTTTTGTCCTCGATGTACCTTTTCGACCAACTTTTGTGTAGGGGTGTCTACCCGTTGAAACGAGGACTTTAGCAACAGGGATCTGCGTGTTTTGACAGTGTAAGGACGTCCTCGCTTCGCTTTCGTATACAAAACCAAAGGGGACCTTGCTAAAAAAAAGACTAAGACCAAACAATTGGAAAACAAAGAGAGTTCATCGATTTTATACTGGGTCGACAAACAAACACAGACACACACACACCCACCCTTACATATGGCAGTTACGGGATACTTCCATTGTTGTTCTATTATTCCCTTTCTGAAGAAATCCTCTGTGGGGTACCACTTGAACAAAGAAAATCTTGCGGGGTAGCTTTGTTCTATTGTTAAAAATACCCCGTAAGTTGGCGTGTGTAAGGGCACCATTCTGCGTTGCAGTCACTGTGTGGGCATTCCTTTCTTTTTTTACACTCAAAACTGTAAATTACGCTGTGTGAACGTGTGTAAGTCCACATAGTGATTCAAGTCCCTACATTAAATGGACCTCTTTTGTCCTCAGGTCCACTTCGTATAAAGCGTTATTAAAACATCTACACACGCACCCGTACATGTTTGTAAATCCCGTAAATCGAGGACTTCTCTTTGTTCTCCCATTGTATTTTAGCGACGTCCCCATTGGTTTTGTACACGACAGCGAAGTGAGGACGTCCTCGCTCTTTCAAACACCCAGGTCCCTTTTGTTAAAGACCTCGGTTTCAACGGGTATGTGTGCTCACACACACACACACACATTCGTTTTTTGCATCCATTTGGAGACATCTTTTGTTCTTTTCTTTGTCTCTGTAGTTTAGAACCTCCCATAGACTTTGTACACAAAATTCCTTGTGGAGCAACCCAGTCTTTAGAATTTCCGTTGTTTTCTATTTTCTGTTTTGTTCTCGAACTCCAAAAGGTAGTGAGAATGAAATCAACCTTACGGATCCGGTTTGTATGTCCTGCTATTGTTGGTCTATTATTCCCTTTTTTAAAGAGTTATCTTGTGGGGTCCAGGTTGAACGAAGAATTCCCTTGCGGGGTCCATTGTTCCTTTGTTGAAAGTAACCTGTAAGTTGGCGTGTGCAAGGGCATAATGTGTTTGTAAATCCCGTAAATCGAGGACTTCTCTTTGTTCTCCAATTGTTGGAGGAATTACATGTGTTGCTCATGCACAAATCGAATGGGCTGTGCACAAAGCAATTGGTCCTCTATCTTCTGTAGGCGGCCAATGGGGCAAAAAAGACAACTAAAAAAATAAAAACATTGCCAGAAATAAATCAATCCCCAGAAATAAATCAATCCCGAGAAATACAGATCAATCCCCAGAAATATATCGATCCCCAGAAATATATCGATCCCCAGAATAAATCATTCCCCAGAAATATATCAATCCCGGAAATAGATCAAGCGGTGATTTTGTACACGGCCTACGGAGAAAGTTGAGCCCGCTTTACGAGCATATTATTCTTAGACTTGGAGTCCCCCAAGCATTGGGCACATGAATAATAACCATATCCCGGGTCCACCATTGCACATATTAATTTTGTGAACTTTCCAGATTTTTTTGATTTTTTTTTTTTTTGGGGGGGGGTTAATTGTGACAAAATCTTTTTCACTTCCACTCACAAAATATTTGGGTTCCTTCTTTCTGATTGTTACCATGGACGGTTTTTGTTTAAACAGGTTTTTTTTTTGTTTTTTTGCTTTTTTTTTGTTGCAGAAAACAAGTTTTCTAAATTTTTATTAGTAGAAAATAATAACAGAGTTGCTATTTAGCCCTTGTATTAAAGTTGTATGTTGCGACATTGTTTAAATCCCATTACTGTTTCATAAGTTACCAGTATAGTATTAAATTCAATCACAGAGAGATTTATTTTGAGTTATGCACTACCGGCGTCGGATGACCCCTGTGGCCACCCTTTTCAAGAATTTTAATCAGACAGTAATGGGTAGGGCTGCATGCACGATATGCAGATTGAAATAACAGAGTATGAAAAAGTCGGCGAGAAGCAACTGTGGGTAGAACCCTGCACCATACTGGTTTTTCAATTTATTTAAAGGCCTCTTCCTCTGCGACTCTGACGCTTTTGAGCTGCTCTGCTGAAAGGTGGTCGGCGCCCTTTTTGTCGAGCTGTTCAACCGTGGCCCAGCCGGCCTTGCTCCCGTCGGCTATTCTGATCTTGAACATTCCTCAGAAGGCAGGAATAATAGTATATAGGGCAAAGGATAAGTGAATTGTATAATAGGTGTAGCTCAATAGTCTCTCTGCCAAACGAAACTTCTTCATTGGAAAGGTGAGCATTTTAGCCTTACTTAATTTCAAATAGACAAAGGAATCTTACAGTTTTGGAAAGCCTTTTTTCTTTTAGATGATTTCAGCTTCAAAATTGTGACATTCTTGTTTTGAAAAGTGCGGTCGTCCGTGTAATTCGTTAACATTTATGAAAATGTTCATTCATTGTAGAATTTACAAGACTTGCTGGAACCTGCCTGTCCTTGCTGGCTTTTTCAGACACTCCGATTTGTTACAGACTCTGGAATATTCTGCACATTACCGGTGTATCAAGACAGAAAAGTCTCGAAATAAGCAAATGCAACAATCATCATGTAATTTACAACAACTGTACCTTCCTATGGAGGACGCCTTGCTTTGTTGATGTTTTACACCCACAATAATAGGTCACGTGGCATTGGTCACACATTTGGTCTATTTTCCGTGTTATTAAAAACAATTATATTGCTGCATTCTATAGTAGTTTAATAGTAAGTGGTGATTTTCAAACTCTGACAAACTTCTGGCGCTTGATAGGGCGCTTCAAATCCACAAAATGTGCAATGGTGGACCCGGGATATGGCCATATTCTTGTTCCCATCATCCTCGTACCCAGGGGTGATCGATCTCGCCGCGCCATTTTTTCCCAGCATGCCTTGCTCGATCATAACCCCTGGAATTGGTTCATTAAAATGTGCTAGAATCTAGCACATTTTAATTAGGCCTGGGCCGATCCGTTCTACGCGCGCGCTCAAGTACGGTAACCCATAAAAGAGGCATCAAGTCAAAAAGCGGCTGGTCCTCTGTCATTCTTCTTTGATTCTCGATATGTCTAACTGTATGCAGTTAAGGGTGACCGTGTAAAAACATGATTCATTTGAAATGGAATCGCGTCAAAATACTTGCATTTTCACACGCGCGTACTAAGCGTCCTACAAGCGCCATACATGCGCTCGAAAGTTTTTAACAAGCGTGCACGCAAAGTAGTCACCCTTGGGAGCCAATCAGCGTTGTTTCTCAGTGCATCCCTACCAGGGGTTAGTGACGAGAGGTATCGATACGGCGCGCTGCCCATGGTAGCGAGGCTGTGTTCCCATTGCTTGTGCACAGTGTAAGGAGACTCCGCGTCTATAAGAATATGCTCCATAGGCCGTGTACAAAATAACCGCATAGGAAATCACCCGGGTCCTGGGCCGCTTGATATATTTCCGGGATTGATAAATTCCTGGGATTGATAAATTTCTGGGAAATGATTTATTCTTAACTACCCCTCATATAAATAAACAGGTCTCACAAGTTAGTACATAGTACAACGAAACAACCATGTATATTATGGAATAGGTCTCACTATTTAATACGTAAAGCGATCAAACCACAGGTTTCACAAGTTTTACGTAAAGCAAAATCCCCTCATATCATGGAATTAACAAGATTCAAAGTTGTATAGCGAACATAAGCCCTTATATCGAGGACAGGTCTCACAAGGTAGCATGTAAAGATTGGTCTATGCTGCTGTGTTAAAATCGGAGTTGTAACATTTGTCTTGTCTTTTTAAAACCGTGTATTTTATTTTTGATGCGATACAATATTTAATGCTGTATAAGTTAATAGGTTAGTAAGTAAAGGTATAACTACCACTTAAATCAAGGAATTATGAATTCGAAACGAATTCACGAATTCGAAACAAATTATTAATCCGTTACTACGCCTGCTTTCCGGTGATAACATCTCAGTGCAGCCACGACAGGGCTTTAGTAGCACATAATAATTAAAGGTTGATGATTTAAATTTTGGTCTATGCTATTGTACTAAAACCGTAATTGTAACATTTGTTGTGTCTTTTTAATACTGAATATGTTCTTGTTTGGCTAAAATATGGGATATGACTATGGGCTATTGTTAGTTTTGCCTCTTCAGTCTCATGCAAAACAATTTCTTTTTTACACCTTTCCCCATTCAGCTCTAATTCCCGCCCTATTGTAACCCACCAAGTTCTGTGTTTGCACAAGAATCCTAAAACGTGTGCTTTTCAGGCTAATGGGTTATCAGCGCGAACAAGTCTGCTACACCTGCTGCACGCCCTCCCAAAACCCAGGCGGTCTGTTTTCTACGTGTATTCCTGAAGTAATGCGTTAGCACAAGAACCTTTCCTCATTCAGCTCTAATTCAGCTCTAATTCCCGCCCTATTGCAGCATCCAACCAAGTTTTTTGTTTGCTACACGGTGATTTCCCGAAAACTAATGCAATCGCACAAGAACTCTAAAACGTGTGTTATTCAGGCGAATCGGTCCCCAACGCAAACAAGTCTGCTACACCCGCACGTCGTCCCATGGCGGTCTTTTTTTTTATGCATTCACGCTGTCGCATTCACACACCGTTCGTTGGTACACACGACGCTGAGAGCTAGACAAGTCTTCTCAAATTTTTAGAATGAACTTAGACTCGTGTAAGTCGGCGTACGTAAGGACTCTATGTACAATATACAAAAGACGCAACAACACTGGTCATTAATAGGACTAGTACTTGATTTGTCTAGAATTTTACAATTTTTCGACAATACAAGTCTAATTTTACGCTGTACCCGTGAATTTTGCCGGGGAATCCAAGGTTGTTCTGCTGACATTGTTTGAATAAATTGTGATGTTTTTAAAGTGGCCGTTAATGAGAAAAATTATGATCAATTTCTGCAATCTAGGACATGCAATTTAAGCTAGAAGTCGGATTTGTTTGCACTCTTCCCATCAGTTTTGTACACGGGTGAAAACGCTCAATAAATGATGTCATGGTGACGTCGTTCGTTATTTCAGGCCGGCAAACACATCTACAGCATCCCATTAATGAAAAACTGAAGAAGAAAACAATTTACGATCGGATTATACTTTTTTGCGATATGGTACCAACAAGGTTGGCTAATTAAATATTCACCTCGTTGAAAAATGGCTAATTAGTTAAGAGTATAACCATTATTAAATTAAATTTTAAGTTTATACACTGAGCTTCAATGTTATATAGGGTCTGACTCTTTCATTTTACTAATTTAAGTGTTAAGGAGTAAATAAATTCCTGTACAAATGCTATGGGGATTTAGGCAGAAACAAAGAATAATAATAATTTTAAAAAATAATAAAAATTTAAAAAAAATCTCGAGGAAAACAAAACCTGTTCCGACAGTTAGTCGGAACAGCTAACAAACAATAACAACAAAAACAGTTTGTCTTCTTAATAACTGGCGTCCGAATCAATGCTGGCGACGTTTGGCTGCTGCAATAGACTGTGCAAGTCTCGCGCGTATTCGAACATTGGGATCCGTTAAGGCGCGTGAGTTTGTTTCGTTAACGCGCTAAAGCAATGTACTTGGGACCACAGTGGTCCCAAAAATGTTCGAATACGCGCGAGACTTGCACAGTCTATGGTAACACTGAGAGCAGGATATAGCCGTATCCACCACCGACGCAATCAACTCTGACATGCCCTTACTTCTATAATAAGGCTAAATCGTCCTTCTCCCCAAATAATATATTAGAATGACTCTTTCTTCCCAAAATTCAGCTATTGCGCACCGTGCACAAACACACATACACACACGCGTGGGTTGAAGGAAATATCACCATCAACCGGTCTGCCGATCAAAAAACTCGGTCAGGTTCAGACGTCAACAGTAGGCGTTAAAAATTCACGGGGAAATCCCGATAGATAGTGTTGACGTCGTATCTTCTGGGAATCATCCTACATTGATAATGCGCTCCTCTCAGTTTGAATGGATCAGTACTCATGCAGTGCTCTGCTTTCTGCGGAAATTTGAAATTTGAAATTTAAAGGTATAACGTTATCAGTTTGGCATACCTTGCGCTTAAGTTCTTTGTAAGTTAACCAACCGGGCTTGTAAACTGTGTGTTTTACTTGGCCGCAGGAAGTTTTAATAGCCCAGATGTTAAACATGTACTGTCATTAATGGTAGCAACCGCAGCCAGTTTAATGGTCAAATGATGCTACATGCACACACACAAACACATTTTGTTAATGTATTATTGACATCTAAAAAGGAGAATTATTGAAAAATTCAGCATCCTCGTCCCAAGTTTCTTATTTTGTTTCGATGTAGATTTTAACAAATTATTTGAAATACTCAATCAAATTCAATGTATTTATACAAACTTGCTATGGATATTTTTAGCTTAAAAAAATGTTAATAGATGATTTGATTTCATAAAAGACTGTTCGTTCAACTTTTTTCTTCGTCTTCGATACACGAGAGACTCCCTCGGTCTATTATGACTCCCCCCCCCCCAACCTGATCACCCTGGATCCGCCTTATTATTCACAGTCGCATATTCCACAACATACGTCAGTCTAACATTTCATTTCAATTACTTTGAGAGCTGCAGTCAACATTCGAATATTTACCCATGTAGCAATAGGCCTTATGAGTAACAAACTATGTAAAAAGTATGATGATATTATAAATAGGGTTGGGTTTTTTTATTAAAAAAAGTTAAAACACACAGACAAACATCCGGGTACTTCAAAATATCCGCAAAGAGCAAACGCTGTCATGTATTCAGTGCGTTGCCTGAGCGGCTACGGCTTCGGCTGGATCACTGCGTTGTCACTCATTGAAGTACAGGACGTCCTTAGCAACACCTTTAGCCACAGTCGTAGCCGTAGCCATAGCCGTCAATTTGCATACGGCCTTGTGGCGCTCAGTGTACATTATAATAATTTGAAGGTTTGTCATACAGCCTACGTGCAAGGACCGGTCGACATTCAGCTAAAAAGTGACTGGCCGATAAGTTTCATATAGGTACTTCAGTGTTGTTTGGCACTAAATGTTACAATCGAGACCGTGTCAAGGCGAGCAATTAGTCGAAGTAAGCTAGAGAGACTAAAGGCCTATAAAAAGAGAGAAGTGACTATATTTAACCACAATACGCATTTCAGAGAGCACCTCATCAAGTGTGTTTCACAATTCCCGGTGTGCTGTGTGGTACAATTTTAAAGGTAAGGGTTTTTTTAAATGAATTTTCATGACGTGACTCATCATACCAGTCAGGGCGGTACGGCGAATCAAGGTTTGAAGTTGATAGTGGGAATGTTCCCGCCATAACTCTGACAGTACACTTTGGCGTCGTACCATATGTAATGTACGGATGCTCAAATTTATGGTGGCTCATATTTGCCAATTCCTAGAGAAACCATCATTTTTACGGCGTTATATCGCCGAACTATATACGACGATTAAGCGCCGTACTATTGCGTTAAATCGCCGTACTATTGCGTGATATCGCCGGACTATTCGTGCTTAAACCTCAAACGGTCTAATAAGAATCATATTTTTAATAACTTAGCGCTAGACAGTGAACGTTTCATAACAAACCTATTATATCCAAGTTAAATCTTTCCACAATTGAGAAAATTGCCTTAGAGAAAAGGACTCAACTTTGTTCCAAACACTCACTAAGCCCAACAAAAAATGATTTCATATCATCCGTACATCAACCATGGTGACCTAAACAAAGCAATCAGGAAACACTGGTCTTTAATACAATGCAACAAAACACTCTCGGGTTTCCCAGAACCCCCAATGCATACAGAAAAAAATAAAAACATAAGGGAAAAATTGATCAGAGCTAAATTAAACCAGAGTCCAACCTACTCATCCTCTCAATTGCTCGATCATATTTCACACGACTCTGGATTTTTTTATGATGAAACGCTTAACATCCTAATTTCCTTACTAGAGGAACAGTTCATCCATGGTCATGATTTCACTCTTACAAACTCACAACCCACACCCTGAACCTATCGGCAAAAACCTAAAACGTGTCTCTCACGAGACTTGAGACCCATGGATTCATTAAGAATCACCCACACCCGCAACTGAAGATTGCTCGCAATTGAGGCATGAAAACATGTTATTGCTAACAGAGGATCTGAGAAAATATCATCGCGGTCTCACTCCACCACCCACACCTCTAATGACGCAATCGTCAAAATGGCCCCTTTGGTCACCTCGATATATTCGCCCACCACATTCCCCGATCACAATGACAAACATGGCGGATTTAATTTTAATAAACTGACACGGACCCCACCCATAAAACTTGTAACATTTATTTTGCAAACCTATTGTTTTTTAAGTCAACAGTCATAAGTGTCACTGAATTGGACAGCGCCATCATTTATTAAAGTTTTACTATTACCATAAAAAAATACGGCGATATAACGCAACAGTACGGCGATATAACGCAATAGTAACGCGATATTATACAAATAATGAATGTTTATGAGTGCAATGGTGCGAATATTTTCATGAGTTGAAAGATGGAATGTTCTTTTCAACGAGGCGGAGCCGAGTTGAATGGAACATTCCACGAATGAAAATATTCTCACTATTGCACGAATGAAAAACATTCATTATTTGTTTTATATAACATCCAAGTAGATCTTTGTCATTTTGATTGGAAGAAACAACTTTCAAAACAAACAAAGCGTACAATATTTAATTGTGACATTACACCCATTTCTTTTGGTTCGGCTCGTTTGGATTCAACAGTGACTAAGTGTTTTCTGTACTGCTATTTTGAGACACGCGGGCGCCGTAATGTAGTAGTGCCTTGCATTAACTGTACTGCTGCATTATCAAAGACACGCGCACACAATGATGCGATATAACAGCGATATAACGCAGTAGTACAGCGAAATATCACCGTAAAATAAAACATGGTTTCTATTGGCGAATATGAGCCACCGTAAAAATGTGAGTGAGATCAACACAAAGTATTGTTCCGGACTTACATTTTTAACACAAGACCAGACTATATTTGGTCCATATATAAATATCCAGATACAAACAATTGAGTACCTTTTAAACACGTGTCTCTGCAAATTCTGTTTCTTCGTGTCGGAAACGGAAGCGTAGCCTGATTGTACCATCGGATATAAAGGTTAGTTTTCACTTTCGGCTTACTGCTTTCGTTTAATTAATGGTTGTTTGGGTTCTGCGGGAATCTGGTTTTGTCGGGTTTTTTTGCACATTAATTTAGTCAGACACTGACAGAATGTTTTGATTAGATTCTGGTGAAACCTCGCAGATTTCTGTAGTTTGTTTGATTGCTTTTTTTTTTTTTTTTTTGCTTTTTTTTATGGATCTGATGTTTCCCTTTGACTCAGTGTCATGTGGAAAGCAAGGTAACGTCTGAATTCTTTTCATTCAAATGAAGTGCAAACTCATGTCAACGTGACAAAAATACATGTGAATAACTATTTAGTTTGTAGTCATTTATTTCGTTCCGTAACCGAGAGAGCAACCTTTTGGTGTATAGCCAACCATGTCAACTTAAATCCATGCAATGAATCTGCAACTCTCTGATGTCTGAATAACCAACGTGAGATTGTCTGAAATTTGTTCAGTGTAACATTCGCAAAGTGTGCAGCCATCTGAATTTATTTGGCCACACTGGAATCACACTCAAGCCTACTGAGTCAGCAAGTGAAAACTACAAGACCACGAGTTTACTACACAGTTTAATTGAATGACTTGAAGTTAGATCGTAAAAAGGATACCACCAGTGTTATATTCACCATTGAACTAAAGCCATACTCGTGCATATCTTTTTACTTTATGAGTCAGACACATTGGATATAATTGAAGGATCTTATATTTGACATTTAGTTCAGAACTTTTAACTCCAAGTGGTCTATACATCGCAAAAACATGTACGTGCAGGTTCTGTGCAGAAGAAAAACAAATCGGGAAGTTTAAATGTTACACCCTTTTTTCTTTTATTAATCTTTTAGAGCATGACGCCCGAGGACGGAGATCGAGACCGGTCTTCTGGGACAGAATATGGCTGCGGTGTATCAAAATTCCTGTCTGGACTTTCAGATTTCGGCAAAAGGAGTACCAACTTGAGCATACTCGTGAACGATCAGCCCCTTAGAAAGGCTTACTCGACAGCAGAGGCCGAAGGGGAACTTCCCACCAACCGGGCACGAGTCCTAATCCTAGGCGAGCCACGTGCTGGTAAAACCAGCTTGCTCAACCGTCTTCTAGGACGAACGTTTGACCTCCATGAGCAGCCGACACACGGCATCGAGACGCGTATGTGTCACGTCACTAATGTGGATAAGCAATGGAACGAGGCGGGTAGTGCTAAGGCAGACGACATTCGAGAATGTGCCGCAGCTATTGCTTTGCTTGAGGAAGCTCCATCGGTTGAAATTAAGAAAGGGTCGGAGGGAAGCGTCCATAGATTGCCATCCATCCCTCAAACATCACAGCAAGGTTCTGATTTAGTCAAAGTCGCCTCACAGCTCTCAGTGGTTATGGTAATGCTAACGATCATCGCTGCAGTGTATACACTGGGGATCTTTCAGCGTGGGTACGTTGTGTTTGTTCTGTTGTCAGTCGGCGCATTGGCGGTTATAACAGACTACAACATAGCCATAAAGTTTGGGACGACAGCATCATTGAATTTTGCTCTTTTTGAAGCCACCATTCGAATCAATCGCCCACTAGAAGAACTAGCCTGTAAAACCGACGAGCCTTCAGACTATAGTACAACTCAATTCATGTGTGAGAATGTCTTGTTCACTTTGATGACCTCCGTCCTGGTAGGTGCATCAACAGGTTTTGGCTTTCGCACCGGCGTTGTGGTGGCCTTCTCGGTGTGTGAGCACCCTTGGGAGTCAGAGAAGCAAACTGTTCGTTCGTTTGTTTCCTGGAACTTGTTGATACTTTTCGCTATGCTACTCACAGGAGGAGCTATTGGTATGGGAAGCTATAAATATTGTACAGTGGATAATCGGTGGCATCCAAAAAGAATTTTTGTCTGCCTGCTTTTTATGCTTATTTTACTGTCAGTGTATACTCAAATTAACTGCAGTTACCGACTCCATTATTTCATTTTCCTTCATGGGTTCGTCGTGCACATTGCGACAACGTGGGCAATAATCTTCAGCAGCAGGCTCGTTCTCAAATATGATTTTCACGCCAGTTATGTCACCAAAAAAACCATTGGTTTGGTAATCGGCTTTTACCTTGCCCACGTGTGTGGATGGACTCTCAGAGTACCGGACACCTCTTTTAAATCCCTTGTCTTCTATACTTTCTCGGTTGTCATATTTCCATTGTTTGACCTCTACACCGCCTATAGGATATGGAGTACGGAATCTATTTTCCCTGTGAAGACGATCCGAAACCAAATGAAGGCTCTGGTCCACGGACAACCTCTTCTCGAGACTAAACTGAGTCTGTGGGACTTCGCAGGAGATCCCTTGTACCACTGTACCCACCATGTGTTTATGCCCGATCGAGCCTTGTACGTAATTGTCTTCAACCTAGAGGCAGCTGTCTCTGACGAAGACGTACAAGTTCAGAAACTCCTCTTCTGGCTCCACTCTGTCTGTGCGCACGCGCGGCATCCAGACGCTGTCGTCATGATTGTCGGTACCCATAAAGCCAGCGTCCCAGAGGCAGACAGAAAATATTTCACTGATAATCTTCACAATCGAATCACTTCCAAATTCTGCGACCGGCTTGTTCTGAACCCGGTCGACGACAGGCCTTTGTTTCTGGTAGAGAATTCGGATTTCTATGATCAAGACTTTCGACAGCTAAGAGCAGAGATATTTAGACGTGTCGAGAGTGCAGAGTACGCCCAGGAGAAATATCCTATCAAGTATTTGCATTTTTACCAGGAGGTCCAAAATAGACGGAAACTTGCCCAGGCGTCCGATTGTGCCAAGAACGTAGCCACGCTACAAGAGATCCACGACTTGGCAAAGGACACATGCAACGTAGAGGGCGAGGATCAGTTAATGAAAATGCTGAGATATTTCTGTGAGGCAGGCGAGATCATCTACAGAGAGGAAGACGAAGTACTGAGACAGCATGTGGTACTCGATCCTCAGTTTCTGGTGGACGTCATGAAGAAGTTAGTTGACATCCCACGTGGCTACCATCGCTCACATCGCCACGCAATTGAGTGGAGAAACTACGAGAACACTGGAATTATTTCAGAGGAACTGCTGCAACATATCTACTGCGATATGCCTCATCTTATCCCGTTGCTAGTCAATCTACTTCAAGCATTCGATCTCATGGGCTCAGTGGAACCCACTCGAGACACAAGCAGTTCCCAGCCTTCGTTTTTGGTGCCTGCCATGTTGCCTCCTTTCGAAGGTGAGGGGGCGAAGTTTTGGGAATCACAAGACAAAGAGGACGTCTTCTACTTTGACTTTGGCTTCTTTGATCCAACAACTATCTACTACCGTCTGTTGACAAGGTGCCTGACACATGCCAGCAGGAATAACGAAGAACCTCACACAAAACCGCTCATCTTCGCAGATCGTTGTTGGTTCCACATTGGAACTAGTTTAATCTTCAAGCTCCAGTTGGAGAAGAGATCCTCCCAACAGCAGCTTATTTCGGTCGCCATTTTAAGGTTTGAATCTGACAACGCGAGCGTAGAGTTATTAGAGTTTTTGGTAGATGCTGTGAGGACCATTACTGCTAGGGATTATTCACATCTTAACTTTACATTTGGTCCCCGATGTCCGTTCTGTGACGGACCTCCTCCCTCGAATGAACTAATGGACGTCGAACAACACGACGAGGCTATACATGTCCTGAAAATGGCGGGAAACGACAAGTCATTTCCCACAAAGTCATCGACCGTAATGTTCTGTGGAGTAAGGCGATACAATATGAAACTGAGCAAATCAATGGTAAGTACATACTTCAAATTAACCATTTGCTAAGTAGTTGTAGATGCTCATTTGTCATCGAGTCTCGACAAAAACAAAAACCAAAACCCACATTTTTTCAAGTTGTCAGGGTTTCTGGACATTAACAGTGCCCCGATAAAATTCCCGCTCTGAGCAGATTTTCATTAATGATTTACCACTTTAGGAGAACCTTCCAGGTACCTCCCATCCACCACAGAGGGTAGTTTTTGGCCCGGAGACACTTATCACCAAGATACCACCAGACCTATTTGACAAGGTGTGCTGTCTCCTCAACGCACTGGGGCAGAGGAGCTGGAAGACACTGGCAGGTGAGGACACGACCATGGTTAATATACGTAAATCTCTCGTGAAAACTTTAAAATTAACAATCCTTGGTTGTTAAAGAGCAATGCAGTTTTTCGATCATCGCGGTCCTCATTTAGGACAGAGACTCTGAACTCTGAGAGTTCTTTAACAGTATCCTAACTTTCTGTTTCTTCAGGTGAATTGGGTAAAGATGTGGAATTCGTAGCTGCGTTAGACAGTGAGGGGGTGACCAACCCCAGCGAGTATCTCCTCAAGGAATGGGCGATGGAAGGAGGCGTCACAGTGGCTGATCTACTTGAGCTTCTGGACAGACCGTGTCTGGATAGGAAGGACATCATCCAAGAAGTCAGAGCTCAAATGCATTGATGATTTTTGAGCTGTCCCCGGGTCACGAGACAAAAGAAATCAATTTAGTACACTGTAAACAAAACTGTTAAAATGCAGGTTTTGGGGGGTTTTGTTGCTGTATAAGTACAGCATGGCAACGTTATTTTGGTTTGACGAAATTTTGCATCTTAAAGAATGTCATACTCACTGAGAATAAACAAAACGCCGTTTAATAACACGTTTTAAAAAGCACCCTGTAAATTTAAGTTAAAGGCTGTTTTTTCCAGGATTATTCCCGTCAAAACAAAGGGAACAGTGCAAACAAGCTGTAAATATACAAGATTTGTTGGCATAACAATTACAGCACCAAAAACGTTTTTTGGTTCGACGAGGTTTTCAAATGAACATCATACGTACTGTTAATAAACAAAACGCCGTTTAATTACACGTTTTAAATATCATCCTGTAAATTCAAGTCGAATGCTGTTTTTTTCCAGGATTATTCCCGTCAAATCACAGGTTTCCGTGTACCACGGTGAAGTAAACCTGTAAAATGCAATCATTGGGGTATGAAAATTACAGCGCTACAACATTTTGTTTGACGAAGTGGATGGTAATTAAACGCCGTATTTTTAAACAATATAAACAATTTGCAGTTTATTTACATAATATTGAGATAAGGACCTAAACCTTATTGATGGCCTAAGTTGATTTAACGAACTTGAGCCACCCCCCCCCCACCATTTTTTTTCTTCTTTTTTATACTGGATTTTATTGTGGGTTTTTTTTTTGGGGGGGGGGGTTGTCGTTCAGATGGGGGTGTTTATTTGTTTTTGTTTTTTGGTGTGATTACTATGCTTGTGTTGGCCTACTATACTATATCTACTTTAGTTTCATTGTCAAGGTGAGATTCTCAAAATCAAATTTCCCAATAGAATCCTATAAATTTACATTGGCTTGTGTGTAAGCAGCACGTGGAAACTGGTACCCTGATTTTACATTCCGATATACACCAAATGCTTTTCGATAACCAGTGATTCTTTAGGAACCAGTCTGTCCTCGCTGTACTGTAAATAACATAAGCTATAGTTTTGGGAGCCAGACAACAAGGAACATGTGCGCGCGTGGTTTGGACCAGGGGTCGATTTCACAAAACCCTTCCTAACTTAGGACTAGTCCTAGGCAATGCTAGGAGATATGACTTGTCCTAAGTTAAGACCAGTTACTGGTCCTAACTTCAGATAAGACTAGTCTTATCTCTTTGTGAAATCGACCCCTGGTTTGGTTACACGCTGCATGCTGAAACCAGCTGCTGTATGTAGTGTTGGTTCTCTCGTCTTCGCTTTCGCTTCACATGTGACTGAGCTGTCAACCGAGGTTGTACTTTTTGTGGTTTGAAGATGTTGAGTGCTAAATTTTAAAAAATGGCAGCCTAATACTGATGTGTTGTGGTAAAGTTCTTTGTTGAACGATGGAGCACGATTTAACTACTGTGACTGAAACACTAAAAAATGCCTCTTCACTACAACAACTAGGAGAGTACCTTTAAATAATCCTATAGATTGTAAATTAACATGGAAGTTTGCATTAAATCACTTTAATGGGGCCTTAATTTAAGGAATACAATGGTAGCATGACAACTGAAACCCCTATGTTAACTGAAATGTTTCCGCTGTTTGACTGCCGTGTAAATTAACGTAAAACGACATTAGTGGGACCGTGATTGTACTGGGATAATTTTGTACAATTTTTCTTAAAACGTGGTTTTACAAGCATTATTATGTAAAATCATTGCGGGCCTATCTACATTTTACAAGGCCCTCTTGGTAAAATTACAGTAGCGGGGCATTTATGTGGCAATTCCGGTCTGTGGTTAAACAGTGTGGAATGTAAATTAGCTGAACCTCCAAAGTTAAGATACATTTGTAGGGCCGTGATTTTACAGCAATAACTTCGTGAATTCATTTGTGGGAAACGCTGTAGTTTTACGAGAAAAATTATGTTAAAAAACTGTGGGGCTATCTTAGTTTCACAAGACCCTTCTTGTAAAATTACAGCAGCTGGGCATTTTTTAACGACCCCTCCTGAATTGTGATTTAACAGCGTGCCCGACTTTTACAGTTTTCTGTTTTTTTACGGGAAAGTTCTGGCGTCCAAACTGCCAGGAAAATCCCGTAAAAATACGGTGGTTTTTTTTACAGTGTACCGACTTATCCAGATTTCGTACGTTAAAAGGCAAAATTATTTCGTTTCAGGACCTTCGGTACTTTTTAAGTCGACTGTCTTTTTCGCGCAGAAAACTCGAGAGCTGCTTTTCAATACTTTACTCGTTAAGAAAAAGAAAACCAATGTAAGATTTGCTTTAGTCCGTCTGACGGAATTTGTAAGAGACACTGGAGAAGTATCCGAACAACTGTTTTCAGACATTTGGTATTAGAATAAAGGTTCTGTGAGATGTGTATCGACCTCCCCATACCTTACACAGTAATCTAAACATGGCATAATTAAGTTTTAAGCTTTCAGGACCCCAGTTGCGAATTGGGCGAGAGTTCATAATTCCATGTACAGCAATGCAAGTCTACTTTGATCAAGACGACTTAGCACCTTTACGTGTATCTCGTTTTATGACATTGAGAGTCGACTTTATCCTGAAAATCGCATTTTGAAGACTGAATAACATTTTAACGTAAGCCCCGATTTGACCATGGAAACATGGAGTGAAATCAATTAACGTCTCCCAGGTGAAATTTAAATCACAAAGTAGAAGGAAAAAAACCGAGATCTCACGTTACATTCATTTTCACTGTAGTACATAGGCCTACGACGGTAAAGGTCCTCGGGTCATGTACCCGTCTTATAAATGTCACGGGTCACGGGTCAGTCCATTAGTTTATATTATCGTAGGTGGCGCCTTTTAAATGTAATCAGATGAGGGTTTTGATTTGAACTCTTTCCTTTTGACCCACGGCACTGTCTGACACGCCCGCCATTTTAGGACTCAAATTGCGCGTCGAATTATATGGTAAGCGTGCAGACGCCGCGTCGCCTTAAACGCACAATAGACTGTACAACACACAGGGTTATTGACCCCCAAAATAGCGCCATCGAGATAAGTGTGATAATGACGTGTGGTGAATTGGGACAATAAAGCAAAATCTGCATCACGGGGCTAACTCCTTTAAATACCATTGTATTTTTCTCAGCTAAATTTGTAGTGAACTTCAGCTAATTCCGGAACTATCTTGGTTGAAACTTTAATTGTAGGTTTTATAGGCTTTTTTGCCTTTAACCCACAGTTAGCAGTCACTACACCCGTGCGTCTTTTAGCACAAGTTCACTAGTTTGTTTTGTAAAGACGGTTTTAATAAGTCTTTGTCTTTTAGCCGTCGACATAGTTTACTGGCAAGCAATTAGTGCACTGAGCCTGTCGTATATTTTGACATAATAAAACAAATGTACACTGGTAATCAACTATAAGCTCAGTGTTCAGTTGATAAAATAAAACGTCCTCCCAGCCGGAAGATTGACACTGAACCTACATTTAAAGTCTCCTGCGAACGTTTCAGCTGAATTGGGTCTGCTTGTTCAGAAAACAGCAGCAACAACAACGGTCACAGTATTTTTTATCAAGAACGTCGAATCCATCCATGTTTTGCGAGCTGAGGTGACAGCGGGTACCAACCGCATCTCTGGCCGCTGAATTCACGAACAGACACCCAAAAGTTCGCGTCTCCGAAAGTTGCTCTTTGGATGTTTAAATTTTTCCGACCTATTTTTATTGATGTCTAATCGATAGGGGCACACAAAATAATTTCGCTGACGTTCTACAAACTGAGCTATACAGACCTTTTGTTTGCGGTATCCCTATTTTGTCAATAGCTTTGTTCGGGGTGCCAGTCAGAAGCTATTCAACCTGTAACTGCCTTCATTACTATTACAATCGTTGATGAGTGGCGTTCATCGTATTTTATTTTAAAGTGACAAACAAATTCGATTCTAATTTCGAAATTTACAGAATATTATGTTTGTTCGGTGTTTCCAACCCTCCGTATAAGCTACGGTACGGACAAGGAGAACGTTCACATTATAAAACAATACACATAAAACACGTTTCAAAAGCTTTGCACATGCATATTCCCAAAGGGCATCGCCCGACTGAGAATTCAATTCGATTCAACACGGCAAGAGCGCGACGTGCTACACGGCAGTGTTGAACTTAAATCAAAAGTTTGTGCTAAAGGTTGCTCTTTTGTCGAATTTAATTCAAAATTTTCTTATTGTTTGAGTTCGACACGGCAAAAGTGCGACGTTTAGCGTACGGCTAAGACTGAATCGATTTGACACGGCAAGGACGCAACGTTGTCACCACGACGTGCAGCTACCGTGTATAGCGCGGCAGAGCCTGCCACGCTTCACGGCAGTGTTTAACTGCTAATTATTTGAGTTCGGCACGGCAAAAGTGCGAGTCAGCGCAGGCAAACATATACATGTAGGTGGTTTTATTGAACACGGGAAGATCGGAGCCAGCACTTTTTTCTAACTTTTTTTTCTCTTCAAAACTTTCATCACAGATGGACACTGTATGTGCCAATAACAATATTGTTCCTTTCTGGGATTTCCCGGTACGTTGAAATTCGTCTCACATTAGAGTGCGTTGATCTTTTACATACTTCCTCATTTAGCTGTCAACAGTTTGGTTTTTTTCTGTTCCGAGAAAGGAGTTGACACTGCTTCATTTTCAAGTTCAACATTTTGTGTGTTGATCGATCGGTCGACAGTTATGCAAACACGAAATGATTCCTGGTGTTTTTTGCCGGATGTTGATGCAAATATAAAAGAAAATCGCCAACTGATTGATAAACAACTTTAAGGTACAATATTATTGTACCATCAAATCAGAAACGAGCGAGCAAAACCTTATTTTGAGAGAAAAAGTGTGTGTGCTTTGTTTTTCCGTTGTCAATATTGTATTTGTCTTTTATACATTATTTTAATTTGCTTATAGGCAATTAAGTTGAAATAGAAAACATGTGTTCCACCGGTACAATGTGTGCTTGCATTATATCGACTTGTAAATGACAATGTATCACATATCGTCAATGTTACTATTTATAGATTGTAGGGAACCCAAGTGCGCCCTCAGTGTTCAAGTGTCTGATCCAGCTTTGCGATTAGCATATTTTATTATAAAAAGTTAAGTTTGGGGTCACGACCTTTGGGCTCACTCTCGTTTTCCATTTTAGCTTTGAGCAAGAGAGAGCAAAGCCTATTTTCTGTAGGCTTTTCTCTCTATTTCGTGTGGAGCAAATAACATTAATCTGGGAAAGATAAGGTTCTAGAACTGTCTGTGAGTATCACTTTTATTTTAAATTATATTTTGATTAGAGAAACACCGTCTTTTATAAGGCTGTTTGAATCGGTATATTGTAAACTTGTGTGTGTGAGTGTGCCCTTACACATGCCAACTTACGGGGTACTTTTAACAATGGAACAATGGACCCCACAAGGTGATTTCAATAGGAACAATAGGGCCCACAAGGGAATTCTTTAGAAAAGGGAATAATAGAACAACAATAGCAGTACCCCACAAACCGGATCCGTAAGGTTGTGTGTGTGTGTGTAGCCAGCCTGGTGTTGTGCTGACCTGTTGACCTTTAACTTTAGTCTTTACATAAGTGACTGCTATTTTGTATTGTATGCTGTTTTGTAGTCAATGTGTTGTTGCATTGAAGCGTTAAATCAGTACAGGAGATTATTTTATATTTTACACGTCATCTTATGGAGTTTGTTACTTTTATTGTATTTTGGTGAATGCTCGTCCTTTTTAAATAGAGGACCAGCCTCCTTCCCGTGTCTCTACATAATTTTTTTTTTTACAACTGATCATGAAATATCGGAGTTGCTGTGGACTAAACCGAAATCCGCAAACTCGCAACACACCGTGTGATTGCACCTTAGCGTTTGTAATTCTTCCCGGTACTTTATATATTACAATATTCGTAGTAGATACAGTCTTCCCTTTCTTGGTAGTATATTTTCCCCTCCACGTCGAATCGGGTTGCGTTATTGAGTTCAAATAAGTCTCCACCAGCCACGTTAAGCGAACGGCACCGGGTGTTTCGTTACACACCAGGCAGCAATGCAACTTGCGCTCTACGATCATGACGTCAAGGGTGTGGTTCACTAGGCAACGCCTGTGAAATACGGAGTAACAGCTATTGACTGAATTGGAGCAACGGGGAGGGGCCGGGCGCTCACATAGGACATACCTGGGAGCATTGCATTCCACATCGTTAAATTTGTAGAAAGCAGTCACCACTGCACAATCTTCATTTTCATGACGTGATCCATCAAACCAGTCTGCGCGGTACGGCGAATCACCAAAACCGGTGCAGACCCACTCCCCTTCCACTGCCTCGTCGGTACAGTCAATCCAGAATCCAACATCTGGAGTATCGTCAGGGAACGAGCCCCGGAACTGGTTCCAGACGAAATCATGTTCCGGTTTGGAGTTGACAGTAGGAATGTTCCCGCCATATTTCTGACAGGTCACTTTGGCGTCGTACCAATTGTATTTCGTCGCCATACGGTTTGAGTAGCACGAGTCGCACCACTCTCGCCAGCCACCAGCACATCGTCCGTACGCCGGGGCACTACTCTCTGCTCCCAAGTATGGAGCGGTCATCAGTAAATAAATGACAAAACCAAACATGTTGTAAGATTCCCGATCCGAATGTCCGCGAAGACTATACATTTTAACGAAACTTCTTGCAGTCCTCACACCGCGTATCAAATTTAGTTACACCACCGGTAACGTAGTTTGAAACCTTAGCTCAATGCGAATAAGCAACTACGTTTGATCTTTCTTTATTAGCATTTCATATACCCCACAAATCGTGGGTAGGAAACGATTGTCCGCACTTCCATGACCTAAATGAGGGAAGGTAACTGAATGCAAGAATCATAACGAGGCACCCTTCATCACTAGCACACGTTAGTTAATTGTTCAACACAAGTTTTCTCGCCTCAATAAACACAACGCGGCTAGTCCTGACGGAATCAGCCCTCGGTTACTGAAGTCCCTTTTCTGCCCAGATGGCTGAAGTTTTTACTGACATTTTGAACTTGTAGGAAATTTTCTTCGTTTTCGCAGTTCACGTGAAGTATGATGAACCTGGACTGGTCCCCTGTCTTTGTCCGCAAGAAGACAGGCACTGGTTTTACAGACCCAATGATTTCATTGAATACAATGAGTTCATTGGATACAATGATTTTATTGGATAAACGTGCAGTGAGGTAAGCTTTTCACAATTGTGTTATGGTTTGTCTGCTCCGAAGTGACGTGTTTTTGTCTGCAACACCATCAGCAAGAACTTTTCGATCGTCTGCTGTGCGCGCATGTACATGTTTGCATGTAATGTTGTATTATTTCCAATGTAATGTTTGTGTAGACTACGAATCTCCGCCATGTTACCGAGTGGATGCGAAGCAACTGGCAGGATCCTGCCATTTGCACAAGGCTGGTATGTGGCGTTATTCATGAGCCTCGAAGTGTTGACGTCAGACGTTCGGGCTAGTATGAACCGGGCTTTACAAAAATCACTAATGAGATCAAACGATGGGGGCGGGCTCGTCCGATTGTTCTTGTATGCATGATAGAGTGTGGATATAGGGCGATTCGCGATGGTCGGATAATCATGAAAAACAACGTCTTGCGCCTTGCGAGGAAATTGAGTTTTGTCAGTTCAAATGTACGATAACAACATTGGAGCAAGACGAACTTGCACGTTTATCGTGGAGAAAATAAGAGAATGTATAGTTCCAACAAGTATGCATTACCCGAAGAAAGCTTTGCTGAATTCTGAGTAAGATCAACACAAAGTATTGTTCCGGACTTACAAATTGTTTTGTAACCATTTTATGCGTATCACAAGGCCAGACTATATTTGGTCCATATATAAATATCCAGAAACAATAAATTGAGTACCTTTTAAACACGTGATTCTGCAAATTCTGTTTCTTCATGTCGGAAACGGAAGCGTAGTCTGATTGTAACCATCGGATATAAAGGTTAGTTTTCACTTTCGGCTTACTGCTTTCGTTTAATTAATGGTTGTTTGGGTTCTGCGGGAATCTGGGTTTTTTTCGGGTTTGTTTGCACATTAATTTAGTCAGACACTGACAGAATGTTTTGATTAGATTCTGGGGAAACCTCGCAGGGATATTCGTCTAGTTTGTTTGATTGTTGTTGTTGGGTTTTTTTTTTTTTTTTTTTTTTTTGGATCTGACGTTTCCCTGTGATTTAGTGTCTTGTGGAAAGCAAGGTAACGTCTGAATTCTTTGCATTCAAATGAAGTGCAAGCTCATGTCAACGTAACAAAAGTGAAAGACTATTTAGTTTGTAGGCATGTATTTCCTTCCGCAACCGAGAGAACAACCTTTTGGTGTATAGCTAACCATGTCAACTTTAATCCATGCAATGAAATTGCAACTCTCTGATGTCTGAATAACCAACGTGAGATTGTTTGAAATTTGTTCATTATAAAACAGCCACAGCATTTGAAGGATTTGTCATACAGCCTACGTGCAAGGACCGGTCGACATTCAGCTAAAAAGTGACTGGCCGATAAGTTTCATATAGGTACTTCAGTGTTGTGCGGCACTTAATATTGCAATCGAGACTGTGTCAAGGCTGGCAACTAGGCGTATTTACTAAAGCTAGAGAGACTGAAGGCCTATAATGAGAGAGAAGTACCTATATTTTACCATTTCCCGGTGTGCTCTGGTACAATTTGAAAGGTAAGTGTTTTTTTTATTAATTTGAAGTTGGGTGAACATGAAATCTTCATTAGAGAGACTGATGAGGCAATGGAAATGCCAGCCCTCTATAGAGTGGGGGGGACTTCAAACAAAGCTTCGAGGCAAGCAGAACAATCTAGCTTAGCAGCTAGTATACCATTAAATAGCACAATGAATATTGTTTATACTATAGTCGTTTCCAAATATTTGTTTTCTATCAGATAAATAGAGATAGGTCCTAAGCTTAAGCAGCTTTTATAAATATTGCCCTAAATAAGAGTTATAAACTCACAATGATCGGTATGCAACTCTTGCAAGAGGCAGTTAAATTAACCCTAAAGGGACACACGGGTTTGTTTGGATTTTTTTGCTACAAAATAGACCCAAACATGACTCTAAAGGTCTTCCAGGAGTAGAGTATAAAACAGGTTTTTGGAGCATTTTGGTTTCTTAATTAAGGTCAGGCGATTATCCGAGCTGGATTTTTGGTTCAGATAAATCACGTGATCGTTGAAGGAATAGTTTTACTTCTGGCGGTATATAAAAGTTACTGAACAAGTATATCTCTGTAACTCCAAATACAACAGGAAATAGCCTGTACAGCCGGTGCCGTGGCCCGTCGGGCTAATTTTGGCAAGTATATTTGGTGCTGCATTATAATTATGTGGCGAGGTGTACCCACCCCCTCCCATTGTGTGTGTCTTCATTGTGGTCTGAGAATCTCAGGCATTCTTTAGAAACTTTTAGGGTATACTTCTGTGGAAAATGGAAAATGGAAAATAGTGTATACAAGTCTGGGAAACTTTGGTTGGGGACACACTCTGCCACATATTGGGCATGGTAGGCAAAGATGTTGTTAAAGGCAAAGTATACCTTTAGTTTTGGAATCGTTGGAGTGTTTTATTCCTATATAAATGTGAATACTCATTAAAACTAACCTTTGTAAATCCCATTTCGTAAAGGGAATCTGAGAAACGTTTCTGACAGTAACGTTTTTCAGATTCATAATTTGGGGAGTAAAAACTGATATCTTTTCAATTACCACATTACTTCAAAGTGAAATATTTCTCAAAAAGCTTTATACTATCGAAAGCTGTTGTACTTCTGACCAAGTAAAGTTTTATTGCCGTTAATTTGAAAAGTGATTACCATACAATCATACCTTCCCTTCAAACTTTTAAGGTGGAAAGTACGACTAGCACAGTGTGGGTTCCTCGGAATTATTGTGCTAACCAAACATAACCGAGTTCGACTTGGGATCCATACACATTTTGACGAGGTTCCGCATTGTGCTGTATAACAGTTTGAGTAATATAACTCTAAACGTCTGCTGATTATCTTTCTATTGCCAGGTAATATCATGGAGCCTTTGAGAAACACAGACAATTACTTTGGCAAGATGGAAAAGTTCTTATCGGGACTTTCAGATTTCGGCAAAAAGAGTACCAACCTGAGCGTACTCGTGAACGATCAGCCCCTTAGAAAGGCTTACTCGACAGCAGAGGCCGAAGGGGAACTTCCCACCAACCGGGCACGAGTCCTAATCCTAGGCGAGCCACGTGCTGGTAAAACCAGCTTGCTCAACCGTCTTCTAGGACGAACGTTTGACCTCCATGAGCAGCCGACACACGGCATCGAGACGCGTATGTGTCACGTCACTAATGTGGATAAGCAATGGAATGAGGCGGGTAGTGCTAAGGCAGATGACATTCGAGAATGTGCCGCAGCTATTGCTCTGCTTGAGGAAGCTTCGCCGGAGGAACCTCAGAAAGAAGACGTCAACAGAAGTTTCTTCAGGGCATCTCCCTCGTCAATTGATAGCTTCTTCTCATCAGCGGCCGTCGAGACTGGATTACTCACCATTTACAGCCAGCTTTCATGTTTTGTCGGAGTCTCAGTGGGGATGGTGTTTTTTCTCTATTGTGGATTGGGTCAATTTGGTTTCGCAGCATTTGTGCTGGTTTGCAGTGGCTCGCTGACTCTGGTAATGGACTACAACGGTGCATTCCGGTGTGCCACTTTTGTTTCACTTTTGTTAGCCCTTTTCGAAGCCATGATCAGAATAAATGGACGCCAGAAAGAGCTTTCGTGTACAGGTAACGATGATTTCGTTGAAGTAGACATGTTCATGTTGCAGCATATAGCGTTGACGGTGGTGAACACGGTCGTGTTTGGCACAGCTTGCGGTCTTGGGTTTCGGACAGGCATTGCTGTTGCCTTCTCAGCGAGTGTGCATCCGTGGGAGACCCGCTCCGGACACGGGGAATGGCAAAGTGTCTTCGATTGGAACACTACGTCCCTCTTCCTCGTGCTCCTTGCTGGTAGCTTATCGGGAGCAGCGACCTACAAGTATTGCACCGTGAACGACCGGTTACACAGAAAACGAACGATGGCCTCCTGCTTTCTGATGACTCTCTTGTTTACAGTCCACCTTAACGTTGAGTGTAGCATCAGACTGTTTATATTTATCTTCATGAATGGGTACTTGATGGCTGTAGGGGTGGGCTGGGGATTCGTGTCTGGACGCAGAGCTGTGATGAAGTATGGCTTTGAAGCTCGATACGTCACTAAGAAAACCATTGGTTTGGTAATCGGCTTTTACCTTGCCCACGTGTTTGGATGGACTCTCAGAGTACCGGACACCTCTTTTAAATCCCTTGCCTTCTATACTTTCTCGGTTGTCATATTTCCATTGTTTGACCTCTACACCGCCTATAGGATATGGAGTACGGAATCTATTTTCCCTGTGAAGATGATCCGAAACCAAATGAAGGCTCTGATCCAGGGACAACCTCTTCTCGAGACTAAACTGAGTCTGTGGGACTTCGCAGGAGATCCCTTGTACCACTGTACCCACCATGTGTTTATGCCCGATCGAGCCTTGTACGTAATTGTCTTCAACCTAGAGGCAGCTGTCTCTGACGAAGACGTACAAGTTCAGAAACTCCTCTTCTGGCTCCACTCTGTCTGTGCCCACGCGCGGCATCCAGACGCTGTCGTCATGATTGTCGGTACCCATAAAGCCAGCGTCCCAGAGGCAGACAGAAAGAATTTCACTGATAATCTTCACAATAGAATTACTTCCAAATTCTGCGACCGGCTTGTTCTGAACCCGGTCGACGACAAGCCTTTGTTTCTGGTAGAGAATTCAGATTTCTATGATCAAGACTTTCGACAGCTAAGAGCAGAGATATTTAGACGTGTCGAGAGTGCAGAGTACGCCCAGGAGAAATATCCTATCAAGTATTTGCATTTTTACCACGAGATCCAAAACAGACGGAAACTTGCCCTGGCGTCCGATTGTGCCAAGAACGTAGCCACGCTACAAGAGATCCACGACTTGGCAAAGGACACATGCAACGTAGAGGGCGAGGATCAGTTAACGAAAATGCTGAGATATTTCTGTGAGGCAGGCGAGATCATCTACAGAGAGGAAGACGAAGTACTGAGACAGCATGTGGTACTCGATCCTCAGTTTCTGGTGGACGTCATGAAGAAGTTACTTGACATCCCACGTGGCTACCATCGCTTACATCGCCACGCAATTGAGTGGAGAAACTACGAGAACACTGGAATTATTTCAGAGGAACTGCTGCAACATATCTACTGCGATATGCCTCATCTTATCCCGTTGCTTGTCAATCTACTTCAAGCATTCGATCTCATGGGCTCAGTGGAACCCACTCGAGACACAAGCAGTTCCCAGACTTTATTTTTGGTGCCTGCCATGTTGCCTCTTTTCGAAGGTGAGGGGGCGAAGTTTTGGGAATCACAAGACAAAGAGGAGGTCTTCTACTTTGACTTTGGCTTCTTTGATCCAACAACTATCTACTACCGTCTGTTGACAAGGTGCCTGACACATGCCAACAGGGATAACGAAGAACCTCACACAAAACCGCTAATCTTTGCAGATCGTTGTCGGTTCCACATTGGAGCAAGTTTAATCTTCAAGCTCCAGTTGGGGAAGAGATCCTCCCAACAGCAGCTTATTTCGGTCGCCATTTTAAGTTTTGAACCTGACAACGCGAGCGTAGAGTTATTAGAGTTTTTGGTAGATGCTGTGAGGACCATTACTGCTAGGGATTATTCACATCTTAACTTTACATTTGGTCCCCGATGTCCGTTCTGTGACGGACCTCCTCCCTCGAATGAACTAATGGACGTCGAACAACACGACGAGGCTATACATGTCCTGAAAATGGCGGGAAACGACAAGTCATTTCCCACAAAGTCATCGACCGTAATGTTCTGTGGAGTAAGGCGATACAATATGAAACTGAGCAAATCAATGGTAAGTACAAACTTCAAATTAACCATTTGCTAAGTAGTTGTAAATGCTCATTTGTCATCGAGCCTCGACAAAAACAAAAACCAAAACCCACATTTTTTCAAGTTGTCAGGGTTTCTGGACATTAACAGTGCCCCGATAAAATTCTCGCTCTGAGCAGATTTTCATTAATGATTTTTTACCACTTTAGGAGAACCTTCCAGGTACCTCCCATCCACCACAGAGGGTAGTTTTTGGCCCGGAGACACTTATCACCAAGATACCACCAGACCTATTTGACAAGGTGTGCTGTCTCCTCAACGCACGGGGGCAGAGGAGCTGGAAGACACTGGCAGGTGAGGAAACGACCATGGTTAATACGTAAATCTCTCGTGAAAATTTTAAATCAACAATCCTTGGTTGTATTAAAGAGCAATGCAGTTTTTCGATCATCGCGGTCCTCATTTAGGACAGAGACTCTGAACTCTGAGAGTTCTTTAACAGTATCCTAACTTTCTGTTTCTTCAGGTGAATTGGGTAAAGATGTGGAATTCGTAGCTGCGTTAGACAGTGAGGGGGTGACCAACCCCAGCGAGTATCTCCTCAAGGAATGGGCGATGGAAGGAGGCGTCACAGTGGCTGATCTACTTGAGGTTCTGGACAGACCGTGTCTGGATAGGAAGGACATCATCAAAGAAGTCAGAGCTCAAATGCACTGATGCCCCACTCTGTTTTTATTTTATATTCATGAATGTGGCCCTCGGGGGAAAAAAAGGACAACTTTATATAATACAAGACATGTACGTACATAATGGTGTCTACTTTTACAGACTTTTGGGGCTATTTGATAACAAACTAGCTTATACGGGCTAACAAACCGGAAATCGGACTTAACACTCAATGACACCATCGCTCACTTATTGAGTAACAGTTTTTAATTAAAAAGTCGGTCATCCGCCATTTTGTTTTCACAAAATCTAAAAAATTCCAAGTTTTACAACTGCACCTAGCCAAATAGCATGCCAAATGTCTTATCACTATCGGGGGGTTGTTTTTCACTAACACAATCCAACAATGACCCGCTCTCCAGGAATTCCCATAGGAATTGTACAGCAATTACTTAGCCTTGCTAAGTTGTGTGAACAAAGGGTGTTATTCAAAGAAATGGTCGATTGAGCAGAAAGAGACATGTGGGCTCATCTCAAAATACAATTTTGCTTGAATTGATTTTATTTAGTCAAAAGGGTCTATATCTAATGATTTGGGTGATTTAAAAGTGATTTGGTTTTCACAGAAATGTATTACACGCTAAAATCAAACTGTTACTCAACAAGTAAGGCATGGCGAAATGGTGTGATTTTATTTTAATGGTGTCACGAATTAAGTACATGTAGTAAGAATGTCATGCCTGATTTCATTCGACTGCCGTTTTTTAATAAGACTGCAGCCTTGTTGAGGTGACTAGTTTAATGATTAATACCAGACTACATCACAAAATGGTGGACTCTTGGTGGGCATCCCCCCCCCCCCCGATACAAAAATTGTATAGAAGCGACATAAAGGAAACGTGTGTCGACATTGAATGACAAGTTATTCGCCAAAAGTGCGGACATCGACTGGTTACAAGGTGTGGACTCCAGGTAACTAGATGTTATTGCAACAATTAAACGCTGGCACACAATGCATAAATGGAGTCGGGTTTCTCTTAATATCTGCCTTCAATTGAATTGTACCAGTTCGCATACCGCCTTCAATTTCCAGTCCCTGCCCGATTGCATGATTTTCTTCCCCCTCTAAAAACTGGACATTCTTGTGACCTGTGACCTATATTCATTGTTGGCGCTTGTGCTGTCGCATGTGTAATGATTTTTTTTGTTTTTAAGATCAAGAAAATCTGATTTTTTTTAAAAAGAAAATGCTAAAATCTATGCATGAGACTTATCTCGACGCGACAGCACAAGTCAAGGGATAACAAATGTATAAAAAACGTATGTCGAAAAAACTCGCAATGGAAATGGGAACGGTTTTGAAAGTGAATACTATATACATGTATTACACTAGCGCAAGATATCCACTTAAACCACAAGTTATCTTTGTTCTACCTGTCTGTCCGTGCGTTCTAGTTCCTGTTTACGTTCTGTTTGTATGTCCATCAGGCATCTCACCACGAGCTTCGGCTTCTAGGTGATGCTCCCATACTTATTTAATTTTCTGCCTTGTACAAAAACGCATTTATGGTTACTTCTCTAAATTAATGTTTTAGCTATGCACTATTTGGAAATTTTCTATAAGTATGGAAACAAAATAATGCGAGTTTGAATTTAAAAAAATTAATAAAAGGAGGCGCTCAAGACGCGACAAATAAAAACAAACAATTAATACAAAGAGCAAACACATTCAAATTAAACTTTGCCGTTGTAGACAACAGTTTTGAAGGAGTTGAGGGATGAAATAGAGCAAATGCTGTGAGGAAAGCTGATCGAATGTCGAGAGATAGCAATACGGAAAGCGATACAGGAGCGATAAGATCTGTTTGGACTTGCTGAACGAATACCAGCTCGACAATGTGGTGCCGGCATCATAGCCCACTGAACGGGCGACTTTTTTTGTGAATTGACGAGACTAGTTCTAGGGGAATACCACTGGAAAAAGAGGGTGGATCCAGCCATAGTTGATGCTTCAACAGGTATGCTCGACCGAGTGAAAAAAAAAAACTTAATACTCAAACACCATTCAAGATGTCAATACGTATGTCAATTTATTTAAGGGTTGTCACTTTTATAGAGCAATCAAAAATATTGTATGTACGGCCCCTTCATTTGGCTATATTTACAAGAACAACAAGTTTAACATTCAATTAAAAAAAAAAACCAATTGCTATATTTAATCCAATAAATATGAATAAGAAAAGATCAGTGTGTTGTCTAGTGAGTTTTTTTACAGCCCTTGTAATAAATGAAGCTAGAACTCAAACATTTCAAAGAGAGAAGTAAACTCACTGTTTATACAATAACAATTTAATTTATGTTACAACTTCGTGAGAGGATCTCACCGAGCAATGGAAGAAATCTGCCTGGGTTCCAAGGACGGTGTGTGAACTGCCTACACACTGAACAGACTTTTTGTCTTCTTTCCTTTTTTGGCAGGTTCCCTGTGTGCAATAACAATAATGAATACCGAGTCTCGTATAAAAAAAGGGGATCTGACTATTTCGCTCTTATAACCTCCGTTTGGTTAGACATGTCCGAATGGAGGACGTTTGGGATGCGCAATGTGGCAGCAGACCTACCAGGTAAATCCATTGTTCTCTGTAATGTGCGCATGCTCGGAACTACGTAAACCATGGAATTTTACCTGGTAAGTCTTCTGCCACCTAGCGTTCCAAAGTTTCCCATTTACGGCTACAGCCATGGCTACGGCTAGATTTCCGCATCACCATGCATTGAAGTATAGGACGTCCCTAGTAACAACATTAGCAACAGTCGTAGCCGTAGCTATAGCCACTGATTCGGATACGGCCTACATTTGTTCCATGGGGGGGGGGAGACACAAGATGGCGGCGATGTGATAAGGGTCATATAAAGATATAGCAGCAATGTAACAGATGTCTGAGAAATTATTTGGAGTGGAAGGTCAGTGTAGATATCAAAGCCAGGGTTGAAAAAATGAAATTTATTAAGTTGTTGTTGTTGTTTTGGTTTGTTTTTTCATTGTCCCCTTTGAAAGTTTAAAATAATTCTGACCAAAATGCAGCATATTTGGAGAGGAATTAAAATCACCAATCAGAAGAATGACATAAATACTGTAAAATTAACAATAATTCCATATCCTGGAATAGTTATTAACCTAAAAAAAAAAAATTAAAACAAGTACAAGTGTTGAGATAAAATATATAATTTAGCCAAATTTTGTATAAATTAAGATAGCCCTTTTTGCCTTGTTTAGCCCTTTTTTTAAGATAAGGCTTACACCTTGGGAGTACATCATTTTGTTTAGTTGTGTACAGAGAGATATACCCGAACCAAACAGAGCAATCACAGTATGTTGACTGTATCTCAAAATGGCTCAATATAGCGATACGACTTCGGACAAAAGAGCTTGCAAAGCCAGTAACACAGTCCAGTCGAACAGGCTCCCAAGCGCCCCATAGTCCCTTCCCATGTAATTGGCACATTGTGCGTGCGCACTAACGAGTACTGGTGGGCAAAAAGGTGCAAACATCGCAAGCTCGTTCTCAGTGGTGTATGATCTCGCCACACTATTTTTTTTCCCCCACAATACCTTGCTTAAACAGTGGTTAGTGACAAGAGGTATCAATATGACGTACTGCCCGTGGAAGCGAGGCTACGAGCATCGAGCCTTTTTGCATGGGGATGACGGTGGCGTGACGCATGCACGTTTGCACATGCGCCAAATGCACAACTACATGGCGTTTGCCACCCAAAAGTGTCTGTTTGCATGCATGAATGAAATTAACATGGAAGGGCTAATTCCATAAAGCTGTTATGAAGAAATTATTGCTCCAACAATTCAAAAGCTCAGCATTAAACAAACAACCGGGGCTCCAGCCATAGAAGAAAAAGGTGACATTGACATTGTTTAATGATTGCCGGTTTCAGCTGACAAGGAGTTTTATAGGAAAAGAATAAGAAGTCATGGAAACCTTCCCAACCGAAACATCATGCCTGGGCCAGATGACATGAAAGCTGTTTCTGCAGCTTCAGATTGCCTTAACCTTGGTAAAATACAAGAACAATATTTCACCTTTATTTCTGTGGTTTTGGGTTGGGTTTTTTTTTTTCAATCAGAAGGGTGATTTTGAATTGACTTAACCTCTACACACCTGTAAAGGGCTATGGGCATCAATGATTTTTTTTCCCCGTGTTTTTTTTTTTCTCAGGCCTGTTACGAAACAAGGCTTTAGCTTCTGCTGCGTCCATCGGTACTGAAAGCCAGGTTTTCAAAATAATTGGCATAGCCTGAGCCTGTGTACAAATGATGGCTGCGACTGTCGCTAAGGCTGTTGCTATGGACTGTCTTTTCTTCATCGCAGGTTCACATGACCAATTTTTTATTTTTATTTTCAAATTTGATGAATTCACATAATGGATTGATTGAAAATAGTATAGTCCGTCTACACAAATTGAGAATTATAAGTACTATTGTAATTGTGCATGCAGGGAACATGCCAACGGTAGTTTACAACGTACCAGTAGAAGTTGGTTTTGAACAGTCAACTCTCTTATTTATGTGTCTTGCCCGTTTGGGTTGCCTCCTGAGCCGCTCTATTTTGTTGGCTTTAGGCCTACCGTCCAGAAATATTTTTGATCAAGAGTAACGTCGTTTTCTTTCTGTAACCCACCAGGAAGGTAATCCTTTGAAGAAGAAAAAAATGTTGACCCCTCTATGGTCCAGTCATTCAATATTTGACCAATTTCCACATTTTGTTTAAAAACTGGGTAATCCAGAGGAAGCCTGACGATTGGAGCTTCTCATGTTTGCTCAAAGGATAATTATCAACAAGTTCGAAAAAATGCCAAAAGCTGACAACCTCACTTCAACAAACATCAAAAAACATCAAAAAAGGTATAATAAAAATGTTAAAAATGAGGACTCCTTTTTTCAGAATTTACAATAAAACAAGGGGTCATATTCTCAAGTTTACTGTACAAGTGCCTGGTTAGTCATTCATGAAGCGACGTATTTTCGTTGATTATTGTTTCTCTGAAAAGGTGCTCTTGAGGCAAGGCTGACATTAAGGTTTTCTCCCAACCTTTTCTGACCTTTCACATCTGACCTTTCACACGAGTCTTTCAGATCTGACCTCTCATATAGGGTCTTTCACATCTGACCTTTCACATGAGTCTTTCAGATCTGACCTCTCATATAGGGTCTTTCACATCTGACCTTTCACATGAGTCTTTCAGATCTGACCTCTCATATAGGGTCTTTCACATCTGACCTTTCACATGAGTCTTTCAGATCTGACCTCTCATATAGGGTCTTTCACATCTGACCTTTCACATGAGTCTTTCACATCTGACCTCTCATATAGGGTCTTTCACATCTGACCTTTCACATGAGTCTTTCAGATCTGACCTCTCATATAGGGTCTTTCACATCTGACCTTTCACATGAGTCTTTCAGATCTGACCTCTCATATAGGGTCTTTTACATCTGACCTTTCACATGAGTCTTTCAGATCTGACCTCTCATATAGGGTCTTTCACATCTGACCTTTCACATGAGTCAGATCTGACCTCTCATATAGGGTCTTTCCTATCTGACCTTTCTTATATGGATTTCTCCTATCTGGATCCATCTAAGCAAAAAATGTGTGTGTCCAATGGAAATAATATAATATTATTTGGTTTTTACACAAACACTATGGGTAAAACCAAATAACATTCTTTATCCACGATGCAAATTTATCATCACTGTCTATTGATCACACTTCATAGTTGATCGATTTGTGAAAAAAATCAATGTTAGAACCTCTGACCAGATTAATAAATACTAAAATGTTGGATGACGGTTTAAAACAAAAATGCTCCTGACTGAGTTCTTAATAGGGGGGAAACATGCCAAGGCAGGGATAAAATGGATTTTTATAAGAGCATAGCGAGTAGAGGATTTCGTGAGAAAAACAACTTTGGTCCACGGTGGGGGCGTATGTGTCGCTACCATGCACAGTCTTGGTGTCCATGGGCAAGTGGGGTCTGGGGTTGAAAACATCATTACACCATGAAGTCCGGATCACTCTCATCGCTCTCGTCCTCCTCATCGCTGTCGTCAACATAGTGATAACAAAAAGTTAAGGAAACTTTGACCACAAATCAGATATCCACAGCAATCAAGGCAAAGTATACCTGTTGGTTTGTTTTTTTAACCATGCGCTAGTTTCAATCCTACACAAATGTGGATATACAATAAAACTAGATATGACATCGCCGAAGATCTGGAATGATTATTATGTCCACGCAGGAAGGATAATCCGCACACAGCCTGAGAAGCGCTTCATGCATGAAGCCTTTCTCAGGATGAAACTTGTTTGAATCCCTTTCTCTAAGACCACATTCCTTTAGAAGGGAATCGTTTCTCAAGATGTTATACATAATCAACAGCTGCAGTGCTTCTTATACCAAGTAAGTTGCTATGATCATTAATTTTTGGAGATAATTCCCAAAGGTTATACCCTCCCTTTAACTAAGATTAAGAATGTCAGAACTGAGAGCCTGGGAAAACCTAAGAACTTCCGAGAATGGTTTCCTTTGAAAGACAAGTGACATGACAAAAAGAGCAGAAACATTTGATATACAGAGAGAAGAAAGAACATTTTCCTGTTTTTAAAAGGAGATATGACAAAGTCCCAGGATACTTTGACACTAAATGAACATCCCAATTCAATCAAAGTTCTTCCATCTATGGTAACTCAACACCAAAGTAATCACCCCCCCCCATCCCCTTAATACGGTTAGTATTTTGTATGCCTTATACTTAGAGTGACCTCAGCCACGTTAACTCAGACAAATCAATGTATTTGTTATGGAATCTGCATCTTTCAATCAGGGAGGTTTTGTATGACAATCAGGGAGATATTTAGAATTACATTCAACATAAAAGGGAACAAGTTTCCATAATCAGAGAGACTATCAACTTTGTTCATTAAACATGTTAAAGCATTGAAAGATTGGTTTATTTTTCAGGGAATCAGGGAGCGTTCGCAGCTCAGCAACGTCCCTGAACAGGAAAAGTCATGGGTAAAATGACTGCATAAATAATTAAATAGTTAACATAATGGCTTGGTCATCTGTGGAGATGTTTCAAAGGATATTTTCCGCCGTTTCTTTCTTGGCTTGGGCGTTTTCTTGATGACCTTCTGTGGGGGCCGTCGGCTTTTGGACTTTGGTCGTTTTACTTTATGTATCTAAAAAGGCGGGGTAATCAAATCAAATGTGTTAGAAAAATCAACATAAAGCATGGTTTCCATAATTTGTTAAATAATCATAAAACATGTACCTTTATCAAAGTATATTAAGTAATTATAAGTAAATAAAAATCTACCATCACAATTTCACATAAATGCTACTCTTTTCAGAATGTTAAGTGAGACTGCGACATGGTTGTGGCAATGGACTTTCCCCAAATCTGAGCACCCAATACTGTATAACTACTTGTTATTGGTAAGCCTGTATTTCTACTGAATGAGAGGGCGCCCTGTTGACCCATTTCGCACAGCACACTTATACATGCCGAACCTGTCCGCCATTTTGAGAGTCAAATCGTAAGCAAACGAACTGCCTCCCGAACATGGCGGAAATGGTAGACTCGCATTGTGCAGAAGTGTTTTTCAAGTCGCGCGCATGGGGTCATTGTTTAGTAGTATATATGTTGTCATCTGGAAATGGTAGACTCGCATTGTGCAGAAGTGTTTTTCAAGTCGCGCGCATGGGGTCATTGTTTAGTAGTATATATGTTGTCATCTGGAAATGGTAGACTCGCATTGTGCAGAAGTGTTTTTCAAGTCGCGCGCATGGGGTCATTGTTTAGTAGTATATATGTTGTCATCTGGAAATGGTAGACTCGCATTGTGCAGAAGTGTTTTTCAAGTCGCGCGCATGGGGTCATTGTTTAGTCGTATATATGTTGTCATCTGGAAATGGTAGACTCGCATTGTGCAGAAGTGTTTTTCAAGTCGCGCGCATGGGGTCATTGTTTAGTAGTATATATGTTGTCATCTGGAAATGGTAGACTCGCATTGTGCAGAAGTGTTTTTCAAGTCGCGCGCATGGGGTCAATGTTTAGTAGTATATATGTTGTCATCTGGAAATGGTAGACGCGCATTGTGCAGAAGTGTTTTTCAAGTCGCGCGCATGGGGTCATTGTTTAGTAGTTTATATATTGTCATCTGGAAATGGTAGACGCGCATTGTGCAGAAGTGTTTTTCAAGTCGCGCGCATGGGGTCATTGTTTAGTAGTTTATATATTGTCATCTGGAAATGGTAGACGCGCATTGTGCAGAAGTGTTTTCACCTCGCGCGCATGGGGTCTTTGTTTAGTAGTTTATATATTGTCATCTGGAAATGGTAGACGCGCATTGTGCAGAAGTGTTTTCCGCGTCGCGCGCATGGGGTCATTGTTTAGTAGTTTATATATTGTCATCTGGAAATGGTAGACGCGCATTGTGCAGAAGTGTTTTCCGCGTCGCGCGCATGGGGTCATTCTTTAGTAGTTTATATATTGTCATCTGGAAAAAAACATTGAAATACATAACTGCCCTGCGAGCATTTACAGTATAACTAAAGACAAACAACGAATGACGCCATGAAAACGACAATGATAGATAGTAAAATATCAATAGAGAGTTTACATGAAGTAGTGAAGCACAACACAATCAAGGGAGAAAATAGTTCACAAATTCATTTGGAATAAAGTTGAAGTTACAAGTACAATTCATCAGTAACAACACACAGGAGATCAGGCGCCCAAGAAGGCACAACCAAGATGTATCAGGGGGAATGACATCGGGTCAAATATTCCAATGTCTTCAATTACAAATTCTTTCAAATGTTAAAATAATGCAGATGTTGAAAAACACAAAATGCACACAAGTATTAATTCAATTCAATTCAACTTCATTTTCATTCTTATAACTCATATGGAAAGTAAGCAAACATTTCATGACAATAGAAGGGGGTAAACCAAACAAATTCAGTACACAACATTGTCAACATCAAATAAAACTTAATTTAAAAAATGACTATGGTACAAGAAACAGAGCAAATAATACACACACACAGGCAATTGCATTTATGCCCCTGGTCATTGCCCCTTACGAAAGTTCAAGTACATCATCTACATTTCCATTATAGAGGTCTATAATAATAGATATTTGCCCTTTACAAGAATGAGGGATCCCTGAATGTACAGAGTGTTGTTGTTAACAAACTCTCTACAGCTTTTTTACAAGTCTTTTCCTTTCTGTGATGGCAAGTTTGCCTCTTTCAAGAAAATCTGACGGTGAAAGCAGGAAAAATCCTGACATATCACATGCCTGATATTCTAAACCTTGGCCCTCTGGCCACAGGAAACCCTCCCAACCCTCTTCAAAGGATAACATCACTTTACCTGTACATCTCCAGACGGCGGCGAACACGGAGCCACATCAGACTCGTCGTCCTCCACCCTCACTGCCGCCGCCGCCACCGCCTCGGGGCTCCCCCCAGCTCCAGCAGTGTGAGGCCTGCTGTCCTCGTCAGTGTTCCCTGACGTGTTAAGGGGCGCTGTGGAAGTGGAGGCGGCGGCGGTGGCGGCGGCTGCATGTGCCTTGGCCTTGCTGGAGTCTCCCTTGTCCTCATCCTCCTCGTCATCTGAGGGATCCATCAGCTCCATCAGCTGCTTGAACTGCGGGTAAACAGAAGCTTCAATGTCATTCTGTTTTACTGATATCAGTTACCCAGCCGTTTGACTACAGGGACCTGCTTTGATTTCCTGTTATCCCATTTGTTAAGGGATTTCCCATAAAACACACAATGCTTTTAGCGCCAGGAAAACCTGTAGATGAACAAGATATTGCATGGAGAGTCTTTCTTTGTACTCTCACAAACAGTACGTTTTAAAGAGGAGGTGCTCTTTCAAATGATATAGAGTTTATTGGGATATGTATATTTGCAAGGCAGTAAATCACAAATTATTATTGTAATGCAGTAATAAGTGTAACATGGGGGTTAGGCAAAAACAGTAATGATGTACTGTGACCAGTCAGGCAGATGTGGGTTTATGCCCCATTGTTTTTTGTTTTAAATTCCAAGTACTCTTTATCTTAACTAGATTTTTGTGAGTTACTATCAACAAAATCCAAGCCAAATAATGCAGACAGACTTCAACGCTGTCTGTCAGTGCTCAGTCAATAGCCAAAGCATTGAGCAACTTTCTTCCTGTGTGCCGTCTTGGCCGAGCAGTTAAGCGCACGGGACTCGAGCTCTGGTGTTTCTGATCAGCCGAGTGCAGGTTCGAATCCCGGTCGTGACACTTGTGTCCTTCGCAAGACACTTAATCAATATACTTGAACGCATGATGAAGCAGCGATTCCAGCCGTAGCCGTAAATTAAGACTGAGCCTGAACTGGCAGCTGCGGCTAAAGCTGCGGCTGTTGCCGAGGGTAGTGCTATGGGCCTCCCATGCCTCAACACATATTCGGTCCATGATCAAGCCAAAGCCACTGCTGCAGCCACACATTCGGCATTTGTGCAAAGGCATTTTTTTTTAATGGTACAATATTTATTGCACTGAGACGAAGATATCATCAAGTACACAAATTACAAATCTCAACAAATGTACAAGTCCCTTATAATAAACAGAATGCAATGCAATTGAATGTAATTCAAGTCAATTCAATTCAATTAATTCACTATCAATGTTAACAACATAACAACTAAATGAAAAGATTGGTCAATCCCTCGTCCGAAGAACATGCTCAATCAAACCCACGTGACTCACATCTAAATACTCGGCAACGATGTCCCTCTTGTCTCGGTCCGTCAGGGTCATCTTTGGCTGACCGACACTCAGTAGCTCTAGCGCCCTCGCCGGATTGAACATCACGTTAGATTTGCGATTCAACGCTTTGTCGTAGACTTTGGCTGCCTCCGTGGGCGAGTATCTATGGATCGTGCTGTAGGGTGTGAAGGATACATAGGACTCTAAGATCCAAGTGAGACAACGTCCCCAATGGGGGGAACTCATTGGGAATATTCATCAAAAATGAATTACAATTCTAATTTGGGCATGATCTCTAGATGGGATTTAAAGGCCCAAAATCACAATAAAGCATCAATACAAAGGTACATCCATGCAGGAATACATTCTCAGACCCAATACGAGCTAATTGCATCTTTCCAAACACCTATCTGGGGATCAAGAACACCAAGGGACAAAGTCACTTAGTACTTGCTCTTAGCAAAAGAAATCCAAACACTACAAATATAAACCAAGATTGAGAACTTTAAACGTTACCCTGGGGCCAATTTCAATAAGAGTCACAATTGATCTTAACAGTGTATCAATCGTAATTGCTAAGCAAAGGTGTGATGTCACAATAAAAATCACTATGGTGATATTAACAACTCATCTTAAGATAAATCTTAGTGCTTTGTGAAATCCAGCCCTTGAGTAGTTTCCTCTACATATTCATTCAATCATAAGTTCATTCAAATAGTGCAATAATAAAAGTCAAATCAATGATTTTTCAAATCACAATTTCGATAATAGAAATTACAATTTCAAAAGCAATCAATGCATTATATATACATATATGTAGTGGAGATGGCCTTAGCTTTCGATCCAAACCGGACCTTCGTCAGAGGCATAAACAAGAACAAACACAAACATATCCATTTATAGCAAAAAGAGGAGCAAAGGAATTAAGAAAAAGCAAGAAAATTGTAGCCAATCAAAGTTATTAATTTACAAACAATGGGGTGGCTAAGAACCAATCAGAGTAAAAGTAATGAGTATTTATACACATTTCACAACAATATTTTTCGAATGACAGATTTGTATTGCACAAAAACAAATACTTATGTAAAGCGCAAGTGTACCCTTGTCATCTGATCGGAGGGGTTGAAGGTCAACCAGCATTCATTAATCAAACCATTGCACTGCCTATGCAGTAAACCGTGCATATTGGTTCAATCCATTTTGCACCGACTGCCCGCTAGACCACCATGTGCGTGCGGGTGTAGGCTAGTCCGGTTGCGCGATGGGCTCACGGCTGAAACTTTGACGCGCAATCATAACAAAAACTGTTTATAGTTTATGGCCTAAGCATCGGTGTCTATTTGCTGAAGAAGCTTGGCACCCGTCAGTGTTTGACAAATCGTGCACAAGGCCTTCCTGGTGATTGCCAGAATACAATCGTTTACAATTCAGTTATTGGTTTTTCCTCTGACTGACAAAGATCCACTTGGGTGAAAAAAAAATAAATAACGAATGGTTTGCATTCGTACAATGGGGATCATTTTTTCCTTCGTTGAAAGATGGAATATTTCATTGAAGCCTCGATAAGTTAAACATTCTATCTCTCAACTCATGAAAATAAACTCACAATTGCACTCATAAACATTTACAATGTGAATCATTACACTCAAAATTGAGAGGTGGATAAGGTTACACCAGGTTCAGACAGGCGCTTTAGAGTCGTGCTGAACCAAATAGCGACTCTAGGTCAATCCAAATAAACTTTAGTTTCAGACAGGTGAACTTTACATAAGGTTCGGCTCATGACAAAATTGACGTCTGAAACCAAGACACACCAGAGTCGTTCCGAACGTCTGCAATAGTTGATCTATCGACTTTCAGCGTGCCCAGTCGCTCCTTAACTGTTTCAGACGTCAAACTTTTCATGTACTTCATTCAATAATTTGGCTCGGCGTGACTCTAGAGCGCCTGTCTGAACCGGGTGTTAGGAGTTCTTACCTATCCCTGAATCCATACATATCTTTGAGATGTTGCTTAAGAACCAGGAGCATGATGCAGGCCTGTGATGCCACACAGCACTCCAGTAACTGAGTTGGATCGTCCGGTATGAGGCCTGCAGACATAAATGTAATAATCAGGATGTTTAGCGCAGTGCAAGGTCTCTGGTTATGTCTCATGAATTGGGACGGCACAACAGTTCATGGTAAAAACCCAGGGCCCAATTTTATAGAGCTGCTTAAGCACAAATGTTAGCTTAGCACAACAAAATTATGCTTACCAGAACCAGGTTACCAGCCAAACTACCATGTCACCTAGACAATTTTTCACTGGTGTCCCGAACATTTCTGCCAAGCAGAAAATTGTTAAGCAATATTTTCTGCTTGAGCAGCTCAATGAAATTGGGCCCTGATCAAATGGGAGATTGACCGGGGGTATTGACACTGGTGTCCTTAAGCAAGACACTTGAACATTATTGCTTCGTCCTTCGGATGGGACGTAAAGCTGCTGGTACCGCGTGTTGTGTACTGCATGTAAGAGAACCAGGTTACACTTATTGCTAAGAGAAAGGGGTTTGCAGTGGCTGCATTTTGTACACCCTGATAAGGTGCTCCATAAATCGGCGTTACAAAAAACAAATCGTAAAAATGCTTCACTAAGTTCAAACGCCTTAAGCACCTTATTGGTAGATACGTGCTCTATATAAGATTCCATTATCTTACTATAAAGGAAAGTTTCCACAGAACATGGGAAATGTTTTTCTTCTGATCAATTTTAAAGGGGCTGTGTAGTCATGATAAAAGCAGGCCTGAGGCTGTACATGGAGTTATGACCTCTCAACTAGTAACTGCAGGCACGCGCCCACCTCCGTATCATATCTGTGGAGAGCGGGCACTCGTGCAAAAATTGGATGGGGTTTATAATTCCCTTGAGTTGCCGTCTTCCAGAAAGTCTCAAAGCAAAACAGTACATCAAGGAAAATAACCCTGAAATCAGGACAAATTATCCGAGACTTACTCATCAGGATGTCTTCGTCTTCCTCTTCATCATCGCTGAACTCAACTTTCTTGCCGTCCACACTTGACCTCGACGACCGGGAAGCTGGTCGGGATGGTTGCTTCTTCAGAAAAGACTAAAGAAACACAGACAGAGAGATTAATTGAGACTAAAATGCGATCTTTTTGTGACTAGACATTTTTGTTTTCCTTTCTGTGCGCTCAGTCAAATTTATTGAAATAAATTTTGGAATCAATCAATAAACATGTATAGAAATTTTCAGTCCAAAAGTTTGACAATTATGACAAACAAAATAATGATTAAGAGGATAAGTTCATAAGTGAAACATGAGCCTGAAGTAAGATTTGAAACTTGGCATGGTGGGAAAACAATCTAGTAAGGTTTGAGGAGCCACCATGTGCATAAAATCTCCCTATGAGTTATATTAAAGCAGCATACAGCAACAGAGTCCAGTACTCTCCTGAAGACGATCAGAGATTGAAATGTTGAGTTGTCAAACCACTGGTTCTTCTCGGAACCACAGCAAATCATAAAGAGATTTATGTACAGGGTGTCTCCCCAAATCGCCTTGGGGCCTTTTCCAAACCTGGGATTTGGGTCCAGCTCCATCTTGGGCTCCATCACCAATTTCAGATCACTGTACATTTTACATGGTGTTTCAATCGTCAAACAGAGCCCGAAGCCGGAGACCGAGCCTAAGCCCAGGTTTGGAAAATGCTCTTAATTACCATGAGGCCTTGACAAAAAAATGCCAGAAGCTTGATGATGGGAGGTTTGTAACAGTTGGACACTTACGTCTTTAAAGGACTGCAGTAGATTGGCTCCAGAGACGGATACCCTTATCTCGATGTGATGCATGACAAAGAGAGGCTCATCTTGAACCACATACGGGAAGTAGGCAAGGTTGTCGGCAACAAACACAAGTAGATCTAATTCGGTTTTCTGTCCGGGTGTAATAAACCAAAAAATTGGGTTTATGGAAAATGTTATCAAGTTTTATGATTAAGTTGATCTCGGTGGTGTTGTTTCTATTCTTTATTTTTCTTTTTTTTTAAATACTTTTACAAGACTCCTAAAATAAACCAAAAAACAATTTAGTACAAATTTCCATGATGATACACTGATTGATGAAAGTGTAGATTATTTTTACGAATCTACCAAAATCTGTTCAACTGGAAAAGACCTTTGTAAACAAAAAAATACACCTTCTTGTATAAAAATACAGTTTGGATTTTATACTTGCAAACAAAGTAAAATTTGAAGCAATATTCATGCACAGTAAACCAAACACATTATTTTTGTAAGAGAAATAATATAATTGTGCAATAGGCATTTAATAAGTATACATGAAAAACAGACAAAAATTAACATAAAAAATCAATGGTTTTGGGGGAAATAGTTTAAGCCAGAGAATTGACTCCAAAAGTGTACATTTATTAACATTCAATGAAGTCACCTTTGGCTCAATCGTTCTATGCACAAATCTACACTGCTTCGTCCACTCTCTGTAACATACACCTGGTGGTATGAAATTAACGACTATGCTTTGAGCCCAATACTTGTTACAGCAACCAACGTTTTACAAACTTTAAAAAAACAGTAGACCCCTTGCATTGGCCGCCGATGTTGAGGTCAATCAATAAAAATATGCATGTGTGTTCACACCGCACACAACTCTCAGCCAATGATAGGTCTTCCTTTGACCTCAGTGAGGGCGCTGTTTGAGTTTGTGAGGTCATATTCAAGGGGTCTATTACAAAAAGACATCAAAAGGATAACGGGTCAAAGAAAAGGATTAACTCTCACAGCTTGTTCATCGAATAGGTTGAGTAAGCAAAGTAAGAGCGCCCTCCTGTGTTGGCGATGTCCCCTGATGATGCTGTACACGTGGTTAGACAGGCTGTAGCAGGTGTCCTTCTCCCGCATCCCACGCAGCGGGCTCGTATCGTCGTCCTGGAGGAGTTTCTGAAGACGGAACGCCATCTTGATGCCTGCGATGGCTTTCATCTGAAAGTCCAACAGGAAATGATAAACTATTTAAATTATCACAAAAGACTGCCTTATTTGGCTGGTGGCCCTGAAAACATTTGTAAGAATCATGTAAATGTATTATACGGGATTGGTAGAGCTGACAAAATAGTCGCAGACAGTGTTCGTGTTTTGTGTGATCAACCACATACATGAAATAACAAACTTGTGAAAATATGGGCTTAATCTGTGGTGGTTTGGGGCTTAATCCATGGGGGTAAATACATAAGAGACAGCAACACCCAAACACAAATTTGAATGAATGTGTATGGCACACTGGTACCAGGGTTTGCTCATCTGGAGGTTGCTATACAAAGGCTGGAAATAGCTACTGTCTCTTTGGACCGAAGAATTGAAACTTTGCAGCAAATGGTGACTAAAGCAAGTCACTGTACCAAATATTATTCAAATCAAACTCACAAATGGCTTATTAGACAACATTCTAGTTTGAATGCAGCGGGCAGCATTTTCATATAAAACAATGTTTACATCTTTCATAAAGGACAAATATGTAAAAAAAACAACAACTAAAATCTAGAGAGAAAAAAAAAACAGACAATTTGGAGGCCTGGAAGGTTTTTCCAACCGTACCTGAATAAAGCCAGGATATCTGCTGTCGATGTCCGATAACTGCTGGTCGGCTTTTATCCTGATCGTGCCTTCGCTGTCGCTCCCCATAGCGATGAGATACGGAACACACTAAGCAGGGATGAAATTGGACGGATGTGAATATTCCTGGAAAATTACTTGGGAGGTCTGGGTCCCCCCCCCCTTATTTCTAGACCCAGAACCTCTCAGGTGTCACAAATTCTTGTGGTTTACAGACTCTCTGTGCATCACCAGAAATACAAAACTACAGGTTTGGACACAATGTGGACTACGTCTTTCTCCCTGTGGTGACAGCTTTACTTTCTTCAAGAAAATGTGATGGTCTCAGAGGAGGTTGTGAACAAATCTTGAAATCAGGAAAAATCCGGAATAATAATAAAACAATATCTAGACAAAATAGCACAGTCTAACTGAGTTGTGTGAAGGACGAACGAACACAGTCATCTTCAAAACTGACTGTAAATAAATACAAATATTTATAACAGTAGTCACAATGATAATAGTAACAACAAATAAACAATAGCGTTTTGCACACCATCTGTAAGGGGAGAAACACAGCAATGCCCAAATGTGAACGCAATTTTAAAAATAACAATATTAAACTCTCCAACTACGGGTAACATTTCCAAGTGAGTTGAACCATTTTGAAGTCGTCCAACTGCACAGGTTGCCTACAGTGGCACAACTGTGCACAATAACTGTGTACATGTGTGGAAAATGTAGATGCACCCACCACATGACAATATATAGTTTATATATCATTGAAATCCACAGTAGACTACATTGTACTTTAAGACAGCAGTATGGTTAACAATTTAAATCAATTCAATTCAACTGAGTTCAACATTTATTTCCATTTGAAGGAGGGGGGCAATAATAATAATAATAATAATTTGTTGATTTATATTGCGCCCATTCCATAAAATGTACACATAAGAGCTTAATAAACAAAATCAACAATAAGTAAATAAACAAATAAACAACAGCAAAAAAGACAATGATTGAAAAGCACAGTGGGGGGGCTAAGACATAATTTAGGGGGCCATTTTAAGGTATCGTCATAGATTGGTTTGTGTCAACGTAATGCTGAATTAATGTATAGGCCAAATTATCAATAAAGATACAATTAAAGTTACTGGATCCATTTCAAAAGAAAGAACCCAGTGAATCCTTGGATATAATTTTTTTTCTGATGGATAATTTAGAATAAGTAAACTGAACATTCAAAAAACAAAGAAGAGAAGAGAAAAAAAAGCCTTTTGTTTTTGAAGTACCCCAGACTTCCGGAGGTACGAAGATCTGATCGATGTTGGCCAAAGACGACTTGAGAACACAGAAGTAGCTTCAATAGGGTCACTGCTCAATCAGCCATTTGCGAGTTAGATTTGAATTATTTCTGGTACAATGACTTGCTTGATCACAAGTTGCCGCTTAAATTTGAATTCCTCAGACTATCAAGAAAGTTGCTACGCCACACAATTTGGGGCCAAGCTTTTGCATAGTTACATAAGAGACACCAAAAACCCATACATAATTTCACTGAATGAGTATGGTACAGGGTTTTGCCCGTCTGGAGGTTGCTATATACAAAAGCTTGCCCCAAACCATTTCAATCCATATTATTGCAAAATGAACATACACGTAATTATAAAGATGGTCTATTGAACAAAGATGTATAAAGAACTGCTAGAGTAACACTTAGAGGAGACACAACGAAGAAAGAGACACATTTGACACAGCAACTGTCTCTACAGTCTGAGGAATTCAAATTTAAGCGGTAACTTGTAACTAAGCGAGTCGTTGTACCAGACTTGATTCAAATCTAACTCGCACATAACGGCTTATTTAGCCCAACTTATTTGTATTTGTCAGCCCTTACCTGTACAGGATGCACGAGGCCCTGTTTAAGAGTTGCGATGATCACTTGTAAAGCTGACAGACGTACGACAGATTGTTTGTGCATCATGGCTTCCATAACCTGCTTCAGATAGAGCTGCATAACGGAACTGCTCATGCTGTTGGTGACAAACAGGGGGGGCGTGGTTTAATATCTACATACATCCTCAGTGCTGCTAACTGATTTTGTGGAACAATCAAGGAGATATTTAGAATTACATTCAACAGAAAATAAGAAAAACATTTCTATAATAAGCGAGATTGTCAAAGCTGTTCATCAGAACATGGAAAGATTTTTCTTTTTTTCAGGGAACTTTCTGCAGAATCATGGAGAGCTGACAGTTCTGCACTGTTCTAAGGCTCTAATAATCATAAGTTTCTTGTAACTGTCCCATCCCCTTGTTTCGTCTGTCCTTTGTATCAGAGCTGCCAACCTTGCCATCTTGCAATCAGAGAGATTTTGTACAACAATCTGGGAGATATTTAGAATTACATTCCACATAATATGGAACAAGTTTCCATAATCGGGGAAATTTTCTAAATTGTTCATCAGAACATGGAAAGATTGATTTAGTTGGTAACTTTCTGCAGAATCAGGGAGAGTTGGCAGCTGTGTTGTACGTGTGCACATGTGTGTTCCCACAAGCATTGGCTTAGTTGAACAGCCTCCATGGCTGGTTTATGGTGGTTGTTCATTTTTATTAGTTATACGTTCATTTTCATTTTGACTTACCTTTCAATGGCAGACTTTTGAGACAATAGTGTGCTTGTCCCACTCACCGGTCCTTTTCCATTGTTCTCAGCGACGAGAACAATAGAAAAGGACGGCTGAGTGGGACACCAGCTATTGTCTCAAACACCTCCCATTTCTCTCCTATTTTATCAACTTACTTTGTTACTGACTTTTGTGTAAGTACAGATATATTCAAAATACCGACGTTGTCCCCGAACAAATTTTCATTCACAGATAGCAAGCAGTGCTCGCCAATAAAAACACACCCAGGACAGGTAACAAGTCTATCCTCGGGGTCCAGACTTTTAGTGCATTGCTTCCCAAATATACCATGCCCTTTATGGGGCAGAGGGTACCCCCCGCCCCCACACATACAATGTTCCCCTATGTAAACACACTATTTCCTTTTGTACAGAAGTAACCCACCCCCCCCCCCACCCAAATCCTCTAAAGAAGTCCTGAGATTCCAGGCACACAATGAAGACAAAATAAGAGGTGGGTACACCCTGCCACATATCGAGCACCAAAATGTTCTCAGAGCTACATACGAGCCACAGAGTTAAAGGATGAAAAGAATGTCAGTTGTAGAGCTCATTACTTACCCCGACTGGACATCCCCCATCTCCTTCAAGTCCTCCTTATTGCCAAGACGATTCCCTGCAGCCAGAGAAAGATACACACAAATTACTTCACGTTAATGCACAGAATGTTTTATGATGGTTAAGGCCCTTATTTGAAAGCAGCTAAGCTTATTTTAAAGCAGCCCGCCAGGCTGGTAAACTGCATTTTATTTGCCTCAAGAAGTCTTAGTAGCCAAGTTTTTTAAAAAGATGGCAACTGCCTACCAACCACAGGTATAGATGAAAAATAATGTAAACGGCCTCACATTTCCAGCTAGCACAGTCCCAAGACTATTAATTATTATTATTGCTTTTCTTCATACAAATAAAAACATGACATAATGTACAGTTTGGCAACCGATAGGTTGAATTGCACTATGCAGTCATACATTTGGTTTTAAAGAATGGAGTTAAGTAAAATAGACAAAAAACAATAAAAGTATGCACATATATAAATTTGCACTATACAGTCCAACTTTAGAAATGGTTAAAAAAGGGAGTCAAATTGAATATTTGGCAAACATGACCAGCCAACACACAAAAGTTGACAATAAAAAGGTCTGAATTCCGACAAAACTATGAAATTCTCATCCCTGAATCTTAAAAAAGAAGAAACAAAAATGTCTTACATTCAGCATCAGCTCGTCTCATTCTCTCGTCTTCTTCCGTCAGATACAGCTGAATATTCTTCAGGACCTGTGTCAAAATATGTTCCTAAGATTTATCCTCAAGAATGAAATGACGATTGGTCTATCCAATCACACTTCCGTTTCTACTTTGCTACTCTGGAAAGTCCGCAAAGACTGGTTCAGACTTCACGCGAAAGTGAATGCGAAGAGAACTGCGTGACACAGACAATCTTTTGACGCACTGTTTTCCCATTATTATTATTTTTATTAATAACTTTCCAATTCTGCAGGGAAATTTGATTCGCTTTTGCAATTCGCACTATGTATGAACCAGGCTTTCAGGACACAACGCCGAGAGGCATTTACAGTTGTGTCTTGTTGCTCAAGGACACAAGTGCCGAGATCGTGACTCGAACCAACATTGTGATGACTCATTAGCAAGAACATGAATTCGGCCAGACCTCTCCGTCGAGACATGGTGTCATTGGTCGACTCTGTGCTTAGAAAATGTATTGACAGTACCGACAAATATTGGTCTGAGAGTGATTATTTCCGCTTGTGCTATTGTAACTTTGAATATGATGCAGAGGCGGTCCATCGACCGAGGTACCAATCTTGACCAAGTTGGACGACAGTAAAACAAGCGTGTCTGGTGCATTTGCAAGCATTTTTAGGAACATTGCATTGTTTTAAGACGTGAAAAAAACTAAACCTGACATTTTAATGGTCCCAACACAGGGTTAAGTAATACTCGGTTCTTATGCACATTACTTAGCAGATACATTGTAGATCAAGGTGCTTATTAATATTATTATCCCTGTTCATCAGGCATACTTAGACCATTTCTCAACTCTCTGGTGAACATAAAACCCCAAGCTGCTTATAATATTAGCCCTATAAGGACATCAACCAACACAACACCCTCTCGGCCCTGCAGGTTCCAATTTATACTCCTGTGTTAAGAGAAGCAATTTATGGTCCAGTGCCTTGCTCAAGGACACAAGTGTCATGTCTGGGGTTCCAGCCCACACTCCAATGATGAGGTCATCAGAACTTGAGTCTGATGTGCTAAACCGGTCAGCTACGACCGGCCACGAAACTAAGAACATTTGTTTTCCCCGATTCTTTTGAGACAGCAAAACAATTTGGAGTGTCCTCCTTTACCTGGCAGAGGAGCTTGATGGAGGCCTCCCTATTCTCCAGGACGTCACAGTACATTGTCTTGATCTTCGTACCCAAGAGGAAGGTGGCATGACGATTGCACAAGAAGCCAGTACCACTGATGGCCTTCAGTCGTACCTCCTCGTCTTCGTGAGAACAGAAGTAGAAGAGCACATCGAACACACGTTCTCTTATTGGTACCTAAAGAACCAGGCAAAAAACAATTTGATGAACAAAAAGGGCAAACACTTTATACAACAGGCATGCAACAGTAGTTTGTCTCCCCCCCCCCACAAATTTTTTTTTTATTATTTAAAAAGTGCCAAGGCACAGCAAGACCTTGGTAATGTATTCTTACATTTTTCACAGCCGAGAAACCAAAAATGAGCAAATCCATGTCAATTGAAAAAATTGCATGCCAAATATCAAAACAAGTGTTCTAAAAGTGACACTTTTTCTTTCCAATTTCCTATCAAAGTCCGTTTATTTGTTAATAATATAATGCTTTAATGTGTAAAATTCAAAAGTTCATGTGCTAGAATCAAAATCTCAAGTAATAAACCACAAGGGAAACTGACTGGGTAAATTTATAAAATTGTTTGAACGGGATTTGTACCCGCGACCTCCGGATTGATATGCCGGCAGGTGCCAGTCAGAAGCCAATCAACAAAGATACTGACAAAATAGGGAGACCGCCAACATTAGGGCTAGATAGCTTAGCTGGTAGAGTGCCGGAAAATTAATCCGGAGGTCGCAGGTTCAAATCCCGCTCTAGTCAATTTGTCTTTGTTTAACCCCAAATTATTTGAAATTAAAAAACTTATCGTGAAGTTCAATAATGCACCTATTAATGCAATTGTCTTTTAAGAAATGGTGGGTCACAAAAAGACAAACTCTTTTTCTGAAGTAAAACATGATTTGGAAAAAATATAAATGTACATGTACATGATAAGATGAGGTTGGGGAGAGATGTTGGTTGATCCTGATGCCTAAAATCTTCAAAATTTCTTCCCCCGGCTCCGATTCATTGATAATATCAAACCTATCCGGTCCAAAGTTAAGGCTCAACCTTCTGTACCATACGCAGGCCGGGAACTTCATCTTTGAGAGGGTAAGGCCTTTTTCATATTGCAAAGGGCACTGCCACTGAAAAATCTTAAAGTCTACAGGAAAATTTTGATGTGGCCCCAAGGCCAAGACCAGGGGCAACAGAGGCTGTGGCCTCCGTGTAATTCCAGGCCCGAAATGGCACAGAGAATAACAGGTTTTGTGATTGGAACCAATCTCAGGGGGCTGTATTTACCTTAGCAGTATCCCACAGCAATTACAACACAATTTTCAGACCAGGTAATGGCAGGGCCTGTTAAATCTTCCCTACTTATAATACATTTGCACTGGTTACAACACACCCCAAGACCTTCCAATAACTTATTGGGAAAGTTACAGCTTTGACCAAAGTAAAGTTTGGTAAGTCAGTTTTGAACTTGTGTATGCCTCGACTGCAGGCATTGTTTCTGGAATCTTTATTTGCTATTTCTAAAAACGCAGTTTAAAATGCACGGCACTATGCACGTATTTAACACACGGCAATGACGGGATTTAAGATAATACTTTGTTGTGCAAGGCCCAAGATAAGTTCAACCTTTGCTTCTTAATTACGAATGGCAGACATTCCAGGGTGCTAATAAGCCATTTGAAAGTTGGACTTGAATGTCTGGTACAATGACTGGCTTAGTCACAAGTTACCGCTTAAGTTTCAAATTCACCAGACTATAGAGACAGTAGAAGTGTCGATGGTTGGTGGGCAAGCTATTGTATAGCAACCTCCAGATGGTCAAACCCAGGTACCATTGTACCATTTTGCCATACACATTCATTCAAAATTGTGTTTTGGTGTTCACAGTCTCTTGTAACTACGCAAAAGCTTGCCCCGAATCACAAGACATAGCAACTGTCTCTCTAGTCTAAAGAATTCAAATTTAGGTGGTAGCTGGCGACTAAGCAAGTCATTGTACAAGACATTATTCAAATCTAACTCCAAGCTTATTGGCAGCAGATTTGCTAGGTAAATCCTTTGTTCTTGTAAATGTGCTACATAAACAATGGAAAATTACCTGGTATGTCTGCTGTCACCTTGTGTTCAAAAATCTCCATTCTTTCTTGTAAATACATTTCAAGCCAAACACACCAAGTTTTAAGCCTTAACAGTATACGTGTCAGTCAGCCCAATACTGAATGCACCAAAAATATGTTTTATTTTTAATCCATTGAAATATCCCTCACTGCAAACTGACCCACACTCTTCCCTGTGTTTAAGTATTAATCCTCCAACTACCTGCTGTTCTCTTTCCCCGAGAGCCATTTTTTCTTCTTTAAAGGTCAGGTCATCGTTTGGGTTTGGTTTTTTTGTCAACACAATGCCGATTTATTTGCAAAATTTTCGAGAAAGATAAAATGAAAGTCACACATGCAAGTTTCAGCTGAATACAGTGTCAACTTGCTGCGAAAACAGCAACAACAAAAAACTGTCAAGGTATTTCACAAGAACAAAGAATCCCACCCCACATTTAGCGAGGTGACGACGGGTATCAACCGCTTCTCTGGCCACAGCATTCGCGAATGGACACCAACCCTCAGAAATCTGAGACAGGATTCACGCATGAATCCTTTCTCAGATTCAGATGTTTTTATTGATTCCTAATAAGTAATCAACGGGGGCACTTCAGACGAAATAATTTTGCAGGATGCTTACTACCACTACCATCTTTTTAACAAGTAAGGTTTCAAAATAAAAATTACACAACTTTACTTTCAGGGTCATTACCGAAGCATGACCCTACCTTTGAAACCGTCTAAGGAGACTGACCACAGCAGGACTCTAAAAGTTTAAATGAAATCCAGTACAAAACACTCAAACCAGGGGGCGGTCAAACACAGTGAAGGCATGAAAGCGTGCACACAAGAGAAGATAATGATAGTGCTTGTGAAGTGTGGCTTGAATTAGCGGAGAACATTTCGACAGCACAACAATGGTTAGTGACCACAAAGTACCCGTATCATTTACACCAATGTCATGAAATTGAGATGTTACACTCTGTTAGACCCCATGGGTCAAGCTTAGACTTGACCGCAGACCTGAGGCCGTGATTATAGCGTTGCGCCAGTAAACTCATGACCGTACAAGTCCATATTCCGTGACCATGTTATTACCCTTAATTTTATAGGAGATTTCGAGACTTGCAATTCCCACTGGACTTATTAAAATTACAGTGGTGTTACTGGACCCTTTCGTAGAAAGAAGAGGGGGGGGGAGGGGGGGGGAGTTGCTAATCACGGTGAGAAAAAGAACAATGTCACTGAAAGATCACACATGTATGAAATGGAGATATGGTTCATGGGCCTTGCAGGGGGCCAGTCAATTTTGTCCAAATGGAAATCGTGGAATGTTTTGAAGGTAAAATATGGGATTGGCATCCATTGGAAAAAAAAAAAAAAAAGGATTTTAGTTTCAACTCTCTAGCTTTAGAGTTTTTAACAATACCAAATCCTCCAGAGAAATAGACCCTTCTAGTAAATTACTGGCAAAGTCATGAATATAGCATTTGAAGACTGCTTATTTTGATTGGGGCAATTGAAATAAGGAATAATTTGAGGTTCAGAAATAGACCCTTCTAGTAAATAACTGGCAAAGTCAGGATAATAGCATTTGAAGACTGCTTATTTTGATTGGGGCAATTGAAATAAGGTATAATTCGAGGTTCAGAAATAGACCCTTCTAGTAAATTACTGGCAAAGTCATGAATATAGCATTTGAAGACTGCTTATTTTGATTGGGGCAATTGAAATAAGGAATAATCCGAGGTTCAGAAAACCCCGGACACAAGATAACCTCTAGCTTTCACTATCTCTGGCCGCAGTATTCACAAAAGAACACCATGGAAATTTAGAATCTCCAAAATTCCCCTTTAGGTGATATTTGGAGGTTCAATTTTTTCGGCATACTTTTGTTGACTTCTAATCAATGAAGGGGGGGGGCGGGGGGGGGGGGTACTTCAGACGAACTAATTTTGCAGGATGCTTACAATTAGCATCTTTATAACAGGCTTCCAGATAAAAATCACACACATCTTTTAGAGGTCATTACCAAAGTATGACCCTACCGTAAAGTTAAAGTGATTCAGAAAAAGAAAAAAAACCTGGACTAAGCGTTTCACACTTAAAGAGAGAATCTAGTGAGAGTTATAAGGCAGAGGAAGACCAGAGGAGATGTAAATGAATCGGATGACCAAAGATTAAGTGGATGGTCCACACCACGAGCAGTTCATATACATACCACGTTATTAAGAACAGTGTGTGGACTTTCGGTTGACGGCTGGAGAACAAAAATCACATTGCAATACAAAACATGGATTTAAAAAAAAAATTCAACCTTGCATTAAAGAAACCATTGCAACCAACAGCCAGAAGGAAGAGATTTCAAGCTAAATTAAGAAAAGCAGGAGTTAAAAACGTAAAACTAAAGAAAAGCTGGACATACATTCGTTGGGCTCAGGCAATTTGACAACCCATATCTGCCAAACTAAGGGATTTCCCGTAGAAAAACACTATAAATGCATAACTACGGGAAAACCCGTACATAAACAATATATAGTTCAGGTTGATAGTGATGCGAGACAGGAAACATGGCAAAATATATATATCACATTAAAGAGAATGATGTGATCTTTCCAACAGTATACAGTTTGTTGGAATATGTTTATTTGCGATAACAGAAATTTACTGTAACTCAGCGATAATCGCTACATGAGCCAAGGCAGGAACAGCGTTTATTATGTACTGAGACCAGTAAGGCAGATATGGGTTACAGTCAAGGGAAATTGAACAGAGGGAAGCGAAACAGATCTTGACGCATTGTGAATGTGTAGCACTTACCGCATGAGGATTTCTGGGGGTCCTGGGGCTGTCACCTGCCTGCTCAGACAAAACAAGAGTAAGGGTAATAAGAGACATGGAGCTTGGTCACAAATATCACGGAGTGGAATTGATCCAAAAATTAATATTAACACTGTATTGTTATTTCCATTCGGAACCACTCCACTATAGCAGGCCATGGCCTCCGTTGCCCCTGGTCTTGGCCTTGGTGCTCCATCAAAAGTTTCCTACAGACTTTAAGATTTTGCAAATGGAAGTGCCCTTGGCAAAATAAAAAATGGACTTGCCCTCTCAAAGATGAAAGTCCAGGCCTGCTACAGACACCTTGCATTGATGTCGCACAACGGTTTTAACTTAACTATTGTTACAACATTATAAATCTGGTCAAACTTATCGTTTTGTTATCCCCCTTCATTTCACTTTTTCTTTTTAAGTTGAATAAAAATATTTCGAGTTGCACCCTAAAATTAGCGTCTGCCAAGTATCCGGAAATAGCACACTTTATTCTTTTCTCAGCCTTTCAAGGTTTTTGATAAATAGGTTTCACAATTCAAACTAAGCATAACCGTCATTAAAATAACCGTCATTTTAAAAGAACAAATACCGAAATTCTTGTCATTTATGCAGGTCGCTTGTCCAGAGTACAGCACTTACCTTTGTGTGTTTGATGCCAGCATCAAAGTCAAAGTGTTTACAGAAGAGCCCGACAGTGAACAGCGCCCTCAGGAGTGTGTGTTTGTTTTTAGCCATGGTGGCGCTGTCCGGGTTGGATTCGTGCTCGGTTTTCAGTTTGGACAGCACGGCTGTTACAGATTCAAGATAAAGAGTAAATTAAAACAAGACAAAAAGAGACACCATAACCAAATTTGTTTTTCTTATTGCAAATCTTGTTCAGGAACCATCCACAAAGTATTAAAAAAAATTAAGTTATCCCTCACACAAATGATCTCGATGGTGTCTGACTCAGACTGCCATATTTGTCCTGGGTTTTTTTTCCAGTTATGTCAATTAAATTTATATTCCTCCCCTGAAAATTGTGCATCACGGTTATTTAGATGTTTTCAAACTCACAAATCGGGACAGTCATGGGAAAAAAACAGGACAGATGGATGGAATGGAAGAGTCTTAGATTAACAACTACACAAAACCAATTGAAACATCAGAGTAGGTCAAAACTTTAACTGGTTTTTTCATTAACCCCCAATGAAAGAGTTAATCCCAGTTCATACTTCAAGCAAAAGCATGTGCAAAGCGAATTTTAGGTGACGCAAACCATTAGTATGCGCTGTTGACCCAAAAAAAATCAAAGACGGCAAATGGAGACCTACGCAGAACAAGTCATGAAAACGCAACTACAACAAAAATCACCACAAATACAGTGTCTAGATTTCAAACAAATTGAGTTAACAAGAGCTACATTGTTGGGTATTTTTTCAGGTAGGAACTGTACTTCTGGGTTGTTTTTTTCACAAGAAAGATTGAAGAAAAGGAACAATCGAAAAACCAATGGGGAAAAAAAAACCACAATGTCGCTCTACTAAAGATGTATGTCCAAAGATGCCCTTATGGTCTAATGCTCTGTGAATGAATCATGATGCAAATGTACTGAAAAACTCACCAAAGTATTTCTGGAAGCAGTCCCTTACTAGCTTGTAGTTGTGCGTGACATTATTAACAATAGCACCTAGGCAGCTCACACAGCTCTGTAAAACCTGTTAGAGAGCAAAGAAATGCGGGCGATTATAACCTTCTCCATTAGTAACGTTTTCCGGAAAGTAGTTTTTTAAAGAAAATTTGTATTCGATTTGGAAGTGATCCAATGATCTCGCATACCATTTTATCCAGCAACATTTTAATAACTTCAAAACAATTGGAGGACTGCAAGCTAGTCTTAATTCTTGGGGGGGGGGGTATCCTCAACGAGACACTTACTGTTTGACCATGTCTGATGATGAGCTTCATCATGTCCTCTTCTAAACTGGCCAGGAATATCTCACTGGGATGATCCATCAGGGGCACCACTAACTCCAGGATACGGGCGACGTTGTGCACCACCAGGAAGTCACCGTGGGTCTGTAACCAAATCAACGAGAGAACTACATCAAGTCACTGCCACCATCATTTTATTATTTTATATACAGATAATTTCCTCATATTCAGTCCGACTCATTCACAAATCAATTACTTTTTGTCCCTCTTTTTGTTTTTGGTCTTTTGTGTTTCAAACCTCTAGCGGTTAAACCATCCCCTTCCCTCTTCGCCCAACCCATTTGTCTCCTTCATTGTTCATCCATTACTTTTTCTGTGTGCTTTCTGCCTCTCTCTTTCTTTCCATTTCTTTCCACTTGATTGCTCCTGTTAACACCAGCATACCTGTGTTTGCTAGTTGTGTTGTCATTTAGCCTTCAAGACTGCTAGGGTCAAAGCCTTAGGCCATTAACTTTTGTTTTGCATTTATACAATAGGTCCTTTTGGTTGGTAAGCAGTTTGCAAAAACTAACTCTATTTTCTCAGATAAATTTAAAGGTAAACTCCATGACTGGCCAATCACTCCCCCAAAAACAATAAATAAGTTTTTTTTTTTTTTTTTCTAAATGTAGGTTTTTTATTTGAAATGGTTAGTTCACTAGAAAAATGTACTCGTAGCCAGAGGCCGAAATTAAAACATTTAAAAAATACAACACTCTAAAGGGTAACCAGAAGCTTCAACCTCACCCCTCCTCATCAATGAGGAACAGCTTTGGATATGAGGTCAAGCGAGGTCGCAGCTACTGGTTACCATTTTGCAGCTACTTACACTGCATCTTGTGCTGAGGTAGGGTTGAAATGTCATGGCATGGGCAAGCATGAGGGCAGGCTTGACTTTACTGAAGAGGTACAACGTCTGAAGACAGCTGACGAGACGCTGACTGCTGACCTTGCCTTCGGCTGACGATTCTGATAATATCATAATCAAAATGAATAATAGCGGCTCTTATGTTACAGAATTCCTAAGAAATGATCATTGTGTTTAAAGGTAGGGTCATAGATTGGTTTTTGTCAAAGTAGTGCTGATCTTTTTTTAAAAGTCTTGTGTGGAAGTTGCAGATGAATACAGTGTCTACTTGCTGAGAAAACTGCAAATAACAGTCACAGTTTGTTCACAAGAACATCAAATCCATCCGCTTTTAGCAAGGTGACAGCGGGTACCAACCGCATCTCTGGATGCAGCATTCGCTAACGGACACCAACCCTCACAAATCTATTTGAAAAACGTTTCATACTTAAATCGTTTCTCAGATTCAAATGTTTTTGAGTAAAAAAACAAATCAAAGCCATATCACTTCGAAGGGAATCCTTTCTCGAAAAACAGTTTATACTCTCAACAGCTCCAGTGCTTCTCACCAAGTAAGTTTTTATCATCATTAATTTTGGATTATTTACCAATCCTTGACCCTACCTTTAAGAAAATGTGCTAGGGTATAGCACATTTAAACTAAGAGTACTAAACTATATTTGGTAATTTTGACTTTTTTTCGGCCTTTAGGCTGCTTTTATTCGAATGATTTTACAACAAACCATAAGACTAAAGACAGTTGGAATACCTGTTGACTGTAGTTCTAATCTGAGTACATGTTCAACCAGACAGTCTGTGATCTGCAAACAAGCTTTCTGTACTGGTTTCTGTCTGGAGTCTTCCTCTGCTTTCAATAACTGAAGGAAAGAATAACTTTTTTTAGTCTCTAAAAAGTTCTACAACTTCATCAAGTTTAACAATGTTTTGTACAAAACCTCTGATAAAATTGATGGGAAAAATTGATTTAAATAATAGACAGCTATTTCCTTTCAGTCGAGGGAGTGATAAACTCTCATTAGGGACATTGATCAAAACAAACCAGCTAGTCAGAGACTGGTCATAGCTGGATAAAAGATGCCATTATGACTGATTGTCGGGACCCAACACTATCTCACCTTACCCACTGCCATTATGTACAGAAAAGTTTGTGTTCAACAATTTTGTGTATTATTGTGCGTCGAATACGCACAGGTTTCGTTTATATTTTGTTAATTTTGTAACAATATCAACTATCACGCTTTCTTGGGAGAAAACACTTTCTCATTTATGGGGAGGTCTTTCGGCGAAACATCGGGCCATGCAGCTGTAAGAGTTTTTACATTCCAATCTAATTTAACCAGGGTTTGAACAAATCTGCTATAGTACAAAATTAATTGAGATGAGGTGATTGAAATATAAAGCTCGGCGTCTTTCAAACTTAATTTAAAAGCTTAGGCTCCTCAAAGAAACAAACTCTCACACAAGTCAAAGTTCAAGAATGCTTCATAAGAAACTGGCTTTTTAGAAGATTGAACTCACGTTCTACTATTGGGCACTTTAAAAAAAAACTTGTGGTTTACTACTCACGTTGGTTAGAAGTTGCTCCAGCCAATCATAGCCCGATTCTTTGCTCGCCGCGACAACCTCGATGACGTTGAGGGCTCTCTTGAGAAGTTTATCGGTGTTCGCCGTCGACAACGGCGTAAACCACATCTGTTGGAATGTCTCATTCACAAGTTTCTGTCAAAACGGAAAATAAAATTCATCAAATGATATGGAATAAATTAGTTAAGCCAGTTGGGACTTTTCAATAACTATAAGAATTTTCTTCAATACAGACTAAGTTACTCTTGACATAACATGCTTATAAAAAACAACCACACAGCGTTCTCCCTTAACAAGTGGTCCGCTGGCCAAATGCCAGTTAAAACACCCGAGGACCAGTCACAATTCACTTGAAGTGGTCCAGCTGCTAGTCCGGTACTGTAAGCATCCCTATTTAATATAAAGTATGGGCTAGTGAAAAAGCTAGCGGACTTTTGAAAGGACCAGCTAACTGGTCCTACTGGCTAGTCACTGAAAAAGTTCAGGGCAAACCATGCCACATGCAATGCCACATACCCTAGACTTCCTGCAAAATCTTACATTTTATGGAGACTGCAGCGAGCAGAGTTTATAAACTTTTTTTCTTCTTCTTTTATATATTTCAATACACATCCAACAGCACAATTAATGCACGATTAAAAGCAAACAAAAAGAAATGTTCAGATTTAGATATGGCAGGAAAACCCCAATGGGGAAACCCACGCAATCAGGTAGGGACTGAAAACCCAATCCAAGGGTCTGGTCCAAGGTGGGATTCGAACCTGGGTACACAGAGGTGAAAGGCAGGAAAAGAAACCACTGAGCCAACCTGATCTCCAAGGTCAAAAGAAGAAGAAAGTGAAACCATTCAAAAACTTGTTTAGCAGTTGTTTTTTATTGTTTTCAAATTTGTGTTCAAATTAAGATACAAAGTGCAAAACTTCCTACATCGACAGTAAAGTATCTTGCTTGCCAGAAAGTGCCCCCCTGGCGACTCTTTCTGTAAACATGGCAACATGGTCGATAGGATTTACCAAAACACAAACAATCTGTACATGTTTAACCCACATCCGCCTGACTGTTCACAGTACATAAACACTGTTTCTGCCCAAGCCCATGTAGCACTTATTGCTGCATTACAATGAAAAATCATTATATGCTGCCTTGCCTGAACATATCCCCCAAAAACTGTATACCATTGGAAAGAGCACCTCATTCTCTTGAATGTGCAATACATTTTGCCGTTTCCTGTCTTGTATCACTAGTAATGAGAGTTTAAACAAAGATACTAACTTCTAGTTCATCTACAGGTTTTCCAATAGTTAGGCGCTAACAGCGTTTGTGTGTTCTACAGGAAATCCCATAGTTAGGTATATATGGGCTAAGAGTAACAAGCTTTGACCCAAGAGCAGATTGTTTACCTTGATTCCTTCTTCGTCGTTAACTCGTCGGATGATTTTGTTACAAATTTCAGGCACCTTTGGGAAGTCTGGCTGCTCAATGCAGATGTCACGCAGTGTTTTGATGACTCTTTTGCGTACACTGATACCAGTATCCTACAACAACAACAAAAACACATGAAATATTACTGCTATTCACCAGTGCGTCGTGGCTAGGTGGTCTACAGTATCGAACTTAACTTCTGATGGCCCGAGTTGTCAGACTGTCGGTTCAATTCCTGGTCATGACACTTTAGTTCTTGGGCAATACACTTCACTCATCGACAGCTATAAGGTCGCTAATTGCAATTTCATATTTTTAATAATCAAAAGGCTGTTAAGTGAAAAATGGGTATAAGTTTGAAGAAAAAATAAATCAAAATCTACAAGTAAAGGTTTTCTTAGAAACTGAATGTTTCTTTTGGCAAACAATTACTCAAGACCACTCTTGATTGTTAAACTCCATTTACCTGGAGCTCCAAACAATGCAGCCCCATTTTATGCAGTTCACCCAAACTGCACTAACAACCTTAGTCCTGAGCCGACGAACTAAAATTGCTTCTCATCACCCAGAAGTAAATGGGTACCTGCGAGGATTAGCATCTTAAGCGCCAATTAGGCTGCCAGTACTGTATAGTCCAAAGGCATTAAGATGGTTTCAGAAATTCTTAAGGCCCAATAAATAGGGGTAGTAATCGAGTAAGTTGCTTTGATACAATGTTTAAAAGCGCCTAATAAACACCAATTATTACTATGAACATTTTTTTTTACAGTTTTAAGTTTTCAATCCATTCAAAACTAAAGTTATACTCATAATACTTGATGGAAGAAACAAATCATTGACCGACTTGGTTTTAGGATGTCTTTTAAAACAAAAGAATGAAAATCTTTACGCCAATGAAAAAAATAAACAAGAATTTGTGTGGATATTTGACTTACAAGTATTCTCTCAATGAGCATACTGTAGTAGCGATTGATCAACTCCGGCTTCATCAGTACAAACTTGCCGACTAACTCCACGGCAGCCTCCCTGACGCTGGTGGACTGGTCCATGAACCTACAGTGCACCGCCCGTTGAACATCAGCCTGTAGGTCAGTTCATTCGGAGACAAACAAGTTAAGAATCTAACCACAGACGAGAGTAAGTGTTTAAGAGGAATTCCCATGGTAAAACTGAGTTCTGTGGTGCACTCATTTGCCAATATATTGAGTCCCAATGAAAGTGAAGAGAAATTTTTAACTTTCTAACCTCACGCTAAAATGGTGTGAAGAAGAACTTTCTTTGAGTTTTCTACAAAGCACGGTATCTGCACACTACAAAAGACCCTTTCAAAGCCACCTTGAACAAAAACAAGTGAATGAAGCAGGAGAGAAACAGCTATACCCACTCACATTTTATGTTACTTTTTACACACAGCGTAACCCCGTTAATTACACGCTTCATCTATTCTTTTTAAGACTTCAAATAACTTAATTTAACACTTTTTAACGCTTCTTAAGGCCTTAAATTTGGAAGGTTCAAGTTAAGACTTTAAAACTGTTAAGGATCCGCAGAACTCCTGACAAAGGCTGTGAAAATTGTGTGAACAAGATCTTTTCGGTGCAGAGCTTAACTCTGCCAACAGGAGGTACTGTTCAGCACAAGACTCTTAACGCTGCTAGAATGACGAGAGACAACTTACCCTGGCCAAGACAGATGGGTCAGCTGCTACCACTGAAGACAAACACTTCATCGCCTTCGTTCTTACTGCTACTGCTGTCTCGCTAAGCACCCTCAGAATCTAACCAGATAAATGAGCGATAAATCACAGCAAACTTAATTGAAAGTTGGTCTCTTTATTTCTGCTTAAGCAGCTTTTGGGCCCTGTGGGTATCATCCACTGGTAGAGTAGAATGCACCCGCCTTCCCAACTTTTTACGAAGCAATTACGGTTAAGTGCCTCGCTCATGGGCACAAGTGTTGTGACCAGGATTCGAACCAACACTCTGCTGCTGACAACACCAGAGCTCGGGTCCGGTGAACTAGACCACTCAGCCGAGACACGCCACAAAATGGCTCAAACTTATCTCACCGGCGTATTGTACCTCAAAAATGGTCAACGAAGAAGATTGTCTGATGATCTGAGGAAGATGATTCAACACACTAGGTGCAGCACTAAAAAGGACAACAAACCCCCCAACTGTGTTTGCTTCTTAAAATGCGACAGACTGGAGTTTAGGGACAGGAACCTAATGTCAGACAGGCTCCTGGAGGTACAATATGTTGGTGAGTTAAGTTTGAGCCCAGGTGTAAAGTCATCGCCAAGGATCTCAGAAAAAAATATTTTAACCGTGAAAGAAACTTACCTGGCTAAGATAGATGTCAAAACTCTGTGAGAAGGGTCTCTTGGAGGCGAGGTACCTAGCTACAAGGGATGAACTCTCATAGGTTAAGATGTGTCTTGATCTCCTAGAAATCAAATTAAAAACAACAACTTGAAAATGTATTTCTGCATTGCCAAAATTCTTAGTCAAAACAGCAAACATATTAGATCAGGGGTAATATTGTAAAGAGCCTTGATCTAGCTACTAGAATATGTGCACCAAATAATTACTGAAAAATTATTGTTATTATTATAACTTGTATTATTTTTATTACGAAGATATAAAGTCAAGAGAAGCATCAATAAGGTTTTTTTTAAGTTTTCTGTTGAACATAGTTAATGTGAGGGAAGTAACTTGAAGGAGAGCCTAGAATTAGACAAGACTTCAAGAAAAACCTTCACCAGATTTTTCAATAAGAACAATCACTGAAGTTTCATTATTACAGAATAACAGGATTCTAACCCTCGGGAATAAAGTTAAAATGAGGGAAGTATTACTTTCAGTTAAACTTGAAGGAAAGTTTGGACCTAGACAAGGCTTCAAAGGAAAAACCTTCAAACGATTTTTAAATCAGAACAATCAGCAAAGTTTCATTACTAAAGACCGAGTAATAACAGGAATCCAACTCTCATGAATTTAGTTAGAGTGAGGGAAGTTTTACTTCAAGTTAAACTTCAAGGGAAGTTTGGACCTAGACAAGACTTCCCAAGAAAAAACCTTCACAAGATTTTTCATTGAGAACAATCACCAAAGTTTCATTACCACGGACTGGGTGCAGGCTTGATAGTTGGTCCTTGCAAAACAAGTAAGGACATTTTATTGAGCAGAAGGCACTTTTCAGGCTATTAAATCACAGTTTTTCTGATTTTTCCTGAGGCTAAAAAAAAAAAAAAAAAAAAAAAAACTAGACATATTGCATTTGTGCACAAATGCCAAGCTGTTTCGCCATAACTTTTTCAAAAAATCATAAAAAATCATGTGATGACGTCATCATGACGTCATTTCAAAATTTACAAGAACTTGCCAATATCCAACAAACTACCAAGTTTCAACATGATCGCACTAACACTTAGGGAGATATACGACTTTAAAAAAGGCACCTTTAATGCCGCGTCACGTGACCCCCGATGACGTCATCAATCTGAAATTTCACACATATGATGGCTGCTCGACGATCAACATGTGTGTAAATTTTGAAGTGATTACACAAAACTTCACCACACACATCTTCAAAAAGTCCATTTTGATCAGTTTTCAACCTGCCGCTAGAGGGCGCTCTTGTGTATTGTGACGTCATCGGTATTTTTTTTTAATTACCCACCCTTGCCAGACAATAACATCGTTGAAAGCAACTTCATAACTATTTCCACTTTTGAATAACGAGGCGCTTCCTGTTTCGACCGGAAGTAGAGGTCATGTGAGGTCACGCACACTGAATAAAATGAAGACCTAATTTATCCCTATACAATCCCGCAAACAGAAACCTACGGTCTCTTGTGGCTGATTTGTTACGGATTTTCAAATATTTAAAATATAAACCTTTAAGATGACGTCACGTGACAGGTGATGATGTCATCATGACATCATTGTTTTAAAATCATTATTGCACCAATGCCTTTCATCACTGAAAGTTTCATTTTAATTGCTCTTTAGGAACTATGCAAAAGGCCGCTTAGAACGATTCGTGCACTATGTCAATGACTTCCTGTGTCTGAAAAATAAAAATAAAAAAAACAAAAACAAGAGCTGTTTTGCTGCGCTTTGCTGCGAAACAGCTAAAAACGGAAATCAGATAAAATAGGAAGAATATTGTGCCCGAGGGAAATAATAGGATTCTCTGAAACACAAACTCCTTCAGATCAATGTACTTGTGCAAATTTGTAAAATTTTTAATAGAATGCAATTACTCACTTGAAGGAAAGGTTGGACTTGGACGAGACTTTGATGAAAGACTTCAAGAAGAGTTTCCTCCTCTCGGCGGCTTGGATGATATCGGTGGTGTTGTCCACCACGGCGGCGTCTTCCCGGTCGCTGTCCTCGTCGCTGCCGTCCCGTTGAGGCGGCGGGGCCTTGATGGTCTGTTCCACTTCAGCGGTGGTGTCTCTGAACCACTGAGCAACGTAGAAATGTCTCGCAAACTGGGTATAGAAACAACGAATGGGTTTCACTAAACAATTCAGCACAAGTAAGAAATAGGATTGGTAAGTGTCAACAATCTGAAATACTGATAGCCCAGAAAAAAAGCATCTGAAGACCCTAAAACTAACCGTTGCTTATTTTGGTTGAAGCAATCAAAATAAGACCGATAATCAAGCGTACAAAAACCTTGACAAAACATAAAAGGCTTATAAACCATCCAACAAAAAGGGCTCTGTTTTAAAAGATTAAACTCGTTTCCAAGACGGCATAATTTAAACTGACCAGACCTGGAATTTCATCTTTGGGAGGGCAAGGCCATTTTCATTATGCAAGGGGCACTTCCACTGAAAAATCTTTAAGTCTGTGGGAAACTTTTGAAAGAGCACCAAGGCAAAGACCAGGGGCAACAGAGGCCATTGCCTCCTTGTAATTCCACACTAGGACCCCCCCTATCTTTCTTTCCTTTCCAGCTAGACTAATGAAATGGTTTGCCAATCTTACCAGTATAGCAGGATCGTTCTGACTGTTGTAGGACAGGTAGTCTAGCATAGACTGCTGTAAGGTCTGGATGTAGTCCTGGTTGTCAGAGTCTTTGGCATCTCTTGGGGATTCATCACCTCCGGCTGCACTTGTCTGCAAGAGGAGAAAATTGAATGGTTAACAAAGGGTGTGCGGCCATCTTGTTTTTATTTGTATGTAAATCAATGTAACCAAATCGAGGCTGCGAGGGAAAAAGTCCTATTTTTGCGCAGTAAAAACCAGTTCCAAGGATGATAATAACTAGTTTTTATATAGCATATGTTACAATAACGTATCACTGCTCTAACATCAGTGCCCTGGTCACTGGGCCAATAACATTCCTGTTATCTTTCTCAGCTCCCTGGGGAGTATGCAGCTCCGGGCTGCTGTGGTGCTCCAAAGGCTTTTCCACACACAATATCAACCTCTACCCTCGCAAAAAGAAACACTTTTATACCTGATTGACGATAGTGTCCAGAGTTTCTTGGTCCATGTTGCTCGAGACAGCATGCTTCCTCAACCTACTGGCGATCTGTCCAAGGTAGTCTAGAGACGACACGCGCATCGTCATGTCATTGGAGCGATTGTTAAACTGATGCATCTGTAACACAAGATCAGACATCAGAACGCACATATATTATCATAATGTATTTTGCTGTGTCAGTGCAAAAATGTTGTCTGATCAACAAAAGTAGCATTTACACGAAACGCAAGAATGCTCGATTCTTCATTCCCGTAATCGCAAGTTTTTCTTAATGGTAAGGGATAGCTCTTTGAAGGAAAACTTCAATTTTTACTGGAAAATTTCAAGAAACACCACGGCAATGACAAGGGCAAAATTTCATGGAGCTGCTAAATGGTTAAAACGCAGCTGAACAAAGCAGAATTGTGCTTATCAGAATAAGTTTAACAGCCAAACTACCATTTCACATATACAATCCGAGACTGGTATCCTACTTAATTTTTTGCTAAGTAGAAACTTTTTAAACAATATTTTCTGCTTAAGCAACTCTATGAAATTGAGCTCAGTGCCAAATTTCACAAAGCTGTTTACTGGTAAGCTAATTTTTTTTACAACCACTCCGTAAGACATCGATGTGGACAATGATCCAATGGTGTCACATATACAATCCCAGACTGGTATCTTACTTATTTGTTGCCAAGTAGAAACTTTTTAAACAATATTTTCTGCTTAAGCATCTCTATGAAATTGAGCTCAGTGCCAAATTTCATAAAGCTGTTTACTGGTAAGCTAATTTTTTTTACAACCACTCCGTAAGACATCGATGTGGACAATGATCCAATGGTGTCACACATACACACCAGACATCCAGCTTACCAGTAATCTTCCTAGTAAACTCAGAAGGAGCTCGGCCGAGGGCCATTCCGGTTTGTTGACAGAAGACAGCAGGTCCTGGACAAAGTTCTCAAAGAGAGGTCGATAGTCCTCTTCGTCTCGACTCACGCACCTGTTTTCAATTAACGGCACAATCAGAGGAGATTTGTCTTCAACTTGTTTTCTTGTAAAACAAAGTTCTCTAGATGTTTTTCAGTCAATTAACACAACTTTTATAAAATGACGTTTTATTATTTTCAGATGATCTTCCCAACAAGGAAACTCGGCAAAACTCCCAAAAGGGGATATAAACGCCAAGCTGGCAACAGCCAATCTCTCTATAGACCGTATTGAATAACCCCTTTGTTGCTATGAAAGTCGCCATCTTATCTAAACGCGTACATCAATGAAGCACGCAGCGTTCCCGGTTTGATTTCTACGGCACATGCACGCACACCATCACGCACACGCTAGACGCCATGTTGTAGGGCAGATATTTGAATGGTGACGTCATATTCAATACGGTCTATAATTGGTTTGACGTCTATGATTATAAATTGCACAAATTGATAAATTGTAATTCAGTAACTAGACGCCAATACTTATTCTAGTCATTGGGAAATCAGCAGTTAGCTTGGCCGGATTCGAACCCCCAACTTTATAATTGGAAGTCCTGCAGTGTAACCACATGAGGTTTCGGCAGATATTGTGGTTTAAGTTCTAATAAAAGTGCCATCAACAAAAGAGAAGTGAACATGCAAATAAAGTTGGATTCTAACTGATCTGAGCCTCTCCATCCAGAAAAGTGGAAATACTTCATAAAAAAATTCCATAAAACAAATACTTACTTCTTCAGAAAAACTGATAAGAAGTTTTGCCCCGTCCTTACAGCAGTCTCATACGTATTCACAATTAGGACATCTTTATCGGCCTGAGAATCAAAGGGATAATAAATGGTACATTGAAAAAACAAACAGGACAACCTTCCTTTAGTACAGAAAAAGCAAACTGGCATTACAAACATTTACCTCTCCCCATCCACACACCTACAAAACCAAACGGGGAAACAAGACAAGCCTGTGGGGCATTCTGAACCCAAATTTGTTTATGTTTGGCCACGTTGGCCATGTTTGAAACACGCTAAATTGAAACGTTTTCGTAGTGTTTTCTACTTGGTGTTTGTCTTGGTTTTAAAAGCCCTACTGTGCAGTTGGAGCATAACTTATGGTTTTTCTCTTGATTTTTGTGTGTGTATCGGCCGAAATTTGCAGGTTTCGGCACGCAACTCACGCATATCGGCCCGATACGCTAGCTTGTGCATGGGGAGAACCCTGCTGTAAGCCCTTATTATACCTACCAACATTGGAAAGTCAGAAATAAGAACACATTTCCATGCCTTAAGCTGATCCGCAAGTCACAGTGACAGATCTTGCAAAAAAGCAAAGCCAATCACCCTTTCATGATCTTGTTACACATAGAAATTGTTGCATGTATTCCTCACAAAATTTCTGTGACTGTTTTTTTTTTTGGGGGGGACTGTTTATACCCATTTTGCTTAGTAAATCTTGTAGAGAAATTCTCTATGGCATGAAAATCACATAGTTCATACTAAATGGCGACGCGACCTTCAGTATACACATTGGTGTATGGGTAACCAAATAATATTCTTTATACCGATGCAAGTTTAACAACTATTAAACCTTTTAAACTGTAAGTAATGTGCCTTTTTTGTACATTTTTCCCCAACTGTCCATGAAATAGTGCTTCTTCTTTTTTTCTCCCCCCCCCACCTTATTTTCAGCGTCACTAGAGCATCATGATGACTTTCACCCTAATTAAAGTAACTTTATCATCAACAGACACTTTGTTGTTGCTGTGGTGTTCATTTTTTAGCAATAGAATATTCTGAAATCAATCATATTAATACCTTCGATGACCTTAACCAAAACTCATAAGATTTATGGGTTTTTGTTTGCAGTTAATCTCATCCAATCGGATGCTTTCCTCGTATTTCTTTAACAGTGGTTTCACTGCTTACTTAAATGTCTGAAACCATGCTCCAAATTTTTAAATGATGACATTTCCACTGTTGGATAATCCCTGGCGTGATAGATTTCAAGGAGCTTTTGTGAAACAGTATTCTCGACAAAAAAGTGAAGGATTTTTTTTAAACATGCGAGAAAATAACAGCTCCATTTATCACAAGGCAAACATGAACAAAATTCCCAAATCAGATCAAGTCTGAAAACTCTAATCCCGTACTTACATCTCGTGACTTTTTGGTATCTTCATTGTCAAAATCGTACTCGTAGTCCTCGTCGGAGTCGTCCTGGCTGTCGGCAGCGTCTTCTTTAGGCTGATGCAAAACGACTACGCACTGGATCAACTGCAACACCAGAGCTGTCACCATCTGTATGTTAGTGTCCTGATTCAGCCTGGGTGGGGGAAATAAAAGGACATGAAGGCTACCATTGTTTAGTGTCTCAACGTCTTAGTTTGCATCTTCGGGCATGACACCTGACCCTTAGAAAAAGAGTAGGGCAATTGTATTGAGCACAAGGACTGTCCTACATTGTAGGCCTTCACATCGTACAGGCATTGATGGACTTTTCAGGCCATTCAAAAATACTTGTGCTTATTTTTCTGATGGCCAAAAATCTGAAATTTGACTTACTAGGAAGAAAATCATACCTTGCAAAAAATGATGTTGGAGTATTGAACGGTGATAATGGAGGGATTGAAATGGGAGCTTAAGCCTTCCTACTGGTCTTCGAAAACAATATGCTTTAACCTTTTTGTTTTTGTTCTACAAACTGCATGACTATTTTATGACTATCTCTCAAAAAACTAGAAGTATTGTTATGTATAATCGTTCTCATTTGTGATAGGCATATAACAAATTCGAGAAACCGTCCCACTCACCTGAAATTTCTGAGGTTCTTCTTACTTGACGGCAACCTCGCAAGTGATGCAAAGATGTCTTCCAATATCAGCTGTCTGTGCTTCTCATACTTGGAAAACACCTATTCAGAGATGAACAATTTTTCAGGTGTTTTGGGGTTTTTTTGTTTGTTTGTTCCAAGCCTCTGTTGGGAGGTTGAAGATGGAATAGTAATTGATTTTTGTTTTTCTGGCTGGCAATAAATGAAGAAAGTTCTTTTCTATAACTCATACTATCCCCCCCAATGTTCCCAATGTTCCCATACTTTAGCAAACCATTTTCCTCTTAAACAGAAGTACCGCCCCCAATAAATAAATAAATCAAAAATTCCCAAGAATCCAAGCGCACAATGGAGTACACCATACCCTATGTCAAGCACCAAGTGCTATAACAGTGAGTAAATACCAACTCAACCAGGTGAAGGGAGTGATGGCTATTGCAACTTCGGTATGCAATTTCTTTATAGACATCCCACTATTTAGCACAGGGATTCCCGTCTATATGGGTGCTTTTCAAAGATCTATAGAAATCTGAAAATTGAATCTTCAATTACTCAGCACTGGACAAACAAAAGAACTGCACAGATCTGCAGCAACAGTACAGGCAAATGGCAGTTTCAACCCCTTAAAGTTTTGCACTATCATTCCAGCTGGGGATACAGGGACTCAGACCAAAATGGCCACAGTTGGATAGAGATCACAGAGTAAGAGAAATGAGAATGCCAAGCTAGAGCCCAACCCGTATCTTTCTGTGGACGTGGCGCATCTGTACCACTTGACGAAAACTTGACAGACATGGGTTTAGCGTGATACTGATTTACCATACACGCGTAAAAAAAAGATGGCATAATAAATTTGTCTCTCCCCTCCACACCTATTGAGTTTCCATAATGAACTCAAAGACACTTACCGTCGATATGAGTTTCATAGCGCTAAGCTGAAGCTCGCTGATATTCTCCACAAAGAAGGGCGCCGTGCCAATTGATGACACCTTGAAGGCAAAGATGAAAATAACACAAAATCTCTTTACTAATTCAAATCTATTCTTTCCAAATCTGGTTCCCTGCTTTATTCAGTTGGTTTTCTGCTCCGCAATAATTGGATCCACATTGTCACCGGCGTCATATTTTCTACTTACCATCAATACTGTTGAATCCGTCAGGATCTGGATGTCTAACAACTCGGCCAAGTTGGAGACTAAGACACAGAGTTTGTTGTAAAGGGCAAGAATGGACTTTTCGCTGGATCCGTGGGCACGCGCACGCTTCATCTTCATGTTGGTGTAAACAGCATCTGAAGAAATATTTGTTAATTTACAAAATTTGTAAAAATGTACAAAACAATTACTGCTAATTAATCAACATTATTGATGGATAACTTACACATAATACTATTTTGGTCTTGACCCTTACACCCATGTGTGACAAGCACTGTATACTCGATACTTTCTGTCTGCCACGCTCACCATTTTGGAAGTCAAAAAATTCACGTACAAATTAAGCGTGTAATCTCTGGCTTGCCTAGAATGCACACTACACTGTATAGAACACACAGGGACATCGACCCCTAAAATGCCAAACCAAGGTGACTGTGATGATGACATCATGGCTCTGCTTACCGTCGGATTCTGCACTTGCGGTCACCATTCTCCGCTTACTTTGCACATATCGAATTTCTGCGCTAGCTGTGTAAGCGTAGAATGCCTAGTAACAAGGAGTACGCACGGGCACAAGCAAAAATTCCCTGCTAACCCGTGAAATATGCTTGACGTAAGTGCAGAATTCCCTGCTTCCGTTAGCGCTGATTCTTTGCTTATGGTAAGCAAAGCCATGAAATTGGGCCCGGGTGAATCAGGTCAACAGTAAAAAAAAAAATGAAAGAGTGATACTTACTTTTGTCACCGCTGACTCGATACACCGGGTCAAACTCTGGATAGATTGAGTTCTGAAGCTGGAACTTGGCTAGATTGGCGATGCGGTCTATGACGTCCTCGATGAAGACCTCCTTGGGCATGGCCTCAGAGGTCATGATGTAGAGGGCCGTCAGGGCAGAGTCCATGGAGTGGGTGATCCTCTCCATGGCTAGCTCACGCCACAGTCGCTCTCCACGGGCACCCTCATCCTGGATGGTGGAGGAAGTGGAATTGCAATTACAGTCCAGTGTATAACAAAGAGTTTTTGTCTTCTTAAAGCACACGTACAACATTGATAATTGTCAAAGACCAGTATCCAAACTTTACGTGGCCCAACACATAAATGAAATAACACAACTGTGACATTATTTTGCTTTATCATTTATCAAAGTCACAAGAAAAAAGTGAAAAACCCTCTGATGTTTTCACTGTTTTCATCAGGTTTTAGACTCAAAACTAACTGGGTTTTTTTTTATTTCTCAAAAAAATTAGAAAGGGCAGAAATCTGCGCCTCAAACATTGCAACCTAAATGATCTATTGTTATCTCAACTTACATGATTCACATTGGGCCTCACTTTTGTGCCATCTCGGATGTTTCTCTCCAAGATGTTCAACAACCGCACAAGTCTTTCATGCGGAATCTAGAATCAAAATAAACATGGAATGGGTTATTTTAGTAATTCATCTGCTCAACATGTCAAACTCCATTCCATCTTAACCTCTCATTACCAAATTGTTTTGACATAAACGACCGCTGGTGACCGGTTTGTTTGACCACTCAGGCACGAAGCACATTTTCTTACACATCACCTCGCATGAGTTCAAAGGTCAATATTACAAACTCTTTTACCACCCTGAAGATTTAATTTTAGAGCAAAACGAAAAAAATGAAAACTTTTTTGCTTATTATATTCACTTTCACAGAATACAAAAACCTAGGAGCTAGGTTCTCAAACAATTTTCTGCTGAGCAAAAAATAAGCAGGATACCAGTCACAGATGTACATGTAGAACTATTTTTTGGCTGGTAACCTTTTTCTGCTCAGCATAATTTTGTTTTACTTAGCCACTTTTTGTGCCTAATCAGCTCTATGAATAATACAATTTGATTTTACCCTTACACCGATGTGTATTAATCACTGTAAACTCGGTACTTTCTGTGAAAAAAAAATACACAACCTTTGTATCGCTAGAGCAGTTGTCTTACCACTAGACCCACGAGCTAGCCCGATGGCTAGAGGCAGGTCCGAATCAATACAACTCGGGAAAATACTGAGTATACACTGCTTAATACATATCGAAGTAAGGGTGAAACCAAATTATAATATTTATCCCCGATGCAAAAGTTAACAGCTCTATGAAATTGTCCCCAGGTTTCAGTAAGTCCATTGTTGGACATTCTACGAACCTGGTTCATGAGTGTCATTGATTTGAGTTTTGCGGACTCGGAGAGGAGATCGTTCAAGAGAGGTTTGGTGATGAGCAAATCTGGGTTACACTCATCTGCTTCTTCTTCATCCTCAGCTGTAAAAATAAAAGTACGGAACGGTGAACTTACAAATCATGAATAAACAAACAAAAATCACACAGAAAGTCAAAGAAAATGCTCATGCAACCCTCACACAGACACCCTACACGTTGTTTAGAGGGTGTTCTAAAAGGGTAATTCAAAGTGTGGGGTGGACGAGGTTTCTGTGTCTATTTTTTTGTTTATTGTGAAAAAAACATACGAGTGAATTGCAATATGCAAAGCAAAACTGCTTCATAGATTGAAGATCAAATTTCCCAAATCCATAAAACAAAACCGTTTGAAACCCCCCCCCCCCCAGGTTGCACAGTCAAGTTTTCAAACCCAAACATAAACATCACAGAAAACAAAAATTCAGAGGACCTCATTTTTAGGTCAGCGTGCCTCGACCAAACTTGCAAAAATTTGGGGTCAAAAATGCCCCCCAGTTTTGAAAAAACCTGGGAGAACCCTGCAGCCTTGGTAATACTATGAACTTTCTCACCTTGCTCAACTGTTAGATCCATTTCCTCCGATCCCTCAAACACAGCTTCCATTGCTGCATGGAATCTCTTGAACGTCGCCGACTCCGTTAACTCTGTTGAAAAGGGGCGACAAGGAAAAACAAACGAACGATCAAAAAAATATGAAGTATGGTAATCCTAAACAGACAGTTGATTGAACAGTACCAGTTGCAGGTCAGTTGAGATGCTTTTACATGTGTGCAATGGAGTGAATGTTTTCATTGATAGATATGAAATGTTCCATTTGCCTCGACTTCACCTTGTTGAATGGACGATTCAGTATTTCAACTGAAAATATTCCCACCTTTGCACTCATAAACATTCACTGTTTGTACACAATTCAACATTTGTAAATAGTCAAACAACTGTGTACTGAACTATACGCATCTGATATATACCACATAACATACTAGTGATAATAATATAGGATTCGAACTGCCTCAAGCTACTGAGCAAGTTCGGTGGTCTAGCGGTAAGATATCTGCTCTAAAATAGCAAAGGTCGTGGGTTTGAATCCTACCCGAGTTATATATCTGTTAATTTTTTTCATCAGACTTGGGGAAAGTACTGAGTACACATTAGTGTATGGGTAAAAACACAAATATCAACCTTTATCCCACAATACAATTTAACATTTAATCATTTAATTTAATCATTTCAGTGCACCACATACAATTATCTCAGTACACTGTACACTTGTAAAAAAAAACAGTATCATTAAACACTATTACATCATACTGGTGGTTGGCTCGTGCATCTATCACTCAAAACCATTTGAATTATATTGAATGTTCAGACAGTGCGAGGGTTAGACAAGGGAAATCCTTACCGTCATCATCCAGATGTGTTACTTTCTTGCTGGGAATTTTGTCGCGCTTCAACTTCTTTTTGGGTGCTGAAATACGAACAATAAAATCAAACCATTGACATTTCTCTTGAAAACCATAGCAGTAACAAGGGTTTGCTGCCAATGGGGAAAAACAATGGTGCAACAAATATCAAGGATTTATGGGAAATACTTTCACGGTGGGTGGGAAAAATAGATTTTCAACTGATAGAAGTTTTCTTTGGCACGATTGGGCAAAGTTAGTGCACTTTGTAAACGCCCCGATTCACAATTTGAACATGTCTCCTTGTAGAAAAGTTTGCTAAGATGAAACCCTACAGTTTTTCAGGTACACGTGATTAAATAGACTACTACGCAAATACTTTGTGGGCTTATTAATGGCCGTAAAACTAGGTCCGTTCTGGTCTAGACCAGCACGCACCACACTTTACGGCTAACGAGCACGTACAAACTATTTGCAAAGTAGTCCATGCAACAGGTTATGTGTAACACAAACTACGTTTTAAACTTCTTTTTAATTTTGTTTTAAAAACTGTGTTAAGAATTGGCACTACCATGTCTTCTTCAAAAAAATGATTTGTTAAGTTGAGGCCAGGGCTTGAAATGAACACTGGACCAGTGTTTTTAGTGTCGGGCCAGTAAACTTATGACTGGACATAATAGTGCCTCAGCTCATCTTAGTGCTTGTTCAAATATAAACACGTTTAATTGTGACACTTGTGTAGATAGTTTTTGGTCTCATTTTGATTCTGGTCTTCTAACAAATTTTCTGGTCCAGTAACCGTTTTGAGCTACATGCCCTGCAGTCTTGTGTAATTATTTCCCCCCAAATTTGAGCTCTGGGGGCTGTCCTCCGGGATGATCACCTACCTCCTTCTTCTTCCTCTCCGTTGTCTACGTTCTCTCTCTCAATGAAGATCTGGGCGGGAGGCCCTTGAGACACAGGAGACGGCAGAGCATCTTGCCTTGAGGCAGGAGGAGGAGCTGGTTCCCACTCCTCATCGGTTTCCGTGCTCTTCCTTAACCGCTTCTTCCCGCGGCCGAGAGGTTTGCTCATCATGGCGGCCTGGTCCTCCGTTATCGATATCTTCGTGAGTAGAACCCTGGGTTGGCTGATTGCACTTTTTGAAGTTGAGTCTGTGATGTAAGAAAGTTTAGAGGTTGAATAAGTGGATAACTGGCCATATTTGGATTTTGAAACAGAGAAAATTGCCCAAAATGTGAATATTTGATAGGAAGCTGAAACAAATTGTTTGTTTCAGACAAGTGGGTGTCCCAGAGAGTTCGTAAATTACTGCCAAAGTTAAGCACTATTGACTACGGTCAGTAATTGGATGGGAGACCATTCCATGTATTGTCATGGTTGGCAGCTTGTTTGGAACATGTTAGGGCTCCTGAACATCAACCCTGCCTTTTTTGGATGGGACGTAGGCCCTGTGCACATTTTGTCAGGCCTTGAAATAACCCACGGCACCCACAGCAATTGCCGTGGTGCCCTGTGCTTTTGCTGTGGTGCCCTTTGCAAGGTTCCAGTACAAATACAGAGTTTCCTCATTTTGTCCACCAAAAATCACTGACTTGTTCAACCAAAGCCAGTACCAGAACTCAAACAGGTCAAAGTATTTCCCTGGGACAAGTAAAATTAAGTATCTTTAAAACTTACTTGTTAAAAAAAACATGAACTTGGTAATATTGATGGTCATCATTAATCTACAGTACTGAAGAGGGTTATGTACCATCGCTAGAGTAATTTTATCATTCATAAACATAGCCTAGTTTTACTACACACAGAGCAATGGGAGATTCAAAGCAATCCGATTGCCTTCACTTGAATGAGACCTAAGTCATCCAAATTTTGTCCAGAAAAACAACAATTTAGTATAAACTGTAGTTGCAACATATCCAGACTACAGTTATTTCTTACTTTGCAAGTGGGAGGCATCAGTTTAGACAGTTGTAAAACCCCAAATCACCATCACTTAGTCATAACAAACAAATCCAACAAAATTAAATAGGCATAGTCTGGCTGCAAACCCATTCACCATGCCTGCACAGTGAGTCTGCATAGCCATACCACACAGTACATGGGCGATCTATCAAAGGAGGTAAAAACTAGACACAGACTGACTGTCTAATTTACATCGTAAAACAAATGTTTCTATTGGCTGTTGAATTCCTACATAGCAAGAAACAAATTTTTTCATTGGCTAATGTGGCTGTACAGTGAGCTGTGTACTGTATATGTATAGCAGTGTTCTCCACAGGCTTTTTTGTTGGGAAGGCGGTATGACATCATCGGATGGGCGCCTGTCAGTATGATGTCATAATTGGCCGTCAGTACAACGACGATCACAATGATTGCGAGGGGGTTTCGGGGGGAAATTCCCCACTAAAAAGATACTTTAAATTATTTTTCAAAATGGGGCGTCTTGGCTCGTTGATTTGGTACGGCAACGAGCCAAGACGCCCCATTTTGAAAAATAATTTAAAGTATCAAAATGATTTTTTTTAAATGGCACACTTAGATAAAAACAGAGATGAAGAGATAAATTGACATTATAAGTTACTAAATTATTTTTTTGTAGACTGATTAGAGAAAATTTTGACTGAAAGCAAAGACCTTGTTTGATCATGATGTGGCGTGACCAAACATCAAATTAAAAGAAATGATCACTGAATAATGCGTAATTTAACTTCAGAAATCCTTGGCAGAAACAACTTACACATTATTATTTCATGGCTTAAATGTTTATCTGGTTCTTGAAAAGTGATAATAATCTTTACACTTTGCGAAACAGTCGGGAGCTTCTTTGAAAAAACCTGCATTTTTCAGCTTAGCTTTCGGAAGAATTCAAGAACGTTACAATCTGCACATATTTATTAGAGCGGGCACCTCATTGGTCATTGCTTATTGTTAGCAAATACGCTGACCAATCACCTTTCACATACAGTAAAGCTCAGACCAATGAAATGCGTATGGTACCTGTTATACTCGCATGTAAATCGACAACACTCGAAGCAGTATTCTTGTTGCCAGACTATTTATGGGACCGCGCGACAGGCCATGCGATTTCGTTCGTGTCTTCGATCACCACACAGCAGGCAGTGAGTATCATGAATAGTGCAAAACCTTTCGCGGAAGCAGACCAATCGGGTGCCAATTTAGGCTCCATCGATGCATGCAACACATTTACTGTATACCGTGGCCATCAACTAGCTGTGTGTGCACAGCCAGCCGATCGGTCTATGGTGATCGCAATGCAGCGTTTGGCAGTCCGCGAGCTACCAACACGGCTACTCGTTTGAGTGAGCGCCTGGCAGAAAAAAATTGGCGTTGAAGGAAACTTGTATCAGCGTTCCGCGCTGGGATCAAAGTTGCGTTGGTCCAGGATTTTCAATTTTTGGCAGGACGGTCAATTATTTTGGTAGGGCGGCCCATTCTTTGACAGGACGGCCTGAAATTTTAGGAGGGCTTCCCGCCCTCCCAAAACCCACATGTGGAGAACACTGGTATAGTGTGCAAGTTGTTTGTGAAGAAAACTTGAACATTCCGCTCGGCGAAACTTTATTGAATCTACTTGCACAAAAGCTGCAGTTTCGTTTTTAAAAAGTGAAAAAAAATAAAATTGCAGCTTTTGTGCATTAAAAGGAAGCCTCCTCAGATAATTTTTTTGTTAAACATAAAACATGTAGGAGTTCTATTGTATCATGCGGATATTTTTGACTGGCCAGCCGGACCATTTATTTGGCAAGGTGTTATACAGCTGGCCCGCCGCCAGTTCAAGTGGCCAGCGGACCACCGCTAAAGTCAAACCCTGCGAATATGACCAAATTGTACACCTCACCAGGATATACTGCACATTTCTCAACTCAAATTAGACTGAATTTCTCCCAATAGAAATTGTGCACGATTGCTTTATAAACAGACTTCCTCTGTGGACTTCTGTGAAAGTGTGGCTTATACATCAGATAGTTGGAAACTACAGCGATAGAAGAAGCTAGACTGTAACTTACCACCGTCTTCTGATCCACATGTCATAGAATTGTCATTTTCTCCGATGCTTTCTTTGTCCTGAGCCGTTGATGACTGCCTCGTCCTTCGACCCTCTTCCTTAGGGGGTTTCTCCGGAGTGACCTCCTTGGGTGGTTCTGCCACATCTTGAGCACTAATCACACCAGTCCTCTCATCTAGAGTTACATCCTCCACAAACACAGTGTCCATTTCCTTGGCAACATCACTCTCCGAAGTGTCCTTTTTCACTTCTTCCCTCACAACTTGTTCTGGTTCTTTCAAAACTTTCTCCGGCTCAGCTGTCAACACCGTCTCCTCCGGTTGTTCAACTGGTTCGGGTTTAGGTTCTGGCACCAGCTCGGGCAGCTTATCTTTTTCCTTTGGCTCGGTCGTCTTCAAGTTCGCCTTCGGCCTCGCTAGCTTGAGTTTGATCTTTGTTGACCCACTGGTGTCTGGAGAACTGACGATGTTATACTGAGGCAGAACCTTCTCTCTCTCCCTGTCCTCTTTGTGGGATTTATTTCGCTTTTTTCTGCGACTTGAGTCTTTTACGGAGGAGTCCGACTCGGTGACATCACGCGAAGTATCGTGGGAGGAACTCTCTTGGCTGGTGTGCTGATCGCCAGGGAAGTGATAAGGGGAATGGTAGGCAGCAGGGGAAACGCCCATGTCTGACTCCTGCATCAATAAAAGGTCACTTTATGAGAATTTCCTTACTTTTAAATTTTCCTGGTCTGATTTCACGAAAAGACATTCTTACAATGAAGTTTCCAAAGGATCCATCTTGCAAGGACGTTGCCATGAGAAATATGACCTCAAAATAGACCCTTTGCACTGGCCGCCGTCGATGAGGTCAAACAATGGAAACATGCACGGGCCACGCGCAACTCTCAGCCAATAATAGGGCTTTATAAACCTCAGTGAGGGCGCTGTTTTGGGCTTGTGACATCACATGCAAGGGGTCTTTACAAATCACTATGGCGAGTAAGAAAACTCAACTCAAGATGAACACTTTGTGACAATGTGCACTGGACTAATTTTTTTAAAACCACACATATCATCAATTCATGAAGATTGGAAATTAATCACCCATGTCTACCGATTCCACACAAACACACAATATTTTAGAAACAAGATTTATCGTACCTTTCCAGAAGCCGTTCTCTGATTGGCATCTTGAGTTGGTGGGCGTTTTCGAGGTCTACCCCGCCCTCTGGGTGCTGCCTGTTGCGCATAGTCACCTGATGGACCAGCTCCTATCAAAGTCAATTTTTAAAATATGTCCTTAATGAAACCGATACAAAGGGAAAACAAAGCAAACTGAACCTTACCAAGTGTTTTCAGAAACATGACCAAACAAAATACCAGCCATTAGAATCTGCAAATGTCTGATAGAAATGTCTTTACACTTTAACCCTCCTACCATCAGTGTGTTTCTTGAGACAACCAACTCATACCTCACAACGCCACAGCAATGGCATTTTTGAGGCACACAAATGCTCATGTAGAGAGTAGAGCTTTGGCTTAAAGTTCTTCAGTGAGAGTGGTCAAGTGGAAAAAAACCACCTGCTGTGCTCAATTGCAATGGAATGTGGGCCACTGTTGAAAGAGATAAGGTTCTCAACTGTTGTCAATTTCTACCGTGGCAATCTGTGACACTGTTCAACCAGACATACAAATACAACTACAGAAAACTGTGGCATGCTTTACTTCATAATTGTGTAGACAGCATTTGGGAGATTTGGAGGCATCTTGGATGATGGACCTATGAGCAGTTAACCACGCTACCTGTAGTAATAACAGAGAGTTGTTTTATAATCCGTACAATGTGAAAATGAAACAAACTATTTGTCCTGCTCACCATTGGGTGGTTGGGCCAGCTGTGACCTTGATTTCCCCTGCACTGGCGATGGAGTTGGAACCGGTTGACTTGGGCTGGTAGCTGTGGCTGGTGAAAACTGGTGTCCCGTGTAACCGTTAACCGACGTTGGAACAGGAGATCCTTAACGCAATAAAAACACAAGACCATACAGGTAATCTGCTTTTTTAAAACTGTTCCACTTCATTTTTGTCTACTCCTTTTTCTACAAGTTCCAATGTTTGTAAAAGAACTTTGCAAGAAACAATATACGGTTGGAGTCGGCAAGTTAGCTTCCAAACTTTGTAGAGGTATCACATTGTCACCGTTTTCACAAAGTGACACATGGGTTAAAAATCACTAAAATTTTGCAAATTGTTTTTTCTTCAAATTATTGATATACTTATTACTGTTTACTTTTTCAGCAAAACTTCAGGACCTAATTTGGAAGTTTCGTAATTACACTAACTAGCATGACTGATATAGCACTAGATGTGCCATTTTGCGTTTCCACGATATCCATTATAACACAGCACTGGAATGATACCAAACACGCATAGTACCACTTAGTGCATTGGTTTGTACACAGCATTCTGCATGCTTGTCTCATTTTTTGTTTTCACGAATGGGCGTATTTAGGAATTAATAACTCACCAAAACAGCCGCAAGACTAAAAACACATTGACACTGCTGTATTAATGAAGAAGTCAGCTATATTTTGGTATCAACTTTTCTTTTCATTTTTTACAATAGTAAGCAGTCTCCGAAACAACAGTTTGAAAAACAGTTCAATTTCAACCGTGATTTTCTCCAAGTACAGAGTTTTGTCTGTGGTGCACCATACGTCAGTTCATGGAGTGACCGAAGATATCATTCAAGAACAAGATGGGAGTGGCCCCACTACTGCTGGGGCAGTTCACTCTCAAGTAGGGGCAGATCAGTGATTCTGCTTTACCTTGTCCAAGTTGAGGGACTTCATGTAATACTAAGACTGAGCGTACTTTGGGTAATGATTTATACCTTGCATTCCTGTCATGTGACTGCGATTGTATGGACTGTGTTGAACAGCACCCTCTGGGGATGTCTGGTAGTATGGCGACGGTGCCATGGGTTGTCTTGGAGACACACCTTATCCAATGAAAAAGAGTTGTAAACATAAATTGACCGAACTCGCTCTAGTGTCTTCAGAAATAAGATTTTCCCTCCTTGAGCATTTTAAAGTAACTGCTTAAAAAATGTGTTATACTATTTCAAAATTGTAAAACCAAAACTGTTTCTTTTCTTTTTTTCTCAAACTCAAAATTAGGTTTCAATTTTATTATACATCAACTGTGTGCCCAGCAAATATGGACTTTAAAAAATGATTGTCAACTCAAATAGTTACCCTTTATAGGAATGGCACATTTGAAGGGATAACGTTCCAGTCACCCCACTCCCGACAAAATTTGTTTAAAAAACATACACAGTTAAAAAGGAAATTTATCTCACCGCCAATCTGTTCCATTCGCTTTTGTTTGAAGACATTTGGATTTCGAGCAAGTATCGCTTGCAGCAAGACAGGTATGTCCCCTTCAATTTCATTACTGCTGGACTTGTCCTTGAGCTCTCTGCAAAACCATCATAGATAACACAAAAAATCAAAGACTCATAGTTACTGGTACCTCTATTGACAAGGATAAGCAACGAAATCTTTACCCCCCTCAAAAAAGGTACAAATTGGTTTTAATTAATACAAATTTGCTTTGAGATTTAACCTTAGAAATCTTGACAATAATAACCTGGAATTTAACCAATCTAAAGTTGCCCAAAGATTAAATGTGTGTACAAATCAGTCTACACTTGCTGCGACAGTCTGTAAACCTTTGAGAAAAATTTATCTCTTATCAAAAATGTATGTACTTTCAGGTTTAAAGGCTATGTGCAAGTTTCATGTGGATATGAATGTTATAATGTGCCATTTTTTTCCTTTCACAAAGTTTAACAGTGTAAAAATGCTTGAATACAAAATATGGTTTTTCTGAATGACTTATGACTTTACAATGTATGTTGAGATTTGTTTTACTGTCAAAAGAAACATGTCACAAATACCTGATGGGATGGTGCCTTTGATGATGCAAGCATCGAACTTGGCACACAGCCACAGTATGGTCATGAGAAAGATATTTGGCTGTAAGGCCATCGCAAATTTGTCCTTTGAAAACATGAAGGTTCAATAACGAGCAATTGCAGCCCTTTCGAAAAAAGTGGAAATTGCTTGTTATCCCACATATCTGCAATGGCCCTACAGCCGAATAGCTGTCTCATGACATACTCTGACTGTGTGCCAAAATTCCATACTTGTGTCATCAAAGGCACAATGCCACAAATTATTTCCCCCGTCTGCCCCACTACAAACAAACAAATCACAATGTTGCCACCTACTCCTGGGGCTGAAACAAGGTTTACCCCCTTCACAGTCAGTAAGGATGTAGGCGTGGGTATCATCCACTAAGAGCCTGGCTGGTAGACCAGAATGCACTACCTTCCCAACAATTTTAAAGCGATTATGGTTAAGTGCCTTGCTCGAGGGAACAAATGTCACGACCGGGATTCGAACCCACACTCTGCTGGTGACAACACCAGAGCTTGGGTCCAGTGTAACTAGACTGCTCGGCCACAAAAAGCCACCTTCAAGAATAAAGTATCAGACTAGAGTAACTGTTAAACTGCACTTTGACAAATGTTCTCCTCGTCTTTCTGAAATTCTCATGCTCAAATAACAGGGGTCGATTTCACAAAACCCTTCCTAACTTAGGACTAGTCCTAGGCAATGCTAGGAGATATGCTAGGAGATAGGACTAGTCCTAAGTTAAGACCAGTTACTGGTCCTAACTTCAGATAAGACTAGTCTTATCTCTTTGTGAAATCGACCCCCTTGTCTCATTTAGATGGGAAAGTTGGCTCTCACCCACACAAGAGTAAAAGTCCAACAGTGCATTTAAGTGTTTCCCTCAACACATTTGATGAACTTACATATTGTCTGTGCTGGTCTGGCTGAGAGCATGCAGAAGCTGGGGTACAAGGTTTTCATCTTGCAACCCCAGGAGTCGCTTGGCTTCATCCGCCACACGAGGGCTGTATAACAAGCCCTTGTTATTGACTGTGCATGGTAACGGCGACGGCAGGGGGAGCTCGGTTAATACTGGGGTGCGGGAAAAGAAACAATTATAATAATTAGTCAACAACTATTTCATGAGCCTGTAAATATCCTAGATTTCATTGGCAAAAGTCAAAGTTAAGCGTGCTGGATAAATTTACTTCTGTTCAAAAGCAAACAAAATTGATGAATGAAATCTCAACATAGAAAAAAAGACGTTAAGTAAGTAGCGAATTTGGGGGACTACAACCACGTATAAATCTCTTTTGGGTGGAGTGATGGCTCTGAAAAGAGCCGGTGTGGTCTCAACGCTTCGAACGGTATACTCTGCACGATTTACACATGGCTGTACCCGCAAGATTACTAGTTTTAGCTACTTCTTATTTTCTACACCATGCAAAGCTTCAAATATCACTTATATAGAAAAATTTTTACACATTTCTAATGATGTTCCTTCTTTTCTTTTTTTCTTTCTTTCTAAACCGGGCTGCGTGTTAAAATAACGGATGACTTTGACGTTAAGTGTCCTTTTAAGATTGCAGACCTTTCTCTCTAAACTGTGAGCAAAAAATGAACAGTTATGAATACTTACAATCGGTGAGACTTGAAATTCCAGATAACGTGGTAATGGGAACACTTGGAACTTCTCCATTCATGTTGGCTGAAGTTCGCTGAAGCCTGCTGCAGACAAAAACATCAACCATCAACACAAGATGAAGAGGTTATGAAACGAATGGACAACTGAAATTAAAAAGGGCCCAATAAAACGAAAAGGAAAAAGTTCTCTGATTAAATCAAAGAACTTTTCCAAAAAAATTCCAACTCCCAGGCAATCTGGATGTATAGTAGAACGTACAAGGGCAAAGCTTTCCATTGGCAAGTTTGCCTTGACCATATCTAACTGACTGCCAGCAGAAAGAAAAATATCAGAAAGCCGTCTGGTCTACAGATTACTCCCACCCAAGAACTATGAGATTCACGTTCATTCCGCTCATTGTCTTCAAGAACCGTATATGTGACTATGTAGTAAATCATATTCAAAACATTTTACGCACCTACAGTTCTCGTTTGAAACAGAATCTCGCCAAAGTTAGGCTACACATGTATTCTTTTGTACCCTCAGTGAGTTTGTGATTGTTCCAGAAAATTCACTCCACAAAAACAAATTTGCAAAAAGTTGTTATTCTCACCGTCATTCAGAATCCTTAATCAGCATCACCTTTCCAAAGCAAATATGGCTGCTTCCATATATGTATAAACACAAAAAACTGTTGGTTATACTAGTCAACTAGCATTGCGTGCGCAGCATACCACACTACCACTCTGAGCTGAATCTGATAACCCGCATAGGCTTGCATTTTGGAGAGACCAGAATGATGGAGAAACCAGAATGCTGCACGCGACCAGAATGCTGCACGCGACCAGAATGCTGCGCGCGAGGCTGGTCCACTTTTGGAAAGGCGATGCTGATTAGGGATTCTGAATGACAGTGCCAGCAATGAGAATTCATCGATTTATGCAGTTTATTTTGTAAATTTTTTTTGCAGAGTGAATTTTCTGGAACAATAACAAGCACACTGAGAAAACAACGAACACAGCAAGCCTAATTTGGGTGAGATCGTTTTTTAAACAGGAACTGTATGTGTGTAGATGTGTGACGGGCAAAAAGAGTAAAATTTCCATATCCATTCCAACTCGCAACTGCACTTTTTTCATTCATTGACATTAATGCATGAAATACATGAAATAATACTATATCTTTTCTAATCACATGAGGTATTCCTTTTGGTAGTATGAGAAAAAGAGGCAGTCAAATGCCAAAATTTTTCTGCAAAAGTTCAGACTACAGGCCAATCTACACAATCATGTACACAAACGTGCTGTTGAATGAGGGCCAAACGGATACATCCACAATCCCTGACAATTATTAATAGTAAATACACACAATACCAAGTGGATGACATTGATGATGTGGATTTGCCCTATTTTTATTCATATGGGATTGGCATGACACATACTCAATGATAGATATATTCAAACCTTCCCCCACAACCAACAAATCATAACAAATATCATAAATTCAAACATATTTTTAATTTTAAACATTCAAATTCACACAATAAATTGTGATAAATTACTCACTGAAGTGAAAAGTAGGAACCGATGTATATAACCCTTGTCCTTTTGTTCATCAGTCTAAACTGGTAAAAACGTACATTATTACGTGATACAGGCCGACACCAAACCAAACGATCACATGAAAGTATTGACAAGGCCCATAACGTTACACGTTAAACGCAAATTGCACGGCGTTACATTAGCGTAAATACAATGCATTCCTTCAACATCAGTGAATGTTACCGTTTTTTATAAAGAAAACATAAACACAGAAAATTTTAATGGAATTCTTACCTTTAAACGGTAAATATACAAAAGCCACTTCTGCCAGCAGTAGCAAGATTATGAAAATAATGTTGGAAGTGAATTAAAAGTGAACGGGATGTTCCCAGAAAGGAATCAGGGTGCGCTAAAAAAGTGACTACATTGTCGCGCCAAAACAAGAGATTTCCTTATCACTACTCAAATAACATGCAAATAGGTCTTTGCATTAACTCTACGCCAACCCATGTTATCAATCATATATCCTTCAATCTTATATAAAAATAAAAGATTATGAGCAAATCACAAATACTTGTAAATATTATTCAACAAATTGTGTATTTTTAATTTATATAGAGCGTGGAATAAAATAAAATGCCACAAAAGAAACTACTTCTTGACGCGTAGGAACACAACATGGCGTCCCCCATTAATTTTTCACTTGACCACAGCAGCTACGACTATCGGCTGCGGCGCCCGGTGCGCTTGTTTCTGCCAGGCTCCATCATGAGGAAGTTCTGAAGGACCTGCCTCCCTGTGAACCGCAAAAAAAACTTGACTTACCATAAAGTATTTAACACATTTTGATAATTGCCTACGTTTTATAAAGAAGGGAGTACAAAAGTTGTATTCTACAACTGTGTCAATATCTACTCTTAGTGTGGGGCGGGGTCTCGATCTCATATAATTTTGAGGGGGCATCAATTTAAAGAGCCTCGTTTACGGGCTTGGACACAGTGGGGACTTTTAATTGAAGCAATAATATTACTTTATACTTACATCCGAATAAAGATTTCACACTTCTTGCCTTTAATTGAGAGTCATAATTAACTACCGCATATGTGAGATATAGCGTGGGTTGGTCTTTTGTGTTTTAGCCTAGGCCTATAACCTATTTGTTTATTTTGAATAAATTTTTCATTTTATTTCTTTTCTTTTCTTTTTTTGTTGGGGGGGGGGGAGTGTTCCTACTTATGTCAGCATTACAGAAATTCGAGCAGTCCGGCTGACCAAATTCGATTGTTCTCCACGATATACACCATCTTAAAATTAAAAGCTGATTGGTGGAGATTCTTCCCAAGCATTTATTTATGCCTTTAGAGAGACAGGTAAGGCCGGCCGTCCACTTATAGTTCTTATGTTCTATGCTAAAATTATTAAAAGAAAACAATTCTTTTCAAGTATACTGACTAAAATCAAAGTCCCACGTCATTCTGACACATTTACTTCTTTCTATTTTGCTCCGGGGCATGGGGGGGGGGGGGGACGTAACCATTCCCGCACGACCGTAGAGGGCGCACACTAAATATAACGGTAGGCCAAATTAAGGGGGCGGGATAGGCGGAGCTCGACAGGTGTTCTTTTTTCACTGAGTGGGTCTGCGTTCCGAAGTTATTCGAACATCTAACTTGACGATTTTTTTTTTTTTTAACAAAAACTTTTCACTCGAGGCGAACATGTTTTTCTGCTTCTGTATACTTAAAGTATTGATTTCATTGCACAATGTCATGACTGTTTTAGGATCGAAGCAATTTCCGCTTGTAAAAGTGATCACACTCCACGGGTTTTTGTTTTTACCCCCCCCCCCGTGATTTTGGAATGCGTTCAGGGGACACTGAGAGAGAGAAAAAAGTCATATTTATGACTTATAATTATGATTTATGATATATATATCATAAACATGACTTGTATAGCTCATAAATATGATGTACACATCTTATAAATTTGACTTAATTGGCATAAATATGAATTAGGCTAATAATAATGATATTTCAGTCAGTTGTGGTTTGTTTATTCATATTTTGAAATATGAGTCTTAGTTATGACTTATGCTAAGTCATAATTATGACATATAAATCCATAGTTATGCCTTTTAATTACAACTTTCTATTCTCAATGTTCCTTTAATGCTTCCCTTTAATATTTTCCACCCACCATGAGTCAATTAATATTTGTGATAGACTGAACTCTCCATTGTTGCGTCGGTGACTGTCAAAGCGTTTACGTTTCATTTTGAGATACCAACTGCATGTTCGTCTTGGAGAATTTGAGATAATAAATGAAAACAAATTAGTGAAAATGGTCAATGTGTATCAAATTACCCGTGTATGAATATGGGTATTTTATATACGGTATTTGAGTTTTCCTGCTTTGTAAATACTGTAGGAAAACCTATTTGATTTTTTTTTTCACCTCAGAAGTGAACCGTAGCACTAAAAACTGGAACCAACAAAAGGGTTTAACTTCACTGAAGAAAATCTACACTAGACTAGTTGCAGAACATTTTACTGAAAATTCTCTGTTTTTGAAAAAAAACAAAAAAACACTAGACTGCAGGATGTGTTTGGTTGTGATGTTATTGACCCAAAGTGGCCAGTGGTGTCCACACACTGGGTATTTTGATCGAGTGAGATTATACCATGCTTGATATATGGCAGAGGGTGTCCCCCCCAAAAAAAATAATAATAATAAAAATAAAAAATAAATAAATAAATAAACAATAATAACAATAATAATAATAATGTTCTCATAATTTAGCAGTCTTTAATTCTTGTACAAAAATACTACCCTCAAATCTTCAAAAGAATTCCTGAGATTCCCAGACCGCAATGAAGACGTAACAGGAGGGGGATACGCCACGCCACATATCAAGCACCAAATGAGTGCGATTACTTTTAATTAATCGTCCAAAGCACACCCCAAAACCAAGCACACAAATTTACATCATGCAGTAAAAGAAAACAGGATACCAGCCAGAAAACATGCCGTCTATAATAACATCGTTGCAGCTGGTGTCCGACTAATTTGCCCAACACTAACAGTTCCATGAAACTGTACACAGGGCTTGCTTATTAATGTTTAGTGTATTAAGAAAGAAATTGTATGATACCATTGGTCAAAGTTACACAAATTTTGGTATCTTATCTGAGAAGGGCAAATTTATTTTCCTTATAAGTTCTCATGATAAAACCATTATGAATTGTGTTGCCAAGTACATATTCTCTGCTTTTAAGTTAAAGGAAAACCTAGTATAATTTGATATTTGTTTATGCTAACCATTCCTTTTTTGCTATATTGTAAGTTTTAAATTTTGTTATTGTTGTAACCCTTCCCCATGGTTAGGGTTTGTTCCGTTCTTGGAATAAAATTAATACAATTTAGAGATGCTAACTTGATCTATTGATTATGAGATGCCAGCCGCAACGTGAATAACTGACATCACATTAGCTTTCTTGAGATATGATAGACACAACAAAAGGGTACTGTTTGGTTTGGGAAACAATAAAGAGCAAATTTATAACCAATACACTCAACCCGCTGTATGTGCTGGTCATGGGCGTGCTAAAGCTGTGGATCACATACACGAAACACGCCAAAAATCAGGCGCGCTATTTTGACAGACTCTCGTACAGACCTCAGGGTCCCCAGGTACATTGCTTCAACGTGTAAGGAAAACAAAATCAAGCACTTCAATTGGTCCAAAATGTTTGAATATGCATGAGACTTTACAAGGTTGATTGTGTCCATCATAACTCTGTTTTGGCTAAAAGATACTGCTTCTGCTATATGACAACTAGTTCTTTTTTTTTTAAATCCCATTTCCTGTGCAGTAATTACATCCGTTTGTTTGTGGTATCCAATGATAGGTAAATATAGGATTTGAAATGGCCATCTTGCAGGAGGTTTAATGGATAAGACTATTGGATCCAATTTCAAACAGCTGTTTAGCAGAAAAACTTGCTCTCCAAAAGGTCTAAACCTGCTAAAATCTGGTTATAAACCACAAGGGAAACTGGGTAAATTTCAAATAATTTTGGGTTGAACAAAGAAAAAGTTACTAGAGCGGGATTTGAACCAACGACCTCCGGTTTAACGTGCTGGCGCTATACCAACTGAGCTATCTAGCCCTATGTTGACGTTCTCCCTATTTTGTCAATATCTTTGTTCGGGGGTACCAGTCAGAAGTCATGCAACCGTTAGCTGCCATGTAGCCAGGGATCACACAAAGTTTACGATACAACCTGGGAAGCGGCAACCAGGGGATCACCTTAAGGGGAGGCGACTTTTTTATTTCAAATATCAACTTATAAACCACAAAATCTGCTAAGAGTAAATGAGCGAAGTACCAATCATAAAGTAATATACATTACATGACATTTTGGCTTGTAACCTGGTTTTGGTAAGCGTGACTTTTATGTGCACAAGTTGAACAGTTGTTTTGTGCTTAACAAAATGTTGAAATTGGACCCCGCATGCTCTAGGATATGAAATTTGTTTGGAAGATCCACCTAAGGTCAGAGCCAGGCAGCTGCATCTTATACCCTGCAGGACTTAATAGACAGCAATGAGTACGGGTAAACATTGCTAACCACACATTGGTGGAAGGCAAACTACATCAGATAGAGAAAAGTGTCCGTGATGTGCTCATCAAACAAGTTCCTCCGTGTCCTTCATAATAGTTGTCTTAAACACAGAAGAACTCCTCAGTGAAGTCAAGATGGTTCATTCCTGCACATAATGGAGATCCTTCTGTCTCGTGGTATCCTTTGACCTTTAAAGAGTGAGTCATCGTCTTTCAGAACCTCATGGGTGAACTCGAAACGGACTCTATTTCTGTTATTTAAAAAAAAAACAGACAATCTATTTTAAGTGTTTACGGCAAATAAACAAATAATGGAGAATTTATAAAAGGTAGGGTCTTGGATTGGTAAATACTCCAAAAATTAGTGTTCATAAAACCTGACTTGGTTAGAAGCACTGCAGCTGTTGGTCATATAAACTATTTGAGAAAAGAAATTCCCTTCGAAGTAATATGGTTTTGATAATTTTTTCCCCAAAAACATTTGAATCTAAGAACTGATTCATGCATGAATCGTTTCTCACATTTCTGAGGGTTGGCCCTTTGCTAATGAGAGATGCGGTTGGTACCCACTGTCACCTCGCTAAACATTGATGGATTTCGACATTCTTGATGAAAATACCTCGACAGTTTTGTTGCTGTTTTCTCAACAAGTAGACACTGTATTCAGCTAAAACTTGTAGGTGACATTTATTGTATTTTTCTTAATAACTTTGCCTATATTGCCTGTCAGCATTACGTTGACAAAAACCAATCTATAACCCTAAAGTAGACCTTGATTAATTTGGCATAACCTGCTGATCAAAAAATAATTCCCACAGAATTGAAAATGTTAGGTAGTAACAGAAATAGCACGTAATTTTCCATTGTTTAAGTTGTATTGTGCAAGTGCATATCTCTGAGCACAATAGATTAAACTGGCATGTCAGCTCTCTAAGTTCCCCACCCCCTACCCCAGCATCCTTGAAAGTCATCCGAATTATCTAGGCTAGCCTTTGTATCTCACTTCCTGTGTCTTTACCTCATGATGTAGAGTGATCCAGGCTGGAGAACAACATTGACCCAGCGCTGGGGGTCATCTTGCTTGATAAGTCTCATAACAGCAGGAGATAGCAGACTCAGGCCTGCTATGGTGGTGCCGCAGAACTGCAAATAAGAATACACAATGTTCAAGTTTAAAATACAATAAGTTGAACAGTTTTTGTCACACATCTTAAAATAAGCCATTGCAACATGGACATCTGGGTGTCTTTTGGCACCAGGTTTTGCACTAGAAACACTTTAAAGTTTTTTTCTAAAATGTATCTGTAAAAGAATTTTTAATGAACAATTTGGATGTGTAGAGTTTTCAATTTACAGCAAACCTGGGCTTGTAACTTTTTGCATCATTCTTGTGCAAGATTATATGAAAGAATTCTTGCAAATGACGTCACAAAACCAAAAGAGTGCCCTCACTGAGGTAAATGAGAACCTATCATTGGTTGAGAAATGTGCGTGGCGCGTGCACGTTTCCATTGTATGACCTCAGCCATGCCGGACAATGCAACGGGTCTATTACACTGTAAAGGAGCTTATTTAGTATGTTAAACCCCTTTCACACAAGAGCTAAAATGTACCTTGTGTGAAAGGACAAAAACAAAAGTCCAGGGTCCCTTGTAAAATCTTGTCAAACATTGCTACATTGTGTCGGACGTCTGGATCTATGACAAAATCTTCCGTTATAGCACACAATGGTTGTAAGTTTTTTAGTTTGGCCATGTGAAAGCTTGCAAAATCAGTCGTGCATGGTGACAACAAATAAACAATCAGTGCTCGTAAAATTTGTAGCAAGGGACCATGGTAATTTTTCAGTCAACTTTAGAAATTCTCCCATGCAAACGCAACCAACGTCTCTTCCCACAATTTTCAAAGCAGAATTGTGCTGATTTTTCCAAATTTTAAAAGGCTTTTAAAAATGAGATAAACGCAATGAACATCTTCTTCCCAACATCGATGATGTCATCTTCAATCACCTTCACACTGTCCACATGGGGTTTGATGTATCCATCCTTGGCCAAATCCAGAACATGAACAAGGGACAACTGGTGCTCTCCAGTAGGAAACGCCTTCAGTCTAATACGCTGTAGGATAGCCTGGCTCTTCTCTGACCATCTTGATTTCTCAGTTTCTCTGTAGCCGCGGATTGCCTGGAATATGAAAAGACAGGTTATGGAAATTAAAGGGAATGCATCCGTGTTAGGTTTCGAAAAAGATCTATGAAGTGCAACCAATCTGAAAGGGTTCCAGAGAGAAGGTGTTCATCAAACGATGTTTTACTTTTCAGATTTTAAAATCAACATAATTGAAATATGAATTATAAAGCTATGGTTGGAACAACCTTGATTTGAATGCCAAAATACTAATACAAAGTATTTTTTTTTAAAGCACGACTGACCTGGCTGACAAGATGCTTGATAAGAGCTCCAAAATTTAACAAAATAGACAGAAGTATAAAAAAAAACCTTTGAAAGTTATACTACTAGTTTACATACAAATAGTTGAATTTACAAAAAAAAGTTAATGGCCCGACATTTCCACCCCGCCAGGGCTGCTAACATTTGCATCTTGCAACCAGGGAGATTTTGTACAACAATCAGCGAATCAGGGAGATATTTAAAATCACATTCAACCTAACACTACAGGAAAACAGTTTCCACATTCAGGGAGATTTTCAAAGTTGTTCATCAGAACATGGAAAGATTGGTTTACTTTCATAGAACTTTCTGCAGAATCAGGGAGAGTTTGCAGCTCCGCCCTGCAAGGGTTGGAACTAGGCCATCAATTTAAACTTTTATCATGTTTATAATACTTTTTTAAAAAGGGTCCTTTAATATTTGAAAGTTTTGGTTGGTAAGCAGTTTGCAATTGAGCTAGCTATAGTTCTATTTTCACAATAATTAAAAGTAAAAAAAAAAAACCAAGTATCGAATTACAAAATTTATTATAAGGCACTCCTCGAGCTAACGTAAAATAAATTTAAAATTTACATTATCCCAGTGGTCATATTGATACTCAACATCCTCCAGGTAGTCTTCCACCTCTTCGAAGATGACACGCCCCTCATCTTCCGACACAAACTTATTGCAAAGTTCAAAGTCTTTGGTAAAAATGTCTTCGGTATCAGCATCGCTTATCTCAAAACAGTTTGAAAGTTTGTCGAGATTCAGGAGTGGTGGTTCTGCTGGAGAAGTTCTGCATCCTTCTTGATAATGTCTTGGAGAAGAGTGGAGCTTCTTCAACACTGGGCAAGACGAGGACACAGCCTGCCGCGAGAGGGCGTGAATCCAACACCATGATCGGCCAAACTTGTCCGTATGTGCCGTCGAACCACTTTGTAATAAACATTTTCTAATAGAAAATGTCACATTTCTCAACCTTGTGAGCACACACAATGAGCCCATTGTCATCTATAATAAGATTATATGTTTTTAAGCCTCACGTTTAAAACAAAATACCAAAAACTTTATAAAGGTGAAGCACAAGCTGAGGAGTGCCGCCACACTTTCTGACAGTCAAAGAAATAAACTTGTCTCCTGATGTGGAACACTTATTTAGGCTTGGACATTCCACAATTCATTTATTATTCTAATGAAATACAGATAGGGTCTCAAAACTAATTTAAATGAAAGTAAGAAATATCATATCTGCCAAAAAAATACATTCCACGGTTTTTCTTAGTTTTTCTCCCGTCATATATGTGTTTATCTTTTGACCAATTTGGTCAAAACGTAGAAGCGACTTGTACAAGTTTTATAAAGACATGTTTTTGTCGTCGTCCGAAGCACTTTTTAATATTCAACCTCAATCTTAACAACAAACACATCGAACTCTGTATTGCTTTACATTTAACTTGTGACCTGAACAGTCACCAACCATTGAGATTGAGGTTGTGAATAAATCTAACTATCCAAGATGGCCGCGTCCTGTAGACTCGTACTTCGCAATGCTAACTTATTTCATCAGACGTCCACTGCCGTTTATTTGAAGGTATGGACGGATTTAATTATGTAGTTTTAATGTTCAGATTTTTAAATACTTAGATCTGTTAATGTCATTATAAAATTAGCCTCTTAAAGTACTTCTACTCAATTCAACTTTAAAATATGATGACTTACTAATTACTTTGAAAGTTTAAACTGTTTACTTAATTCTCCATTGAATTGAAGTTGAACTTGAATTTGAAATGAATTGAATTTGAAGACCAACCAAGAAAGACTTGAAGGCTTTAAGAAAGGACTAAGAAAGATAAGACAGTATCCTTTTCCTCTTAAATATTTTACTAGTGTTTTATTTTATTTTTCTATATATAGACTATAGTATAAAATAAGTAAGTATAAAGTTTGACTTGGTTGGTTTTATTGAAAATTTAAATTAAAAACAAACAACAAGTTTACGATTAATTTTAAAATCCTATAAAAACTTATTTAAAAAGAAGTTTGAATTAAAACGTAAAGTAAAAATTATAATAATTACAGAGAGAATAGAGCAAGTCCTTGCTCTAGTCTCAATGCAGCAGAGAGACTTTTTATATTTTACTATCCATAATAAATTATAAATAAATAATTAATATAAACAGGTGAGGGTTACAAATTAATTTATTTGAATTCATTGTCAATTATGAAGTGGGGGCCTAATCTAACCTTTAAAAACAATAACAATATTTATTTTAACTGTTAATATTAGCCTTCTTTTTTATTTCTCAAATCTAGACAAGCATTCGTACTTTGTCAACAAGCTTTTCCAGGCAAGCTAAGTTTTACGACAGCCCGCAGGAGGCATTGAAGGATATCCCAGATAACTCCACTCTCCTGGTTGGAGGTAAAAACATTATCCATAGGTCCAATGACTGTGGGTTTGAATCCCACCTTGGTAGTATGCCTGTGGATTTTTTTTCCTCTCACAGGACTCGAGAAGCACCGAGTGTACAGTGCTTATCACACATCGGTGTAGGGTAAAAGACAAAAAGTTATTCTTTTAACTCCGATGCAATTATTACCCATCAAAAACCCAAGCTGTCAATGTACAGCCTTTTCGAAACCCTTTGTTTGGGCTTGGGCTCTGACTTGGGAACCGTTGGCCTGGTTGAAGCCACGTAAGATAAGCGCATGGCTTCTAAAAACTAACTGACAGAGCCTTAGCCAAAATCCCTTCCCAAACAGTGGTTTCAGAAAGGGGCTGTGAGTCAGAATATTGTGATTTAAGACCTGATTTAAGGCCTGTGTTTCATGACAAAAGCAATTGACACAATATCAAAGCAACAAGATCACATAGTAATAATATCAATGGAGTCTTGTATAAGCACAGAAGGCACTCAAGGCGCCTGAACAAAGAGAAAACTTTTCAGACAGGTTTACAACTTTAAATTGAAATTTGTTGACAAAACATTTTCAAAAAATGTCATCTTGTTAGTGTTTTTTTCTCTCTGAATACAGGGTTTGGTTTATGTGGGATTCCAGAAAATCTCATCGGTGGACTGTTGAAGTCTGGAGTTAAAGGCATCACTGCAGTCAGCAACAATGCTGGGTAAATACTTCTAAGTTCTAGAAAAGAAGTCACGATGTTATTTCTTGCACCATTCTTTCTCAATATACACATTTTTTTCAAGGATTGACTTTTAGAGTTCAGAGATCTGTTTTTTTTTTTTTTATGAACTACAGTAAAGAAAATACAAAAAATTGTGTGCTCCTGGTTTGATTGTTTTTTTATTATTGTTGAAAGATTTATTCAGCAAAGTCACTTAAAAGGGCTGTGTCATCATGATCAAAGCTGGCCTGTGGCTGTATATGGAGTTATGAACTCTCACCTAGTAGTTACAGCATGCGCGCTCTCCCTAATTATGAGGCGGAGGGAAGTTGCGCGTGTGTGCAGTAACTGGGTGAGAGTTCACAATTCCATGACAACCGCAGGCCTGCTTTGATCGTGACAACACAGCCCCTTTAACCTGTTTCATAATATTGGTTGTCATTTGTTTTTGAGACATGTAGACTTGCTTTATTTTAAACAACAATTTTGTTAGCTGTTGAGGAGGAAACAAAATAATCAAACAATATTTTCAAATGATTGTATAAATGTACCACTGGCCACTGACAATATTGTTCTTGTTGTCACTGACCCTTTAATAGGCAGTTTGGCCGGTACATGGCCTAATTCCTCCATTATCCTCTTCTCCTATGTCACCCCACACCAACTTGTTTGGACTTGGATAAGATTGGAATGTCTGACCCTGTGATGAAGCACTTGTTGTTTGGGACTGCTGGCCCCAGTCCTGAATCCTTCACTTTGGTATTTGGATATAGATTGGGACTGGATGGGTTAATGTTGTCACCCTTCAAAGTACTAAAGTTAGACCGGAAAAGTTTTAAACTTATGAGCAGCGAGGGATGTCTAAAGGATTAAAGGATTAAATGATTAAAGAGGATCATATTAATAATTAGATTTATTAGGAATATTTCTTTTGTTTTATTAGTGTGGATGATTTTGGGCTGGGTCTCCTGCTGAAGACCAAGCAGATCAAGCGTATGGTCTCATCCTACGTCGGTGAGAATGCTGAGTTTGAGAGACAGTACCTCTCAGGAGAGCTGGAGGTGGAACTCACACCACAGGTATAGAGATCAAGAAAAACTGTAAAAGCCTTCCTGTCAAAATTATTCCTACTTCAATCTCATGTCCAATTTTTTTAAAATTTTTTTACCCTTCAGAAAAATCAGCAAAAGTTGTTATTAAATAGCCCGATAAGCCTATCACAACCTACTATACCATCAGTTCAGGTCGGCCGTTGTTCTCAATAAAATTGTCCTACCTTTTTCCAAGGGTCAATTATCATGCCTGAAGTGAATAGTACCAAGTCCACCAGAGTCCCTCTCATGGTTAATAGTAGTAATAATAGTAATACAAATCATAATGATAGGCATTTATTGGGCATTGGAAACATTGTATTGAAGCACCTTTCACTTTTACTACCGCTGTTCATTGGGCCTTAAGCACTCCTGAAACTCCTTTGGAGTATGCAGCACCGGCATCCCAATCGGCGCAGAGAATGCTAATCCATCCACACCAACAATCTCTACACCTGGCTGGTACCCATTTACACCTGGGATCATCATGAGAAACAATTTAAGGTTTTAAGCGTCTTGCTGAAGGACACAAAGGTCATGACCGGGTTACGAACCCACACACTCTGATGACTAGGGCATCAGAGCTTGAGTCCGATGTGCTAAACCGCTCAGCCAAGGGGGTTGATTTGGGACAGTTCCTATCCGAGGGAGTTGGGGATTTTTTTTAATGTTGTTTTCTTGTTATTTCCAGGGTACCCTAGCAGAGAGAATCCGTGCAGGCGGAGCGGGCATACCAGCATTCTTCACCCCAACAGCCTTTGGGACCTTGGTGCATTTAGGAGGAGCACCGATCAAATATGGTGATGGAGGCACTGTAGAGATCACTAGCGAACCTAGAGAGGTAGGTCTCTTAGTCGTCAGCCTCCTCAAAGTGCATTTAAAAAAAAAGTATATTTGTAAAGCACTTTCTCAAACTTTCAGGACACTCGTTATTTGTTGACAAGTATGAGGTATTTAGAAGGCTGAGACCGATTTCTTTGCATGTTGTACTTTGGTAGGGAACCATATGACTTTCTTTCAAGGTTTTGTGAAAGCAAGAAGTTACAAACATCTTAAAATTTGCAACTTTCATCTTAATTATGTCAATTTTGGGTTTGAACAAAGAAAAATTGACTTGGGCGGGATTTGAACCTAGGACCTTCGGTTTAACGTGTGGGCGCTCTACCAACTAAGCTACCTAGCCCTAATTGGCGGTCTCCCTATTTTGTCAATAACTTTTTTCGGGTGCCAGTCAGAAGCCATTCAACCTGTAACTGCCGTACAGCCAGGGATCACACCAAAGTTAATGATTCAACCTGGGAAGCAGCAACTGACGGATCACCTTCAAGGGGGAATGTTACTTTGTACTTAAAATATCAAATAATAATTATATCATTTACAAATTTCTGTAGGCGAGGCAGTTTAATGGAAGAGACTTCATCATGGAGAAGGCAATCACCGGTGACTTTGCCCTGATCAAGGCGTGGAAAGCAGACCGAGCTGGCAACCTCATCTTCAGAAAAACAGCCAGGAATTTCAACCCCGCCATGGCACGGGCCGCAAAAGTCACCATAGCTGAGGTGAGGAACTAAAATACTTTTCATTTGTTTGTTTATTTATTACACACCCAACAGCACAAAATAGTGCAAATAACAGGATGAATAGGAAACAAGCAGAATTGTTCAATTTTAGATTGGGGGGGGGGGGGGGTAACCACCATGCCCCCATATCAAGCACTAAATGGAACTTGAGACCTGGGCCCAATTTCATAAAATCTGTAAGCACACAAAATTGCTTTGCACAGAAAAATATTGCTCAGCATAAATTGGTTACCAGCCAAAATTCCATACAGTTTACATTGTTGTGACTTGTGCCCCACTCATTTTTTTGCTTAGCATAGAAAACTGCTAAGCAGTTTTTTCTACTTAACAGCTTTATGAAATTGGGCCCTGTGCACCAGAGAGCTCAGCCACTACACTGAAACATTCCCTTATTCTAGTGATTATGGGTTGTTTTAAAATACATTGTTCCTCGTAGATACAAAGTCTGTTTCCACCTGGAACTAATGATGGCCTTTTGGGCACGAGGCAAAGATTGTCTCTTTAACAGTTCAAACAGAAATTGATTCCTCTGAGAACAGTCAGTGTGATACCGAAAGGAACGGTGCATCGTTTCCAAGTTTTTAGATGCTCCCGTAGTAACAGTGAATTAGCTAGAAAGTTTATTTGAACTGTCTATGACTCGAGATAAATTTTTTCCGTTTGTGTCAGGTTGAGGAAATTGTGGATGTTGGAACCTTTGCCCCCGAAGACATCCATGTACCGAGCATCTACGTCCATCGAGTCGTGAAGGGAGAGAAGTTTGAGAAAAGAATTGAGGTACAGTGTTAAGTTGTAATTTGTTAGGGTAAGGGTTAGAGTTTGTGTTGGCGAATGCTTGTTCCTCTGAAAAGATTGTAACATGTGTAACTGTGTGTTACTGTTTACTTGTAGTGGTCATTTTCATAGATAGATATATAGATGGATAGATAAAACTTTATTGTCCCATCAGGGGAAATTCGTGTGGCCTTTTGACAGTAAAAAAAAAAAAGCGAAAAAAAAACACAGAAGAATACATACAATAATACCAACGATGAAAGTTAGGAACCCAAAAAACACTAATAAACAATAAAACAGGAATTAATAAGAAAACTCCCAAAATGATAGTAAAAAATTTAAGATTTAGCTTTGTACAGAGGTGCAGTGAAACACACACCATATTATTATCTGCATTTTGACTCCCAAAGTGGCAGAACATTTTCAGACAGTAGCCGCGTGTGACTTAAGTGCAAGGGTCAACAGAATAATTATACTAAATGCTCGGTTTGAATTACTGATCTTGTTTTTCCACAGAGGCTTACACTTAGAAAAGATGAAGCAAGTGAGAAGAACATGTCTGAAGCAGCGATGATGAGAGAGCGAATCATCAGAAGGGCAGCCCTGGAGTTCAAAGACGGAATGTACGGTATCCTTTTTATCAAGTATTGTAGTACTTGGTACTACAATACTTGTACTCGAGTACCATTTTTATGGTACCCATACTCACACTGGAACACCTACTCATACTCGGCTAGCAATATACTCAAACACTAAGTCCATGCTCAATACTCGACTGAAAAATAGTCTGTACTCAAAGTTATGTACTCGACTGAAATGGCACCCAGACTCCAAATTTAAGTACTAGTGGTCAAAAAACTACTTTCCTTTCCACTTTCCAATTTGGGCTATAAAAAGCGTCTGAAAGCGTTCGCTATGAAATGAATATAGCTGGAAAGATGTTTATAAGTGAAATATATTGATCCGCACAAATACACCTCAAAACTGTGTGGTTTTTCCTTTACTTCGTGAACTAACACGGTCCGCCATTTTGTGGAGTCAAAAATTTGGTTCAACAAAGTGGCGGACTGTGGTAGTTCACAAAGTAAAAGGAAAACTACACAATTTCGAGGCATACTTGTGTGGATCAGTATTTTCTACATGTACTTTCAACCATATTCATTTTATAACAAACTCTTTTTATAGCCCAAATCGCCCAATCCAAGGCAACGTGTCCCTCTAATACAAAATGGCTGCTCTGCAGTAAAGCATAATATGACTGCACTCAAAACTCTTATCCCGAGGTGTGCCCTTAACTGAATGTTTTCACCAGCTAATCTTGGCATCGGAATGCCAATGCTGGCTAGTAACTACATCAAGCCTGGTGTCCAGGTTCTCTTACAGAGTGAGAATGGCGTACTTGGATTGGTAAGTACCACCAGACCATATTCACGTAATTGCCCAAGCTCAAGTAGTGCTGAACAAATGTATGTACTGAGCAAACCGGAGGAGAAAACCAGTCACATTTCTATGATAAAACTTTTAATGAAATTTTGGTTGGTGACAATGGGATACATTCTGCTCAGCATAGACAAATCTTGTTTTGCAGAAATGGGTAACCAGCCACATTACCTTGTAATGTAAACTGTTTGTGACTGGTTTTCTGTTAATTTTTGCTTAGCAAAATAAATTGCTAAGCGCCATTTTCTGCTTCAACAGCTCTATGTGTAAATGGTGGAGTGGCTGTGCACTTCACTAGTGTTGTATTGTTTAATTCTACTCAATTTATATTTCTTTAACAGAAGTAATAATTGCATTGGTGTTTTGCGGGTTTGAATCCCATGTAAGAACTACACAACGGTGTTGGTTAAAACCCAAAACAAGTCATATTGTTGAAGCACCTTCATCACTGAGATAGAAAAGTTGTCCTCTTTCACAGCCAAAACAATGCACACATTTTATTGAAGGGTTTTACAGTTGAAAGGTTTATAACTGTAGAGTCAACGTTTGGTTGAGACAATCTCTTTGATGGTCATTTTTTTTTTTATGTCCAGGGTCCATTTCCAAGGAAGGGTGAGGAGGATGCCGATCTGATCAATGCCGGAAAGGAGACGGTGACCGTCCTCCCCGGCGCCTCGTTCTTCTCTAGCGATGACTCCTTTGCAATGATTAGAGGGTAGGTTGCTTCGTGTCTCTGGATAGACATCACAACAAGACGGGAACATTTTTTATCGGCAACTTGGGAGGCAGCCAGCTGCACTCCACGCAAACGGAACATGTTTTAACAGTGTCTTACCAGCCCCAAAGACATTGTCACAAAATTTACTTGTGATTGTGTTTCTTACTCGAAGATGGAACTGGTTCCCTCGGCCAAAGGTCTTCCTTATTTTTCAGGAGACCTTTTTTAGGATACTTTAAAATGGAGTATAGTTTTCCCTGCATGATTAAAATTGAAAATAATGAAGTCAACAAAAAAAGCCTTGTAATTATTACGCACCTTTTCCAACTTATGTGAGGCCCTGCAAAGTGCGTTACAGTATTTTTACCCTTTTTTATTGTGCCTTGTTACCATGCCTACAACCATCTCATCTCCTTAGGATTATGCAGCACCGGCAGTGAAATGGGCGTACATGTTGCTAATCATTCACATCAACCAGCCCTACCCTTCCAGGTACCTATTAACTCCTGGGTGACGAGATGAGAAGCAATTATAGCAATGGGAGACTTTTGAACACTAGGTGGCAGTAGACTTACCAGATAACTTTCCATTGTTTACGTCCTTCTGAGCGTCCTCACATTTCCAAGAACAATGGATTTACCTGGTGAGTCTGCTGCCACCTAGAGTCCCCAAAAGTCTCCCATTAAGTGCCTTGCCCAAGGGCACAAGGGTCATGAACAGGCCTCGAACCCACACTCTGATGACTCGGCCACCAGAACTTGAGTGTGGTGTGCCAGACCGCTCGGCCACAAAACTCTACAATTCTGATTTCCATCCCCACTAATATTTAATGTTCTCTTTCATCTAGGGGTCATGTTGATCTGACGGTCCTTGGTGCTATGCAAGTTTCTAAATACGGAGATCTGGCCAACTGGATGATACCGGTGAGTTATTTATTTCGAGGTTAGTTTATTTGGGTTTTTTAAGCTCAAGTGTTTTAGACTTTTAGTGATTTCTTTTAGAATACTGTTTTAGGTATTTGTTGTGTAGTTTCCACTTTTTTGTTTCCTGTGGGGAAAAAAAAAAGAAGTACGTGTGCACATTCTTGTTTGTGCATTTGGATTGCTGCTGTCTCTGCATGCATACATAATGTATACATTTGTATTTTTCATTTATTTCAATTTGTTATAATAGGGTAAGATGGTGAAGGGGATGGGCGGAGCTATGGATCTCGTCTCGGCAGATCGCACCAAAGTAGTCGTGACCATGGAACATCAGGCCAAAGGAGGAAAGCATAAAATCTTAGATTCCTGCTCTCTACCTCTGACGGGTACGCAGTGCGTTGACAGGATCATCACTGAAATGGTGAGTGTTGTTGGCCAGAGGAGTGTGGGGTCGGGAGTGAGAGAAATTGGTCGACCACTGGGGTAGAGGTGAAATGGTTTTGGGTTCGTGAAGGAGATTTACGATTATTGAAAACTATGGGTGCACAGTGCATTGATCGGCACGTCAGTAAAATGATGTGTTGTGTTGTGGTAGGGGTGTGGGGTTGAAAGTGACGAAAAGGGGTCAACCAATGGGTTAGAGGTGGAACAGTTTGGGTTGGTGAAGGAGATTTACGATTATTGAAAACTATGGGCACAAAGAGTGTTGGCTGGGTCACCAAAGAAGACACTTGGTGGGTTCTTGGTGACATGACTTAAGGCCAACATTACAGTCGTGATGCAGTATCGGGGTTTGTCCTTAATTTTCTTAGTAGTGTCCAGCAGGACCAGCTAGCTTGTCATTTCACTAGCTTTTAGTCCACCAGCTTTTTCACTTGTCCGTAATTCAAGAAATAGGAAATGTTTTTCAACATTGAAGTAGCCAGCCGGACCACTTGGAGTGAATTTTGACTGGTCCTCAGGTGTTTTAACTGGCATTTGGCCAGCGGACCACTGGGAGAATGCTGAGCATTCACAAGCATATTGTTTTATATTCATAGTTTTGAGGTATGGTTCTGTATAGTCAGCTGCAGAAGCGTATCATCATTTGTACTCAAGGTGATGTGTGAGATCAGCACAGCAAGGGTGATCTGGGGTAGCATATTTGTGTTGGGAAGGGGGTGGGAGAGAGCGTTTAAATTGCAGTTAAGTTCTACATGGTTCAATCATCATTTTGTTTTTCCCGCAGTGTGTCTTTGACGTAGACAGTGAGACAGGATTAACGCTGATTGAGATCGCCGAGGGCGCGACGATACAGGACGTTATCGAGGCCACCGGCTGCGAGTTTGAAGTCTCAGCAGATCTGAAACCGATGGGACAGGTCTGAGTGCGAGGGCGAGGATCGTCATGGTGGACTCTGTCCTCTCATCCGTACGGGCGCATATATACATCCATCAGATGGCAGTGTGTGCGCAGTAACATCCAAATGTATACACTTGTAAAGAAATATCCATGCTATTCCGTACGCCATTGTTTATATTTATCTCAGTGTGGGGAAAGTGTGATATCAGTTCAATGTGAACCATGCCCAGTACATGGGGGGATGTCTGTATGTACCAAAGCAGTATGCATGTTGAGTTTAATGCTGCACTGGGCCCAATTTCATAGAGCAAACAATAGCTAAGCACAACAAAATCTTGCTTACCAGAGTAAGGCTACCAACCAAAGTGTCATACTACTTGTATCAATTGTGACTGGTATCTTGCTCATTTCTGCTGAGCAGAAAATTGTTAGCCAATATTTCCTGCTTTACTGGGAAGCTTACCTTTTTTTCCCAGCACAATGCTACATAACTGTATCATAACATACCACCTTGTCAAATGTTTTTTTGCTCAAAAACTTGAAGGGGTATGTCCATGCTTAACACATCAGATGTACAGTACATGGATTTTTTTTTTTAGAGTGTGCTTGTTAGTGTTGTCCACCTAAAGACAGGGAAGAATGTGGTGACTGTAGTCCTTAATTGCATTCAAAGGGAAATGTTAGCTACAATTGTTGCTTCTGCGCATTGTGTCACCCCCAAAATACCACCCCCCCTTTCACATTGGAGAGGTTGACAAAAATTGATGTGCACAGATTTGCGCATAACTTACATTGTATAAAGATGGTCAAGGTGGAAAACTTCCCTTGATATATTTTTGCCCGAAATACTAGAGTTTCTGAGAAATGAGTACCACAGTTAGTTTTGATCTCGCGATCGAAACCAAAACTCGATGTTTGAAAACAGTGAAAACGTACACGGGATTGTGTCAGTGCTTTCTTGCGATTCCGATGATCGAATGAGCTTAAATTTTCACAGGTTCCTTTTTTCCTAGATATTTTGGGCACACTAAGTGTGGATACTGGTCTTTGACAATTTCCAATGTTGCCCCTGTGCTTTTAATGTGAATTGTTTTTGTGCCGACCCAAAAGTGGTGCCAGGGCCAGCGTTCATCAGAGCTGCTTAAACACAAAAAGTACCTCAGCACAATCAGAGTTTTGCTTTACCAGAATAAGGTAACCTGCCAAACTACATGTACCATGGCCCCATTTCATTAAGCCTGTAAGCACAAACACTTGCTAAGCACAGAAAAATGTTGCTTAGCAGAAACAGAATACCAGCCAACATTTCATAAAGTTTACATTTTTGCCACTGGTACCCCGCTAATTTCTTGCTAAGCAGAATTTTCTGTTTAAAACAGCATTATGAAATTGGGCCCAGTCACAATTTGTGACTGGTATCCTGCACATTTTTAAGCAATATTTTCGGCTTTAGTATTTCTATGAAATTGGGCCAAGGTGCCCAAGTACATTTTGTACATGCCAGATTGCCGAAGTAAATCGATTTAAAGCTCGCTGAGTGAAGTACAACCATGGACATTAAATTATTATCTTGGTTGTTTGGTGAGTCACTTTCTGTACAGAACTGTATTCTTGATTTAAAATGTCACAATAATGTCGATTCCAATTTTAAAGTATTGCCTAGTTTAACAACCACAATGTTATATCATTACTGGTGAGATTATATTCCACAACCTTCATCAAGTGTCCGAGGCTAATTCTTCCAACAGTGACGTTTTTGCACCTTCACCAAACCTCAACACCAAGGGTGTTCAAAAGTCTCTGGGCTCGATTTCACAAAGAGCTAAGATTGATCTTAACTGCGAATCAATCTTAATTGCTAAGCAAAGTGTGATGTCACAATACAAATCACTATGTTAATACTGACAACTCATCTTAAGACATGTAAGATGAATCGTAATGCTTTGTGAAAACTAGCCATGGGTACACAATTCTGGAGAATTACAGTAAAATGGCAGGAAAAACTGGTCATTCGATAATTACCAATTATTGTTTTGTGAAGTTAATTTGGTTTTATGTACATGTATAATCATGAATGAATAAACGATTTTGAAGTAACAAAGCGTAAAAGAACTGGAGATATAGCACTTTGTAGGTCTCAGAGCATTCAGAGAACCCATTGACAGTCCTACAGAGTTAGTTTATAGTATGGCACCCAACATAGCCCATACTCATGCTCAAATGAGCATGACCAGAAATAAACCACACAAAAACGATTCTGGGTGAAATCCAAGTCCAAACATCGGCAACCACCATGGCGTGCTGATTCTGAAGCGATGCATTTAACACACGAAGCTTTGCATAGTTACACAAACTACAGCACTGCGCACATCCATTTTGACCTAGTTAAACTGCACTTGGTTTCCCAAGATGCATTGCGGTATATTTTCAAGATGGGGCTTGATCATATGAGCTTTTATTGTAGCGTCGTTTTAAAAGATTGAAGTGCTACAGCCAGTAACACCGGGTCAAGCCACTTTTAGTACTGGGCCAAATTTCATGTCTCTGCTTACCGTAAGCAAAGAACCGACACTTACAGAAGCAGGGAATTCTGCGCTTACGCCAAGCGTATTTCACGGGTTAGCAGGGAGTTTTTGCTTGTGCGCGTGCATACTCCATGTTACTAGGCATTCGCAGAAAATGGCGCTTGCGCAGTAAGCGGAGAATGGTGATCGTAAGTGCAGAATTTGGCAGTAAGCAGAGCCATAAAATTGGGCTCTGGTTTCTTTAACAAGCCTTTACACAACACACGGGACCTAGGGCTTCATGCCCCTCTTGAAGGAATTTGGAAGCCCTTCAACTCTTTCGAACTTGTTCTTCTTACAATCTCATCCCTGGAGGAAGCAGGCCTCAGGGAGCAAACCCCCGATGCACCGAGACAATTATTCCAGACTCCATGTCCATCCTGCATAAGTTTGGCAGTACACATAGGCATGCTTGTACTTCTCCTCTCACATGTGACAACAAATCAAATGTCAAATGTCGAGGTCTATGTTCAACAGCCACCATGTCGCAATCAGGTCACAGCTGGCTAGAAGAACCACTGTCCAGTTTCCTAATGGGCCACTCGTTGACAATGTGCCTTGCAGTCTGATCAGCATACGTCACTTATGTAGCATGTGGCCAGAGCGCCGGTGGCCTGTTAGGGGCCGGTTTAGGCGACACCAACTCTTTCTTGGAAGGTTGAAGCCAGCAGGGAACTTCAGAAGTTGACCGCAGATCTTTGAGGACCTTACCCTCATTCTCCCACTCTCAAGACCATTTCTTTTGTACGAGTTGCTCAGCAGCAGTTCTGCAGCAAGCTCATGCTTGCACTGATTCCATCAAACTCGGGACAAAAAAAAACAGAGTCTGGTTTCGGGCAGTTTAAATAAAAGAACTAATCCCAGCTTGATCACAAAGAGTGTCAATAAAATAAGATTTATTCAGTTTGCTTCAAGGTAACATTTCCACAATACTGACCAAAGCATACGTCAACAAAGAAAAATAAATGTTTAAGTAGAATAGAATAGAATTAGCTGTTGTAACTGCTTACCAACCAAAACGATTTATGGTATAAGTGTAAAAAAGAGTTAGTAGCCTGATGTTTCAACCCCAGCAAAGTCTTTTTCGAAGGCTAAATTAAATTAAGAAAAATTAAGAAAAGCATATAATCTGGGCCCATCTGGCTGCATTGTGTGCTTACGGTCACAATTCTCTGCTTACAAGATTATCGCCAAACTTCTGTGCTAGATGTGTATAAAGCAAAAACTGCTGAGTGAGGTAAAGTAAGCTTGCACATAAACAAACATTCCTTGTGAACCTATGAAATATCAGATGAAAAAAAGTCAGAAATTTAGCTGAATTCAAACTTCTTTTGTTGCCAAAAAGGTGAAAAAAAGGTGAAAAAAAGAAAAGCTGTTATTTTCTTATTTTCTAGTGCAGAAGACACTGATCTAAAAAGCTCCTTGAAACTTGTAGAACTCCACGGGTTATCAAAAGGTGGAAATGTCATCATTTCAACATACCTCCCAACACTTTTATTCAAATTTCATACATTATGGTCAGCAATGACCTCACCCATGAAATTAAGTGCAGACTTTCCTGCTATTTGACACAATATGTCAAACTTTTGCCCAACACCGACGAGTGATCATAATTTTGCTTTTATAAAGCACTTTATCTCATGGAACGGGCATCTCAAAGCGCTCATTATTATTTTAACCACAGGTATGCCAAGCTTCAAGCCTGGAGTGATAACTTTTAGAAGACAAGGCCATTTTTTGTTTTTGCAAAGGGCACGTCCATTGGAAAATCATAAAGTCTATGTGAAACGTTTGAAGGGGCACCAAGGCCAAGACCAGGGGCAACAGAGGCCATGGCCTCCGTGGCCTCTGTGTAATTCCAGGCCTAGAGCTCTGTTTTTAATTATGAGACCCATTTAAAATAGCGACTTGTAATGGTTTTACAAGGCAATGCAGCCCAGTCTGCAGCCGAATGAGCCAATCTGAGTGAGCCACTGCTACGTCAGTGAAGGGCAAAACATCTTGATAAATTTGTCAACCTCCATGATGCATGCATAAATGTCAATAGGGGACTTGGCAGCAGACTTAAGCCGTGTACAAAATGGTGTCTACGGCTACGGCTGGATCGCTGCGTCATCATACATTGTAGTATAGCAACACCCTTAGCAACAGTCCTTGCCGTAGCTAAATCTGCCAACTCCGATACTGGCCCCAACAGGTAATTTTCCATCTTTACATACGTCTGAGCATGATGCACACACTTCCAAGTATAATTGATTAACCTAGATAGTCTGCTGCCACCAAGAGTCCCCAAAAGGTCTAATGTATGCACAGAGAAAAAACTCAAACCAAAACAAAATCGCAATAACTTTTGACAAATTGTCGTCTTTGCTTTTCCTAATTATAAACAAAATGTATTTATCGACCCATCTAGAGTAACATATAATACAAAACTCGATAAGCACATAGTAGTTCAATTTATAGTGAGCACTGAAAGAATAAATTAAAATATATATACTGTACATTTTTAATTTAAAAAGTGCATGTACTGCTAATGAGGTTTGATTATAGTAATTACAGTATTGTACAATTATAGATACACAATATATTGCCATTATAGAGCACATTTCATTTCCACATGCAAATTTACTAATTACGTAAAATAATTAAATGAAGTTTTCAAAGATAATTTTTTTAAATGTTACTAATTACTTAAAATAATTAAATGAAATTTTCAAAGAAAATTTTTTGTAATCAAGCTAAATGTACATTAAAAATAATTGAGTGTCGTTTCAAAGATAATTCTTTTTAGTACAGTAGCTCAAATTGCATCCAGTCGAGTTGACTGAGGCCATGCTCAAAACCTCAAAAAGTAAACATTTCAGAAATTTTAAAAAATTCCAAATTAGAGTGTCACTTTTCACATTCCAAACTACATGCACATCCATTACCAAACAACAACAAAAAATCACCACAAATTCCATGTTTTTCTGCAGCAATTTTACACCTTTTTTCCCATTTCTCAGAATCATGCAAACTACGAACCGTGCTTCGATTACTTTTAACCTGTCAAAGATCATGGTTTTTCGTAAACATTTCTCAAGAACTCCAAAGCTCATCAATTTTCGTAAACTTTCCTCAACAACAAATACATCATTCACCCAAACCTTTTCAAAATTCCATTATTTAAACACTAATACTCATTGCACACTGTGCTCCATTCTTCCATGCCATTCAGACACCAAAACCCTGCTTAAAATTTGACCCCCCTCCTTTGGCTACCGTGGGGTGTGATGGACACACCCGTACCCCGAGTTGCCATGCTGCGTGAAGGCTGCGCTTCATCCCTTCCCATGGTGCTTTGGAGTTTACTTTTTGAGGTACTGATGGTGACGTTTATCTTGCGCTGAATGACCTCTGACCTCAAATTCCGCAGCTCTGTCTCGGCTTGGTTACGCAACTGGAAAATAACAATTTTTTAAAAACATTGTTATTAGTTTTTAAATTTCATTGCCACCAGCAAACAGCAGTCAACAGGCAATTAAGGGATTAGATTAATAATGTTAATAAATACATCAAATTTTACATTTACAAATTTAGAAAATTTACAAATACATGTACAAAAATGCACTTTATTTATATATTTGTATAAAAGCAAATAAACTATATACCACTAAAATTGAAACTCTTTCAAAACAGGCACACATAAATAAAAGTAAAATGTATGATGAAAAACATTTTTTAAGGCAAAAGGTAAAGCAGCTTGGTCAACAATTAAAATGTAACACTTCCTGCCAAAAATCTAAAACCGAGTCTTTTTGAAGGTTTGTCAAGGTTCACTTGTAGCGTGTGCCACGGCCGAGTGGTCTAGTGTAACCGGACTCAAGGTCTGGTTTGTTTAAGTCATTAGAATGTGGGTTCGAATCCCGGTCATGACACTCGTGTCCGTGAGCAAGATGCTTTACTGTAATTGCTTCTCTGCACCCAGGGGTGAAGGTTAATATTGTGTTTGAAAAAGCCTTTGGAGCGCCCAGGCAGCCCAGGCTTTTTATACCCAAAGGAGAAAGATTACAGGACTGTTATTGGCCCAATGACCACAGGGCACTAATGTAAACCAAATGGAAACATTATTGTAAAACATTATTGTAAGAACTAGTTTTTATTATTCATTTTCAACAATAATTCTCACAATATCAATCAAAGAAGATCAAATACAGGAATACAAATTTCACTACACATAAATAGATTTGAACAAACAGATGCAGTACAAATCTAGACGCAAAAAAAGCCCAATGTGATACTCATGCATGGGCTCCGTTTAACATTTTTAATCAGCAAGGCTTGTCAACAATGGTTACTCCCACACACATTGAGATGAATAGATGAAAAGAATGTTAATTGAACCATGAAAGTCTGTGGCCGTGTCATCAGTGAACAATACATAGTAGGTTTCAGTGAAAGGGCATCTATGCAAATAAAGCACGGGGCATCAAATATGGATTTCAGTATGCAGTATATACCATGGTAATAATATCCGAGTGGAATTTCTCGAAATGTTTTTGTCAAATCACATATCCATCCATCATCAAGCCTGGTTCATACTTCCTGTTTCGTGCGAAGCGAATTTACTTGCGTCACAATTGTAAAAACAGCGCGTACCGATTATTGCGTCACTGAAATTCGCTTTGCATTCGCCTTCGCAGGAAGTAGGAACCACAAAGATCAAAATTTATTAATTTTTTTAATTACCTTAATTTCTGACGTGAGTTTCATCTTGGAGTTCTCCACTCGCCTCTTCAAGTCTTCTACAGCGTGCTTGGTCTTGATGATGAGAATCTTGTGGTCATTCTGTTGATAGAAGCAACTTTCTCTTTTAGATCATTTTTATGACACAGAGGTGTTGAGGCGTTGGTGAATGGTTGGGTGTTGGGGATGGGTTGAGGTTTTGGGTTAGGAGAGTAGAGGTGGTGGGGAAGGGTTGGGCGAGTTGGGAAAGGGTTGGGGGAGTTGGGAAAGGGCTGGGGTGTTGGGTTGGGAGGGTTGAGGTGTTGGATGTTGGGGAAGCATTGGGGTGTTGCGAAATGGTCAGGGATTTGGGGAAGGGTTGAGGTGTTGGGAAATGGCTGGGGTGTTGGGGAAGGACTGGGCTGTTGGAAATGGTTGGGGTGTTGGGCAAGTGTTGGGTTCTTGGGGAAGGGTTTAGGTGTTGGGAAAAGGTCTGGCTGCTGGTGAAGGTTTTAGGTCTATTTCTTGGGGGAGGGTTAGGGTGTTGGGAAGAATTTGTGGTATGAGGATGCTGTGGAAGGGTTTTGGAGTGTTGGGTTAGGGTTCTATTTATTTATTTTGTTTGAGGGAGGACTGCTTTACCTTCTTTGACGGTGGTGCATTTGTTCTTGGAGCCCCTTTTTGGTAGGCTCCTCTACCTTCTAGATGGCTAAGAAGCTTCCTGTGTTGCTGATCCAGCTGTCCACGGAGTCTGTTCACCCGCTCCTCCAGCGGGTTGGTCTTCTTCTTCTCTTCAAAGTATCTCTTCTTCCACAGGTCTCTCACTGTGAAATAATGATTGGGAAAAAGAAAACTTATCTTAGTAATTGTTTAGATGTTTTAATTGCGAAAAATTTTTTTTATTGGCTCCCTGAAATCTAAAAGAATGGTAGCCTGCCTGCAAAAAGCAAAACGGAAATTAAGAATATGAAACTTTGCATGGTGGAAGCATAACTAAGTGAGGCTTGCGGTAACACCATGTGAAAATCTCTTTTGAGCAAACCTCGCTTAGTTAAAACAGAAATTGTTTTCTTCAAAACCCAGACTATAACATTTCTTCTTTCTGTAGAATCGTAATAATAATACTGGAGTCTAATATAGCGCACATATCTACCAATGAGGTACTCAAGACGCTTGCTCAAAAACATTTAAGACGGGTTCTTTGAGATTTCTGAATGATGAGACCGATTTATGCAACACCTCGTGAGGGTTTACAAGGTGCTGCGGCGCATTCAGCAGCCACTGTCAGAAACACCGGGGCAAACCCCTCCTCTCAGCGATAAGTGTAAATTTTACCCAACTGACACAAACGTTCATGTTATCATTCAACCTTTGTCATGGTTGCACAAATTGGGGCGTGATTCGCAAATGGGTTTTCAAAAACAAACAAAAACGCTTACTTTCAGACATCCTTGAAATGCATGGTTTAATTCGTTAATTTGTCTGGCAACAAGTACCCTCGCCATCAGTTTTCATTTTGTTTTCATGTTAATTTAACAAATTATGTGGGTTTTTTTATAAAAAGATGATCTATTGCTTTGAGTGTTTTTATTTTGAAGAACTTTTAAGAACTGTATGTAATTTAAAAGGAAGATTTGATTTCATAAAAACATACAGTCTTCGTTTGACATATTTTTTCATTCTTTGATCAGTTGATATACCAAATGCAAGACTTGCGTAGTCTATTCATAAAGTTGCTCTCATCCTATCAAGCTGAAAATTATAAATGGTGATTTTTTAAATTTATTGTATGTTCCGCTTTCGATCGAAATTGAAATATGACAAGTTTGGGTTTCGATGATTGTTCCTTATTAAGCGAAGTAAATCAAAATGGGGGATCGTTTAAATCATTGTTAAGTTTGAGATGGTCCACCTCTAATAAAAATTAAAATATTAAAAGATAATTGAGTTGAGTGTTTACACTCAAAAAGAGCAGTCAATTAAAGGGGGGGGGTGATTATTTCATTGTCTTTGAGAGATTTCACCATTCACCAAAATTAATTTAGTTGATTGTTTTTTACACATGAATTGTCCACAACTTACTCATATTTCATTTTGAATAGAATTTTTTAATTTGTTAATTTTCTTTTTCTTTTATATTTTGTTTACAACCTTAGGTTCATTGAACATCATCAAGACCTTGCTTGTAAATCATTTTGTAACAGGCAATGAAAAATGGTGATTACATTGTCCTTTAAAGTATGTCATTAAAAAATTTAAAAAATTTTTTTTTTTTTTAATTGACCAGCATGACCAACGACTTTGGGTTTATTGAATTTCATCAAGACCTGCTTGAAACTCACTCTAAAACATATAAAACAGGCCCTAAAAATGGTGATTTCTTATATTTTAATCTTTTAAATATTTAAAACGGGATTTTTCCGAACTTTCATGCATTCATATTAGAGGGACTTTTTGCCTCTTCAGTTAAAACCGTCACTCCATTTCACTTTAAAGCATGCATATTCATATAGCATTATATTCAAATAAACTTCATTTCAATAGTTGGAGCCATTCCAAATCAGCATTCTATTTTGCAGGATAGGCGCAGCATAGGAAGACTTCTGCGAAAAGCTGCTGTGAACTTGAATGCTGTTCAAGTGGATTTAGATGATTATCTTTTTTAATCAGAATCACGTGACGGAAAAGAACAATTTACGCATTAAATGACAACTGAAAACTATGTCAGGAGCAATCAATTTCATGCTAAATAGAATAAAGGGACATTCAAATTTGCCGCTTGTATGTATTTGCCGAAAATAACAGCCAGAACCTGACCCCTTGCGAAACGCATCTTCGAGTAATGCGTGTCTACCATTGCAACATTTTGGGAGTCAATTCCTTTGTGTACATTTTGACTCCCAACATGGCGGACAGGATAGCAGTGCGTGTTGTGAAATGGGTAAAAAAAAAACATCTTTACAAATATTACAAGCAACTTTGGGTTCATTTAATATCACCAAAGCCGCGCTTGTAATCCCCCACTCAATAAACAGGCGATAAAAAAAGAAGAAGATGATTCCAATATGTTTATAGATGCTTCATCTACAGGACAAACCGAAAAAAATATTACAGAGCTAATTTGGTCTTATTACTACTAGCTGTCATGACAAACAGGCAATTTCAATCCGTCATCCTGATTAGAGGATCAAGCCTAACTGTTTGTCATGGAAACACGCCGGATGAATTCAGACGAGTTAAAATACTCAAGTGGCTGGAAATTATCCCTTAATTTGCGATCAATGTGTGTGGTGTATGTTAGGAAGACATTTCATCATTAATTGCGACATCGTTCAGAGGTTGGGCTGATTGCTTCAGTGGTTAACTGTGGCGTGTACAATGCAAGTATAAAGAACCCAGTGCACTTATCGTTAAATGAGAAAGTGGTATTCCCTGGTCCCCATTTTTCTTTTTCACAGAGCTGCTTAAGCCGAAAGTATTGCTCAACAACTTTCTGCTAAAGCAAAAATAAGCAGACAGGATAACAAGTCACAGATGGTACATGTGAGATGGTATTTTAGCTGGTAAACTTAGTCTGGTAAACATAATTTTGGTGCACTTTTTGGAAACAGGTAATAAACAACAAGGGGAAACTGACTGGGTAAATTTTAATTGATTTGGGGTTTAATTAAGTTTGGCTTCTGACTGGCACCCCCGAACAAAGAAATTGACAAAAGAGGGAGACTGTCAACGGCTGGATAGCTCAGTTGGTAGAGCACCGGCACTTTAAACCGGAGGTCGCAGGTTCAAATCCCACTCTTGTCAATCCTGTTTCACCCAAATGTTTTTAAAAGCAATCCTACAGAATGAGGCCCTGGGCCTAATTTCACAAAGCTCTCAAGAACAATTTTTGGTTTTTTTTAATATGAAAAAAATATTCAATGCTTTTCTTATTGCAAATAAAATTCTTGAGAGTACATTGTGCGTACAGTAACTTTCTCTGAAGTTGTTTTTTGTAGATCTTATTTTTATTGTAGCAAATCAAATATCGTTTACTAAAGTACAGAACACACAAAAAACAGTCAGCGTCGAGGTGAAACAATGGTTTTGAGTCACCAAAGTCAAATAAATATCTCACACATCCATTGATTACAATAAACAAACAATTGATTAGTTATGTGCATAAGACAAACAAAATATTGAAGTAGAAGTGCAAAAGCATTGTTAGTTGATAGTACTTAAGCATTCTATGTACATGTAGCTGGGTGAAAGACTTGAGGGTCACCTTTGGGGAAATTGTGTGCAAAAAAAATGTGCACTTTTATCAGAATTAAAAGACAATGTAATGTAACATTTCAAGTTGGCATGCCCAGGGACTGATGTCATAGGTCAAGCTAGTAATTACAGAACAATGTGGTTTCACAAATGCTTGCTAAGAAGCAGGGAACCATGTAAATACATGTCAATGGTGATTTGGCTGGTTAACCTTTTTCCCTCAAACTTTGTTTATGACTGGTGGTTCCAGGGTTTTTGTTTGTTTGGGTTTTGTTTTTTTTTGCTGAGCAGAAACATTCGCCTAGCAGAAAAATTAAATAAGCACTATTTTCAGCTTAATAACAGCTTTTTGATTAGAATAAATCCTTCTAAATCATTTGAATGTACTATGAGTATCTTCTCACACAAAGTTTTTCCCAAAAGAAATTCACAGAAAAATGTTTTACTAATTGTACGATTCATTTCAGAGGAATTGGCTGTCAAATTTGTTTCACAAAAGTGTTTATTTCATTTCATTATACTTCTGGTTGTGAAGCCAAGGACTCTCAGAAAAGCGAACTTAATCACATGAAGAGAAGACACAAAAGGAAGTTTTAGCTTTAGATGTGGGAGGAAAACCCCAGAGAATTATTCCAGGGAAAACCCACACAATCAGGCAGGGACTGAAAATCCAATCCACATAGTGCCCCCAGCGTGACTCGAACCGGGGTCCTAGAGGTGGAAGGTGAGGAAAGATACCACTACGCCAACCGGACTGCCTGGGTTGTAATGATTGTAAACACAAATCCCACTTGGCTTAGGAGGGGAGCATGCCTGTTTACAACGACAACCATCTCCGATCTTTTGGGGGGAAAACAATTGATGTCAAAGTTAAAATCAAGTGCACTGCACACTCAAGTGTTCAAACGTGGAATGGGGGGAAAACGTCTTTCTTACGTGGATCATCATCATCTTCATCGATGGGCACTCGGAAGACTTTGAAGAATAAAATCAAGCAAGAGAAAAGAGCAAGTTAAGCAACAAAGCAAGATGTGGCAGTAAAGTGAAAAGCTTGAGGAATGACAGAATAGTGTCTGAAGAACAAATCCAAAAAATGTTGCCATGCTTGTAAAATGAATCAAAATATTTAACTATGACTTTACACTTTCTGCAGAAGTGACTGTCGTTTTATTTTATCAAGTAATAAACCACAAGTGAAACCAACTGGGTTGCATGGTTTCGGACTGCAAATAGGGAGACCGCCAACATTAGGGCTAGAAAACTCAGTTGGCAGAGCGCCGGCATGTCAGTCCTGACGTCGCAGGTTCAAGTTCTGCTCTAGTCAATTTGTCTTTGTTTAACCCAAAATTATTTAAAAATTTACTTTTTCAGTTTCCCTTGTGGTTTATCATTTGATATTTGAAAAAAAAGTTGCATCCCCTTAAGGTGATCCCTCTGCTGCCACTTCCCAGGTTTTATCGTAAACTTGGATGGGACCCCTGCCTATACGAGTACAAGATCTGCAAAGAGTTGCCCAATACTTTACTGCTGGTGTCTTTGTAACAGAAAGTGCACCCATGATTGTGGCTGCGCACAAATTATAAAACATAATTATTAAGATGTAAACAGTAATCCGTTCCTGGATGGTTAGCCTTTTAAATTATTTTTTCAATTCTTGTCTACCACTTTTGCTCGAATTTTTAAATTGTAAGTGCCTAAAGTTTTATCTCTAATTTATTTTAGTTTACATCACTTATTTTTGATATCACTCTTTGTAAACTGATTCATTTCTAGTTCTCGCCCTTGTTGTTTGGTATTTTTAATAAAACAGAAATGAAATGAAATGAAATGAAAAAATGAAATAAAACTTTTAACGAAGGAGAAATACATAAGGTGTGGTGACATAATGCTGAATCAGAAAAATAGCATGCTGCCATATAGAGAGTAGCAGATTGAAAGTACTAAGCTGTTTGCAACAAAAAATAGAGCGAAGTAACGCGGCAAAGCCAAAATACATCTGAAGTTTGTTTTTAGACCTTTATCAAAGTTTGGCAATCTTGTCCATCCCCCCACAACTCCATGACCATAAAGCGGTTGGGGATGAAAACAGGCTGTCCCCTTTTTGAGTGTGTATTATGATAACTTTGACAAGTCACAGGGAATTAGACAAGGACGGCGATGGCATGATAAAGGTCTAGCAAACTATTGCAAAGCAGTCTAAAAGCGAGGGCGACACATAACTATCATCAACTACACGTCACAAAGCGAATGTTACTCGAAGTCACCTGGGAGCATCGTGCCACCGGACTCCCCGTCCTCATCTGCGCAGCGATCAATAAACAAGACAAGGAAATCGGCGTGATCAATATGGATTACCAACTCTCCGTAACTGATCAATTGTCATGGTGAAGTATTGATCAGCAATGAAGGAACAAAATACACACGGGAGGCTTGGACGTTGAATGGGGGGCTTAACATTCTTGAGAGATGTAACCTTTGAAGCAATTTGTAGCTAGAGTGGTTGAGGACCATTGAGAGGGCACTGATGTTTTTATTGGTTTGAGAGGACACCCTGCCTCGGTGACCGGTGAAGTGTTTCGACACCGACGGTGCCTTCCACCTAGTGCTAACCTGTCCCCATATTTCTTACGAATTCATCTCAGAACTCATTGAAGTACAAATTAATATCTAATAAAAACAAAATTACTTGTCCATACCTTAACTTTACAAAAAACAAATGCAGATGTTTTGTCCAAATCAGTTTGGAACAAATGTTTCATATTGCAGTTAGACAGTACAACCTTGGAAACAAATTATAGCAGCGTCTCATTTAATTATTGATGACGCCTTTTAAGTTCACATACAAAAGAAACGTAACCTTTGGCATTTTGGCTGGCAAAAATGACACAATTGAAGCCGCTGATGGCTGCGGGTTATTGGAGGAAGATTTCATGGCTCACAAACGCCTGAGGTCAATTTTACAGTAAAAATCCGTTTTGTACACACAGAGTGCAGAATACAGACTTGCCTTAGCAAAGCTCGGTCACGAGCAAAAGCCTCATATTCATGATGTGTATAATTGTCTACCACTGGTCTCACAATGATTTTTTGCCAAGCAAGTAAACAATAAATATATTTTATAACAGTAATAATAACTAGTTTTATATAGTACTTTATCTACAGGCATCTCAAAGGGCTTGTCACTAAATATTTCCAAACAGGTTTTTGAAGTTTATGAATTGTGAGACCCATTTATGGTAACATCTTGTTTAAGCGTTAACAAGGTGCTGCGACGCATTCAGCGGCCACTGCCAGAAACACAGAGGAAAGCCCTTAGTTCTCTTAGCGATAAGTGTAACTGGGTTCTTTTACCTGCATTACACAACACACAGGACTAACGGCTTTATGTCCCATCCAAAAGGACAAAGCAATAATGGTCAAGAGTCTTGCTTAAGGACACAATTGTCAAGACAAGGGACTCGAACCCACACTCTGCTGATCAGAAACAACAGAGCTTGAGTCCGAGTCGGCCACAATATTCAATTATTTTTATTGGGAAATTGGGATGTGGTGGGTGTGACCTTCTATTGATCCAAACCCTCTTAGAGCCAGCCTTGGATTAACTTACAAGTGCACTGGGCGTAAATTTTCAAGACAAACTCCACCCGACCGCAAGTCTTGAAGCTCAGAAATTTTACAAGGCCAGAACAAAATTTAACAATTAACCAAATAATTTCAATATTTGCTGAACTTTTAGAGGGAAGGTTTGTAGTTTAAAAGCTCAAATTATACATCAAGAAATCTTCCCAAGTGTTTGTTTAGAGATACAAATTTAACAGCAGGAGATGTCTGGTTGTGGTTATATACTGACCAAGTGCTGCCAATCACTGTATGGGTAGTTCAAGCCTTGGTACATGTACATGATGTGAAGGTTCAGCATGTTAGGCTAAGGCCGAGTCCAAATCAGCCATTTGTGGGTAAGATTTGACTTGCTTACCGCTTCAATTTGAATTCCTCCGACTACAGAGACAGTTGCTATAGTATGTCTCATGGTACGGGGCAAGATTTTGTGTAGTTACGTATGTAAGAGACGGCAAACACCCAAACACAATTTTGAATGAATGTAAATGGCACAAGGGTACCAGGGTTTGCTCATCTGGAGGTTGCTATACAAAAGCTTGCCCCGAACCATTTTGACATAGCAACTGTCTCTATAGTCCTTTGAAGCAGGTCATTGTACCAGACTTTATTCAAATCTTACTCGTAAATGGCTTATTAGATCACCATGAACAAATGTTGGAGCCTAGAATGCCCATAGCAACCCCCTTAGCAACAGCCGCCATTTGGACACAGCTCTACTTTGAATCAATTATTTAGCAATGTGCAATCTGCAATGGCTTGTTGTTTGGGCTAAGGCATGTAAGGTGGAGACCCATAAAGGAAAAGCTCGCTTCATTAGTGAACCCATCCAATTAATTATTCATTCTTACTTTGGCCTATTAACTGGGCCAAATTTCCTAGAACTGCTCTAAAGCACAAGAAGTAGCTAAGCACAGCAAATTTATGCTTAGCAGAATGAAGTTACCAGCCAAAATACCATGTCGCACCTACAATCTGTGACTGATACCCTGCTTATTTCTGCTAAGCAGAAAATATTTAAGTAAAATTTTCGGCTTAAACAGCCCTCTGAAATTGGGTCCAGTTTTATAGAGCTGCTTAAGCAGAAATGAATGTTTATAATGCTGACTACAATCTTTGTTTAGTTCCCTGTCTGCTTTTGAAATTGTGGATACCTGTTCTCATTGTACCGAAAAAGGTACCAAACTTCCCCATTCAACCTGTCAGCCTCATTTTGGTTACTTTTATTCAGACTGGAGGGAAACAAGGTGGCTGCAAATGATAAAGGTCAATGAATTACAGTCTCTTGTTGGGCACGCTTTGGCAACTGCAGCCAGAGCTTCATTTATTAATTAAGCATTTCTGCAACTTCGGTGATGCAGCTGATTCAACTGCAGGTCAGGGTCGCCATAACAACCCCAGATGATATTAATTTTTATCATTTTGTATAAAAATTATATTTCAGGAAAAGATATACGTGTACCTCTCCAATATTTCTTACCAACTGATCAAAATCTTATTGATTTGTTTTATTGTGTTTATTGCTTTAACTTTCTACTTGTGTTATTTAGTTTAAAGGTCGGATCATTGATTGGTAAATACTCCAAAAAGTGTGACCATAAAACCTTACTTGGTGAGAAGCACTGCAGCTGTTGATAGTGTAAACTATTTTGAGAAAATATTCCCTTCGAACAGTCAGTGCGCAGCGTGCGCGATAATGAGGTCAAAAGCCAGATTTTATTTGCAGCGAAAGGTGGTCTCGGACCCTTTCGAGATTTCGCGTGAAAGTGCGAGCGTTCCGACTTGACCCCCTTGAAACCGATGGGAAGCCCATAGAGGTCAGTGTGAGGCCAACATGGAGTGGTAAGTAGATTTCTTGACAATTAACCGTAGAATTAGAACCTATTTCCACCCGATTTTACCGCTCAAAGATCTTTAAATTCTCACCTGAAGTGAACGTAAGTTTTCACACTTTTCGTTGAAGGGCTTCATATTTTTGGTGAACTTGACTGTTTCGAGCAGGAAGGAGACAAATGAGGTCGATATTACGTTGAACGAAGGGTGTCCCGTGCTTTTGATGCCACATTCACTTCTGCACAATAAACCGTTGTCGTGTTTTTCGGCCTCGAAATTTGAGGGAAAAATCTGAAATTTCGCCGCTGCCGCAGGGCGCTCACTGTTGCGTGGCGTCATTTTTATGGGTAATACGTTCGTTGTACGCACACATTTTTGTGGCTGCTTTTTATTTGTTTTACTTTTTGCCTTGGTTTGATCATGGAGGTAGAAATCTATTTCTACCTCCATGGTTTGATGATGAATTTCGTCATTACAAAAAACATTTTAAACTTAATTTTATGAAAGTCTTTTTAGTCAAGAGTTCATGAGTTAGTAAAACACTTCCTATCTATTGATATCACTCAGAGATGCATGAAGCACAAGTGCACCCAAAAGAGAGGTTCACTTATCATTCATAAATTTCTCTATGATCATACCGAAGGTGATTTACTAGCCTTCTTTGATAATTATGTAACACAAGTCTTTGTATTCCATCTTGCACTTTGTTTTATTGCATTTATATTTTTTATAACTATTATATTTTGGTATTGAGTTTGTCATCCTACAAGTGATGTAAAATGTTTGATTAACTCAAACTGTTTACATTCAACTTCAGGTGAATATACACTTCTAAGAAGTTCTATGCAGTTAGCCTGGTTATTTCTGTCAAAAGTGGGGGAGGGTATTTCTTGTTTTTTAAACTTCTTTTTTGTCTCTAAGTATAACTGATGGGATCTGGGCCCAATTTCATGGCTCTGCTTACCGTATTAAGCAAATAATCGGAAACAGGATATTCCACGCTTACGTCAAGTGCCCTGGTTGGACAAAGACAAGACAAGCATAATTAAAATACTTTCTTAATTGTTTTTCCCTCCAATTTCAGGCCCAGCACTCTTCGTGATTTATCGTTGTTTCAAGCTAAAGTTTTGGATGATTCCCTCTTGAGGTACTTGCCGGAGAACTTGCAGTGATTGGTTTCTTCCTGATGCTAGAACCTGGCCAGATTCGAGTTGGTGTTCGTTTGTGAATGCTGCGCCCAGAAATGCGGCTGGTACTGCTAAACGTGGATGGATTCCGTCGACGTTTTTATGAAAATAACATGACAGTTTTTATCCTGCTTTCTCAGCAAGTAGACACTGCATTCAACTGAAACTTTCACATGTGAATTTATTGTATCTTTAAAAAAAAAATTGCCTATAAATACGCATTACGCTCACAAAACCAATCTTTGACTTCGTTTCAGCGAGAAATGTTTCACAGAAAATGTTTCACAGTTAAAGTATGAACCTCATAATCAGTAAGCTTTCAGACTAAAAAAAAAGAAAGATTTGTTTTAATCTTTACCAAATCCGTATAACTTTAAGATAAAGTGTTGTTGTATTGTAAACGGATTGTGATACTCCAGAGATAATTGGGGAAATAAGTATTAAGTGGAATGGAAAGTATTTAAACTTTGATGATTTATAAAGGTCTCTTAATTGCCTGGTGTCCCTGTAATTACTTATAATTATCTTTCTATGAGATGAAATAGCATTAATATCATGTTTGATTTAATTATTTTATACTGCATACTCGAAAATGTGGTTAATTGTGTGAGAAATTCATGCAGCTGAAAGAAGAAACTTAAAATAAATCAATGTTTCCATAAAACAAGAAAAGATGTGAAAGTGTTGTCATTATAGTGGAAAGCAACGTTGGTTAAATTATTTAACTGCAACCAGAGTTTCCTTCACAAGTTGAAGAAGTGTTAAACAAAAAATTGGGGATGTAGCTAGTGATGGTGGTGCCTTAAAAGGCAATTAGTGCATCTATAATAAAAGTATAAGCCAAGGCGATTATCTAATGTTAACCTCAGAAGAATGGAATAATAGTCCTTATTTTCAATTTTTTTTACATTTATTTATCTTTTAAAAGGGCTTGTGCGGCAGGCGCCTACTTTCTGCCCTTGCTCTATCATCTATGTTTAGTTTAGACATGCACCAAACATTTGGAAAGCCAAACGCCAGAAAGCCAAAGTGAAAAAGTTTTTAACACCAAATGTGAACAATGTTGGGTTCCCCCCTCAGTAATCTAGATGACTGATGTACAATTTTCTTCAAGTAAACAAACAAAACCTTTGGTTAAACAGCGATGAAAAAGTAGCAACTACGAGTTGTACGACACAACAAGAGTCTTCTCAACAAGAAAGTCAGGCACTTACATGTTCACCAGACACTGCATTCAGTTTAACGTAATAAGTAAGGAGCCAGACATGACCATTTTTGCCTAGCGTTTCCTTACGCAGCAGCTGATTGGTCACATGGGCAACATAGTCAGCGGTTTGGTTTACGGTATGACCAATCACGTTCGAGCTCTCACTTTATGAGTGAGCCATGGCGGACATTTCTATTCTGAACGGTTTACGCTGACGGAGATGGATTCTTTAAGTGAACCTGACTGTTTCGAGTGTCCTTAGAAATAACGAATACAGCAAAAGACTAGATCAATAATGTAACTAACATTCCATTAGTGAAATTCTTCTGCACAATTTCGTTAACTATTAAAAAAATGACTTTTCCGGAGACCCTTATTTCTGCACACAGATGCTAATGTTTCTGGTTTCATATTTCTTTATTTTGAACACAAAAAATTATGTCATAATTTTTTAAGGTACAATGGAACATTATTGCTCCGTTATGTGATGTTTTTGTGTTGTTATAGTAGTTAATTTTCTCGAAATGAATTTTTGAAAACATGTCCTCCAAGCTCATTATTTATGCAAAACCGCGACGGTCATGCATACGCAACAAATGAAAGGAAGGACTTTTCAAGCCCCTGCGCACTGACTGTCGAAGTAATATGGTTTGGATAATTTTTTCATCCAAAAACATTTTGAGTCAGAGAAACGATCTATGCATGAATCATTTCTCAGATTTCCAAGGGTTGGTGTCCAGTCGCAAATGCTGCCAGAGATGCGGTTGGTACCCACCTCGCTAAACATGAATAGATTTGACATTCGCATGAAGAAAAAAAAAAAAAACTGCAATTTGTTTGCTGTTTTCTCAGCAAGTAGACATTGTTTGTATTCAGCTGGAACTTTCAGAGGTGACTTTTATTGTATTTTTCTTTAGAATTTTGCCTATATCAACATTATGTTGACAAAAACCAATCTCTGACCCTACCTTTAAACCAAAATAAATAAATGAAGAATTAATTACATTTCCATACAAAATTTATAATTTTTTAAAGTAATGATGAAAAATACAGAAGTTACAACGATAGATACAGGATTGTAAATTATATATTTAAAACAATCCTACAGCCCTACATGTACATGTTCATCAATTTATAATACAAACTCATCAATAAACCCTCATTGTTTCAGTTAATCACTTTTTCATTTATTAATTAATGTTTTCATTTTTAATAACACTGTACAGCTTACCCTTGTTTCGGCGGTCGATCATCCGTGACTGAAGTGTCTTTGCGAACCTCATCAGCTCCTCGCGCTCACTTTCCAAAAGGTATCTCCTGTCCTGCATTTCCTGTACCCTGGCTAGTATCCTCTCGCCTTTAGAGGGGGGGGGGAGAAAGAAAAATATCAAATGAAAACTTGACGATTAACTGGTATTTTCTGTTTCCTCAATATCAATTTCTTCCCTAACAGATTTGAAAAATAGCGTAAATGAACACCACAAAAACAAAACAAAACTATTTTGGGGGCGGGGGAAATTATTCACATTACACTATACATTACATGTACATACATGAATACGAAACCAAATTGCACAAATTTACATGCAGCATTCCAATCAAAAACACAGAGCCCTTTCTTTGGACAAGGGCAGGTGCGATATAAAATAGCATGGCAAATGTACACATGATAAATGTACAACATTAATTATGACAGCATCAAGTGCAAACAAATATACATAATGTGCAGAGTTGAGAGAGGCAACAAAGTTAGGCTCCATAATATTAATGGGTATTTATACGGCACTTTTCAACAAGATCAGAAAGCCTTTAACAGCGAATCTAGAAACTTAAACAATTGAGCACAGGCTTAATATAAATAGAAAAGAGGAGGGTTTTGAGAAGTACTTTTAAAAATCTGAGCTGAAGGAGAGTCTCCGATGTAAACAGGGAGTTTGCTCCATTCCTTTGGGCAGGCTATGGGAAAAAGCTTTGTCTCCAGTATTCATGTAAAATCGCGCAAACTGTTTGTCTTCAGATTATGCAGGCGGAGGGGTTCGATTTCACAAAGATTGATCTTAAGATGAGTTGTCAAATACTACCGTAGTGATTTGTAGTGTGACATCACACTTTGCTTAGCAATTAATGTTGATACACATCTTGAGATAAATCTTGGCTCTTTGTGAAATCGAGCCTTGGTTGATTTGGGGGTTGATGTAATAATGAGGAGCGTATTCCGTGATGGCTTGCGGAAGAAGAAATGCTAGTGGATGTGATATTATAGCATCTTGTGTTTTAGTTGGTATGTAGGATTGTAATTTATTTTCAAAATTGTATGTGTGTTATATTTACCAATTTGACGTGAATTTTAAATTAATTCCTTGCTATTTTCCCCTAAAAGCAATGAAAGCAAAACAAGCAAGAGCTCACAAACGGACAATAAACTGAATGCGATTAAAATGTTGGTTGCCAAGGAAACCAACAAGTGTTTGATGTCGGACAAAAATGGCGGCAGAGCTATCTCTGCGGTTTGTGAAAGCAAGCTTGGTGATCGAGGCTAAACCTGCGAGATGTGAAACAAAAGAAGTCATCATGAAAACTGATCATGGATAAATTTCACGGTTACCCAAGTTATCTGGACCTGAGCATCTGACTTTTCATTTTGTTGTCATTGATCGTTATTGATTTTCAAACAGTACATAATATGACATGCAACTTAAATGTAAGCACCATAAAGCATCTGATATTAAGCATGACACAGACAGCGTTTCAAAATCGATACATTACAGTTTTCACTTAAGTTCTCGCCTTCTACTCATTTTACATTGTACAAAAATACACACATTTAAGCATCACAGTCCTTGAATTAAAGGTAGGGTCATAGATTGGTAAATACTCCAAAAGTTAATTCCCGTAAAACTTACTTGGTAAGACGACCCACAGCTTTTTGATAGTATAAACTATTTGAGAAAGGTTGCAGTTTTAAGGTTTGCAGTTATAAGGTTTGGATAATTTTTACCCTGAAACTGAGGAATCTTAGATACGGTTCATGTATGAATCATTTCTCAGATTTCTAAGGGTTGGTGCCCGTTCGCGAATGCTGCGGCCAGAGATGCGGTTGGTACCCATTGTCACCTTACTAAACCGTGGATGGACTCAACGTTCGTGTGTAAATACCGTGACAGTTTTTTTCTTTTTTTCCAGCAAGTAAACACTGAATCCAGCTGAAACTTTCATATGTGACTTTTTTGGTATCTTTCAATTGAACTTTGTCCATAAATCAGCATTGAATGTTGACAAAAACCAATCTAAGACCCTACCTACTGTATAAGCATGACGGGCCTTGAATTAAGCGTCACTGTTGCATGCCTGTTTAAATCACACACATACACACACACACACACATCGGGCCTTGCTCTTAAACTTTTTGTAAAGTAGCCCACCGGGCTAGTAAACTGTGCATTTTACTTGTCCCAAAGAAGTTTTAGTAGCCCAGATTTTAAACATGTATGTATCTTACTGATGTATTAATGCTAGCCATCGTGACCAATTTCATTCACCCCCTCAAAAATTAATAAACACATTTTAAAAGTTTATTATTCACACCTGAAAAGGAAGAAATGTGAGCATTTTAAGCAAGTTGGTTGCACACAGGTTTCAGTAGCCCATAGGGCAAGTTGGTAAGTGGTGTTGACTAGCCCGTAGAAGTTTCTACTGGACAATGTACGCCGGGCTAGTGTTAAGGGCAAGCCCTGCACATGGAGATAATGGTGGGTTTAAGGCTCACTTACCTTCCGAGTCAAATCTGTCTCCAGAGACCCTAGAGGTACCCTGACCTCCGTCTGAGGAGGAGGCACCAGCACTTCTCAAACTCTGCACATAAAAGTATAAAAAGTACATTTTCCTCAGTCAGTTTCCCTTGCAGTTTATTACTTGATAATTAAGTTCTCATCAGTCTGTATACGTGTTAATTTCGAAGATATTAGAATGTGTGACTTTCTCTAAAACTGTCAAACATTCTTATTGGGCACAGGTCTTTTGTTCATTTAGACAAATCTTTGCTCCTGAAGGCGAGCAGAGAGACCACACCGGTGATTCTGAGAACCAACAGGTCTCCAACAAAAGGTTTGACACATGGTTGTACGGCAATTCTGGGAAAATAAGACCCATCAACAGGGCCTGATTGGATGGGGCACTCATATGGGCCCACAGTAGATACCAACTGGAGAGTGATTGAAAATGCAACAAAAGGGATAAGCTCGTTTTTAAAGTGAAAACAAAAAAATACCCAAAACTACTACTACAGTTTTATCATATAATAATAATAATATATTGTATTTGTATAGCGCCTACTGCAGGCCAGCCTCCAAGCGCCTGACATTCAGTATTTCCTGCAAGGTATTTGGGGCTACGTTTGAAGTATGAGACCTACTCCTTTACATAGCACCTTGTAATGGTTTACAAGGTGCTGTGGCGCAATATGCAGCCAATCAAACCAGGAACACCGGGGCGGACCCTTTCTCTTTACGATAAGTGCACTGGGTTCTTTTTCATGCGTTACACAACACATGGGACCAACGGCTTTACGTCCCATTCGAAGGACGAAGCAATCATGGTTAAGTGTCTTGCTTAAGGACACAAGGGTCACGACCGGGGCTCGAACCCACACTCTGCTGATCAGAAACACCAGAGCTTGAGTCCAGTGACCTTATCCACTCGGCCACGACACGCCATATGATCCACACCATACAAAGCATCTAACATTACTAAGAGTTCAATACTTACTCCATTATTGCCTGGACTGCCTCCCATCTCATCTGCAAACGACACTCCTTCATCTTGTGTTCTGTTGGACTGTCTCGTGTTGCCTCCGAACTGCTCCTCCTTTTGGATGAAGTCCCTTGCGTACGCATCGTACTGGTCCTTCTGTTGTCGACTCCCGCCTCTCTGACTGCGAGGAGTGAACTGCTCCTTCCTCTTGGCTTCGTGTTGGGACATCTGTCTGCTCTGCTTCAGCTCGTCCGCCTGCCGCTTCCTTATCTCCTCCTCCATCTCTTTCTCTTCATCCTCTTCTTTCAGCCGCTTGGCCTCCGCCTGCTGCTGTCGCCTTTTATCAATCTCTTGCTGGCGGGCTTTAAAAAGTCTCTGCCTTTCTTCCGCCTCTTCTTTTTCCTTTCTCCGTTTCTCCATCTGCTGCTGTTTCTCCATCTCCAGCTGTCTCTCCTTCTGCTCCTGCTCTCTCGCCGCATCATCCTTGATCTTCTTCTCCCTGTCTTGCTGTTGCTTCTCCCTCGCCTCTATTTGGCGCAGCCTTTCTGCGTCTTGTGCTGCTGTGCTCGACGGCGGTGGTGTGCCGTCCTCAAGGTGCCCATGGTGGCTTTTGTTGAGCCGCGATTGCTCCGGGGGCTGTGCTCTGCCTCCTTCTGGTCCTTCTCTCGAGTTGATTAAGAACGTTCCTTGTCCCTGGTGTTTTCCATCCCTCTCCCTCCTTTAATAGTCATGTCAAGTAAAAACACTACTGCAATTATTTGTGCAAACATTAGGAAACATTACAGAACCCTTGCCTACTTGTTTTTTGTGTGTGGGGTTTTTTTTTCTTTTTTTCTTTTTTTACTTTAATTCGCCCAAAACAAGGCTAAAAAGCCACTTTTGGTAAGAGGCTACAAGAATATACTAAATAGATCAAGGAAGGAATTGATATTTCTCTAATAAAACAGTCTTGATTGTAGGGTAGCGGGAAACATGCACAAGGCAAGGAGTTCCAAAGAGAAGCAGTGCGTGGGAAAAAAAGCTGTTGGAATTGCCCTTTGTTCTTCATCTCAGAAAAGCAAGAGTGTATGGAAATAGCCAAGTTCAAACAATGAACAACAAAAGCCTACATGTGGGCATTTACTACAAGCACAACTCTGAGCCAATAATGTGTCTTCTTTGGTGAGAATGCTGTTTGAACTCAAGTATGACAGCACTTGCACCAGAAAAAAATCAAATCATTCAACACTCTATCCACATGCTATTTTTCAGTAGTCAGGGCTTTTTTTAAAAGTCCTTCCAGACATGGTGACTTCACTTTAAGCCTGTGACGGTTACACGGTTACACGGTTAACCGACCGATTATTCGGTTACACGTTTACGTTTTTTCGGTTCGGGTAACCGTAAAACCAGTTCCAAAAATGGTGCTTTGTTGAAATTAGTAAATCCGTAAATGTTTTAGACCGCAAGTCGCAATCTTCTATTCTCCTGTCAGTTCTTTCTTTTTTTTTTCGTTGAGCGTGAGCGTAAACATGTCAGATCTTCAAGGAGCGCCGCGAATAATAGTCTTCGTCTTCATGTTTTGTCTACGAAAATAACCACAGAGGGGACCCTGGTAAGTGGCAGACAATAGAGGCAAGATAAGTCTTAAGAAAATCTTGGACAGGTTTGGCCCATTGAGAGTGCGCACGTTCAATAGCAGGTTCACCATCAAAGGAAACTAGCCGACACTGAACTTTCTTTGAGTAGATAAATGACAGCGTCCAACTTTCTTAGCTAGATAAAGGCGGCTTCCACAAAGGAAGCGGATTTAGAAATATTATACATAACATAACAAGGTAAAACGGTGGGAGAGTGCACGCTGGCTGCTTCTTGACCTATCACCATGATCGCCGCTGGCTGCTTCTGGACCTATCACTGCTCATGTACTGTAACCACTCTTATCCAATCAACACTGTCGAGTAATCAGGTTTGGTGTCGGTCACCTGTCAGGTCACGTGTTGCGTCATGTCAGCTTTCTTGTTGCGGTTGCGCCAAGCCTGTGCAGTATGCCAGTGCGGCGGCTTAAAAATGCACTTTATTGATAAAGAAACACGGACACTTGAATGACAAAGATTATTTATTTCACTGGATACAGTTTCACCTACAAGTAAGTTTCCATTATGTGATTCATCCCCGACGAAAATCCGTTCGAATGCAGTGAACATCGTGCTAGGTCGTCTGAACCAATTTTTTTGAACTCCATTTTTTTTTCTGAAACGGTCGGTTACACGTGTAACCGACCGTTTCGGAAACGGTTACATGCTTACAAAAAAAAACGTTTACGCACAGGCTTACTTCACTTTTGTGAAGAATTCTTACTTAACTGTAAAAGTAATTTAGTTCCATAGAGCAGCAATGACTTTAACAATAGGGTATTATTTTTTTTCTTTTCTGAAATGTCTTTCAATCTATGTATTTTGAAGAACTTAAAGGTAGGGTCATAGATTGGTAATTACTCTAAAAAATTAATGACCATAAAAACTTATTTGGTGATGAGCACTGCAGCTGTTGAAAGTATAAACTATTTTGAGAATGCGTGGATATAGTTTGAATAATTTTTCACCCCAAAAACATTTGAATCTATGAAACGATTCATGCGTGAATCTTTTCTGATTTCGGAGGGTTGGTGTCCATTCACGAGTGCTGCGGCTAGAGATGTGGTTGGTACCCGCTGTCACCTCGCTAAACATGGACGAATTTGACATTCTTGTGACATTAATGTGACAGTCTTTTGCAGTTTTCTCAGCAAGATAGACACTACAGCTGACAATGGCTGAGACCTTTCACATGTGACTTTTATTGTATCTTTCCATGTAATTTTTGCCTGTCAAATTAGCATTACATCGACAAATACCAACCTATAACCCTATCTTTAATTGAATAAATGGGAATTATTTTTCTAGTAAAACAAATTGAAAAACAAATTGAATGGTAGGTATACCTCTCCATGGAGTCACTGCGTTGCCGACCATACTCCAACTCAGCAATGCCTGAGTCCTCATTAGTGTTGTTGGTGTACGTGTCCGGACGTCCAGACTTCAGAGGTGATGCTGGGTCCACGCCTTTGATTGGCTCAAGATGTTGCAGAGGCAATGGGGGCACACCACCTGGGGTAATATTTAGGGTTTGGAAGGGGGTTGCACACGTGTTTGATTGGTACGCAACCGCCCAGTTTTCTGAACCGGGCGATTCCGGCTGGTTAAAGTGAACGTTAGCGGGAGAGGAACGAGTGTCAGTGAATGGAGAGAAAGAGTTAGAGATGACCGAGGAAACGTGGCGATGCTGCGGGTTAGAGTGTTGGTTAGTAACGAGGTCACGAGGAAGAATAATGGCGGTCACCCGACCACTGCTACCGGCACTGTTGTTGGAGGAGTTCGGACTGGAGTCCGGGTCAGATATCTGGGTGAGGCGAGCGGGTAACGGGGTGAGGGGTTGATGACGGGGTGAAAGTGGGCTCTTTTGAGGTGACAGGTGCGGGGAGGGTTTTCCAGGGTTTTGTGAGGGTGTTTTGGAGTTTAAATGAGCTGTGGGGTTCGTCTGCGAGCCTTGGCTCACTAATCGGGGTAGCCTTGAAGAAGACTGTGGTGTGTTACAAGGATAGTCAATCATGGTATTGCCTAAACTATTAGCTGGACTGTGATTCATGTTGGTAATTTGGTGCTGATGATGAGAGACGTGAGATGGTTGGTTGGGGTGGTGTTTCAGAATGGAACGGGGACTCTGATTGGGCGAGGGCGTTTCCATGGAGATGTCTTGTAGGTGGTTAGTTTGTTGGGCTGTCCGGCTGGTGTCCGGGGCATGCTGGACACCAACGTTAGATGACCCTTTTGCTCCTAAAATGATGAGAAGTTAGGAGAACGTAGAGAGAGGGGGGCATGCAATGGCTTAGTGAACCTTCCACCAAGAAGAAAAGGTGCACGACCAACATTTTGCAAACTGTTCACCATGTTTTCAATTTCTATCTCTAAGTCCATGAAATTTTTATCAGTCTAACCTTTTATGTAAATTTAGCTTTCTTGAACATGTTGAATGTTAACAAGGCCCAATGTCAAGGATCTGCTTACCATAAGCAAAGAATCGGCACTCACTCATATCAGGGAATTTCTGCTTGAGCGTTTTCTTACTCCAAGTTACTAGGCATTCTTCGCTTACACAGCTAGCACAGAAACTTGGTGCTTTCCCTGTAAGCGAAGAATGGTGATCGCAAGTGCACAATTCAGCGGTGAGCAGAGCCATGAAAATGGGCCAAGGTCTATTGTTCAGTTCAGATTTTACAAAGACTGCCACTGGCGTATAAATTTTAACTTTTTCAAGACTCAGACGAGATATCACTATCTTTGACCAGTCTCCACCAATCAATGAGACTGATCCCAAGTTGAATTACCACATGCAGTGAATTCATCTCAATTGCTTAGCCAACTGGGCAGAATTCCATGGCTCTGCTTACTGTAAGCAAAGAATCGGCGCTTACGGAAGCAGGGAATTCTGCGCTTACATCAAGCCTATTTCACCGGTTAGCAGGGAATTTTCGCTTGTTGCTAGGCATTATTTGCTTACACAGCTGGCGCAGAAATTCGGCGTTTGCAAAACAAAGCGGAGAATGGTGACCGTAAGCACAGAATTCAGCGGTAAAGCAGAGCCATAAAATTGGGCCCTGATGTCGATTCAATCGCCGTCACGGTGGTAAAATAATCCAAAGATATATTGCTTTATTGGGCAAACTGAGCCCCAGGGCTTGAATTTGCAAGAAGTTGGATAAAAAAACTGAAAATTTTTCAAAATGCAAAATAAAATGAAAACAATAAGAAAGCAACAGATGCTACTTAATACACACACCACACTGACAATGACTCCAAACACTTAACATAACATCACCATATTGACCACACACACATGACTAATGAAAGGGGGGCTTTTATTTTGATTTTTGTTGGTTTGTTGTAAATTAATGCAATTAATTTGAAGGAGAACAAACAGTCCTGAAATTTTATCTTTGAGATGGCAAGGACATTTTCATTTTGCAAATTGGCACTTCTAATGGAAAATCTTATTAAAAAGTCTATGGGAAACCTTTGAAGGGGCACCAAAGTCAAGATTCTGGGCGATAGAGGACATGGTCTTTGTGACCTCCAAGGCCAGGACCAGGGCAACAGAGGCCAGGACCAGGGCAACAGAGGCCAAGACTAGGGCAACAGAGGCCAGGACCAGGGCAACAGAGGCCAGTGGCCTACATGTGTAAGTGTAACTCCAGGCCTGCAAAACATTGCAAGTTGAAAAGATGTAAAGGTGACATTTGGTGTTCCAAATCAGACTTTACTTATTGTCTGAAATACATGTAGTGGAAGGACTTGTTTGAACTGAATGCAATAAAATTTCTCTAACAGTAAATTACAAAAGCTTAGCAAACATCCGAACACTGAAAATATATCAAATATATCAAATAGTTATCAAATATATCAACTGTTTCAAAACATACATAAAACTTAATGTAAGTAAATCAAACTCAAATCAACTAAAATTGTCTTTAAAGTTAGTATGATCAATTAAATAGACAACCAATTCAAAAAGTTAAGCAAACATCCAATTACTGAACTATCGAGATCAAACCTACCATGGGAAGTCCTGACTGGATTTGGGGCTGTGTATACCTGACCTGTCCTTTCTCTCTGGCTATTCCATGTAGGATTACTACATGTACTTCCTGTGCCATGACTACCCTCATCAGAATCAGCCACGCCCGGAGGCACACCCAGTGCCACGCCCTTTTGCTGATCAGCAAGGCCTGGACTTTCTTTAGTTCTACTTCCTACTTGTTTTTCTGTCTGATCACGTTTCTGCGTACGCCTACCTCCTATCACAGCATGGTTTGTGATTTCCCTAGCCTGGCCTTTCCTGCTTTGAGCAGTTGTAATTGAGGTGTTCAAAGGAGTCTTGGCACCTGCTACTTTCCTGGCTACCGGCTGCTTGCCGACTACTACCTTCTGTGTCCCAGGCCTTAACCCAACAGCTTTCTTTGCCATTGTCCGGTTACCTAACACCTTGGCTACAGGTTGCTTCCTAGCTTGCTTGACCGTCACTTCCCCCTTCTGCCTACGGGTCAGTCGCCCAGTCTGCTGACTAGCCTGTCCCCCTATGACTACACCAGTCTGGTTCCCTGACTGTATACTAGCCTTCGTGCCTATGTTTGATCCTATTTTACGAGGGATCTTTGAGAGTTGGTTCTTTTGATTGACGAGTTGTTGGCCACTATTCCCATTAGCCTGTTGGTGTTCAGAGGGTTGGGTCTCACAGACAGTGGAATTGGCTTCCTCGTCTGCATCGTACGAATTCAAGATATTTGTTTTGACAAAATTTGATAAACATGTTGCAAAAATTGTGAGTTGCAGATGAGAATATCACATTCTCTCCTCATTGCACAAAGTATCACTTTTGTTAAAGGTATTATACAGGTTTGGAAAGGATAAAAAAAATCAATGTTTAGTTTTATTCTGAAAGCTTACTGATTATGAACTTCATACTAGACCAAATTTTTCTGTGAAATATTTCCCTGTGAAATGAAGTCATATTCGAGAAAACTGTATCTGAAAACCTTTTTAAAAAAAACTCAGCTGATTTCAGTCAGTCAGTTGTCACAACCACTATTAAGGAGAGTGAGTTAACATGCTGAAAATTGTGCATGATTTGTCACTTTTTTTCTCCTTACTCGGACAACGGGTTAAGCCCAAAATTTCACAGGTTTGTTATTTCATACATACTGGTTGATCGCACAAAAAACTAACACTGTCTGCGACTATTTTGTCAGCTCCACCAATCCTGTATAACATGTATAATACCTTTAAAGACAAAATTTACTTTGAAAGATTTTTTTTTTTTGAGGAACACAGAATTTTTTTTTTACAAATTTGACTTTAGGAGAAATCTGAAGATGATTTTCATTTAATTGTTTCTAAGGAAAATCAACTTTTGTTTTGAAAATCGTATTCAATCTCCTTTTTATTTTACTCACTTATAAAAAAAGAAGCAAATACCTAACTAACTCAACATGTACAATAGGCCTACATGTATGTACAAACGCTTCCAATTCCACATCAACTGCATGATATTTAAGAGAAAAGAAAAGCTAACCTAGATGTATTCCTTCTCTTTAAGTACACACTCTGTACGCCGCCGTAAACACTTAAACAGTCATCGGCTTAAATATAGCCTTGGCGCCAAGGGGCGAAGAAGAAAAAAAATCAATTAAAAAAAAAGCTTGTTTCAAATTAAACTTGAGCTTAAAAAGTGACTGATTTTATTGATCAGTAAATGTAACCTTACCATGCACCACTCCAGTACAAACAGTTATGAAATAATTACAAACTAGGATGATCATTATATTGTGGTGAAATAATCAATAATGAATTACACGAGCTCTTGCCAACCACCCAGCGTTTTTTTTATCCTCTAAAAATTCATAAGCCTGTTAAAAGATATTTATGTAAAAAAAAAAGGGCTCAAGGGACTGTTGATATTGCTAAGCTGTTTAACTGACCAGGGCCCATTTTCATAAAGCTTGTTGAAGCACAAAAACTTGCTAAGCACAGGAAAATCTACCGACCAACATTCCTTTAAACTTTACGATGTTGCCACTGGTACCCAGCTCGTTTCTTGTAAGTAAAGAAAATAAAGAAATTTGCTAAGCAGAATTTCCTGCTTAACAGCTTAACCGATGTTGGTTGCTACAACCAGAATTATGAACAATGTGTTTACATGCTGACAATTATGCACCGTTTTCCACTATTTTTTTCTCCTGACTCACACAACGGATTGAGCCCAAATTTTCACAGGTTTTGTTATTTCATGAAACAGTTGATCACACAAAATATGAACACTGTCTGCAACTAATTTTTTCAGCTCTACCAAGAATCTTTACAAATCCCCAAAAAATGACAAGAAACACAAAAAGGGTACCACTTTTTGCATCCGTCACATTAGCAGATTTTGAGAGGGTTAGAGTTTTTGTTTAGGGTACAATGTAGGATCATGTGAAAGCCAAAAGATAGTACTGGTTGTAAGCATCCTGCGAAATTATATCCTCTGAAGTGGATTTAATACAAATTGGGGTTTAAAGGTTTCCCTTGTTATTCACTTGTAATTTGCCCACTGCTACAAATGTAGTTACCGCATTTTTCAATCATTACACCAACATAGTGTCAAGCCAATTACTCACTGTTCATCTGTTCATAACGCATTACTCACTTTCATTTAATTAAGTACTTCTCACCCACTCTCATAACTCATTTAACTCACTTTCGATTAAATCATTGCTCATTACCCATTACTCACACTTCACCGCCATAACTCATTACGAACTTTCATTTAACTATTAACTCATTACTCATTCTCATAACTCATTACTCACACTTCTAACTCTCTCATAACTCATTACTCACAGTTAAAATTCACTACTCGCACATTACTCACCTATGATGTCCATTCTGTCATGGTTACTCCGATGCGAGTCATGCTCAGACTCGTGAAACGATGCGAGACTGAGGTCATCTCTTTTTGCCTCGAGAACAAAGAGTTCTGGGAGGTTTACCTAGATACGAGAAGAAACATACAAGGAGAAAATAAATATCAGACAAGCACGCACAAGAAATCTAGAGGTCCAACTAAACTCTTGAACTCTTTTTTCCTTTATAAGAAACCACCAAAACTAGTGATAAGAAAGAGAAAAACAGAGAAAGAAAGAAATGATCAACCTCTTGTACAAAGACAAACAAATGAAGGAAACAAAAATAATAATCCAGGTTTTTCTCGGAACTTCAACTTCCTTCTTAAAAATAAGCACGTATCCTATACGCCCTTTTTGAGAGTCAAAATGTACGCAAAGGAATTTACTCCCAAAATGGTGGAAGGTGTAGAGGCGCATTGTAGGGAGTGGTGTTCCGGGTCACGCAAGGCGTCAATACAGTCACAGATAATATTGCGTAAACTTTCAGCTGCCCCGATTATTGTGTACACGTGAGCTTTCTGGGCTTGAACATTTCAAGAGTCAATACCATTTTTTTTTCATGGTACACAATGCAAACATTTACATACAGCATGGAAAAGGCAAACACAGTAGCAAAAAATAAACCAAACATATGTATTTTTCCATCCGAGTTATTTCTTCAACCAACCTGGATCTAGCTTACCTGTGGGGGAATGAAGTTCTTGACTTTCAACTCAAACTCTTGTTTGGTTTTCACCTGCAAAAATAAAAACCAGAACGTACAGAACATAAATGAAATGCCTCTTAAGGAGAAGAACGATGAATATCTCACTCTCTTAATATCTTTTTTGTTCAGAGAGATTGTTGATGAGGTTGCACATATGTACGAGTGTTTGTACATCAAACAAAACAATAACAAAGTAAGTATGAGAATACATGAGAAATAAAATGGAACATTTCATTTAATACAGTTTATAGGCATGATATTTGGTCGTTAGAAAAAAAGTAGGAATGTTTCATCACGTAAGGGCTGACTTACGTAGGCTTAAACAGAGATTTCAAGCTGTTTAATCACAATTTTTTTAGAGTTTCCAAGGGCAACAAAATCGGAAATCAGACTGAAGTAGGAAGAATATCACACCTGAGTTTACTAACACCATCGCAACTACCAGGGCAGTGGGAAAAATGCCGTACGGCAATGTTTTCAGGTTATCTATGTTAAGAATGTCATATACTCTTTGAATAAATTTGGGATGTTTATTAGCGAATAACTTTGGGTTTTTTTCCTGCTAAAACAATACAAAAAACAGTGTAAATTTGTCCATTCTTTTTACTAATTTTTCCAGCTGACTGCATCTGTTACACTAAGACTGCTTAATGTGATGGTTGGTGTTTTTCCAGCCATCTAGGATCATATTGACCAACATAAGACACAAGAAAACACGCTCAGATGCAACAACTCTTTGTTCAATTAATTTGTTACACTGCTACAATTTAGGATTGTTGCCGCATCTCCAACTCAAAAGTAAGAGACCAAACGCTCACTGGTAACACATTAAACCCTATGAACAAAGGTAGGGAGCCATGATGACCGGCAGACGTGCCTCTGTTTAAGCCTTGCATACGAAGTGGTGACCGGAGAACCAAAGAGGTCCACATTATGTAGGGACCTGAAACACTATGTGGACTTGCACACGTCCACACAGTGTTTTTTTTACAGTGGTGAAGATTTTTTTTTCTTGAGTGCACAGAGCAAAGGAATAATGTCCACAGAGTGTGTGCAACACAAAGCTGTGTGGACAAAAGACCACGAGCGAGGGTGTGTGCCTGATGGGTGTTACACTGGGAAAAGTATTCAATTACGAAATCAAACATCCAACTTAAACTGGGAAGATTTGGTATTATACAATAATCATTGAAATAAATGAAACTTTAAAATTTCATCACAGTGCAAACCAAGCAACTCCGGCTACAGCTATAGCTACTGGCTGCAGCGGCAACATTTCAGAACAGCCTCTTCTGGTGTTTCAGCCATAGCCGTTGACAAACCAGTCGACTCAGACATGACATAGGCCCTAATATTATTACAATGTGTTGAGAAAATACTCTTACTTGATTAAATTTATGTCACAAACTTACAAAGTTTCACAAAGACTTGTGAAAAAGAACTTATAAAGCTGTTCACACAGCATAGCAACATGTGCAACAAAGCAAGCTGTGGGGCTGCTTTTTAAGCTTAGCAAACATTTCCGAGGATGCACTTAAGAACTTCTTGTGACTATGGACTGCCCCAGAGTCAATATGTACTTATGTATCGCCAATCAAGAAAAACAACCCTTGTTGCCAGTAACCAATATATACCAATATTTGTATACAGTCAACAGTTATAGTGTATAATTAATAGAGGTCTCCCAACGCACATCTTTCCTCACATTTTTCTGTTCCGGCCGCTGAAAGCTCTGCCCATGGTAACGCACCTTTAGGGCATGCTGTGCAAGCGTCTAAATTCATTGATCAAATTGTACATCCATTTAAAGATTACGCACTATTGAACAGCTAAGGACTATGCCAACACAGAGAGGTTCAACAATGGGGGATTACAGGCAGGGATTCTCTCACACAGGGCCACCATAACACCCATTACTACGGTCATCCACTTTTACACGGACTGAATAAGACCTACTATGGAAACCCTATTTGTGTGTTGCCGAGACTTTAGAGACACGGTGGGGTTAAAGAAACCTGTTGGGATGATCCGGGTGCAATAATCACAGACAACTGGTCCAGACATGGATGGATCGTAATCCAAGTTTGATCCCGGATTGAGTCGTCTTGACTTTTTAAGTTCCGTGGCAAATCGGCTTTTTTTTTTTTTTTAGGAAATCTGATATTACTTGCATTGTACATACATGTGCCACTACAGATTACAGCAGAGTTACATTTGGAATGCATTAAACAAACGTCTCCTTAAGATGCAATATTCTGAAAGTGAGCTACAGGAACATGCAGCTTTGAAATTGCAAAAAACCAAGTAAAAAACACACATACAAGTAAACTTTATTCAGTTTTGTTTTTCAGTTTTCTGTGACACTAAAAGTAAAGAAAAAAGAGAAAATCAGCTGATCAGTTGTGAACATAGTATTTTTTACCCGACACAAAAAAAAAAAATAATTTCCACAAAATAATATTTTAAAAATAACATAATGGTATTGGCAGAACTGTGTATTCATTGTTGGTACATAGATAGCAATAAATTTATACATGTATTGGCAGAACTGTTTTAATCCCACGCTCAACCACACCAAATTTTCTAAACCTACATTCTAAGGATAAATTGACACATATTATGTATGCTTGAACTAAGTGTCTGTTACTTTAGTACTCTTGCATGAAATTGAGCCTCAGGCTCTTTCACAAATATAGTAATGGGGGCTCTCTCATAAATTTGTAAGGGAACAAATTGTAGTGTGGCCAGCAGTACAGTATCGATCGTTTAATTTCCGTTCAATAACGCCAAGCAAACAACAAAACAATGCATTACAGCACGTACCTGAACTTGTATTGCAATCTAAATCCTTAATAACTGGTACATGGAATCGAGTCAATGACTTTGACTGGCAACCGAGTTGAAATTCTTTGTGGGGCTCGACGCTTTACCTTAACAGGAATTACAGTGACTGTACTGAACTTGAGAAAATTGGACTTGGTTTGTATATAACAGTGTTAATTACGTCCAAGCAGCTATCACATTAAAAAAAACAACGGTTCAATTTAGTGTTTGATTTCTCTTCCCACCGAGTAGCCTAAACGAGTAATAATCTTTTCTTTCTTTTTTCACATTTTTTTGTCCAACAAGTTTTCTACTAATACTGTTGGGTTTGTTTATTTATTTATTAATTTTGTATATCCACAATTTATACACAGTACGTCATTGTTTAGTTTCAGTCTACAAGCTTCCTGATAATGAATTTTATATATGAACCTTTTTTTTCTGTGAAAAGTTTCCCTGAAATGAAATCATATTCAAGAAAACTTCACCTGAAAAAATAAAATAAAAAATTAAGGACAATGTGTTTACGTGCCAAAAATTTTGCCTGGTTTTCACTTCTTTTTTTTCCCCACTGATTCACCTATTAGATTACACCCAAATTTTCACAGGTTTTGTTGTTTTATAATGGTTGATCACACAAAACATGAACACTGTCTGCGACTATGTTGTCAGCTCTACCAATCCTGTACAATACATGTACCTTCAAAGGTTTTATCAAACTACGTAGTAATTGATTCTAAGCTCATGTTTCACTTTTGTGGCTTAAAGTCTACTTCATAAAAAATGTTGCTCCATACAAGTAAGTTTATTTCTGGTTGAACGATTTTTTTTCAAAAAGAGAGAAAAAAATTGATTAGAAAACAAATCTCCGGTGTTATTGGTAAACTGAGAGTCCAGGTGAAGGCACAGCTAAACTCCAGCATTGTGTAAGAGTTTATTTTTCAGGGGGTAAGGTTTCACAGTGCTGTTTATTTTTCGGGGGGGGGATAAGGTTTCAGTGACTTCTATACTTTATTGTTTAGCTGAAGCCTCGTTAACGTAGCTTGATATGTGGGCAGTGCAAACAATTACAACCCGGTATGGTTGAGTGCCTCTGCGCTCCGTTTCTAAGCAACCGATCTTGCTCACTAGAACCCTACCCATTTGACCATGTTATTGCTTGCTGAACAACGAAGAAACATATATCCATCAGTTAAAATTTGTATTTCCGGTTTTTGTGTCCAGTTTCAATGGAAGCAAAATTATTTTAAGTGCTTGATTTAATATTTTTTGTAGTTGTGCATGCAAGTGCGCATATCGCTGAAGAAATCTCTTGAATACTAGATTTAATGAATGGCCAGTGTTTATTTGTTTAAAGATTTTTATTTATCTTTTTCTATGACGGGGAAACAAAAATCGCAAATGCCATGAAGGATGCAGAAGTGAAATGCAAAATTGTTTGCACCTGGCTACTGGATTTGAGATACAATGTACTTGTAAGGTTGAGATCCCGACAACAATTCATTTTCAGTTTTTAATTAACTACCACTTACCATTGGCAGATCCCAACAGTAAGTCATTCTCAGTGTTTAATTAACTATCACTAATCATCATCACACTTTTGCATGCAATACCTTAAATGAAAGCGTGTAACTTAATGGCACCAAAAATTAGACAGACATGTAGTCATCTTTTTAAATAAAAAGTACATGAAAGTCTGAGAGTGAGTGTAACTGGACATAAACATTCTCCAACATCCAGTTACAATTGCTATCCTTGGCCCTGAAGAAGTCAAAGTCAAAGTCCATGGTTGGCTTGCTCTATACACAGGGCACTATGTAACAGGGCTCAAATTTGGGGGGGAAATCCACAAGATTCATCATTTTTACTGGACAAGAAATTTTTTTTACAAGACCAGAATCAAAAAGAGAAACACTTTTCTACACAGTTTAACGTAATAAACTGTTTCTATTTGGTCAAGCACAAGGATAAGATTTATCAAATTTGTCTTATAATTTGTCTTGTACTTGTAATTTCCATACTCAACAGAAGAGAAAGATATTTGTCAGTCTCAAAGTCTAAAAGACACAAGACCACCGAATTTTGCTGTCAAGAGCTTACCGGCCAGAAAATAAAAATCACTGGCCCCAGGCCTGCGTTCCAGTGTTAACTTCAAGCCCTGATGCATGAGCTATACATGTGTGTGGTTATGAGCATGAAGTATTGTACCAATCATCCATTATTCACATTTTAAAGCAACTAATCTGAATGAGCGCTGGAGGGTTTGATCATAGCAGAAGCCTGGGTGTTTCACAGGCCATTGCTTCCATCGCCCTAGTCTTGGTAATGGTTCCCCTTTAAAATGCTGTCATCATAATTTTAAGTCGTTTTAATATACCTAACGGAGTTTTTATTATGGGTTTTTTCTCCATCCTCAGAGTTATGTCTTGTATGTCAAAGAAAATGGCATTGTTCTTCCTATCAAACTTCAGGCGTGACGTTTGGGTACATGCAGTTACATGGTTTGAACTGCAGGACCTGAAGTTCACACTGGGCTGCAGGTCTGGTGGGGGCCAGTGGTTTCACCATCGGTACAGTAAACTCATGCCCAGACAAGTCCAGTGGTCTCGTGGTTTTTCAATTGAATACTTAAACCTCACTGTGAAATAATCTTGAACAAATTACAAATTATCAATTATTTACAAATGTTTACTTTGAGTCTTCGTCTTTCAACGAGACAAATGAGATCAATCTTTTTATCACATGTCTTAGAAATGCTTGTTTAAATAAAAACAGTGTTTGTTAAACTGTGGATAATTTTTTTTTTTTTCCTTTAATTTTGATTCTGGTCTCAAGTACAAATGTCGTGCTACAATACAAGCCCAACGCTCTTGTGGCTTCCATCCACCCCCCCCCCCCCAACTGTGAGCCCTGAACTATTCTAATGGACGACTGTATTGCATTGACTTCAAAGTACACAAGTCTGCACTAATCGCTGTACATTAACCATCCACGGCAACTAGCAGGTTCATTCACTTCAATATTCTCCTTTATCTAAGTCAATTGATTAATGCCCTTTTTTTTTTTCAATGGAGAGCCAACCTTTCGTCCTGCCTGTTGTATCGGGTTCAGCCACAAACCAAACAGACAGTCAGTCAACAACACTTCATGATCAACGACCGGCACAATACCGTGTTGATATCGCTCTTAAGGACAATTAATCAAACACCTGCACCAGGCAACAACTTCAAGTTGTTTGGCTTCACTACTGTTTGCACTGGTCTGTAGAGGGTTGTTCTGGTAACGTCTACGAACGGCCATATACAGACGCTTCATAATTGCTACAGTTCGAAATACTTTTTTTTTTTAATGACACCCTCTTTTCGACATTCAAGGTTCGTCCGTGTGCTGGAAGAAAAGATTGATGAAACAATCTTTCCTACATTTAATTTTGTTTTCCGTTGAAAAGGTTACCAGTTGACAGGTAGTTAAATCGGCAGGCAAAACTACTCGCAATTTTACCAATTTACAGTCTTGCTCAAGGATACAAATTTTATGTAATTGATGAGTACCGGAATCTGCACGCACACATTGACAACACCAGGGCCCAATTTCATAGAGTTTGCTTATAAAAAAGCACTGAATAATATTGTTGAACAATTTTGCTGCTGACCAAAAACGAGCCGGATACCAGTCACAGATGTTGCATAAGAAATGGTATTTTTGGCCGGTTACCTTATTCAGCTAAGCATCATTGTGTTGTGCTTAGCTACTTTTTGTGCTTAGCTACTTTTTGTGCTTATGCAGCTCTATGAAGTTGGTCCCAGATCTTAAGTTCGATGCACTAGTTCACTCCGCCACGACCCATCACTTGCCAAACACTGCGCATCATGTATTAAAACAAACGCACTCAAGTTTATGATGCTACCTGCCAGAAAATTCCGTTAGTTATGAGTTGCATGGTATAGCTTTAGTAAAGGTGAATACTTCACACGCACTAATCCAAATATCTTTATCAGTCAATTGGATACTCATTAGAAGATAAGCAGATAATTTTTACTTATATCAAGAACTGATTAGTCTGTTTCATCAATCGCATTTTAATACAAACATCAAACAGACATCTCTGTGGCTCCGTCAACACAATGAAGCCCCATGGAACAGGGTACTATCACGGGAGCACTAGTCTATTGCTCCATGATACTATGGTATATGAATAATAAATGTGTACGAGTGCAATGGTGAAAACATTTTCATAAGTTGAATGTTCCATAGGAAATGTACTGGCTCATTACTTCCCAAAGGGAACGGAGGCAATTGCTTCCTGCCCCTGGTCCTTAATACCCCCTTAAATATTCCAATAGAAATTTACATTTTCCGCATAGAGGTGCCTTTTTTTTACCAAGGAGAAGTTCCCTTGCCTTTACAAGAACAACATTGTAAAGTTTTGTTCTTGGCCTGTATACATTTGCGATGATGTTAAAAATGCATTTTGCTTACAGCCTTACTGCTAAGATTGTCCTAAGGGAGCATCTCAAAAAGTTGGTCTTGTTCGAGGCACAAAAAAAACAACGTTCCTATAGGCAATCAAGTGGACTGCTAAAACATTCCGCTGTACAAATATGTATTATATAGCAATATTTTGCCGATTTATCGGAACGTTCCAATGGAACGCCACGGCAGTCTAGCGGACCAGCCCACGTTCTCCCGCTGGAATACTTAACGCATCCAAATAAAAAATTCCTATTGTTGTAAGTTTTCAGATGCTCCCTAAGCGCCCCCTTGCAGAGAGTCCAGCACATACCTGAGTAAGGCATCTCCCAACACTTTTCAGAAACACGTATTCGGACGGTAGCACGTCGTAACCCAACTGGTCGATAATTTGATTCCTAAGGTAGTACAGACTCAACTCAGGCCACACTCTGAAAAAAAACAAACATTTTCAGCACATTTATGTATATTTATTCATTTTTGGTAATCATAGCATATGCGACCTCTAAATGATGAATGATGATGATGAATTATTCAGCGGGGAGAAACATTGGTAGTGCCACATCTTTGGAAACAAAAGGCGTCATTGTCTACATTTACCCCGATCATTCAAATGCTTTATTCATTTTTTTGTAATCATAGTATTATGCAGTCAGTGGAAACAGAGCATGAAATTGATAAATTGATTGCGCCCATAATTTTTTTAAACAAAGGCATCATTATCGATGTGCACAAACGGTCTCCACATCATTCAAATCATGATGATGGCAGTATTTACAGGCATTATAGTGTAGGCCTCGCTTTTGGGTGTACTTTTTGGATACCATGTCATAAAGTTACAGCAAATTTATGCCAATAACATCAAATGTCCACCCAAGGCCGGTTCCTACTTCAGGTGAATGCGAGGCGAATTACATGGTGCACGCAATCTTGTACACGGTACGTAATGTTTGCCAATTTTGACGCAGGGAAAATTGCTTTGCTTTAGCAATTCATGTGAAGTATGAAGCTTTAGATATTAAATCACGTAACCTCCTCAGAACAAATAATCAAATTAAAATTCTTTGAAACTTATGGCTATTTATGATGACTTCTGGAACAACAAAAACCAAGAACAACCAAAATCAAGAATGATATAGATGTTTTTCTAAAGGTGAATACCAGGTTTGAAACTGTTCCACACCAAAAACGATGACTCAGCACTTTAAAATGAACTTTAAAACATTCTGGATGATTTTCTTTTAATCTAGAATGTCTCGGATATTGCCACAAAATAACTTTAGGATTTATAAAGAACTTGAATTTCAAACTTCCATTTTTTTTAGCAGCCTATGTAACCTTGGACCCTTTTGAAACCTGTAAATAATGTGCGGGGGGGGGGGGGGGGGGAGAGCTGATTGTCTACAATTATGTCTTTTGTGTAATCTTCACAAATAATTTGTTTTAATTGGGTTTAAGGAAGAACAGTTCTGCTGCTGTTAAAAGGTATTATACAGGATTGTTAGGGCTGACAGTGTTCATGTTTTGCGTGATCAGCCATACACATGAAATAAATGACCTGTGAAAATTTAGGCTTGATCTGTTTTGTTAGTCAGGTGAAAAAAAAGTGAAAGACCATGTGCACAATTTTTCAGCATGTAAACGCATTGTCTTAAATTTTGGTTGCAACAACTGAAATCTGCAGATCAGTTTTGTTTATATAGGTTTTCAGATACAGCTTTCTCGAATATGACTTCATTTCAGAGAGAAATATTTCCCCCCCCCAAAAAAAAAAATATATATATATAAATAAATAAAAAATGGTTCTGGTATGAACTTTATAACCAGTAAGCTTTCAGACTAAAATTAAACAATTCGTCTGCTCAGAACTATAAGGTCATTAATAAAAATTTCATATTTGTTTTGTTCAAAAGGTCATTAAATGAAAAGTGCTTTTAAATTTGAAAAAACTAACTCAAAATCAACGAATGAATGTTTTACTAAGAAAATGAATTACGCTTTTTTGCCAAACAAATACTTTGTAGACCACTCTTGATCAGTAAACCCCATTTATCGGGAGCTCCAAAATATGCAAAAGCAATTTTACGAAATCTCAACAAACTGCACTTATGACCTTATAGTTCGGAGCAGACGAATTGATGTTTTGTTATTCTTACCAATCCTGTATTTATAATACCTTTATAAAAGAGAATATTGAAGTTCAGGCCAAAGCCTTTTCAATTACCTGACAAAACCAGCTGAGATGGTCTGACTAATAACATCGTTGTAGGCACTGTGGTATTTCTCATTCCATACTTCTGTCGGTACCAGATACACGTGGAGATCCACCAGCTATAAAAAAAGAGTTCATAATAAAAGAGAACATTTTATGAAAAAATATGACATGTACACATGAATAATATTCCCTAGAATTAATAACAAAGATCTGACTGTTATAGGCGATCAATTTGACATGCGAGTACGGAACTTGCCTCTGGGGCATGGATGCTCTGCACAACTGCCTTGTCAGTTGTTCAATAATCAATTGTCAGTCTACCCTTTTCCGTTGGTCTGATGACAGGTAGGTGATTGCGCCTTTGCTGATACAAGAAAAGGCATGGAATTTGCCACACAATCAGAGTACATGTATACCATGAGAAAGATAATCGACTAAAAGGCCATCACACATTTGTCCTTTATACATGTAGGTATAATTACAAGCAATGGCAGCCATTTCGAAAATTTTGAAAAAATGCTTTTCAAAATTCCAATCTGTTAAAAAAGCCCTTCAGCCAAACTCATTTCTCACGAAATTCCCCCAAAATATTTCCCCTATTTGCCCCGCTACAAAATGGAGATTGGAGACCAAGTGTGAAAAACTTGTTTACCTTCGAACAACAAAACAACAACTTACATTTTTGTTTGCCATGGGCATATTGTCTGCCCTTAGAGAGTCACCGCTGTAAAAAAAAGTGAAAAACTTCACCCGCCTTTTGAACCACTTGCAAATTATATCGCTCAGCTAAAATACCACTTGCAATTACACCGCTATGTCAGCTACAGACACTGAGGACCCCCGCACTTCCACTCTCAAAATAGCTCCGGCAGACAATGATGAAACTGCACCGTATGTTTTTTTTTTTCAAGGCAAATTCTTCCGATCTATTTTTTGTACTAGCGAATATCGAATAAGCGCAACCAAGTTCCTTAGCAACCCCACTGATTCGAAGAAAATGAATGCATGGTTTCACAGAAACTGGCATCAACGCATTTAGCCTTCACCACCTTTTAGGATCTATTGTGGCCCAAAAGTCACTTGACCGATAACCATGGTAACTATTGTATCAAATATTTAGATGACATTTTATGATAATGACTTCCTCTGTTTATCAATAAGTGACACCGGCAGTACAGGTTGGACCATGAGTGCCAGTGTCAGTGAACCAAAGCCACAGAGAAATTTTATCTGCCTTGAGGCAGGAGAAATACTCCTTGGCAGGTTTGAGTACACATTTCTGGTTTATTTATTAGTGGACTACTTAATGTATATTAAAAATTGAAACAGGTGGCCCAAGGCCAAGATCGCTTCAATGAAGGTTTTAAAATAACTTTATTGGAATATTTAAGAGCCACGTGACAATCAGCAATGCACAGCAAATTGAAAAAATGTTAAACAATAGAAAATTTGAAAAAACGGGGGAATAACCATGACGGGTATTGTTACCAACCATTACCGGAAATACATGAAAGTCTTGACATGTTGTACAAGTGTGGAACCCAATCAACTGGGCTCAATAATAATAGAGCTGCATAAGCAGAGAGATATGTTTAGCCACTTTCTGCTTAGCAAGAATAAGCAGGATACCAGCCACAGATTGTACATGTGGCATGTGTTTTTTTTTGCTGGTAACCTTATTCTGGTTAGCATTGTTGTACTTAGCTTGTTGGCATTTAAACTGTTGACAGTGAGCCATTCAATGAATGGATCACACCCTACTATTGGTGGATCCAATCAGGGAAGATGTTGACAGGTAAAACAAGCAAACAACATTATGTTTGAATGCACGTGGTGTTTACTAAAAAAAAATTATCCTTTAACAGCTACTTGAGTGAAAAATTGTGAACAGGAATGCTATTTAAACTTGTTTATAATGTGTTTGTTTATCATATTTTGATATTTTTACACTTCTCAATTTTTTTGTTTTAATTATCAATCAAAATATTAGGCCCAACCTAAAGGTTTTGAAAAAACTAGCTACACTTCTGTCGTTGACAGCGTGCGTCAAAATGACAATAATACTTTCACATCATCTATGTGAGGTTTGCTTTGTTAGACCTCCTTATTACAACAAAAGGGCTAGGCCTATAGGATCTATTCAAAACAAAGCTTCCACGAATGATGTACCATGCATCAATTGCCATGAAGACAAGATTTTTCGCGAATCTTTCTGAAAAGCACCAGAGAAGGGTATTCTCTATGATTCAAAAGATTGTGGCTTCTTTTTTAAAACAACTAAAATCTGTTTAATCTCATGTGAACTCAATTTCCTTATTGATTGAAAAACGTTTCAAATGAAAATCGGCAAAGATCACTTGTTGCTGCTTTGCGTTCAAGCTAATTCAAGCTGGTCTTTAATTTAACCCAGGCGAAAAACATTGTAATAACTTGAGGCTGGGAAAGACCATCATTTTTAAGGGGTGTGAGAGCAATCACAATCCACTCCACTGATGAACTTTGTTTGAGAAGCGCGAAGAAAAACAAAACACTACTAAACAATTTATGTACAAAAGATTTGTTTAAGGTTTTGGAAATTTCTTTTTTTATTATTCACAGCAGAAAATGATCTAACTGATTATGGCGATTATTTGCTCAAGATCATGTAAAAAAAAACAACAACACAATCCGCTAATCCAATCCTGTGCGCATGAATCGTCAAAGGTTGTGTACTCCATGCTTAAATTAAACATTGATGCACAGTCTGATCTTATAAAATCGTGTTTTAATTTTCACTGTTTAGATTAGTTTGTGAAGTTTGGTCCTGATACATGTACATGTACGTGCAAAGAGCTCTCTACAATAAGAGCAGTTTAAAGCTCTCCGCGTACTGTCCTAAATTGAAGGACTGCAGTATAATGCATTGAGCGCAGTCCAAAAAGGTCTGTTACTTCAGCGTACCTTGGCACAGACAGCAATTACACTACAAAGCTAAGGCTGTTGATCAATATCGACTGATTACATGCATGGCGTCACTACATCTGTGTATGTAATATCTCATCTTAAAGTGAAACTGCTCAACTTTACAGTGTACAGTATGTGACTAAAAATAAGATGTTTAAGACGTAATGTTTGAAATTTTGCATGGTGGGAGTACAATCAGGGCCCAATTTCACAAAGCTGCTAAGCAGACAACTCTGCTTAGCAAATTTCTTTACTTAGCAAGAAATGAGCGGGGTACCAGGGTTTTTTTTATAGTTTTTTTTTAATGAGATATCGCCCAACTCACAAGGCCGGACGGCCACTTCAATGTGAGGGCTGCACTTAACTGATTTGGGCTGTCGACACAGATCAACTGTCACAAGGGGCACGTTGCCACCTATGTACTCCTGGGGCTGAAGCAGGGTTACCCCCTTCACAGTCCGTAAGGATGTAGGCAAGGTTATCATCCACTAGCAGCCTGGTTGGTTACGAACAGAGTGCACTACCTCCCAACTTTTTACGAAGCAATTATGATTAAGGACACAAGTCTTGCTCAAGGACACAAGTGTCATTTCCAGGATTCAAACCCATACTCTGCTGCTGACAATCCCAAGAGCTTGGGTCCGATGAACTAAATCGCTCGGCCACGACACACCACAGTGCTAACAATGTAAACTTTATGGAATGTTGGCTGGTAACCCAATTCTGCTAAGCAAGATTTTTCTTTGCTTAGCAAGTTTTTGTGCTTACAGGCTTTATGAAATTGGGCCCAGGTAAGGTTTGCAGTAGCACCATTGTCTATTTCTTTTGAGTACCATAGTAATGATTCCGAGAAGAACCGGTGATAGGCAACTCAACAACAACAATTCGATCAGTATGCGTATGAACGTCCGTGTCTGAAGACAATCAGAAAAGACTGATCGAAACGTTGAGTTGTCTACCACCAATTCTTCTCAGAACCGCCACTACTCAAAAGAGATTTTACACGTGGTGCTACCGCAAACCTTACCTGAAGGTGTTAAGAGTTGACTTGTGATCAATACACAAATTGCCAACAGCCAAATTTCCATATGAAATGTCAATTATTGGCATCGAATCTTCCCTTGACAATTTTTTTTAATCTGCTCAGGTGTAATATTCAAGAACATTTAAACCGGGTTGAGGAGTGGTGCACTGAGTGACATGCAACGGCGCCAGGCCTGGAAAATCGATCTTCCTGAAACGATGGCCTTAAACGTCTGGATCATTGTTTGGTTTTTGTCACTAATGCCTTTTTTTTTTAATGCGACCATATCAAGAAAGATACGACAAAAGGTAGGCCTAAAATAAGTCACCTGTCAAGGTTTTAGCCAGGATTTGGTAAAAGGGTGTCCAAATTTGCTTGAAAACTTAAAAACTGAGTGTCCAAGTTGTTCACTTACAATATAAACATGACAGATAAAACTGGGTGTCTTACTAAATTTAAAACAGAGTGTCCAAAAGACACCTAGACACCCCTCTGGCTAAAACACTATTTCACCTGTCACCTGTGAAAGTTTACAGTTGAATACAGTGTCTACATTGTCGAGAAAACAGCACCAAAAAAATATGTCATGGTATTTTCGTGGTTTTAATGGTAATAGCGCCTGCTTGTTCACAGCGGGTACCTGAGGGCATCATTCAAACGGACACATGGAAAATTTTAAAAATCACTTACAGGCAATTATCGGAAACAACCATTTCTAATGGACGGGGGCACCTCAGACAAATTATTTTTTTCGTAGGATGCTTTGTACCATTACCTTAGGTTTTTGGATAAATCACAATTTCATTTCAATGTTCTTACCAAAGTATGATCCTACAAAATGTACATAACCCGCCATCCTCCCGACCATCGGGATGATGGGTTACGATGATGGGCTACGATGGTGGGTTACAATGTATAGACCTCTACTCAAGTATCTCTACTCCGGCAGAGTCACATATTGTAACCCTCAATCCTCCCGGACAGTCATAGACCAGAACGTTTGATCATTTGTTTGTTTGTTTAGATGATCTTCCCAACAAGGGAACTCGGCAAACTAACACAAGGTGATATAAATGCCACGCTGGCAGTGAGCTAATCTCTCTCATACAAACATTGGTTTAACGTCTATGATTATGAGCTGTAAATTGTGATTCAGTAAAGACGGCAATACTGAATTGTGAAATCAGCGGTTAGCTTGGCAAGATTCGAACCAACAACCTTGTTAAATGTGATAATAACAGGTCCTGCAGTGTAACCACCTGACCGCGGTGAACAATAGGTAAAAACCTGGCAAATTTGTTTGAACTTCTTTTCCACCTTTTTTAAAAGCGTTTCCAATCGGGTACATTGAAAATGTTGAAAAAGTCAACATCAAAAATAGGGCCTATACATGTAGGCAAAATTTCAACATGGTTCATTTGAATAGCGCTCAGTCTTCTAAATTTTTTAGGTCCAAAGAACTTGACCAAGAATGCTGTCAGTCACTTCATACCCAGGTCACTTCACCAAAAGCTACAAATGATTCGCAGCTAGTTGTCACCAATTTTCTTTTTGAATCAGTTGAAAAAGTTAATGTCGTATGAACATGAGTTATAATTGCATTAACAACTTTGTTACTTGGTTCGGCAAGACACTGTAAATGTATTTAAATGACAGCAGATATGTTACTAGTCGAGTAACAGTAAAATTATGAAAATAAAATTCACCGATAAATTGTATCGGTACCCTCTTTGACACGCTATCGAATGGCAACAACTATATTTTAAATATATGTATTGTTACAAAAATTTCCAACACGGCTTTGTAGCTGAGGGGTTGGTGTTGCTGCCCTTTACAACCAACATACTTTGTTCGATCGAGTCATGGCATCTTTTTCCATTTTTGTTACGTAAAATAAAAGTGGGAAATTCTTTTTTTAATTTTTTTATTTGACTCCTACATTTTAATGGATACTACTAAACTACTCTACTAGCTGCTGGTACTATTTCTTTCGCAAATTTACTTATAATTTTGCGGGAAATAGAGTCTGAAATTGCCACATGGTAAAATAGCGTTTCAGAATATTTACTGTCGCTGGTAAAATAAAAATAATTTTGTAATATCCACTGTCTTCCCTTCCTTGCTTTTTCTTAGTATAGGTGCTTCTTAAATCTAAATCTTATATTTTTTTAGTTTTAGTAAAAATCTAGACTCTAACTTAATGTTCAATTACACTTAACGCTAGTGACGGGAAACATAACTGACCCAATTCAGTTACCACTCCTGCCACAACAGTCAACACACCATAATGACACATCACAACATTGCAACAAGCAATTGATTGTTGCCACCGAACTAGTTCATTCACTGAATGGAATCTAGTTTACGTTACTCAAAATGTAGTAGACAAAAACCCTTCACACTCACTTGTTCCGAGGGCGGCCTTGCTATAGGTACCAGCGCAGTCGTCATGTTTTGGTGTAATGTACTAAAGTCCTATGTTTCAGGATATTCATTTTGTTCTAACTTCTAGGATAATCCAGTAAAATCGAGGTCTATGTCACGTCCAAACTTTTCAACTGCAAAATCACGTTCACCCCGTACGGTAAGCTCCATGCGTGTGTGTGTACACCGTGAAATCTCCTGTGTGTACAGTTTCTATGGGACGCGTCCCGTAACGTCATGACCCCCCCCCCCCCAATGTCACGTGACAAATCTGTCACCACTTTTTTGTGTAGCGTCAGGCAGTTGGTGTCAAACGCTTGCACACAATGCAAAGTACGTGTACGTTAGTAACTTTAATCAACTTTTAATACAATGCAAAATATTCGTTTTGTGATGAAAGACACCGTGTTAGGTTTGACTAATTTACAGGACCATTGAGGAGAACAGTTCATGTGTATGTTTATTTGGTTTGTTGCGAAAAATGCCCCAAATACTTTTTTTCAGTGTGTGGCCACTCGGGGGGGGGGGGCACCAGTTGGCGATCGTTTTTTGACTGATTTCTCTTGGAAAGTCTTGATGAAGCCAGGATCATATAGGCTGTATATTTTAAGAACCACATCTCCGTGTTCAAATAATTTATCAAATGACCTCCGGATTAACGTTATAAACATGCCGGTATTTGCGGGTTCATGTCCCACAATCATGTTTTAAAAATTACCCTTTCAGTTTCCGTTGCGGTTTATTACTAAAAAAAAACTGTCACATCACAATTTTCACTACGAAAATTAAGTAGGTCTAAACACAATTCGGAACTTGAATTTTCTCGATCTTCTTCCTCTAAGCTGTAAAATAAGGGAAACTAAACTAAAGAGCCGACACTTGTATTCCCCTGGCCCTGTCCTTGCGCAGCATTCATAATAGTTCACTGTATCCGTGTATGACGTCACTGCTACCCAGACAATGTCCGTATTGCGTGAACTGTCAAGACACCTGTCCATAACACCTGTTGCCCGAGTGGACGGACAACAGAAGCGCGTGGTGGCTAGCTACGCTTGGATAAGCTTTTGTAAACGACAGAGGGCGCTAGTCTGTGTTAGAGCCACCGGTCACATACATTTTGTGTGCATTATGTTCTGTACAAGAGGAACATAGAGTGTTCAAGTATGGGAACGGGGGGGTACCCTCTTCCCCCATATAGGACATGGTATATCTGTATCATTTACAGTGGTGCACATGAAGTCTTGGTACCAACAGCTCCGACATGATTGGTTGGATTTGTGAACAAGTGGTCACACTATTTGTTATTGTGATTAAAACTTGAGTCTTCAAACGAAATACTTTACCAGACATTCTAATGTAAAAAGAGACAAAGTGGTACGGCCAGTTGGCGCACTTTTTACCGGGAATCATGTGACTTCTATAATGCGACAGTGTACAAAATAAACATCGATCTATCTTATAAAATGTTCTCTAAAATTAGCTCCATATATTAAGCTGCATTGGCAAGGAGCTTTTTTTAACCCAACGTTTTATAAGGACCTTATTTTGCTATAATAAGTTTGTTGTGCCTCTAAGTAGTAAGGTCCCATTATTAAAAAAGGAAAATCATAAAATGGGTCTACAGTTATGGCAACCATTTTGTGTTTTTGTTTTTTACCTGCATACTAACTTCAGTCAAAAATCATTTTGGAATTATGTTATAAAAAGTGAGTCTGATCAGTACATTCTAAAATGCATTATACGAAGTTGAGATGGTCAAACTTTTGGCCATATTATTTTTTCTGGTTTTTGTTTGTATGTGATATTTATAGTGGGTATATAATTGATATCAACCATGAACTTTGAAATTTAAAGAGGGGAAGGGGAACAGTATGTGCCCCCTCATTCCCGTGGGTCGAGGGGAAAAGTCCGATCCTGATATGGGGTTAAAAACAAAATTAATGTTTCAGTTTCCTAATTGGACAACTTGCTTTGAAGGCAGGGTGTACTTTTCGCAATTACTTTACAAGTTTTTGACCATAAAAACTCCTGGTAAAGAGCACTGGGGAGCTGTTGATATTATAAAACACCATAAGAGACGACTCCCTTTGAAGCGGTGCAGTTTTAGAGAGAGAGGTAAATTTTCCCCCAAAATTTTGAATCTGAGAAAGACTTCAGGCATGAAACCTTTCTCAGGCATCTGTAAGCTGACACAATTCTGTGCAACGGGGGTGTTTTTTCTTTCATTATTTTCTTGCAACTTCCATGACCAATTGAGCCCAAATGTTTGTTATTTCATGCATAATGTTGGGATACATACGAAGTGAGGAGACCGGTCTTTGACAATTACCAAAAGTGTACCCTGTGTTTCTTTGCGGCTCTTACTGAAGTAAGCCTATACCCCGCGGTAGAGGATCTTGCAGAATTTACTCCAAAAGTCCAGGCCTGTAAAAATGGCATGACATTCACCCAATCTTGCTCTCAAAGTAACTCTGATGGATACTATAGCGGCATCACCGGGTTCGATGTAAACAAAACAAAATCAATTCAGTAAATTGTCAATCATCACGAACTTTTAAAAGACAGGGCAATCATGGTTTTGCCTCGAAATGTTAGAGGTGAACTTTTTTCTTTTAAACCCCGTTGGAGTTTCAAACCAACTTTGTGGTAAATGAGTAGAAGTCTTTTTTATTGAGCAAGCATTTTGTATTAACAATAATTTGACCGTTTGAGTCATTACATGTCATGTCAGTTTTGAAAACGAAAATAGACCTATAGGCCTATATAAAGATAGACAAAGTGTCTCGATTTCTAAAGACCGTAAAATCCTGTACCCTGCCTTAACAGGATCGAGTAACATACTTTCCAAATAACGTAATAAGCTCATATACATAATTAATCTTTAGCGGTTCAAACCAATTAAGTTGAGGCAATAATCTACTTTTTTTTAAGTAACCAAATGTCCAGGTACAAAAAAAAAGGATAACGAGGATGTTAAAATTCGGTGATGAGAAATTCTTTCGGTTGTACTGACAACAGGGAATACATTCATGAATTGGTTTGCAATCTAGTCCGCAAGTTTGGGCTTCGGTCCCCACGGGGGGAATTTGCATCGCGTTCAATGGGAAAAGTACACGATGCGCCCGTATCAAACGAAGCTCGTATCAAATAAAAACGGGGGGCTGACACACCTACGGAGATAGTCCGATTTGACTTTCTGTCAAGCTCAAGAGAATGTAATGACTCTGAGCTTTACTTGCGTTGACATGCATAAACAAGCTGCGCTTTGACCGACAATTCTGCTTATCGTAAATTAAACAAACACAGACGTTATAATTCAAATAAATACATTTGAGAATGGATTTTGGAAAATACTCCATTTCCATTTGTTAAAAGTCATCCTATACCATTTCTAATAAATTATTCAGTGTGCTTTCTGGGTCCAATTCAAGTAAGACAACCATAGGGAAAAGGTACGATATTAGATTGCAATAAACAAATCAAGAGTTGTTGTTTTTTTCTATAGGGGATTCAAGTTACTATATGTAAATTATCTAAATATTGTCCGTTATTGTGTTTCCAATATGAAATACTATCAGTTTATAACAACATGAATAGTTGTTGTTAAATATGCAAACATTAAACTTGAGAATTTTTGTACAAATTTATTATTTATACCGTTCATGTGATTTCCGAAGTGGGCCTATTGAACCTTTCCCTTACGGTAAGAATCTTACACTTAATAAATAGACCTTATTCATGGTGCAGCCATCTTGATTTTCTCCCATTCAAATGAATGTAACCAAACCGAGGCTGGAAGGGCAAATAGTCTGGTTCATTTTTGTTCAATGACTATTAGCATCCATGTTACAGGATACAGGGAGCATGACCAAGATGGTGGCAACTTGAAAGGTCTATTCAAAGGGCATAAAGAAGATATCGAAGTGGATTTTTTTTTAATGGGCTATTCCAGTCACATGCAGTTTATTGTATATTGGGAGGAGATAGACGTGATGGTGTTAGCGATTGGTCTTGTTTCTCTGAGTATACTGATAATGTTCATCCCTTTGGGTTTAGTCTCAACTGACTCCATTCTTTGATGTCATCGAATCGGTGTTCATTGGTAGCAGTCCACTATTGGTTTATAGTTTTGGGTGCACGCGTCACTGCATAACCGCCTCAAATCAGATGTAACGGGCAGGCACACATGGCTAGACGCGTAGACTAATTTTTACCGTGAGTCCCCAATGGAGTTAGGATGGCGGTCATTGACAGTGGTCCTTGCACTTGCTTCACATTTTGATTCATTTCATGTCTCTGCTGTTGTGTATTCCTAACTCTCATGCACAATAGTTCGAGGTCTTTGTTCTTGATGACCCGTTTCCAATCAGGAATCAAGGGCTTACAGTTGAAGAGGAAGTTGGAGATGAAGTTGAAGAAGCATTTTCACTGTCCGTGTTTCAATGGCATCACCTCCATCTACAACAATTTTTTCAGTTCAATGTTCGTCTGCATTTTAACTGTCTGTGTTGTATGGATTCAATGGCATCACCTCCATTTACAATGGCTTTTAGTTCAATGTTCGTCTGCACTTTTACTGGCTGTATATAATATATGCTGTTGCATGAATTCAATGGCGTCACCTCCATCTACTATAGCTTTCAGTTCAATGTTCGTCTGCATTTTTATATACTGGCCCAATCAATTTGTCCAGGACGCCGATATCGTCAAAACAACAGTTTTTGATTGGTTCACATTGACGGGCTGTGGTTGTATTATCATGTTCATTTACTGGAAGATCACAACGGTAGTTTTGAGTGCTTTGCATCTGTAACCGATGTTGTTCAAAAGCAGTAGAAAGTGCATGTTTTGTCTTTATAAGTTGAAGACGTTATCCTTCTTAGAATTGGCTGGTATAGCGGGTATTCACTGCTCTAGAAAATCGTCTCCTTTTTATCACCAGAGTTCGATGTTCATCAGATCAAAACTTTCATCAGTTCGATGGTCGGGGCACACCGGTGCTACAACCCAGGGTAAGCGAACCTGGGAACGGGGGATGTCAAACTCTCGCAAACCAAGCCAAACCGCTAGGCCTACTCCTCCACAATTCTTTACAAAAAACACCATCGTAAGTGAACCAGCATGTGATTGAAATAATCCTTAATTAACAATTTTACAGGGTGGAGTTATGATGTTATCATCTTTATGGGGAAAATCTATTGCTCAACAACATTGTTTTGGTAGTTGAATTTCTTTTTGTCAAAAAGAGCTTTGTTAAAAAAACCTAAAAACGTTCAACCCCCAAAATCCCACAAACATGGCATGTTCAGTATATAAAATATTCGCATCTATAGACCATGTACATGTAGCCTTTGTTTACAAAAAGAATAGCCTAAGCTGTTAGGCAAGATACTTCACTGGCCATATTGAGGGAAATTGTAAATTTTGAATCACAATTTCCAAATAAATTCAAGAGTTATACAAATAACAACTGTAATTTTTTTTTAGATATCCCCCTTTCTTCATAGTGACAGGGGATACAAATAGTACAGTGCAATCTTGCGTTTTGCTCCATAGAGCTGTATATGCAAATTGTGCCTGCAGGAAGTCCAGGCTCTGTGGCTCTTTTGTAAACATGTCATGTCACCGGTTACATGGTCTATACAGAAAAGGCCGCATCCATCAACCTCCAGAATTTAATTGTATGAATACTTAGTGTGCAATAAGTGAAAATGGTTCTAACTTTGCACGCATTAATACATGGTTCAATTTGTTTAAACTCATCCACCAAACATCCACGTACTGTAGGTGCGTAATTTATGAACATGCCTATGAGCCTTCTATGAAACCATCTTATTACCATGCCATTTATTTGAAGATAATTCTGAGAAGCAAGTAAACACTTCTTCATTTCTTTATCTCCCTTCGGGAGGACAGGGTCTAATCCTTCATGATCACGTGTCTTTGGAGACCCGGTCATCTTTGTTGTCTTCGTATTAAGCCATGCCTTTTTTGACTCTCTACTCTGATGGCCATCGCCACAAGAATCTAAGTCCGGCTGGCTACTCTTATGACAGTGCCTTTGAGAAGTAGGAAATGCACCCATGTGGTATGGACTCTCTACTCTGATGGCCATCGCCACAAGAATCTAAGTCCGGCTGCCTACTCTTACGACAGTGCCTTTGGGAAGTAGGAAATGCACTCATGTGGTATGGACTCTCTACTCTGATGGCCATCGCCACAAGAATCTAAGTCCGGCTGGCTACTCTTATGACAGTGCCTTTGGGAACTAGGAAATGCACCCATGTGGTATGGACTCTCTACTCTGATGGCCATCGCCACAAGAATCTAAGTCCGACTGCCTACTCTTACGACAGTGCCTTTGGGAAGTAGGAAATGCACTCATGTGGTATGGACTCTCTACTCTGATGGCCATCGCCACAAGAACCTAAGTCCGACCGGTTACTTGACAGCTTTCTAATAGAAGCTGGAAACACACTCATCCCTGTATGTTCGATCTGTCTTGATGCTATAACTTGATGTGCTTCACTTTGGCCAAAAGCTTTTCGGCTTTGACGAAAATGCAGAGCCATATCAGTCGGTTGATAGAGACTTTGTGAATGCTCACGACAGTTTCGAAGAGCAGTACACCTTTCCACAAAATAATGGCTGAATAAGAAGGTTTCACAGGCTTTAATTCTTTGTTTATATGTATACTTGGTGGGGGCGTTGACATAATATTTACAGCAATCGCCCAAAATGAGAAGAACCCTGTCAAAGCTGCTAATTCAGTGTTCTTTATTTTGACAGGAAATCGCACCTCTTTTTTTTTACCCGTTGAACAAAATAATTTCAAACTGAACCATTTATTTATACGAGACAGAATTAGTTTGAAGTTATGAGCAAAGACTAGGGATCTCTGTTTCTTAACTAAACATGCCATGTGATTATTCTTGAACGTTTTGTAACACTCTTTTGCAATGATTTAGTCTGCAAAGGGCACACTACGGAGCCCTAACTAATAATTTGAGCTCTTTATTTCGTGCTCACGAAATCATTTCGTGCACTCAAAACAAGTTATTTCGAGTGCAAGAAATAGCCCCGAAACCCAAATTGATTCTTTACGTGAATTTGTTTTCATCATGACCCATCAGTGGCTCTGTAGTAAGAAGTATGTCTTCTATGTCTTCTTTATAGAAGAATTATTAAGTTGGGTTTGATTATTAAGCTCAGATTTGAAGTATTATAATCTCTTGTATGAACAAGGTTCATTTCAAACAAAAGTAAACAATTTAATCAAAATATTTATAAAAAAAAGTTCTCTGCTTGTCTTAGTTGAAAGTTGTTAAAGTCTGTAATATTTCGGCCCTTTTTCTCAGTTTGATAGATTTACATAAACCTGTTTCATGCTTCAGCAATCTATGTCTTATAAAATAAAATGGGGCGGACTATAGTTTTACGTCCAGCCTCATTATGTCCACATCTTCGTGAATAATATAGTGCTGTAGCATGATCAATATTTAATCTTGCCCTTATGAATGATACGGTACTTAAACTGGGCAAAACGCCTCCAGAAAAAAAAATGTATTTACTTTTGAAACGATATTGTGCTTGCAAAATAAATTGTTTTGGACTAAACGAATTGATAGTTTTTATAATGTTAAACCGTGTTCTCTTTGCTGACAAACGATTGATGACATTATTAAGTATTAATGAACACCATGTTGTTTTGTACCGTATCATTCTAAATGGAACCACAGATAGGCTACACTGAATAAACAGAAATGGTAAAGGAGAATATTATTACTATGTCTACTTCAAAATGAATAAAACTACAACGTCTGTGATAGTGTATAACAATAAGCAGAAGAAAACTGTATTACAATGAGAACACCTCTGAGGTAGACTTGTATTCCATCCCGAACCTAACGTCGAAGTGCGAAACCGGAGCAGTCAAAGTCCGAGTCCGAATCGTCCGTATTGGTCAAAGTCCGAACCCCACGCCAAGACTTAATTGTAAAAAATAATATAGGGGGTCTATCAGCAAAAATTTGACCACCGTTTCATTATTTCATGATACACAAAACCCTTTAAAAAATTTAATCGTTCAAAGTTTTTTTCTAAAAGTTTGCTTTCCCCCACTGCATCGGAAAAAGTTACAGACTTATCACGTTTTAAAAAAAGGGTAATAAAAGTACGAAATTTCCCCACATTTCTCACAGCTATAGATAGGCCTATTTAGTAGTATTTTGGTTTTGTCTCTGAGAACATTTTCACAGTGTCCAAGTCGCTTGAATACGCGTCACGAAGGGATGTCATACAAGTCTACCCCAAGGTAGCTAAACTTGTCAATCGAACTACAGGGTGTGGTCAGCCCATCCGGAAACGCAGTGTGCAATCATTGTGTTCAAGATCGCTATTAAGCTAGAGTTAGAAGGTCTGCAACTGAGGTGGTCAAGTTGCTTATCTGACCATGATATCTTTGGTACAAAGCTAAGCATGTGGATGGTCATTTTCACAACCTCTTTTGTTTATGGTTTTTTTTATTCAGGCCTATTTATTTAGTAGTTTTATCTATTTAAATTGTTTTAGCAGAGTCACATTTAACTGCTCAAGCGTGGAGCCTGCGCGTCTTTGAAGCGCGCGCCTACGACGCAAAGATTTCTCAGCGTATCTCGTTGTGGTTACCAGACTTGTTGTTCTTGGAGAAAGGTCACGAATGAACAATGTGCTACGATGGGGGGCGGTTCTGGCAACCTCACTTTTAAATAAATAAATGAATAAACACACTTGAATCGTCATCAAGCGAACAGAGTATTTTAAATAGTAAATTGAAACTGCAAGTTTGTGTTCCCATCGATTGTTACACAAATATTAATGGAAGTCTTCCATACAAAACAATAGGCTATTGTAGACAATTTTGCTACTATTAGCCGTCAGCCAAACACAATTGTCAAAATAGAAATTACAGGTATAATTATGCTAAAGAGACTCACTGTACTTTTTCTGTTACAAAAATACATTGATGTCTAATAATAATGATGGTTATATAACGGCACAAAAGGAAAAGTGCACCATCAGTTTTTGGAAGAGAAAAATAATTTCCATATGTTGTCAATAATTATTATCACATCTTACAAACAACCTAAAAATTTCATCAAGTTGGTGGTGACGTTTTATTTAAAACGGTATTTCATGGATTTTGTGCTCGTTCATAATATAGCGCTTAGTTCGACTACTGCATCTGTATTCATATTTGTTTGTGGTTTTCAACTGCTTTTTCTTCATTCGGCAGCGAAATTGTTCTCTTCTTATCCAGTTTGCTTCATAATTAATGGTAGGCAGAATTATTTGGAGGATTTATACTACAGTTAGTGAGCTTTTAGATTGAAACTAATCATATAACTTCAATCATTCCCAATTTTGCAAGTCAATATTGAGAGATACAAAAAGTAGCGGGTCAAACATTACAATGCATCCATTAAAATGTTGATTATTATGGTTTAGGGAATGTTTGTATTCGGTCTACGGGGTTTCATATTTGACTAGTTGGCCTGAACAACAATTCAAGAGCTGCATTATAGTGATTATAAACCTGCAATGTTTTTACTGAGGATGTCGACATTCAATGATGCGGGCAATATGTTTCAGTTTTATAATAGAGTTTTCACTTGTTTGTTCGAAGTTCTAATGATTTTAATCATTTTCATTTCGATCATCAAACTTTGAAACACACAGATCAACACTAGCTCATGTTTGTCAAGAATACTGTTACCAGATAGCCATTTTTCCCCGGGTGGTGTAGGCCTGTGAACACTGCGTCACTGTCTGTCTGCTGACGTTTGCGCTCTGTGTCTTTATGCCGGACCAGGCCAGCATTGGTCTTTCTAGTGAACCTCATGGCACCTACTTGAGATAACCGCCATCTGAAAAATTAAAAGAACAACAAGAAATCACACTTTCAGTGAGGAATATTTGCCATCGCCACCATTGAAAATGAAGATGTAACACCACAATCACAACTATAATTCCGTATAGGATATCAATTATTATGTCTTGCAAACTATCTTGCCGAAGGAGGAGTGAAAATACAGAAAACGAGTGAAAGCCGTTTAAAGTTTAAAGCAAATAATATTCAAAAAGGAATTGTTTAAAACGATGATCTTCATCCTGTAGACAAGCCTCTGACCAAAAAAAAATCGCAAAATTATGTTTATAACAGTCAATCTGTCACTTGACATTGCATACACCAACCCGAGACTCCGGGCCTAATTGCCACTCAAATAGATCAGGGTTTGGAAAAGAAAAAAAAGCCTCTACCAATCTAGACAGTTTACTCAGGGAGTTAAGATAGTTTTATACATTTAAAAATGGTGGTTTTTTCTGAAAGGAAATATAAAGTTGATATTCATGAGGATAGTGGCACTTAAGATAACTTTCAAGACGTATCCTACGGTATTCTCAGTTGTGAGTGTTAGTGTATAGGCCTACATCTTTATGTTCAATGTTGCCGCGTTTAGATGGCTCAGTGCGGCTGGTCAGCACTGTAGTGGACCTTTAGCCATGAGTTGGTGCCTTCAGGGTCAGACTAAATACAGGCACAGTTTTGATAATTATGTTTAACTTGACCATCGCAATGAGAACTTAACACAGACAAATGGCAAAATGTTGCAATGATTGTATTATTGAAGTGCAATACAGATAAGAGAATGTTATTACTTTTCTTACCGTCAAAAAACTGACGCCATCACTCCCCGGGGTCCAGTACTCCAGCTGAATGTAGTAGTAATTTACATTCACAGCGTCTAGTCGTCATGGTAAATGCCTTAGTACAAAAGTACAATAGTGCGAATTCTTCCTCCAGTACAAACAATTTGAATAACTGTAGGATGAGATTCAAAATTTGAATAACAGTAGGATGGGGGTGCTTGATGCAAAGTGGGAGGTTGGTTGCATGCAGCTATTCTATGTTCCACATGCATGCTTCTCCGCCCTGGTACCCTGAACGTTCGGTGGTTTTCTTGCGTGTGGGCGAGCCCCTCTCCAAACGCACCTGTGAACCTCTGAACAATAAAAGGCAATTCTACAGAGGTAGTCAACCGAAGGAGGGTGTGTGTGTGTGTGTTCATAATCTTGAAGAATATAAATTGTTTTATAACTTCATTTGTTTATAGAAGATAATCACTTCGTGGAATTTCAAGGAGATGAAAATAATAAGACTGAGTGTGACAACATAACCACCCAACTTTCCATCAAAGACTGTTGCATAATTCCTCCTTCATAAAACAAATTGGAAACATTATTTTGAAGTTAAAACACTGCAAAGTTGGACGTTGCCAGCAAATACATACATCCATTGTCTTAACCACATCGTACACACTGGTGAGCTCATAATGCCATGATAAGCAAAGCTGGACTTTGAGTGGCATAGAGGGCCTACCGATGGGGGCCAATCAACATGGGTCAGTGATTTGGTTAGAAGGGGGCATGACAAAGCTCTGCCAGCATACTTATCGGTCTGTCAGCTCTCAATGGTAGATGAAACCAAACTAAACAACTTATAAAATAATTACAAACAAATAAGCTTAAATTAACCAAGGCAATACCTAGACGTGTTGACAACACACTAAGATAAAATAAATTAATAATAATAACAATACATTTATATAGCGTCAATCAATATGTTAAATGCTCTAAGGCGCTTCACAAAAAACATAAAGTTATATTGAAATGCACTAACATGATTTAATAAGCATAAAAAGGTACACAGGAAAACGTTGAGAAAAAAAAGTATGCAAAACAAATCCTCTGGGAAAGAAAACTTGTCAGTATGTGCCGACAACGTATCACAAGGGGGCGTTGCAACCATCAGGTCCCTCGATCTGGAGTGTGTAAAAACCATTCTCATAAAGGCGAGCAGAGGAAAACAAGACCATGTGTGTGGACATTAATAGCCCGAGGTTAAACTGAGGCTGGAGAGTCACTTCCGAAAATTAAAATAAAACGAGGATTTTATCCTCTTTGAAAAATAAGGAGAAGTGTCCTTTACAATAATTGAACTGTGAGTTATCGATATCACAAAGTTAATGCATTATGAGAATAATTCTATGAAACCCGTATGGCTGTTGTGCGAACCATACAGGGTAACTCTTCCACGGCCTATTTTGTTCCTATATGATCAACCATTCATGCTGAAGGACAACCAGAGTTCAAATTCAGTAACTAGAGGTCGAGTCAAGTCCAAAAAGAGATTTTGCCCTTGGCACAGAAATTTACACACATTTACAAAAGGGTGATCGACATCGATGTACTCACAGGGCGCTTGGTAACAACTCATAATGGTATAGATTATACCTATTGACAACAGTTGCCATGATGAAAGAGCGTTCATTGTGTGGGGAAGTTTGCCCGTACTTTTGTGTAAAATAATGAGGGCGGTAAATAACTCGCCCAAAAAGTCAGTCGATGAATGCCATGACGTATGATATCAACAATAGTAGTCAACTTGAAACTGGAGGTGTAAACTAATTAAAATGTTTACACGCACGGTATAGAACCGTGACGTTTAGGCACGGTCTTTATCAAAGGAAAATAAGTCAACCACGAAGTAGAGACAGTTAACAACAAAAATATAATTTATCATTCTAATAATCGTTCCCAAAATTCTAATCGTATACCGATCGCGTCTGTAAACAGTTGTACTTGGTAACGGATAATGCTTTTGTGGGTGAAAATGCGACAACTGCGACAACCATAGTAGATTCCAGGTCACGTCCCGTCCAGAGCCACTCTCGGCTACAAGAAAATATACCCTTAGTCTACTGGCTAAACACTCAACAGTGTGTCGGGGTGTTGCTGGTTGGTGGTTGACTGCTGTTAAGCGAAATTGACAAAGGTGAGTTTACATCTTCTGAAGGATTTCTCTGAAAACTGGGAACTCGATATTGGGGAAAATCTGCGTGTGGTTTATTTTTAGGTGAAAATGGATCTGTTCCGCGGTGGACGATTTGTAAAAAATAACAAACACCCACACACACACACACCAAAATTAGAAACTATATATACCAAACATAGACTACACCACTCGTTCAAGTTAGTGCATAAGTTGCGTGGATCTCAAATGCAGAGCAGATTTCGTGGAGGAAGAACAACTGATAAAACAAGTCTTTGAAGATCCATATTTCTGAGCATATTTTCAAGGTACGACATCAAAGGGCCCAAACGACGGGGGATTTGGCGAACGAAGGGCCTCCGTGAAGGTACTGATGTTTGTAAATGAACTAAAGAGCTCAGGTTGAATGATTTATAAATGTACGTTTCTTTGATTCTCGTCGTCCTAGTTAAATAACTAAATGTTAATTGTTTAATTAGGGGGCCTGTATATACACCGAACTTTCATAACTATAAATAGTCTCTTCCGCGCTGGTAGAATGAATAGCAAGACGAGTTCTCAACAACCTAACGCAGGAAAGCAGATGAACACATGGTACATTATAGCAATTATAATCTGAAATGTATTAAATAGAATTGGTGAGGAATTTCATTAAAACTTCAGTCTGAAAGCTTAATACTGATTATAAAGCTCACACTAAAACTTTGTTTTCTCCTGTGAAATATCCCCCCCCCCCCCGAAATGAAGTCGTATTCGAGAAAACAGTATCTGAAAACCTAAACACGCAACAGCTGATTTCAGATATTGTAAAATGGTTAAGTTTTTTCACTATTTTCTCCTGACCCACACAACGGATTAAGCTCAAATTTTCACAGTTTTGTTATTTTAGTATTGGCCTATAGTTCATCCCAAAAACATATGAACGCCGTCTTCGACTATTTCGTCAGCTCTACCAAAATAACTTTAAACATAAAACAAAATCACAAGAATACACAAGAGGTCACAAGAATACACGTACAGCTTTTGTGTTTTGAGATAATTTTACAAGAATTGAATATTGCGGTAAATTCCATTGTACATAAAGGGCATTTATTCCGACGGAATTCTTTCAAAGAACAGAATCAGGGTTTTTTTTAAGAAGGGGAGCTTTTCGACTGGAACCGTTCGTGTATTTTTTTCGGTGGTTACAGATCATTCCTCTGACTGCACTCTGCTTTGTTTGACTCCTTTTCCATCTGACCTTATGTTACACTAATCCACTGCAAAAACTGGGTGTTAAAATTGACACCATGGTTGTTTTCACATTATAGATACCCAAGAAAGAATCAACACTAATGTAAATGTGTTGGCAGAAATTATTAACACCATGTGGTGTAAATTTGACAAATTTTTTTCCGGTATGTGACAACACACATGGTGTCAATTTTAACACCCCATTTTGTTTTGCAGTGTACTTGTTTGTGTGTGAGCAATCGAGGACTTAAACAAAAAAGGAATCCGGTAAAATGAACTTCTGGGGACAGTCATGGCTTTGCTTTCGTGTATAAAACCAATGAAGACGTCGCTAAAAGAAATATAAATTTTGTCAAAACAGTGGGAGAACAATGGGTGTTCGGTTTACGCCATTGAGGGCTTACGGGTGCGCCCTTGTGGGGTCTTTTACACAATGGAACGATGAACCCCACAAGGGGATTTTGTTCAACTTGGACCCCGCAAGGGAACTCTTTAGAAAAAGGTATAATAGAACAATAGCAGGACCCCACAAACCGGATCTGTAAAGTTGTATGTGTGTGCGTGTGGTATTTTGTCTTGATCATTTTGGGAAATACTCTGCTATGGTATGCTATAGTAGAAACGTAAGGCCATTGTTTTTTTTTTCATTCACACCGGAGCCAGAATTAGCTGTAAAAATGTCCATAAGTTTTTTTTCATCACCACCAAACACTTCACAACGTCTAATAAAATTAAACAACTTTTTAATTTCTTTCCTACCAATTTCTCCTTTCTTTAATCGTGACAATAGGTCTGATTTTATAGCGTATTTTTCCTCAACACACCATGGTAATTCTTAGTCATCTGTTCTGCTAAATGACATAAATATCGTTTGTCATTTTTACAGGAAACACTCGATGTCGCCTTTACCTACCTGACCCCAGCAAAATCTATCAGAAAACACTTGGAATTTGAACAAGTGCTCGCTTAACCACCCCCTGATTAAACAAGGCGCGTCGAATTGACGGGATTCTATACCCGACAGCCAGCTGACGGCACTCAACCAAGTTTGACCAGAAAATTTACTTCACCATGACCGAGCAAGCCGAACAAAAACCACGGCGGAAAACCTCGGTGTATGCGGCACCGATGGACATAGCCACCGGGATGCCGCCGGGCCACGAACACGGAGAGACCCGCTCCCGTAAGGTGTCCTTCGGTAGCACTGGCAGGCCCAGGAACATCTCGCTGGGAAGTATGGATGGGGATCATCGGACCCGTAAGCAGAGCTTCGGCAATGATCAGGACTACCGCAACCGGAAGATATCCTTCTCTCGCCGGGTGCTCTCCGTAGATGAGCGGGGTTGGGGTACGGATGGCTCGGCGACTGCTCGGGGCATGACTGCGAACATGACTCGACCGAACACCTACAAGATGGACCCGGAGAGGCCGTTCAGAGAGAAACCGGTGAGGCAGGTCATCGAGAATGTCCTTCAGGACTTGGAGAACGTCAGGTACGAGAGCCCGGTCCTGATGGCCGCAAAGGCGCGAAACATCAGCGATATGGTCAAGCAGAGAGTGAAACTTCTCGGGTTCGATCGGTACAAACTCGTCTGCGTCGTCTGTCTGGGACAGAAGAGCGGCCAGGAAGTGCAAGACGTCGGCCGGTGTCTGTGGGATTCGGCAAAGGATGGTTTTGTGTCCGTCGTGTTTGAGAACCCAACCCTGTTTGCTGTTGTTAGTCTGTATGCCGTGTATCAAGAGTAGTGCTGGAGATGACTTGGTCTTCCAAACGGTGATCTTAAGCACCGTGTGTATATAAAAAAACGGAAAAAAGTTAGCAACGATTCAACACAATGTACCGTTTCACGTCCTTTCCCAGACCAACTGCTTACAGGAACAATTGTGTGAAAACTTGTCGGTGTAGTTCAGTGCGAAGATATACTGCTTTTGAAAATGATATAAACAAATTATTGAAGATCGTGAGTTGAAACTGAAATCGAGTGCATGCACCGGCCTCGACAAGATTCGACCACAGTCGATACAACGAATGAAAAACCAGCTGGTAAAAATGGAAGGATGGTCTATTTGGTAGTCTTTCAGAGCGAAATTTGAAACACGACGTCATTGGATATCAACAAAAGAATACGTCTGCACATTCCAAAGAAGAATTTTTGCGTCAGTCCAAAGGTCAAATTCAATGCATTTTTGATTGAATAACATCGCAATAAGGAATGAACTAAACAGTTCCTGTACAAAAATGGACAGACTCACATAACCCTATTTGAAATGTGACACCATTGTGAGAGAAGTTTTAGGATGTTGGCGAAATTCGCACTGGAAGAAAGGTACAGGGCCCAATTTCATAGAGTCGCTTAACGGCCGATTTTGTGCTTACTGTGCGATTTCCATTTCATAGCGCTGCTAACTGTAAGCACACGAAAAGGTATGCTAACCTCACGGTGCTTAGGCCTACTGTGTGAAAATGAATGACGAAACAATGCAAACCCATGTTGAACGCGCAAGATGGCTGCCTAATTTTCTTGCTAACCTGTAAAATACGCTTACGCTTAAGCAAACTGTTCTGCTATAGTTAGCACGAAAATTTGCTTACCGTGAAGCAGCACTATGAAATTGGGACCTGGTATTACATACAATGGAACCTTTGACACCGTTTTAAGATGCTAGGTCTGAATTTTGGCCGAGTTGACCCGAAAGTTTAGATTGAAATGTTACATCTATTTCCACAGATTCGCTAAAGCTATATAAGCTTTCAAAGTATTGCATGAACAAGTCATTGATTATTGTCAGGGTTCCGACATTATTATCACGTCCATCAGCAAACAGTGCCCTTGGCATGTGCGAAAGGTTCTTTTTGAAACAGCATCATTCTCTCGAAATTCGTTCAGAGGAATACAAATCTTAAAACAAATGATTGTCTTTTGGCGAAAAGGACAAATCTGTGATGGCTCTAGCTTAATATCTTTCTCGTGACACACTCTCATTGTGTGCCAAAATCCATATTTGCATTACCAAAGGCATAATCCTATCACTTGTCTACCAAATGTTCCCTTTCACGTCCATGCAGACTCTGAAATTTATATTTTGATGCAGGCCAACAAATGTTCAAATGAAATAATACATTCTATAGAAAACAACTCATATGCAGTTTTGCTTTTACAGCTACAAACCTGTTTGAAAACCATGTAACTGATGTACGTATTAAAGCCCAACGCACTAATGTTTTAACAATTCAAATGCTGTAAAAGTGAAACGCACAGAACGCAAACGAAAAAAAACACAAACACAAGAAATTTTATACTTTTGAAATCATCATAATTTTAATTCATTATAATGAAGAACCAGATACAATTAACTTGCATGGGACGTGAGTAAACCAACAATTATACTCACTATGTGTCGTCGGGCAAGGAACTTGAACTAAATAATGAACAATTATTTTGTTTCCGAATGGGCAAGTCTTTCTTTAGGTTTCTCTTGTAAATAAACAGTCCAGATCATTTTAGACAAAAACATCATGCATTTTCCAGAGTTGTAAATGTCACCATGGCATAGGCTTCCTACTTTTTTCAAGATTTTGTTCCCTCAAAATGATTGATAGGCCGACTGTTTTGGCCACTACACAAATTTGTTCACCTGCATACATTAATATTTAATAACCAACTTCCATTCTTCACATTTTTTTTCAATTCATAAAAGCTGGATTGGCACAAAAAACATGACATGGTGGACATTTTAGTATTATTATAACGTAATTGTTAAACATGTAAATTATTTATGCCACGTCCGAACCAAGTACGTACTTCGGCTGTGTGGCCTATGGCCGTTGATGGCTGCAACGACAACGTCGGATTCGGCGTTCTGGCCGTGGACACTGCCGATACCATTCAGATACGACACATATATACCAGCCAAAATGCCACATGATCCCGGCAAATTTGTGCTTATCAATCTAATTTTGTTCAGCAATATTTTGTTAAAACTTCGCAGCTGCAACTTACGGGGGAGAAAAGGTTGCCCCTGTGCTTAGATGGAGTCCGCTTAGATCACTGAGTATGACGAGTATACACAAATGTATATATAAACCAATAAAAGCCTTTTTCACACAAGTCAACTTGGAGATAACTGCACTGTATACAAACAGAAACACTTCCGTGCACCAGAGCCATTTTCCCAATGGTCTTACCACCCCAGAGAAAATCCAAACATACTTTTGTTTGCTTCTTTTGAGAGACGGCCTGGAACAGGGCCCAATTTCATAAAGCCTTTAAGCACAAAACCTTGCTAAGCGCAGGAAAATACTGCTTAGCAGAAACAGGTTAACAACCATCATTCCATAAAGTTTACATTGTTGCCACTGGTACCCCGCTCATTTTTTTGTTAAGTAAAGAAATCTGCTAAGCAGAATTTCCTGCATAACAGCTTTATGAAATTGGGCCCTGGCCGCCTGGAACTGGTACGCTGCCAACCACCTTGAGTAAACCCATTCCAAAGCATTAAACTAATCTTAATCACTGAAAAAATGTAACAATACAAATCACTTGGTGGTAAAATGTGTGATATCTGGCTTAATCCATTAAAATTAGTCCAATGTTTGTCAAAAATGGATTGTCGTGAAAACATTCTCTTTCAACAAGCAAACATATGTTTTTAAGGAAGGCCCAAGCCCTATTCTTGTAGACGAAACTAACCTGGCATTACTTTCCCCAAAAACGTACTTCATTTGTTTTGCAATATTATAGGCCACATATTAAAAGGGAGGAAAGTAGGAAGAAAAAAAAAAACACCTCAGGGAATCACATGTCAAATTTCCCGAATAACTATTTCCAATATGAAAGGAATATGGGCAGCACTTTAATGCAATTCTTAGATTAGTTTTCCATAAAGAACCGTTTATTCAGTTTAATAATCTAAGAAAATGTACGACTTGGAAAGAATTTGGCAACAACGAAACTCTTTCAATAATAGTGGGTGGAGTCTTACAACGAGAATTATTTTCAATATTGATAGCGACTTAATAGTAAAACTTGAAATCAGTAACCCCCTCCAGGTCTTTTAGAATTTAACAATTACTCAACTGACAGTAAAGATTGTGGCTACCACACTGCTATTTGATAAGTCACTATTATGTAGGAAACCCAAAGCTGTAAGCAGCTTTTAATTATGTTTGAGTTTCCTAGACTGACCAATTAAGATCCACTCTTCAACGCACTGACCAATCACAACTGCATAAAGCCTGCATGCACCCAACGTGGCCACGCGTACACCTACAGCCTTTTTGAGATGTGGACACCGTACGAGTGCACTGTTTGGTTTGATGTATACAGACAGACGAACTTAGCCAAACCTAACAGTGTAATAGTAGTGTCCACCATATCACAAAATGGCTTATTAGGAAGGGTGCATTGCGAATTTTGCGTATGGTATGTAGTGTTAAGTAAGCCCCCCCACCCGAAGTCCTTTTCCAAACCACGGCTCCAGCTTCAGTTTAGGCTCTGTCAGTAAATTTGAAAACGTGCAAAAATTGAGTATGCGGGTCGATGAATAGGGCGGACAGAGCCCAAACCAAACCAGGGTTTTCAAAACAGGCCGTAATGTTTAGGTTCATCCTACATGAGCAGCATTGCTCGGCAGCGGCTATGGTGGGTGGAAACTTGGGCTGTATCTGAATTGGCGGCTATGGCTACAGCTACGGCTACGGCTGGATTGCTGCATCATCATGCACTGAAGTATAAGATGCCCTTAGCAACAGTAGTAGCTGTAGCCCTAACCACCCATTCCGACTACGGCTACAAGGAGGACGTTGAAGAAAAGGTGTTTTTCAGCAATCCGCCCACAGCCACTGCCGAAGACCATCAATTCCGATACAGCCTTTTGAAATTTCAAATAAAGGTAACAAAAACTTGAGTGCAAGCCTGGAGGGCTTAAGGGCATTGACTACATTTCCCCGCTGCTATCCTTGGATTGACCTTGTAACCTTTCAACAACAACAAATCACAAATCACAAGTTTCCATTCCCATGTAATAATATTCCCAACCTTAGGTTTTCGATCAATAAGTTTTGTTTAAACTTAATACGCACACAGAATTTGTTTCTAAAATAAATAAGTGTTGTGTTTCCTTAGATTGAAGGTCTCTAGATATGCTTGCATGTGTGCCTTTACACGTGCCAACTTACGGGGTACTTTTAACAATAGAATAATGCTACCCCACAAGGTTTCCTTTGTTCAAGTGGTACCCCACAGAGGATTTCTTTAGAAAAGGGAATAATAGAACAACAATGGAAGTGCCCCGTAACTGTCATATGTAAGGGTGTGTTTGTATTGCCAACCCTCCAAGGACATTTTACAATAGGGACAATAGGTCCTCACTAGTCGGTTCTTTGTTTTCAGGTGTCCTCACTAGTCATTTGTGTACAAAACCAATGGGGATTGCTTCAATACAGGAACAACAGAAAGTACAATAGGTGTCCTCTAACATATAGGAGTGCTGTATGCGTGTGTGTGTGTGAGTTTGTTTTCACATTCAAACCGGAGACCTATAACAAAAGAGGACAATAGGGTCCCCGGTTGGCTAAAGGTCCCCAGTTAGAAATTGTGTACAAAACCAATGGGAGCTGTTGCCAAAAAGTTAGAGTCCAAACAAAAGAGGGACAATAGGAGGTCCCCGATTGGAGGTGTTTACACACTTGTGTGTGTGTGTGAGCACACCCACTGGTCATTGTGGGGTCCAAAACACAATGGATCAATGGACCCCACAAGAGAATTCTTTGTTGTACCTGGACCCCACAAGAGAATTCTTCAGAAAAGGGAGTAATAGAACAACAATAAGAGGACCCACAAGCTACCATCGGTAAGGGTGTGTGTGTGTGTGCACTAAATTGAAAACATACACATTGCTGCAATCAATTAATTTTGCCCACTACTTCTGTGCACATGCCGCATTGAAATATTGTGTTTTTCATTGATGGAACAAATACATGGAAAGAGCTAAATTATATTACCATTACTTTGCAATATTACAATATTACATTGTTGAAAATGGACAGAATTTTTAACAACTATGTAAACTTTTTAATTACTTACTGTTTTGAAATCAAAGTCTTCATTACGAACTATTTAGGAAAGTGTTACCGGCCAAGAAACTATGACAAGTGACGCAATAACCCATATGCATGTCCAAATGCGCAAGGTCGGCACGCAAAGAATTCTGGGTGAAATTTTGAGTCCAGGCAGCACCGGCAACCTTCACGACGTGCTGACGTGCTTCACGACGTGCCGCAAGGCGGCGCAAAAACGATAAAACCTGGCAGAGTTACATGCAAACTTCCCCAGAACCATTTGACATTTACAACCGTCTCTACAGTCTGAACAATTCAAATTGAAGTGGTAAATTGTGACTAAGCAAGTCATTGTACCAGACTTTATTCAAATCAAAATTTCATGGCTGTGCTTACCACCGAATTCTGCGCTTACGATCACCATTCTCCGCTTACTGTGCAAGCACCGAGTTTCTGCGCTAGCTGTGTACGAGAAGAATGCCCAGTAAAGTGGAGTAACCACAGGCACAAGCAAAAATTCCCTGCTAACCTTGTAATATGCTTGACGTAAGAGCGGAAGTCCCTGCTTCTGTAAGCGCAGATTCTTTGCTTACGGTAAGCAGCGCCATGAAATTGGTCCCTGTTCGGTTACAATATACGTCCATTAGACCCAGAACTTTATTCAGTGTGAGGCTCAAAGTGAGGTTCAACCTAGACTGGTGCATATTTAAAGTGTGCCGTAAACAAAACGCAATTTCGGGATTGGATGACAAGGGCACCATACACGTATGATGAGAAGTCTACTGCAGTTGAGAGTCAACAACAACAATATTAAACGAACACAAATGCTTAGAATGTCTGACAACAGCAGTCACCTACAAAGAAGAATTTCTCAACTAGCGGCAGCAGGGATGGAAGTCAATTTTTTAAAAAGGGTGCGCTATTCTGAAGCTCTGTCTTTGTTTTCATGCTGTAATGAAACTACCAGCAACATGCACTGATGCTTAAGCCCAACCCATGTAGTGTTACAACTTGTACAGGCTGAAATCAAGTTGGACAAAGCTACGACAAATGAATATAAACTAAACGAAATCTCAAGATTTTGATTCTGTTCTTTCTCCCGGAAATCCATTCCAAAAAAACGATGATGAAGTTAAAATGCCAACAGGGCGTACATGGAGCAACGATTGGTTTCAATTTTGCATTTCATGTAGTGCTTCCCAAGCTCAAATTTTCTAAAAATCAGATGAAAGGAGTATAAAGCACCTGAAATAATAATAAAAAATAAAAAAATTGTTTTTTAAAAAGAATGAGTGGTTCATTGAAACCTTTAAAAAAGAAAAAGTCACAAGATTGTTCTACTTTTGGGTCAGATTAATTTTTGTTCCGGACAGACCCTGAATTGATGTCGCTGCGTGTTTCCACCCTCAAATCCTCACGTGCTGAAGAAGGGCGCCCTCAGGTGGCCAAATGATACCAGTTACTTCAGGGGTTGACTGGTGGGTACCAGTGCATATTACAATCGGTTATTTACATATCTTTGGCGATCTGACTGTCATAATGAATGCCGCCCTCTACAGGCAGTTTGCAGTGTGACTCCGTGACATCATTGATCACAAGGAACAAAAAGTGTAGCGTTTTATATATTTACAGAGAGATTTAGGTTTCGGGTCGAGCAGTTAAAATGTCTTTTTTTTATTCGTTTCCGTCTTCTTTTTCTCTTAGGAGAAAGTTGGCAGCCAGAGCCGTGTCCTTTTCACAGGCAAAGAACGCTTGTATAACCAGTTCTTCAGAAAATCCAAGCTCTTTGAGCTAAATGAAGAAGAAGGAAAACAAAAAAAACAAAAACAGAAATCCGACATGAGAAAAATTGATTTTGATCGGTGTAGATCTTGCAAAAAAATGGTTCAAAAAATCTTGCAAAAAATGGTTCATGGCCTGACGATTCAACCCTAGCAGAGTCTTTCTCGGAAGGCTAGATGAGCTTTCGAGAGCGACTCTGCTAGGTTCGAACGTCAGGCTATCAACTATTCTTTGCATTTGTACCATAGGTCCTTTTGGTTGGTAGGCAGTTTGGCAAAAGCTATTTTTAGTTTCTCAGTTATAAATCTTAACAGAGATGTTTCCAGTTGCTAAAAGCAAAATGACCAATGAATTCTACAAGTTTAAGAGTGAGAGTTTCATTTTAAAACCATACAACAAAATTTACATTCCCAATAAAAGAAACCAATGACTGTAAAATGACGTCCTGGAAGAAAATTAAGTTTGACCTTAACACAAGAATTTCTAGAAACAAACTTTTTCTTTTTGCAAGACAAAAACAGTTGCCGTCCCCTATAAACAAACCGGGGGGGCGAAGTTAGACAACTGTAGAACTCCTGAAAATTGGAGGATGGGATGGCCCACCCCGAGGTGATGACCCCAGGTGAACTGGGTCAATACAGGAAAATATGAAAGGCACTTACGTTGTCGACAGCTTGTCTATCCTGTTGAGTCAACGTGATATAATGCACCCCATGGGGTGGCGCTTCACCCCCTGCTACGCCTTCAACCTGCCTGGGTGTGTCTACTCCCATTGACCCTCCGCCAGGCTGTCCCGCTGTCTGTGCACTAGACTGACCACCGGTTTGACCACTTGGCTGGACACCGCCCAGCGGGAGAGTGCCTGCTTGCCCACCGATACCCCCGGATTGGGCCCCTTCATTCATCAAAGCTATGAACTGCTCCTGATTTTTATTAATCAACTGGGTACAGAGAAAAAAAAAACATCATCAGAGGTCAGTGGAAAGGTTTTGATCAAGGAACCAACTGTCAGAAACTTGATTCGAAACCCAAGCATGCAAAACTTCTTGTAAAGCATTCTCAACTTAAACAGCAAGTGCAGAATTTTATTCCCAGCCATGTAAAAGGAGAACGGTGAACATTAGTGCCAAATGCGGTAGTAATCAGTGCTGTACAACAGGGCCTGAAGCTTGGAATAGTCGGCTAAAACACTCATCCAGGCATAAGTTCCTTCACGAAAAAGGTTACTAGACCATTAACAGAAATGGGACTGTCGTCAAGATCCTAGCCGGCCCGGGGCTGTGCATGGAATTATGAACTCTAACGCAGTGACTGCACACATGCGCGAAATGGGTGTCACATTAGGACACAACAATGAGGGCGCCGATTGTGATTGAACGCGCGTGCAGTAACTGGGTTAGAGTTCATAATTCCATATCCAGCCACAGGCATGCTGTGACCAAGCCACGGTCTTCCTTCACAAATCTGAATTCATTATCTTGCTGGCAAAATATTTTTGTGCTGTTTGTTACGACAAAAAAATAATAATACAATTTTAAAATGCAAAAAAATTTGGTTAATGGTTGACATTTCGACCCTAGAAGAGTTTTTCTCGAAGGCTAAATGACAATGACCAGTCAAGTGAATATGGGTTAACCATAAATAAATAAATCAATCAATCAATCAGTGACAGAATGCTCACCTCCAAGAGTTCAGGGTTGCTTAGTTGTAATTGCTGTAAGACTGTGTCCAGCATGGTAGGGTTTGCCTGGACTGCTTGCCGCATTTGATTAAACACAGGGTTGTTCTGAAGAAAACTCAAAGGATTCTCTAAAAAAAAAAATTAAAAAAAACACAATTTCTTTATGTATGAACCAGTTTCTTTTTTCGGAGGACAAAATAATGCACCAAACTCTTACGCACCACGCAGCGATAGTCTGGCATTCTTGGCTCAGCTTACCACAGAATTCTGCGCTTACAGCCCATAGAACTACAGGCTTCACAGGGCAACATAAGCACAGAATTCTGCGCTTACAGCCCATAGAATCACAGGCTTCACAGGGCAACATAAGCACAGAATTCTGCGCTTACAGCCCATAGAACTACAGGCTTCACAGGGCAACATAAGCACAGAATTCTGCGCTTACAGCCCATAGAACTACAGGCTTCACAGGGCAACATAAGCATTGAATTCTGCAGTAAGCAGAACAATGAATTTGGGCCATGGTATCTGTGCGTGTTTGGCGGTAGTCATGTCAACACGCCACGTGTGGTGAGGCATTGCCGCAGGTTGCACGTACACAGGCAACTGTTTTACAGAGTCCAACGAATCGATTAACTCTTCAGATGAATTTGTGCCTCATGCCTTTGTCCAGGACCAGTTCCTGTCATATCCAGCCAAGATTTTGTAAAGACGGATTGTACTAAATTGTCAACAAGCCTTTCATGTTGATTAGAAAAACAGTAGGACGATTGACTTGATGCACTAATCAAATGATATCATACTAAGGGTTGCCATAGTTTATCTAAAATTCAAACCACAATGGATGACAGTGAATGGTGAATGGTCAGACAGTAGGCAGGTTGACTGTGTGCTGTGCAGATGCATGCACCAAATGATATCAAATTACAGGCTGCCATAGTTTTATCTATCGTTCAAATCGCAGTGGATGATATCAAATGGTCAGACAGTAGAAGGGTTAACAGTGTACTGTGTAGATGCATTCACCCCATATTGCAGGCTGCCATAGTTTATCAATCATTCAAAACACAGTGGATGATATTGAATGGTCAGACAGTAGAAGGGTTAACAGTGTACTGTGTAGATGCATTCACCCCATGATATCATATTGCAGGCTGCCATAGTTTATCAATCATTCAAAACACAGTGGATGATATTGAATGGTCAGACAGTAGAAGGGTTAACTGTGTACTGTGTAGATGCATTCACACTGTGATATCATAATATTGCAGGCTGCCATAGTTTATTTATCATTCAAACCACAGTGGATGATATTGAATGGTCAGACAGTAGAAGGGTTAACTGTGTACTGTGTAGATGCATTCACCCCATGATATCATATTGCAGGCTGCCATAGTTTATCAATCATTCAAAACACAATGGAGGATATTGAATGGTCAGACAGTAGAAGGGTTAACAGTGTACTGTGTAGATGCATTCACCCCATGATATCATATTGCAGGCTGCCATAGTTTATCAATCATTCAAAACACAGTGGATGATATTGAATGGTCAGACAGTAGAAGGGTTAACTGTGTACTGTGTAGATGCATTCACCCCATGACATCATATTGCAGGCTGCCATAGTTTATCAATCATTCAAAACACAATGGAGGATATTGAATGGTCAGACAGTAGAAGGGTTAACAGTGTACTGTGTAGATGCATTCGCCCCATTATATCATATTACAGGCTGCTATAGTTTATCAATCTTTCAAAACACAATGGAGGATATTGAATGGTCAGACAGTAGAAGGGTTAACAGTGTACTGTGTAGATGCATTCACCCCATGATATCATATTGCAGGCTGCCATAGTTTATCAATCATTCAAATCACAGTGGATAATATTGAATGGTCAGACAGTAGAAGGGTTAACAGTGTATTGTGTAGATTAATTCACCCCATTATACCATATTGCAGGCTGCCATAGTTTATCAATCATTCAAATCACAGTGGATAATATTGAATGGTCAAACAGTAGAAGGGTTAACAGTGTACTGTGTAGATGCATTCACCCCATGATATCATATTGCAGGCTGCCATAGTTTATCAATCATTCAAACCACAGTGGATGATATTGAATGGTCAAACAGTAGAAGGGTTAACAGTGTACTGTGTAGATGCATTCACCCCATGATATCATATTGCAGGCTGCCATAGTTTATCAATCATTCAAACCACAGTGGATGATATTAAATGGTCAGACAGTAGAAGGGGTATTGGTAAAACGTTTGACCAAACAGTGTTGTCATCAAAGGAGTTTTTACCTTCAGTTGGCTGTCGCATATCAGGAAGTTGCTGTTGCATATCAGGAACTTGCGTTTGAGGAATTCCCTGCCAAGGAAACAAAAGTGTGACCGTCATGCCATGCTCCTTATACAGACACTTCACTGGTCCTCATGTGCATGTTGAGGCCAGACATAAAAGGGGCACATTGCCTTCAAATTAGGCGCTTTGGGCAACAAACAGCGTTTGTTATGGAATCAATACAGTTGGAAAGATATTTTCAAAGTAAAATTTAATGATGCACACAAATAATCCTTGAAATTGTGTGTTTTTTTGTGTAATTTTATGACAGAACACAAGCCCGCTGTTTTGTAGACCAACAAATTTTGACTATAAATTGCTGACCGTATGTTAGCCTGGCTGTATTTCCAGAGGCAAATTTATGGGGTTTTTTTTTAAATCACTACTCACTACACTGTATGTGTGCTAATGCATGAACAACTCAAAAGGGTAAGGAGTAGTTCAACAACTTGGAGAGATTTGAAGGCAGTGTGCCCCTTTAAAAAGAAGTGAAATCATGCAGCAAAGTTGGTAACAATATATGAACCTAGTGTTGGGGGATGTCCAAAGATTTTAACATCCTTCAGGTCGTACAGTGAGTACAACTTTTTAAGACCCCAACCCCTCCCTGAAAGTAGTATTAATAATAAATGTTATTATTATTAGTAGTAGTATTAATACTACTACTAATAATAATAATAACATTTATATAGTGCTTAATACTGGCATTTCTAGGTGCATTAACCTTAAATTACAAAGAGATGAGTCAGTAGAGGTAGCTTGGCGAACATTGAGAGGGAGATTGTTCCATTTGTTTGTGCTTGGCAGTATAGATGCAATATTAAAATACTGTTCATAGTTTTTTTTTCTTCTCCTCGTTTCAATGTACTACTAAATCGCAATTCCAGGCATTTATGACTTACAGTCAGAAGGTACTCCATGGCTCGGTCTGGGTTGTTGAAGCTGGCATGGAGGGCGGCCTCCACCTTGTGTCTCTCGTATCCCAAACACACGATTTGTTCCACCATCGCTTTGTATTCGTCACCGGTAACCAGCATGGACTCTGCAGTGTTCACTGAAGCCAAGGGCTCATCACTGGCGTCCGTCATTGTAGTAGAAGAGGAACTATAAGAGAAATAAAACGGTCAAGGTTTAAAAATGATGCAAAGATGGCAAGTCAACGGGGCTTGGTGAGGAACACAAGTTTCACTTCACAAATGCTAGAATTCAACAAATCTACGGCACCTCTAACATCACAACCTTTAATACCGGAGACCAGCTGTGGTCTAGTGTGGAGATCGTTGTGATGAGTTTGCTTGGGTTGAGATCATGTTGACCCTCCTATAGAGTGATCAAGTCTTGCGCAAAGAGGCCCCTAGGTTGAAGATTCCCCATGTGGTAGAGCTGCCAATGTCTTGCAATCAGAGAATTTTGTAGAAAAATCAGGAAGATATTCAGAATTCCATTCAACATCACAGGGAAAAAAGCTTCCATAATCAGGGAGACTGTCAAATTTGTTTCATCAGAACAAGGAAAGCTGGGTTTATTTTCAGGGACCTTTCTGCGGAACCAGGGAGAGTTGGCAGCTCTGGAGTCAGAGTCTATCAAGCGCCGGCTACAACATACCTTGTGGTAGTGGCTGGTGCATTCTCTTTCTTCTCCTCTGGTGGTTTCTCCGTGGGTTTGCTTTCTGTTGCTTGGGTCGGGGACGGGTTGGAGGCTGACGAAGCAGGGGCTGCAGCAGGTGTCTCTGGCTTTGCAGGTTCTGCGGACTTGGCTGGTGCCTTGGGCTGGGAAAAAAATAAATAAATAAATAAAAACCAAATTAGCTAAAAAAAACAAGAAGCTCCTTTTGCCACGAGGAAGCCAGAACTTGGAACCTTTTCATGGCCTGATAAAAAAAAAAATCTACTTGACTAACAATAATAATAAGTTCTTATACATTACTTTATCTATGGGCAGGGCTCACGGTCCACTGTGTTTTCTCTAAAGGGAACTCTTTTGCCCTGTTTTTGATTTTTTGAAATTTTCAAAAGTGACAAATTTAGACAAACACCCTTTTTTTAAATTGACAGAAAATTTTATACACCCTTTCTTCACATTCTGGCAGAATTTGTCAGAAGGGTAAACATTGCTCCATCACAGCACAATTCATCGTAGACCTAGAATGACATGGAGGCATGTCCTCTCTTGCCCTGGTCTTGACTCTGGTGCCCCCAGACAAAGGTTTCCCGTAGACTTCCCAGATTTTCCAATGAGGGTGGCCCTCTTTGCAAAATGAAAATGGACTGAAGATGAAATTGCAAGATGAAATAGACACAATTGGCGACCAGAGTCATGTGACTCATAGTGGGTATACAATGTAAACATGGCTGCTTCCCACCTTACGGCAGAAGCGCTCGGAAGCAGCCATGCGTTTCCATTCATGCTGCATGTTGCTTGCTGGGCTTGTTTACATTTTATACCCACCATGGGTCATGTGACTACAGTCGCTGACTGTGTTTATTACTGGCCTGCATGAGCAACATTTGTGAAAATTCAATTCAAACAGAAATATTGTCTGCTTCTTTTTTCGCTGACCCAACCCAGAGCCGAGTATCGAGAGAGTTGCGACATAGAGGGACCAGCAACGTGGTTGCTGGACGCACCCTGTATTCGCCAATGTGTGTGTGGGGTTTTTTTTGACACAAAATCGCTTCTAATCGCAAGTTGTCGCAACTCTCTTAATTGAAGGCTCTGACCCTACCTACCTTCGTCAGCATCACCACAACAAAACTCTTGTCATCAATCTTGTATTCACTGATTGGCATGTCATCATTGAGGATTTTACCTGGAGGCAAAAATAAATAAACGAATCACATATTTGTCCAGTGCTGATTGGTTCTGTGTTTGGTATAAGGACACATTGTAGGCATAAAACTTTCTCCTTTCATGCAGACAATTTATAGATCAACTTGAACAAAATTAACATTATAGCGCTTTTGTTTCAGAAAGGTAAACAAGAGTGTAATGATCACATAAAATTGAGTAAGACTCAACTAAAATGGTTTGATAATGTAAGAAAAAAATTTTGGATCAGTGTCAAGCGCCTAGGAATCAAAACAGCACTGTGACGTCATACTACGGACTCGATCTAAACGAAACAATGGAAAATACATAGCAACGAAGATAAACAACCTTCACTGTGACATATTTTACGTCACAACACAGACTATTTTTCTGGGGCACTGGTACTTCAGTGTTGACTTCACTTTTCATGGGCCTTTGCTAGGAACCATGCAGGGTGCTGCAAATGGCGTCAAACACTAGTTCAAAAATCAAAAAAGGGGTAGTTTTTACGATTAAATTTCAAGAAAATTACAGAGAGGAAAAATTTCAAACTTACGACCAAATAATAACTAAACACAAAACAAACAAGGATAAATGGTCAAATTAGTTTGAGTGATTTGGTTCAATTTGATCTTTAAGACACAGCTCCTGAAAAGTGCAGACTGAACAAATTACCTGCATATATGAGTTTCTGCCCCGTCGACGGGAAATCTTTCCCCGTTTCAGCCTCGATTTTCTCCTTGAGAGACTTGACCTGGATGACAAAAAGCAGCAGAAATTTAATCAAGTTAAATAACAGTAATGCATTTTGATATTCAAGAACTGTCTTGACAATTCCATGCTTACTCACATTATAAGAAAAATTTTGGTTTTCTGAGTATCTTGGGAAAGAGTGTTGAATATGATGACCAAAAATATTACCACAATCTGTTTAGAAACTATCAAATTTGTCAGTAATTATGAGTGGAAATATGGCAATTGGATTCTGCATCACTTTTCATCATGTTGTACACAAATGAACACAAAGGCCAAGGCCTCTGACTACTCTGGTTGCCCCCCATCAACCTCACATCACCCTGCAACTCTGGAAGCAACATCTTCCCCTACAACAGTCCTCAAATACTATGGAGGCCTTGGTCGATCATGGACACAGTCCCCGCCAATCCTCACAAAAATCGTGAAAGTGTAACCTACATGTAGGCTTAAGGTTCCTGTGGTGTGAGCTAATTCAGATTATGTACATGGATGAATACAATACAAATTCTTTAACAACTTAAGGAATCTAGTTCGGGACTGCAGAAACTAGAGAGTTAGTGCCTTTGCGGGTGTGGATTATTAAATTATAGTACATTTGTAAATATTTCAAAGAATACATTTGTTCATTGTAAAGTGTTTTGAGCACTCAGCTTCCTCAAAATGTTTATATAAATAAATGTTGTTTGAAACGACTTACCAAGAATTGTGGAGGAAAAGCTTCATTTTGTACACAACTTAATGAACGGACAAAAAGAAATGCGAGTGACAGAAATGCGAGTGACAGCATTTTTCCCCTCTAACTTAAATACAGTTAGTTGTTGTAGATTCTTGATACCCTCATTTATAATTCAATATGGTAGGTATCTAGTACATGTACATATAACCATTTGGCTGTGGTACATTTGGTTTGAGGAAACTTTTCAATTGAAACCAAGTTAATTTTTGGCATGTCCATTTCACGAAATGCGAGTGACGGTTTTGTCCACCAGTGTCATGCTCATATTTAGTATCAATAATTTTTGTTAATACCATTGGGTTCATGCCTTATAGTTAAGCCTGTGCGTAAACGGTTTTTTTTTGTAACCGTGTAACCATTTCCGAAACGGTCGGTTACACGTGTAACCGACCGTTTCAGAAAAAAATTGAGTTCAAAAAAATTGGTTCAGACGACCGAGCACGATGTTCACTGCCATCGAACGGATTTTCGTCGGGGATGAATCACATAATGGAAACTTACTTGTAGGTGAAATTGTATCCAGTGAAATAAACAATCTTTGTCATTCAAGTGTCCGAGTTTCTTTATCAATAAAGTGCATTTTTAAGCCACCGCACTGGCATACTGCACAGGCTTGGCGATCGCGATCACGATCGCTCATAAGTAAAACACGCACGCACGCACGCACGCACATAACCACATGGCAGTGAGTTTCCCACAACGTACCCACAACGTTTGCTCGCCCGCCGGTAGTCCACACATGCACACAGCACATGGTGTATTGTACAGTACAACAGCAAGTCCAAAGTCCATCCTAAACAACATTTCGCACGCTGTGATTGGCCCGTTAAAAAATTTAATATTCATAAGAAAGCTTGGCTAGCCTCCAACTCTGTACACGTTCGCGAGTCGAGTAAACAAATGCTGCACAATGTGGCGCACGCCCGCGGATTCTGTACTATACACAGCGTTGGGTTAAGGCTATTCAAGCAGCATTGACAACTTTTGCCGATTGAGGGCGTTTCAGGGCAAAGTTCATTGACTTTTTCTCAATCGTGCGTCGTTGATCGATCGTTAACACGAAGATTTCATTGCAAAGTAAGTTCTATAAAATCGATTCTCAAATTACAAAATCCATGAAAATGGTTGTTGATTAAAAAAGGATTACTGAGGGCAGAAATTAGGGGATAAGATAGTTCAAAAACGCAAATTTCCTTCTTCTTTTTTTTCTTTTTTTTGTGGTTATGCTACGAAAATTGTGTGCATCAATACATACGGGCGAGTGAAAACACTTGCGGGCGACTGGTTTTTCGGTTACCCGAACCGAAAAAACGTAAACGTGTAACCGAATAATCGGTCGGTTAACCGTGTAACCGTCACAGGCTTACTTATAGTATTGCCAAACCAAAAATGAAAGAGTAATTCCCTGTATTGTAAAAACTACATCACTAAGTTTGTAAAAGGATGCAAACAAGTGAAATGCGAGTGACGCTGGAATGGCCCCGCCTCTATTTTTTAATCCGTGAGCTGAAGAAAACATAGGTCCTGACGTGTGGCTAGCCATGGGCGACTTATCTACAGTGGCTTGTGGCTTAGTAATGGCTGAATAAAGAGTTCCTTTATGCCAGAGATGTCAATAGCAAACTATAAATCCCAGTGGACGAGCGCTGATCTGAGTCGCTGAAACGGCTGCATTTCCTATTTCAGTCTTTTTCGTGTCGCTGCAGCGCGCTGTTTTACTCTGCACTGCTTACTGCTACTTTGTGTTCTGCGGTGGTGATGCTGTGAGCGATGAAAACTGCCTTGACCAAACCATTCATCACCATGATGATGATCACACATGCACATCAGTAAACATCATGGCACCGACAATGTAAACATTGCGACTGCCAGCTCTGAGATTTTTCATAAAATTACACCAAAACAAGCGTGCACATTTTCGTGTCAATGTGCTGTCTACAATTGAGCTACGGTAAGTGACAACTGGGAGGGAAAATTTTGGCATAAAATGTGGGTTTCTTTTCAAAAAGGTCCAAGAAGTCCAGCGTACTGGCTTTATTTATTGGGCTAGGCTGTAGTATGTAGTGTTAGGCTTCTCTGTCCACCAATTTGTTTATTTGCAACTTCCACTTTTCCAGCCACAGAATTAGTTTGTTGCGATAATAAGAACCCTCCATCATTTGTCCATCCTCCCAACGATCACAGACTGGAGGGTAACGAGACAACCTCAGTAACAAACCACCAATTTGAAAGTGGTAAAAATTGGGCAAATCTGGTCACTAGTCATGCTAGTCTGACAAAAATGGCTGAAATTACACTTATGGCATACGCCATACTGAGTGTGATTTATTAATATTAATATTACTGTTATGTCGGGAGGATGGAGAGGAGAGGGTTGTTATGATTTGCCCAACATACATAGACAGACAGGAATGTTGCATTGTTTATGGTAATAATATTTCTATACAGTATTTTTACCCATTCCACTTTAAAAATAGCAATAATGAGTCAACATTTGCTCGTTAGTCAAGGGAGTAATTACTCCTCCGCCCGCAGCATGCACTGCATGCAGTCATTCTTCTAAAATGTCCGTAAATTGGGCAAAAAGTGCATAAAGACGATAAATACCGTTAACGATTCGTCGATTTCCACCTTGAAGGTCTTCTGCTGCAGAGTTTTCAGTGTAATAAGCATCTTTACCGTTTACCGTTAAACGGCTGCATCCAATACGGAGAGAAAAGGTGGTCTTTCTTTCTCTAGAAGATTCCTTTCATTCACACAATCATGACCAAGTGATTTCTGAGGTATACAGATTTCTGACGAATAACACGATGCATTGCAGAAATGTGAACGATGCTTTGTGTGTACAGGGCGAGGGACAGGGTACCATACACAGTCGGTATATGGAGTGCCCTTTTTTGTATATGACGTCATGAAGTCATATTCATCCGCGCCAGCATTTAGGCATGCACAATAGTGCAGGGACTATTTTAGGTCAGTAGATTGTGATTTTGGGTTGAAAATTCTCACTATAAATAATCATGGAAGTAGTAATCAGTTCTGAACACCTCCCCCCAAAAAAACAAAAAACAAAACAACAACAACCCCAAAACAAACAAACAAACAAACTGTTTTTTTATAGAAACTGTGTAATAAGCTCACAGATTTGTTGTTAACCAGCAATTCGCTTCAATCAAGTGTAAACTTTTCACAGGATGATAATAATATGACCAAATAAATGTCACTTCCAGTGTTTTGGGTCAATGACCCCCAGTTTTAATGACCGCCCCCCACCGAAATTTGTGTTTTTCCCACCCCCTATCGGTCCATTACCATACCTACCATTATCAGTTGAAATCAGCTTCTTTCCAATTGTTTTTTCCCCAGATTGGCTAAATATGTGGCTAATATGGGGTTACTAGTATTAGAACCTGTTCCTGTATAAAAAGTCACCCTGTATGTAATGGGTGCTTTTGCAGAGTGGCATGAACGATTCAGAAGCCATTATTTTAAGAAGATCACCCTTTTTGTTTGTTTGTTTGTTTGTTTGTTTGTTTGTTTGTTTGATGGTTTGGGGTTTTGGGGAGGTTTTTTTTTTTGTGGGGGAGGGGGGTTGGTTTGAGCTGGGAGAAGATTATGGAATGACCTACCAACTTTGGGTTCTAAAAATGATCAATGACAGAAAGTAGATCTGACCTAAAAACAAGGGGAACTTTTAAGACTGAAAAGTCAATCAAGTTTGGAGGCCATGATGTTTCTTCTGATAAATATTTAAATTTAATTCCAATCAAAATTACAAAAATAATAATAAACACTTCAACTACATGACAAAATAACTAATGCATTCACTTGAATACGGCCAGTCAGAGTAAACAGTCAAATCACAAGAAAGCACAGAATAAGAGGACACATTAAGTTGCCTCGGCTTTCATCTTGAACTGGTGGCAGTGTTCTCCCATTGTTCGGCCTTTTTGGTAGCGACCACAATTTCATCTGTGAGAGATAGCTGCTTTCATCTTGAACTGGTGGCAGTGTTCTCCCATTGTTCGGCCTTTTTGGTAGCGACCACAATTTCATCTGTGAGAGATAGCTGCTTTCATCTTGAACTGGTGGCAGTATTCTCCCATTGTTCGGCCTTTTTGGTAGCGACCACAATTTCATCTGTGAGAGAAAGCTGCTTTCATTTCGCAATAGTCACTTCCATTGAAAAAATCTGAAAGATTTTGGGAAACTTTCGAAGGTGTACCCATACCACCCAGGCCAAGACCAGGGCAATAGGCCTCCATTGCCTGTGTGTAACTCCAGGAGGCTTGGATGACCTAATTGGTGATAAGCACAAAATCAAATAAAAGACACATTCTTAGTTTATCAAACCAGAAACCCACCTGGATCCATTTGAAGTCCAATGCCTGGGTGACATGCAAGCTCACACACCCAGGGGTGTAGTTCAGTTTAGTTCGGTTCAGTTCTACTCAATCAGTTTGCTTAGACAATAGTACATGTTTATGGTACTTTATAATAAATATGTTATAATGATTAAGTGGTTGCAGTCTCCCAAAAGCAAGCTTGTTTGGTGGATTGGACGCCCAATATTTATATAAACGAGTAAAGGAAATACTTGGAAATACTGTATAATTTAACATTGACACACAAAAAGGAGACACATGATCATCAAACACCAACAGGGCCCGATTTCATAGAGCTGCTTAAGCAGAAAATATTGCTCAAAAATCCCTACTTAGCAATAATGAGCAGAACACCAGTCACAAATTGTACACGAGACATGGTATTTTGGCTGGTAACCTTATTCTGGTTAGCATAATTTTGTTGTGCTTAGTTTGTTTTTGTGCTTAAGCAGCTCTATGAAATTGGGCAACATTAAGTGCACCTGGAGTGGCTCACCCTACAGCAGCTTTCAAGTAAATAACGAGACAATCATTATATTAATAACACATCATGTATAGGCCTACATCTAACAACTCCAGAGAAATGGAGGCCTTGAACATTCAGAACTTATCTAAAAGTTCATTACTAATAGCCTCCAATTGGGACCCCCTTTGCTCAACTCTCTGTCCTGACAAAACTGGACTCCATTGTTTTCCTTTGTGGTAGCAATCACGGACCTATTGTCCCTTTTTGTTAAATAAGTCCTCAGTTTGAAAGTTACCACACAAACACCTGCACATCTGTGTTGCATACACTCTGTAGACATTGCTTTGTTCTCTTCAACACTGTAAAAAAATTCACTGTGTGGACAGGTGTAAGTCCACATAGTGTTTCAAGACCCTACATCGTGTGAACCTTTTTTTTGTTCTCAGGTCCACACTTCGTATGTATAACGCTTAAATACAAAAACCTGAGTGTAAACTTGAAGAAGAAAAAAAACAGACTAAATTAAAGCAATAATTTTTTTACCAATATAGGCAGTATATTCTGAAGACAAGAACATCTAGTTTTTAACGTCATGACACAAGAAAATAGAAAAAGAGTACAAAAATGAGCCAATCATGACCAATTACACGCACCCAAGTCTGACACCTTCAAAATCCCAGTATTTGGATTGCTCCATCGTAGGTCTTGCTTTAAAAGGGTGCCACCCAAAAGGCACGATGGTGCAAATCCAAATGCCAGAAATCATGTATTTTGTGTGGCACAGGGTACAGCAAGAGCCATGTGGGTTCTGGCCGATAGTTACTGTTGTGGAGGTTTTATGAATTGGCCTACTAAAAGTGCCATGTAGACACAAGAGTAAAAAAAACAGTCTTAGACCTCACATTCCAAAGTTGACCAGTTTTTTTCTCTAAAAGAAGAAAATACAGTGAGACGCCACACAAACATTCACACTTACAAAGTTAAATAGGAGAAATTTTAAAGTCAAAAATGCCCCTTCTCGTTATCAAGCAACGTGTAATGTTTGTAAAGTGTCCATTTTGTCTTTGAGAAAGAACTTGGAAGGGTTCAAAATGTAAAGGCCAAATACTGAGACTTTGCAACGGAAGTTTTTTTTTTTTTTTAAAGCGCGTGCAATTATTACCACTTTAAGCATCGTCTCAGCGCAAGATTTTGTTTACGGACACACCATCTCACACCAGCAGGTGCTGCAAAGGAAGCCCGACTTATTGGCTAAAAAAGCTCTTACAACAGATTCTAGGCATATGATCTTGTTTATCCTTTTACTACAGTTGGCTGGAAGACTTCAGCGCATAAAAACAAATTGTGAGAATGCCCTTCATGATTTTATCGTGTCAAGCACGACAGGACTTTTCCAAGGCTGTGTTCGAAACAGAGGCTACATGAAGCTACGGCTATGGCTAGATTTCCTTGTCATCACGTGTTGATTGAAGTAAGTTCTTAGCAACACCATTAGCCACAGTCATAGATAGCTGTAGCCACCAATTTGGATACAGACAGCCGTACTATTTTCTTTAACATTCCTTTGCTGGGGCCACATTATACAAAGAAACATATAGTGCTACAAAAATATATATTTTAGTTAGTTACATTTCACAGATTGTCTTAGACCCTGAAATGTACCGATAACAATGACCAATTGTTCATTCACTAAACAATAGCCCATTGTGGTAATGTGAAGTACATGTAATTTGATCAACGCTAACAGAAACAGGTTAGCGGTTAAAAACAGTTTGTAATGCATAATACTGTTCATGAGTTGTACCAAATGTATTTCTGTTTTTTTTCCTGTTTATTCAAATGGAATACTGCCTAACAGCACAAGGCCAGACCATCACTTCAAAGTGAGGGACACACTTAGCCGATGTGGGCTGTCGACCCAAATCAATTGTCCCCAGGGGCACTTTGCCACCTACTCCTAGGCCTGAAACAGAGTTACCCCCTTCACAGTCCGTAAGGATGTAGGCATGGGTATCATCCACTAGGAGCCTGGTTGGTAGAGGAGAATGCACTACCTTCCCAACTTTTCATGAAGCATTTATGGTTAAGAGCCTTACCCAAGGGCACTTAAAAACTGTTTAGCTATATTTTCAGCTAAGGAGCTCTATGAAATTAAGCTGATGTCAAAATGTGTGTTCAATGGTTTTTTGATTTCCAAGCCTGGCTTTGGGTTCATCCGATCATGGATTGGGGGCACCAAAGTTCAATAACAACCGCCACTCCGTACTCAAAAGTTCAACACGCTGAAATCCCGAGACTACAAGCTGCTGCTTTAAGTGGACTGGGTCTTGCATATTGTGTGTGGCACGGTATGTAGGCTCAATGCAATGGGGTGTAGACGCACATGACATCCAACCTTACCCCAGGTGCCATAGGTGGGCGGAGCTTAATGGATCAGTCTATTGTCAGGAAGAAGGTTACACTAGAAGTCGGCATCCAGCGTGAAGACATGCCTGGAGTCGTCTTCTGTCATCACATGAGCCCGTTGGTATTCAGAAACCCGCTTCTCGAAGAAATTCGACTTCCCTTCCAGGGAGATGTTCTCCATGAAATCAAACGGGTTTGCGGTTTTGAACGTCTGAACAGAAATGAAGATAGAAAGAGCACAGAGGATGTAAGCAACACAAACAATTCCTAGGAGCTACATTAAGCTTTATACACATCAGACAAATTAGATCTATCTAGATCTTTTCTTAGTTATTGTTCAACTCATTTTGATTCATGTTAAATAAATTCTGGTCTAGTAACTATTTTGAGCCATAAGCCCTGCAAACAATTTGAAGGCAAAAATTTGGTTCAACAAAATGGCAGACCGTGTTAGTTCAAAAAATAAAAGGTAAACCACACAATTTTGAGGTATCTTTGTGTGAATCATTACATTCTTCTTTTTAACATCTTTCCAACCGTACTCATTTCATAACAAACGATTTTTAGAGCCCAAAGCGCCCAATCCGAAGGCAACATGTCTCTTTACGAGAGAGAGCGAGCAGAGTTGACATTTACCTTGCTGCAGCTGAGCTCTACAAGTAACCTATCAGCAACAAACTCAATGTACTCCATCATCAGCTGGGCATTCATCCCGATCAGTTTCAGCGGCAAGGCCTCCTTGAAGAAGTTCTTCTCTATGCCTACAGCCTCGGCGATGATCTCTTTAATTCTCGCTTCCCTTGGTTTGTGGACCAGGTAGGTAAAAAGGTGGCTGGCGAACTCACAGTGGAGACCCTCGTCACGGCTGATGAGTTCATTGGAGAATGTCAGCCCGGGCATCAGACCCCTTGAAACAAAGCATTAAAGAGCAATCAACAGAGTTAAAAAGAAATCAAGGTTTACTGGCTACCAGGGCAGGACTTGAACTCACTAACTCCAATCTCATGATCAGATTTCTTTGCTACCAAATGACTTGTCTGGTGATGAAGGGCCAAGTAAACAGATGTTTAGCTCAAGTAACAGGTTGTCTTGAAGCTACGTAATCCCATTGCCTTTGTGAACCGAAACAAAAACAATCAGCTCCTAACTTGAGCGAGACTCGAAACCCACAACATTATTGTTTATAGAGGGAAGAGTGAGACCATACATGTAGCCGTGTGCAACCAAGTCATGAGATGAGACCATCCTGTGAGGGCACAGTTGGTTCTTGTGATTGATTTAGCTTGGTGCGCTACATACTTAGCAGCACAGGCTGTATACTCCCAAGGGAGCTGAGATGGTTGAAGGAATGAAATAAATGGCCCAGTGACCAGTGGTAATAATGTTGGAGTGCCATGAGCGTCACTGAGTGACAGATTTGAGCGCTATACAAGAAGCCGCTATTACTATTTATTATTATAATACAAGCATAGAAGTTGACACACAGTCAAGAGTACGTCAAGTGACAAAGGTATTTGCCTCTAGCGCCATTGTCCTTTAAAACGATCTAGGCTCAATAACAAGTAAAATTAAAAATGACATTTGCTTGTTATTTGACCTTTCTTTTTACAAAGGACCTTTCTCATGACGTACTCTGACTGTGTGCCAAATTCCATGCTTGTATCAACAAAGGCACAATTGCCCCCGTCTGCCTAACTAGAAAAGGCCTATTCTTCAACGTTGCCAATGCAGCCAACAGCCGTAGCCGTAGCCGTAGCCGTAGCCGTAGCCAAAGTCGCTGGACTTGGACACGGTCTTACCTCTTTTTCAACCAAAAGATGGCAGCGAACGACCCGGAAAAGAATATCCCCTCAACCGCTGTGAAGGCCACAAGTCTCTCTCCAAATGAAGCGTCCTTTGACTGGATCCATTTCAAGGCCCAGTCTGCTTTCCTCTTGATGCACGGCACTATCATAATCAATTGTAAGAAAATCAAAAATGAAAAGAGAATTGCAGAATACTACTAATAATTTGGGAGGCTAATCATCCTTACTTGCAGCAGAGAAGCTGAAAGCTGCGAAGGACGCGACTACAACATGTTCGAGCAGCGGGCCTGCAAGGGTGCCTTTAATAGGCAGCCAGTCACATCAACCCAGCTATGACGACGGAACACAGCCAGAGATCGAGGGTTTGCTTTTTCCGGAGAGAGGAAAACCGGAGGACCCGGAGAAAAATTCTAGTGGCATAAGAGAGAACCAACGCACAACTCTACTCACATATGGCCTTAGCCGGGAATTGAACAAGGCCACAGTGGTGAAAGACGAGCACTTTACACACTAATTATGCCACCCAAATAGCAGTGGATGGTCTTATATTTAAATATAGGAAATCCACAACACAGTGCGCCCTCTACTGTTTGTCCAGAAGAAGACAGTTTCAGTGTAGCATTGGGGAAAGATCAACAAGTACACATCGCACTACAGTTGTTTGTTTCGTGGTTTGCAGGCAGACATAGCACGAAGGACATATTTGTCTGATTTACGGCTTTGTTTTTGAAAATTGCTTGTTATTTTTTTCAAAAATCAAATCTGCAATGGCCCTTTAAATAACTGTCTCATGACATACTCAGTGACTGTGTGCCAAATTCCATGCTTGTATCATCAAATGCACAATGCCCCAAAATATTTCCCCAATCTGCCCCACCATAGAATCTTGGGAAGGTAGTGCATTCTGCTCTACCAACCAGGCTCTTAGTGGACGGTACATTCGCCCACATCCTTTTGGACTGTGAAGGGAGTAACCCTGTTTCAGCCCCAGGAGTAAGTGGCAACGTGCCCCTGGTGACAGTTGATCTGGGTCGACAGCCCAAATCAGTATAAAAGTGTAGCCCTCACCTTGAAGTGGCCGCCCGGCCTTGTGAGTTGGGCGATATCTCATAAAAGAATTTTAACAAATATATTCTCCTTCCATTGGACCTACAAGAGACTCACTTGTTTCTATTGCGTTGAACAAGCGCATCTTCTCAGAGTGGTCCTGTATGTAACTGTCAATGAGTAAACTGTACATCTCAGAGTGAACGTTCTGTAAACAAACAAAACAAATAAATAACAAAACAATCAGTGGGCACTACATCATGGTCAAATAATAATAATAATAATAATCAGTTCTTATCTAGCGCTTTATCAACTTGAAGGCATCTCAAAGCACTCCTTTTTTTCTACCAGGTATGCAGAGCTAAGTTTGAAATATCAGACCCATTTATTTACATAGCACAATGAGGTGCCTGTTTTCGGAAAATCTCTTCTTCACATTGTTTGTGTTAAATTTCTAGCAGGGGTTGGTGTAAATAAGTCACTAAAAATAAATTTCATTTTCTTAATAGTATCTTTGCTATTTCTCTCTGATTTTGCAAGAAAATCTTCCACTCTTCCAGTCTACTTGTCAAATCCATTCAAGCTTAGTTAGCGAGGTCACAGTGGGTACCAACCGCATCTCTGGCAGCAGCATTCGCGAACAGACACCAACCCTCAGAAATCGGAGAAATGATTTGGGTGAAAAATATTCCAAACCATATTACTTAAGAGGAATCTTTTCTCAAAATAGTTTATAATCTCAAAACAGCTGCAGTGCTTCACACATAGTAAATTTTTATGGTTATTCATTTTTGGAGTACAATCTATAACCCTACCCTCAGAAGATAATAGATGATTTTGTTTATATTTACATTTATATTTATTTCATTTCTTGGGCTGATAAAAAATACATTAAAGGACATTGGTAAATCATTGAAAGATACAAGAGCAATTGAAATACAGAGGAAGGAAAGAGAACCGGCTGGAGCCCGTAGGATTGCCTAAAGGAAACAAAGTTCCTGTCTAGAGGCTCTCCTCTCCAGCTGGTCTTAAAAAAAGAACAACAATAAATTGAAAACAATATATATATATTTGATGGTTTACTTACCTCCATTGCTATTTGGAAGCCATAGAAACACCTGGCTTCGGGGATCTGAACCTCTTGGCTGAACCTCTCAGCTAGGTTCTCATTGACGATGCCGTCACTCGCTGCGAAGAAGGCAAGGATGTGCTTGATGAAGTGCTGCTCTGAAGGCTGCAAAGAGAGATGAATTTACTGCTTCATTACCTCATGCAAATTTCAAGTCACAAATTTCTAACAAACAATTTGATCTATTTGGGCATGATATTTTGCCCTCGGAAAAAAAAAGCAGGAACATTTGATCAAGTACAAGGGCAGATCTACGTGTCCATTGGTCCCACTCCTTTCAAACAGGCCCTCGAGACCTACCTTTTCTCTGTTTGCAGGCTAGTGTTAAGGGCGAGCCTTGTTTGGGTTTTCCTACAACATCCTAAACTGAACATTTGGTTACTGTCTCCTCTTCACAGTATTCTTCAGGCCAATAGAATGCAGCTTGCCTAAAAGGACTCCTTGGTTTCATCTCCGTCGACTCCAAAAAACTTCAACAAAAAGCCGCTCGCCTGATTCACCAGAGGCCAAAGCACTCTCATGCCACAACTTGACTTGCTAACCTTCACTGGCTCCCAATCAACCAACGGATCATCTTCAAGACAGCATTCAACCTGTGCAAAACCGTGAGCAACCATTTTTTCCATCTTACACTTCTGATGTTCTCGACCTCAGCCAACCCAAACGACAATTTCTCGCACTATCAGGAGTAAAGGGGAAAGTGCTTTTTCCAGTGCGGGTCCCCCAACTTGGAATTCTCTACCTACCTCCAACCGGAATTCCTCATCTCTTGAACGGTTTAAGGGACTCTTAAAAACCCATTTGTTTTGATCTCTGTTGTTTTGCTCACAGCGCTTCAAATCCTTTGGCAAGGATCCATAAATTCCTGTTATTGGGGGTTTCGGCCATCAGCCGAAACCACCTTTGTTTTCGTCAAGATTTTTATTTTTTTTTCACTATTATTATTCTTCTTTCCGAAAAAGTCTCATAGCATTTACACATGAAATTTGTTACCGTTCGATCTCAGGAACTACAGTCTTAAAAGACACAAACAATACATCAAATGAAAGCCTGTGCTCTAACTTAGATCAAGCAGCAGTTCGATCGAGGGTTTTTAATCGTCTGTTGACGATATTAACGATTTAAAAACACGTATCGTCAACAAAGCACGATCGTCTTGTGTGTGTACATTGCACGTAATTCACGCTGTACATCGCATACGGCCATACCCACACAGAGCCCATTGTCCACGCGCGTGGCATTGTTCGACCTTTGTACCTTTCATTTTGGTTCGCTACTTCGCTTCTACAGTTAATGGTGAACCTGTATAGCGCCCTCTTAATCATTTGTGGAGAGTCCTCGAACTATTAAAATACGGAAGCGTTTGGGGATATTAGTAGCGGTTTGTTCTCACGCAATTTCAATGCATTCTCCCACCACAATTTATTTCAAGGTCTGTGCAGTATAGCTTATTAATAACTTTAGCATTGGCATGGTGGTTTATTGTTTACAATTATTTATTATTTAACACTTTATATCGTCTGAACCATAACGTAAAAGAGTTATATTTTTGTACCGTCTTGTAGCTTATCACAACGTTCGTACGAAAAACGTGTTTTCATCATCGTGATGTCATCAGGTGTCAAATTAATTATTACATTAATTCAACATTGACAACAAAGCCGAAACCCCAGTGTTTGTTCATTACAAACTCGTTTCTAGTTATTATTATTATTATTATTATTACTACAACCAGGAAGCCATAACAAAATAAAAAATTTTAAAAAATACAAAAACAAACTTTGGAAAGATCGCTCTCAGGCTCAAGAGGACAGAGGAACTCCTGCTCCCGCCCCCACAGAAAAACAAGATGGGGGAAAACAAAGAAGACGCAAGTCTTGGGCCGATGTCTGGACAGAACAAAATATTAAGTGATAGGGGTACCTTGAGTCTCCTCCAGTGTTCCAAGTCCTTTCCAAGATCTACTTCTTCACAAGTCCAAAAAGAAGCTGGAAAATAAAATCTCAAATAATAAGTATTTCTAATACTTCCATTTTGAAACAGGGATCTAATTAAGCCTGAACCCCTGGTGTCTTTGGAAAGAGTCCCTCTTGAATCCAACACTCCACTCTATGGTAACTTGGGATGGTGGGTTTGGTGTATAGTGGTATTTTCCCTCGCCTTCCACCTCTAGGACCCCGGTTCCAACTCCGCCGAGTACTACGTGGTTAGGTTTTTCTGTTCCTACCTGATGGATTGGATTTTCCGTGGAATCATTCTTTGGGGTTTTCCTCCCACATCTAAAACTGAAACTTCTTTCTTTGTCTTGTCTCCACGGGGTTCGTGGCTAGTGTAGTGATTAAGTTCGCTTTTCTGAGAGTCCTTGGCTTCACAAGCAGAATTTATGATTGAAATGAATTGAAATATAAATGAAAATGAAACTCAACACAAGAAAAGTTTGGAGTCTGGTATGCCCGGCCCAATGATAAGCAGCTGTTGTTTTGCCCTACAGTACCATATATCCAACAAGGTCAGACCATTTCCTGAATACGATCTTGGAGCTTTGGGGGCTAGAAGGGTTCAAGACTTTCTCCTTAAGTTTTTCTTAACTAGATTTAAAAATCAAATTGGAGCCTTTGATTGACTTGACACAATGAAACCAATCTTGCTGAAGTGGCAGTCTTGTTACTGGGAAATTATGGAAGACTTTACCCTGAGCTTTCTTGTAGAACTTCCAAATTTCAGGGTACTGGATCGGCAAGATGACAAAGCGTCTCGGGTTGGGTTTGAGAAGCGGTTCATCGCTGGCGATATCTTTTGAGAGATTCTCCTTCGTATTTGCTTTCTCCAGACTGTCTGTGGGTTCATCCAAGGATGCCTGAGGGTGCTGATTTCTTGAGGAGAGGCTTTCTGGTTTTGCCGAGGCCCTCAAGAGTTGACGTTCATCCTCCTCTTGAATGTACGACATCTGAGAGAGTAGAGGACTATCCTCCTCATCACTGTCCTCCTGAGGGGGTGGCACCTCATCGTCCGAGTCGATCGTCAACCTCTCTTGCGTGGGCACGGAGAAGGGGTTCGTCTCCTGCGACATGGCAGTGGAGTCTATTTGTGGTGAGGAGAGGTCCAGTGACATCTGAGATGCGGAAAGATGCTCCTCACTGTCCTGAGATTCCGTGACGAGACTGGGGAGGGTGTTCACTCCATCTTGGTTCCCTTTACTGATCATAGTAAACGATGAGGAAGGGCAGATCTTCTTCGAGGGGAAATCTAATCGGAGCTGCAAGACATATAATAAAAAGGAAACTGACAGTAGTGTAAAACTAGTGTTGGTATTTTCGTGTCTTTCCACACAGCTAACCTTACTGACCGTAGCAATAATTTGCAGACAAAATGAACAGAATAGAGGTAATCATCAAGCAGGGAACGATTTCAGGGAGGGTGGGCATACAACCTTAAAGGGGGGCTGTCATCTTGATCATAGCAGCCCTGTGGTTGTACCCAGTTACTGAACGCCTGCGTGCGCTAGCCCACACATCCATGATGGTGCCCTTGTAATGTGACAGCCAGCGTGCAGTGACTGGGTGAGAGTTCAACATATACAGCCACAGGCCTGGCACTTACAATCATGACGACAGTCTCCTGCCTTTAATACAACACTCCTCCCAAGTAGCCGCAAGTTTACTGGAAAGTCAATTCCCCTCATCCACACTGTACAATTAAAACTGATTGGATCTTTCTGGAGCATAATTACCTCAGCATCTGAAGCTGTACACAAGATGTCCCTTTTACAAGCGTCTCCTGTTTTTCTTTCCATGGGGAACAATTTTATTGAAAACCTTTCATCTGAAAGTACAAAAAAAATATGTGTAACCATTAATTTTTCGTCATATAAAAACCCTAGTATTACTATCAGTGTACTCTCTTGCCAAACTGGCTCTTTTCACAAAATTCCTCATGAGTTTGATTCTACAGACTAGGTCCACAGTACACAAGCCATGGTTTCCTGATGATACAAGCTGTACAGACAGAAGAAACCCATGCACCCAATGCTAGCCTGTAAAGATACATGCATAGTTTGCCCTTAACTTTTTCAGTGACTATCCAGCAGGACCAGTGATTTCACTGGTCCTCCAGCTTTTTCACTGGTCTCCCAGCTTTTTCACTGGTCCTTTGTTTTTTTTTTACCAGGCCTGGAATTTCACCCTTGAGAGGGCAAGGCCATTTCCATTTAGCAAAGGGCACTTCCACTGGAAAATTATAAAGTCTGTTGCTTGGAAAGTTATGAAGGGGCACCAAGGCCAAGACCAGGGGCAACAGAGGCCATGGGCTCCGTGGGCCTCCGTGTAATTCCAGGCCTGTCTTTCCACTGTCATTTGCATGGGACTCGAGTTTGAAACCATACGAAAAAACAGTGCAGGCAGTGGTTTACACAATGTACATGTAGCTTTTGGAACCAATGAACTAGCCGGCAGGACCACTTGGTCAGATTTTTGACTGGTCCTCAGATTTTATTACTGCTGCCACTTACCTCCATACATATTGCTAAATCGGAGCGAGTACACAGTGTTTTGGCACTACAGTTTATATACATTTATTCGGCTATTACTACAGGTTGCAATACTCATATTAGTAATAGTTGTATTACCCTTGGTTTAGCCCTGGTAGGACGTCGCGTTGTATGCAACGGAGGAGTCCAACCTGGGCTAACCCTTGGTTCTCACTGTTGGTCAAGGTCTGTCTGTCTGTACATGTATTTAATTCCTTCAAATCTCCCCAAATGTTGCTGTTTGGAATTACTCTTTCTCTTTTTTGAACTTAAAGAGTTGTACATGAATGAAACACTAAATATTATTATGTTCTACTTAGTTCTTTATCTTTTCACCCATGATATTTTGTTTATGGGAAAAGTTTCACTTTCAGTATCCGGCCACCATTTTCATTCACTGTTATTGTTAAGTGTTACTGTTAGTGTATAGCTCCATGGTGGTGTTACGACAGTACACACTTGACAATACATTTGACATGTATCGTGACCATGGAATTCTACCTCCATGCTAAAACTAAAGCAATGTCTCATTTGAGTATTAATATTATTAACACAATCTACTAACTTTTACTTGACTAGAGTGTGGTAATAATATAGTATTTTATTTGTGTTTCATGAATGAGTGAAAGTGGCGGCAGGATTGGATACTGAAAATGTTCCCACTTTAAAACGGTCATACTAATAATAGCGTCAACAGGCCCATTTCACGACAACTCAAGACAACTAAAGACAACTCAAGACAACAAGTTTAAAATACCATCATGGGTCCAAAGTCATTGCGCAAGCGCAATAGCATCACGTCGGCCAATTCTACGAACGGAGAAAGTTGCCTATTTTTATGATAAAAACATTTTTTTCCCGTGAAAAATATGTATGCACGATGGTTCCAGTCAGTTTTAAACGTGTTTCCAGATACATTATGATTACAACCATTGTATTTGATGGTATTTTAAACTTGTTGTCTTGAGTTGTCTTGAGTTGTCTTGAGTTGTCGTGAAATGGGCCTGTTGACGCTAATTAGTACGACCCCTTTTAAAACAGTAAAAATAAAAAACAACAGTAACAACACAGTCACTGACCATATTCACCTACCAAAGTACCAGTGCCACTGCCACCTAGCTTCAATGAAATTACCTTAAATTAATCCAAAACCGAACTGGCCCACTTTCAGCAACATCTTGCAAGCTCTGACATGTTATCAGACGACCTCCATGTATCATAACAATGCATCATCTGCCCTTGTTGTTGTTGTAGAGAGGCCATGGCACAATACACACAAATGGGACCGAAATAACCGGTGTGAAGTTGTTTTCTCGTTCGACTTTCGATATTCAACATTCGAATGTCAAACAAGTACCAGTTACTCGTTTGACATTCATCATTCGTTTACGCACAAAACCGATATAACTGTATTGAAGCACTTTTCACATGTCCAAACCCCATGGGCCGGGCACCACTTTTACACAGAATTAAAGAGGAGGGTCCAAGGAAAACACCCATGGTCATCTTGGCCCGGCCCATGGGGTTTGAATATTTGTTAATAGATTTTTGAAAAATTTATATTTTGACGGGCAAAAATCCTACCGTACATTGTTATGCACTTAATCAATGTATTTACTCCAAATTTTGAATGGTAGGTTTCACATGTCCAGACCCTATAATTAGGCTATTAAAGGGTGGTGGAGAGGGTGGAGGGTGGAGCACATTTCCCCCTTTTTTCGTAGGGCCATTCTAGCCAGGTTTCCGTTCCCTTTACAGCGGAATTATTACACAATTTTACTTTTTTGAAATACAAATAATATGAAGTGAGAGTAATTCAATACATTGTCTTGGGTAAATAGAGAAAAAAGAAAAAAGAAAAAAACAAAAACCCAATTTCAATTGGGATGGGGGTGGGGGTATTGAGGGGGACGTTCAATGGCGGGGGGGGGGGGACTTTTGAGTTTCGTGGCCATGGTACATTCACGCGAGAGCTGCCATAAAGTATGGCGACTACCCACATCAAAATAGACAAAAAGGGCTACGCGTTCACAACCATCAAAAAGCATTTTATGCTGAAATACGGTCTCAAAAAATTCTGCTCTACCACTCACTGACCTAAGCACAATAGAGACAAGTTATGTAGCAGAATCTGCATTGCATAACCTAACATCCGATATTTAAACTTGTATGGCTGATTTGCGCCATCTTCTGACCGGAAATGACCAGCAAGTGGGGGATACTCCAAAAATAATGCTCATCAAAAGCACCTTCATTTGGATTTTCGTACACAGAGCTGTCACTCAGAGAAACAGACAACAAGGACGACCAAATAGATTTGCACAAGTTGTATACCATTGTACAGCCATTCTCAAAGGCTCTTATTTTGTAGGCGTGGCGAGTGGCCAGGGGGTAGGGCTATACTACCAGTACAAATTTAACGAACTGTAGCTGCGTATTAGCAACAGCAAGCAATTTCCGGCAGAAAAATTATTTGAGACAAAATCTGCAGTAAGTTTGAAAATAACTACTCAACTAGCCATGCTAAAGAGAAAACAAATTGTACCTGACTAGACTGAGCCTTAGGTATTGCTGCATCCAAAAACTCCAGTTTTTGGGCAACTTCACGCCACCTTCGGACCGGAAATGGCCGGCAAGTGGGGAAACTCCGAAAGCTCTTCAAGTAATGGGTTTTTTTTTATAGACAGAGCTTAAAAAGAGAGAAATAAAATACAAGGACGGCCAAATCACACCCAGAATAAAATAGGATCTGCACAAATTTTTGATCATTGGAAAGCCCGCCTTGAAGAGCTCTCACCTCGTCGTGGTTTCATGTCTGTAACGATTTTGTAGGCAGGTCGAGCGGCCATAGAGTAGGGGCTACCACCACTGGCATAATATTAGCCCACCGGGGCTGTGTATCAACACCAGCGAAATTTCAGGCCTACACAATATTTTGAAACAAAATCTGCGCTAAGTTTGACAAAAATTCCTGAACTAGGCATGCTAGACAAACGAAATTTGTACCAGTTTTTGCCTTAGGTATTCCCTGCATCTGAAAATCATGCTTTTGGGGCCATTTTACGCCATCTTCGGACCGAAATTGGCCGGCAAGTGGGGATAATACTCCGAATGCTCTTCCAAAGCAACTTCAACGGGATTTTTTGTCACAGACCTGCAAAAGAGAGAAATAAAGTATAAGGACGGTCAAATCACCCCCAGAATAAAATCGGATCTGCACAAATTGTTGATCATTGGAAAGCCCGCCTTGAACAGGGGCGGATCCAGGATTTTCCAAACGGGGGGGCGTGAAAATTTACCAAGCAACAAAATGGTGAAAAAAAAGTGTACGAGGTATGTAATATTAGTAGCTTTAAAAAAAAACAGGTAAGACCTATGTCTTTATTTTTGTCTCTCCCTTATTTTTCCCCTCAAGTTTTTTTTTCCCCGTTTTTTTTTTTTTTCGTTTTTTTTTTTTTTTTTTTTCAAGCAAAAGGGGGGGGCGTGCGCCCCCACGCCCCCCTGTATCCGCCGCTGTTGAAGAGCTCTTACCTCGTCGTGGTTTCATGTCTGTAACAATTTTGTAGGCTGGACGAGTGGCAATGGAGTAGGGCTTCCACCACCGGCGCATTTGCCCACCGGGGCTGTGTATCAACACCAGCGAAATTTCCGTCCGAAAAAAATATATTTTGAAACAAATTCTGCGCTAAGTTTGACGATAACTCCTGAACTAGGAATGCTAGATAGACAAAATTTGAACCTGTTGGTGATTTAATAGCTGACGATTTTGTAAGCGAGGATAGTGGCCTGGAAATAGAGCTGCCCGAAACATGCAAACGTTAACGCCAGCGAGACAATGCCGGAACAAAAATGGTCCGATATAAATTCTGCGCTAAGCTTGGGAACAACTCCCAATCTAGGCATGCAAGAGAGAAGAAAATTGTACCTGACTCTTTGCCTTGGGAATCCCTGCATCCGAAAATTTCTATGGTCGCGATGGGCAAGCTTCATACCGCAAATGACCAGCAGGTGGGGCTACTCCGAACGCTTCTCAAAAGCAACTCCAATTGGATTTGTGTACACAGAGCTGTCAAAGATACAAAGACAAAGTAAGGACGGTCAAATCACCCTCAAAAAAATACTGGCTTTGCACAAGTTTTACACCATTGGAAAGCTCGTCTCAGGAGCTCTCACTTCCGTGAGTTTCGTCTGGCGATTTTTTAGGCGAAGTGAGCTGCTTGGAAGTAGGGCTGCCCGAAACACCACTGTATTTTTAATACATGCCTAGTCATCGCTAATGAGAAAATGCAAGCACTGGTTGGGAATAACTCCCGATCTAGACAAGCTAGAGAGACAAACTTTGTACCTGACTCTGCCTTGGATATCCCTGCATCGGAAAATTAATCTTTTAGTGTCGCGGCGGGCAAGCTTCATACCGCAAATGACAAGCAAGTGGGGCTACTCCGAACGCTCCTCAAAAGTATCAACAATATGATTTTTGTACACAGAGCTGTCAAAGAAACAATGAGCACATAGAAGTGTGTGAATATTTAGCGCTCATTTGACAACAAATTGTTCATTTTATCAACTGAAAATTGCCGCTCCACAACAAGTCAACAATTTACTACAGAGGGTGTCCTGTAATGTTGTTCTTTATTGAGCACGCACATGTCTAGAATTTCAAATTGATTCACGTACCTGATATTGACGCCCTCAACGAGGCTTGCTTTTCTCACACTGGTTTCCAAACATCTGTTTTAAGGCACCTCCTCCAAGGTAAGCCCTCCCTTCTAACCCCACAGAAGTTCACCTCAGTATTACCCAATTTCATTAGACCTTTATCCCACATCTTCTAATTTAATTCAGTGAACTAATTATTATTTTCCGCATTATTTTAATCCTTAAAATCAGCAAATAATTATGTAAAGGGTGTGCATGATGGTCATCGTGGTTTTTCCCTGGTTCCCTATCCTTTGCACAGCCATACATGTGTTTATTTTACCCCGGTAACATTACGTATACCATACCCGATATGGGGCAGAGGGTACCCCCCCCCCTCAATGTTTTCATACTTTGCTATTATTTTCGTCTCGTACAGAAGAAACACCCCCCCCCCCCTCAAAGAAATTCCTGAAATTCAAAGCAGGGAGGGTACGCCATGCCCCATATCGAGCACACAAATATTTAAGGAAAAATTGATGGGTTGGATGGGACGATAGATGGGTTATATAAAAACAAAACTATCCTGTTCAAATAGCGTTAGAGTTTTTTGACGAATGTTTTTACGCTGTGTGATAAAGGTCTTCTCAGTCTCAAAAACACCCCCCAAACAAACACAAAATTGAAACAAGAAGCAGACATTTCAACAAAAACGCATTTTCCTTTTTTCCCCCTTTTTTTAAACATTTTTTTATGAGTAATGTACACCGGCACATAATTTTCAAAACTTACCTAACAAAATTCACTCGATTTTCCCGATGAACAACCACGGTTGAAATCGGCCCTCTCTGCACTAGTCAGAGTGATTCACAAGGATCCAACAATTCCGACATTTTATTTTTTGCACTGTTAGTGGTGAACCAGCGGGAACAATATTCTAGTGCTTAAAACTTGACATTTCAAACAAAACACTAAACCATTTTGATACTGTGGTAGACCGTGCGTTCCATTCAATTTCAAACTGTTTACTGACGTATACATAAAAGTGGCATTTTAATCAGCAAGAATCATGTTGGCTTGAAAGTAATGTGCCAGTGTACAGAATAAATATATCTAACTTTTACAGTACTTTACATTGCATAATAACAACAACTCTATTGAGATATATAATAAAATATACTTAAAACTGATGTCTATACTTTTCGAAAAGATTGAGTTTTTGTAGTTGACTTTAAAATAAAATACTTTTTCCCAATGTTTTAGGGATATTTTGTTGTAGTTTGCTGCTGCGGACCGTTGGGGGACGTTGCAGAAGACATCGGATGTCCAGGCATGTATAACTGCTTGTATTCAATCTCGGCTCTGATCCGCATCAAAGGCTCACTGTAAACAAAACAAAACAACAATTATTATTGTGTTCATTTGTCAAGAATTTTTGAAAGGCAGGGTACACAGGATTCGGTCTCGAAATGTTTGTGAACTATTTTTTTTTTTTAACCCAGGTAAAAGTTTCCAACCAAACTTCGTGGTTCAAACATTTTGTAAATACTCATTATTAGAAATCTATTTTGATAAAGTAAGATTGTGTAGCTTTACAGCAAGCAAAAAAACCCAAACATTTCTCTAATTTTTGAATATTTTGACCGTTACAGCCATTCTTTTCGAATGTATAGAGGTTTATTCAACCTATTTCCACTTTGCCGACAAATGATTAACACTATGAAGATAGCTAAGGCTCGTGTTATACCGTTCCATTCTAAACGGAATCACAGAAAGACTGAATAATAAACATAAATAGAAATGGTCTTGGGATGTGTTTCAATTATTTCTACTTGCAAAATTCCTTCAACTATAGCGTCCGTAATAATTGTATTCCAACAATAAGACCTCTGAGGCAAATTTGTATTCCATCCCGAACCTAACGTCCAAGTGCGAAACCGGACCAGTCAAAGTCCGAGTCCGAATCGTCCGTATTGGTCAAAGTCCGAACCCCACGCCGATACTCTCTGAATAAAGACCAACATCATGAAAGCAACATAACGACCACCATTTTGGTTGTTTCATGATTTAAAAAAAAAAGCCTTTTTAAATTGTTATTCATCCCCTTCCCCCCCTTTTACGCTTTCAATGAAGGAAATTATTAATTAAAAAACGTCACAATAATACTTCAATTGTCCTGCGGGTGAGCAGCCCTGGGTTTGTTTGTGCTGTTTTATTCTCTAAGCATGTTTTTACTGTCCAAGTCCATTAATTACGCGTCACGAGGGAACGTCATACAAGTCTGCCCCATGTATAGCTAAAAGTTTAAATCAAACTACAATCTTGTTAAATTATAGCGTGGTGTGGTCAGCCCGGTGAACAAAGTCCACTATTAGTGTCATGTTCAAGATCGTGCTATAAGAGTCACAATGCCTGCATGCAAGGAGTTGGCCAAGTTGCTATAGTTAAGTTGATATTGCGGAATCAAACAATTCAAATTCTGAACAGAAGTCATTATTTTCACATGTTGTTTTGGTTTTGTTTTCGGTCTTCTTTTTTTCTGCCAACTTTTCATTTACGCAACATTAACAACGAGTTCATTCATAATTTGCTGTCTGCAACCTGCGCGCGTGACAGTGTAAATTCCAGTATATACAATTTGCTCAGTGACTTTCTCATCAGTGGCGTTTAATCGTCACGGTAACTGCCATAATACAAAAGTCACAACAGCGTGATGCTCCCTCCAACACAAAACCAAATTTGAATAACAACTGTGGGTTGAGATACTTGGTGCAAAGCAGGGCGTTGGCTCCGTTGCTTTCTGTTGGTACCCTGAATGTTAACAATTCGTCTTTTCACGAGTGAGGGCCAGCAACTGAGGCTTCTTCCGAAAAAGCCTCGTCTTGGCTTTTTTTGTTAACCATAGTCTTGGTGCAAGACGTTCTCACTACACACACTCAACACTGCACACGACGCGAATAGCGCGCTAAATCGCGATAGTTGCGTGATAATGAACAACAACGTCTTGCACCAAGACTATGTTAACCATAGAGCAATGGCATTTCTTTGGTATGAGGTAGTTCATGTAAAATGGAAGTAGGGACTGGGTGGAGATGTTGGTCCCGTTTCACAATTAATAAGAATGTGATAAGTTTGCGACATTGTGAAGGAATCTCATTTCTTGTTCAATTAAATATAAGAGGGAAAGGAAGAGATTGCACCACTCACATAACATCGCTGTAGTTTAATGTGTGTTTCAATCACCACAAAGCACTACTAATAATTGTGTGACTACTCTTATTCTAAAACAAAAAACCACCCAAAACAAACAAACAAACAAACAAACAAACACCCCAACAAACAAACAAATAAACAAGACCACAACATTCTGAATCATCCTGACAAAAAATAGTGACAATGGACTGTATAAATTCCCACAAATTTTCAAGTTTTGTAAAAAAAATGTTTAGCCAATATAAGAAACTCAGAGTTTGAGAGTGCGCTGTGCAGACTGAACATAATTATTATTTTACATGTAAATTATTAAAGCAACTGAGAAAGAATCTGCTAGGGTCAAAACGTGATTTGAGTTATTTGAAAGGTTGTAACAAAACCATGCTACCTGTGTTAGATGTTGGTCTATTAATATTTGTTGCACGTGAAGTTAAATGCCCGTGGAATTTTTATTTTTTTAAACAAAGGATATCAAATCCTCTAGAAATAAAACATAACAGTTTGCTCATTTTTATCATCAGCCATTTAGTTTTACCGAAAAAATGTACACGTGCGGGCAAATCGAAGTTTCTTTCCGTTTCGGGGTCATTCCAAACAGTGTTCCGGTCCTTTCAACGTGAAGCTTTCAATAATTACGGCCGCTTTTCCCCCTTTCCTATTCTTTGATGGGCAGTCATTTTCATCGTTTTCTCATTCAAATTAAAATGTTTTTTTAAATTGATGTTTTTTTTTCTTTTTTCCGTTTTGGTTTTATGTGTTTATATATTTCATGAAAACATTCATGATTTATCAAATAATCTGATAAGGATACAAAATGCTAAAATGATGCGATTTGGGTTGTTTTATTGGCTTTCCCTCACTACCAAAAATATTTATGATCAAATCATTACGATTTCGTAATTTCTATTTCTGTATTACAAAAACAAGAACTTGGCAAAATGTGTAATAATGTTTCGCAATAGATGATTCAACACCATTTCAACATGATGTCATTTTGAAATGGGAAGTTCCTCCTTGGTTGTGATCGAATCAAGAAGTTCCTTTTATATTAGTCCAGTTTTCTTCCTTCTTCCTTAGCAATAATGTGTGTGTCTGCCCTCTGTTGGCAATGAAGTACGTACGGAACCGCCGTGCGTCATGTTGGAACGAACCCGGACCGTACACTCATTGGATTAGGCATGCCTGGTTGAGGAAACACCGAACGATTTTGTGAGGCACTTAACTTTGCGTCTGTGGCAACTTAACTACTCAGTGTTGAGCTCGCTCCTCGGCCGGATCTTGTAAGAAAACCTTATAAACCTTTCACATATTTGGACCCTGTATTATTGTTTGTTGATAGCCGCCGGGATTTCGAGAGAAGGATGTAAGATCGGTTCTCATCTTTGTTGTATTCGAGTAGCAAAAAAAAAGTTCCGAGGAAGTTACCGTCGCACGGGACCGTCGACCAGGCAGCGTACTGTGGACTTACGGGGGGGAGGAAACAGAGTATCGGCGTCAGGGTTGAGTGTCGTCTCGGTCGGAGTTTCTGGTCAGTAGACTACCAATAAGAGAGAGAGGAACTTTTCAGCCGTCATGGCCAAGTTTTATATGAGTGTTCTTGCTTGGATGTTTTTGGTTTCGACAGTCGTTGGAGAAAGGACATTTCCAGGTTGGTATATTTAGTTGATGAGTGATGATGAAACAAATAGAGCTTTTTTTTAAACGTGGGTTTATGTCCGGTAGATTTGATCTTTATTCTGAAGAATGCGAAGTCGCCTGATTTGTGAGCGGGTGAACACAAAGGGTTGGGCGGGGTATTGGGGTGGGGTGGGGTGGGGTTCGAAATATTGGGTAAATTAGTTTTTCTTTACAGGAATAAGTTATTTTACAGCAAGAACAATATTGATTTTTTACCTTTAGATAACACAAAGATTCAAAACAATTGTAATGTCTAGGCCTAAGTAAGATAAATGATATAAAAATTTAAAAAAATATGTAACATGTAAAGAAGAAGTTCACTTGAAATATTTTTTTTTACTAATTTGATTCAATAACCACAGTTGACTGTGTAGACAATAATTCTACTGTTCTTAGACATTTTTTTGGCAGATGGTATTTCAGAACAAGATAATGTAACTTCAAACAATTAAACTTTGAACTGAAAGTGTCTTGTTAAAAGGTTGGTCAAATGGTTTTTAGAAAATTCCATTTAGTTTCTGTTTCTGAACAGTTTTCCCATTGTCGGATCGAAAACCCATGACACCAAGGTACAGCAAATTCATTTAAACACTGATTGTAAATATTTGGCACTTTCTTCATCACTAACAGTAATATATGACACTAACACTAACAGACTGCATAGCATCAACAATGTCAATTTTTGGTTTTACCCTTTTTACACTGATGTGTGTTAGCACTGTATACTCAGTACTTTCCCGAGTTCTGTGAAAAAAAATCACAGGCATATTACTCGGGGGGATTCGAACCCACAACCTTTGCAATTCTAGAGCAGTGTCTAGAGCAGTGTCTAGTTGGTAAGACACTGCTCTATAATTACAAAGGTTGTGGGTTGGAATCCCGCCCGAGTAATATGCCTGTGATAAAACCAAAAATTAACATTCTTTATCCCCGGTGCAAAATTAACATCTATTAAACCAACAATGTCAACAAAACTTGAAAATAATTGTGAGTTGTACAATGTATGTACCCCGTGGCTGTGTGTGTACAATACATAAAATGTAGTCTTGGTTTTTATAAGTTTCACCTAAATTTAATTGGTTTTACATACATTAAACCTACCCCTGTACCAACAACCACCATGTCAACTGGGACTTAATTCTCAAGCTTGTAAAAAGTAAATTATTTCTTGGGGGGGTCAGTGGAGGTTAAATCCGGGAGAGGTTTTTGAACTAAGATTGCCTGGTATTTGATGATCTGAACATATGGGGGCAGGTAGCAATTTTACCACTTACTATTTAGTAAGTGGTAAAATTTCCAGATCTTGTCACATGTTTTTTTATCACTTTTAATATGGATACATTTACAGAGAAATGACGGGTGTTTACGTGCACTGTGCAACGTTTACCTTTTACTGAACAGTGGTCCGCAGGCCAAGTTCTACATTCAACGGTTTTTATAAGAAGTTTAAATCCAAGTCAATTATATTCTGAACCTTTCCATAAACACAATAAACACACCATCCATGTGAAACTTTCACCTTGAAGTAATGTAGGTGAACTTACCATTTTAGAGAACTCTCCACACTGACGTAATAATAATTGTGTTCATGACCATGTACTGGCTTTGATTGCGGTAAGCAAAATACGCTATAGGTTTTGACTGAGTCTTGACTTTGAACATTTTGAGACTTTGTTTGTCGAAGAGCGGTATACTGGTATAAATCTTATAAAAAACCAGCCTGGGGTTTGAAACTTTCATATGTTTTCCCCCAAAACCAAGAGTCAAAGGTCTATACTTTTACTTCAAAAAACCCATGGGAGTACAAAACAAAATGAGGTATAAAAGACATATGATTATTGGTAAATCATCAGAAAATTGTATTTATTAATAACAAATTTTCCATTTATACACTTTTATCTGTTTTCAGTTGTGATAAGAAATAAAAAATATAAAAAATACTACCACACACTGAATGTAAGAAAATTGTTCCCCAGGGCGTTGATTTAAATAAAAAAATAAAAAAAACTACAAATAATGTTATCAAAGTTCTTTTGCATGAATTAAAATCCCTAACAAACAATACCGTTTTGGTTGATATTGCAAGAAGCAGTTACGGTATGGATCTGAGAAGGATTAGAGCTACCTATTTATTCTGAATAGCCCCCCCCCCTAATTAATCTATCAATTCCCCTGTGACAACAAGTGAAAATGAAAATGAAAAATGATTGCTTAACTATTTGAAGACCTCCATACTTTACATGCCTTTGTACTTAAATGTACCAGTTTGCCTGCACCGGAAAAAGCAATTTCCTCTAATAATTATTTCCAAAGTTGTGCAGTATCGTATTTAAGTAAACAATACTCTATACCATAATGTACACCATGTGGGTTTTATTATTGACTTCAAGTCCCTTGTGATCTTCGTCGGGTAGACTCAGAGGTTGTTCTTGAACCGTTCATAGTACGTATGTAATGATGCTTAGGGGGGAAAAAGACTGTTTTTTTCATGGATAGAAGCTATACACTCAGGCCTTGTGTTTACGATTTTTGTATAGTTGCTCACTGGGCTAGTAAACTGTGCATTTTACTTGCTTCTCCTAGGAAGTTTTAGTAGCCTAGATTTTAAAATGTGTATTGTCATAACTATGTCTTTTTGATGTACAAATGGTTAGCGATCACGACCAGTGATATCCAATGTACATTTCAGGGTTTGCCCTTAATTTTTTCATTTACTATCCGGTGGGACCAGTTAGCTTGTCATTTCAAAAGTCCACCAGTTTTTTCACTTGTCCATACTTTATAATAATTAAATAGGGATGCTTTCCAACACTGAACTAGCCAGCCAGACCACTTGGAGTGGAGTTTGACTGGTCCTCTGGTGTTTTAACTGGCATTCGGCCAGCGGACTAGTGTTGAGGAAGAACGCTGCATTTTAACTTTGGAACGAACAATGTAGTTCAATTTTCACTCCAAGTTTGTTTCACAAAAATCGCCCCAAGGCCGACATCAGTTTTTTTTTTATAGTTGCCCTTGTGACGGTACCCTTCAGTGTATGATTGTATAGAGTGTGGGACTATCAACCTGATCAAAGAGAACCTTGTCCAAGCTGTTGTACGCGGAAAATCATTCAAACTCTATCACATTATTGGCCTTTGAGTTCCACTCAAAACTCCCTGCAGGGTTTTCAAGCTTCTGACCCCCCCCCCCAGTTCCCTGTTGCCTTAATTATTTTGCAAGTTTGGGTTTCTGTAAAGTGTGTCGGTTCGCTATACAAATGGATAAATCATTAATCATGGATGACTTCCCATGATGTATATAAGAATACGCTTTCAAAACCCAATAGATGCCAGAAATATAATAAAGTTTACTTTATTAAAGGAATAAAAATATTATTGGTTTTTTTTTCTTCTTCAAAGAGTATCAATGTACATCCTATTAAAAATGTGTCACTCATAAACATCTTTGAGTTTTCATTATTAAACATCACAATTATAACCATAGAGCAAGCTCTATGTGAAACCAATCTGTGAAAATATCATAAGGTTTAGATGTCAGTGTTAGTTGTTGGTGAAAGTAATGACAAATTGATGTATTGATGTATTGTCTGTTATTGTGTATTGCAACTAAAATGTTCTTATTTGTTTGCTCTAACAACCCTGTAACTTGTACAGTGTGTAGTTGATAATCTTTTCTAAATGAGGTTAAAAAAAAGAAAGAGTTTTAACGCCTGGAATTTCATTTCTTACTTAAAAAACAAAGCCACTTTTTTTTCTGGTTGGAAGAAAAGGACTTGTTTCCCAATCTCCACAAGAACTATCATCAAATCAATCAGAGGATGCCATGAGACAAGTTTCAAAGGGGCACCAAGGCCATTATCGCATTAATCTGGGTCCAATTTCATAGAGCGCCGATGACGGAGTATGTGACATTTCTCTGTATCGGTCCACTAACGCCAGCCGGGATGAGTGATGTCTGTATTAACTGATAATTTCTAAATTGGATTTTAGGAGTTTACTTTGAATGACACCGCTTTGCTGTCAGGATGAATCATCTTGCCAGTCGCTGTTCAATGTTGTCTGGGAATATCAGGGTTAGCCCTTAATTTTTTTTTAGTGACTGGCCAGGGCCCAGTTTCATGGCTCTGCTTACTGTAAGCAAAGATTCGGCGCTTACGGAAGCAGGGAATTCTTTGCTTACGTCAAGCGTTTTTCACGGGTTAACAGAGAATGTTTGCTTGTTCGCGTGCGTACTCCACCATACTAGGCATTCTTCGCTTACACAGCTAGCACAGAAATTCGGGGCTTGCACAGTAAGCGGAGAATGGGGATTGCAAGTGCAGACTTCGGCGGTAAGCAGAGCCATGAAATTGGGCACAGCAGGGCCAGTTACTGTAGCTTTAGCTTGTCAGTTTACTGGTTTCATGTAGGTGCCCTTTTGTAGGAACAACTGCTTTGCCCTTTATGACCAAATATGTAGCAGACCTGACCATACCATCTTGTGAAGATCGCACACTGTACAATATATGAGCATTGAGCCATAAATGGCCAAGGCCTAGCCCTAAAATATACACACATGTGTAAATGTCTACAATTCAACCATGGAGCTAGAAATTACCTCCACGATTAAACTATATTAAACACAAATATGACAAAAGAAACAAAGTGGAAAATTTGGGGGGGTTTATTGTGATTCTGTATAAATTGCCCTACGTGTACATCAGTTCAGCAGTTTTATGATGGTAGGCCTTTATGTACTTTCTACTTTGTGTCCTGAGTTCGTCAGTCAACTTTCCTGTACTAAATTGATTCACTGAGAGATAACGACTGGTTCAACTGCTTGTCTACATGTACAACAATTTAAATAATATGACATTGGAAACGAAAGAGGATAACTCGGGTGTTTCATCTGAATCTGAAATTTGTAAACGTTCAGTCTGAATGGCCAGGGTTCAAGTTTTACACTGAGACCCCCAGGCCCCAGACTAACGTTTACCCGAGGCCAGTGATTTCAACATCGGGCCAGTAAACTCGAGACCCGACAAGTTCGGCCGTCTTGTGTTTTCAATTGAATAACAATACCTCACTGTGTAGCAACGAAACAAGCTGTGTTAAAATGTTGACTTTTGGGTCTGATAAATACCTTTCAATTCTGTTGAGTAACGAAGTAGCCCCACACTTAATATGAAAGGCAACCAAGATCAATCTTATCTTACATATCTTAGTGTTTGTTCAAATAAAAAACAGTTGAATGCATGATGCTGAACTGTGTCAGCAATTTGTTATTCATTTTGAATCTGGTCTTGTAATATATAAATTCTGGGTCCAGTAAATATTTTGAGCTACACACATGTACAAGCCCTGGGGTCTTGTGGATTTTCCCCCCTCAAACTGGACTCCCGGATTGCCACTATTACTGCTTCCCTCCAAAGAAGAAAAAAAATGGTTGTCTACCCACAGAAGCTTTTATTCATGCAGATTTACATTCCTTGAATTTTTTTTTTCTTTCTGTGCCTTGTGCAAATTTATTGACAAGATTATTGTTGCGGAGTGGTGTCCTTATCAAGCCCTAAGCCAGTTAGAAATTGAATCCACTCACCGCTCCCCCACCCCAACATGCGTCATATTTGGTGCACCTCTATCAGAAACAGTATCTCCTAGGTCAGGTGTTGGGCATAATTTGTGGAACCAGGGCATTGGGCTTCTGCATCGGAAAGTGCCCGGCTGGTAAACATGGTAAACATAGAGACCATAGTGTACTGTGCTTAATTAATTTAATGCCTCTGCTTACTGGAGAATGTACAAAATGTACATGTATGTAATAATGTACATTAGCACTGGATAAATTCTTGTAAAAAAAAAATTGAAGATGTTTTTTTAAGGGCTTCTGAGCTCAATCCAAGCAGAGTCTTTCTCAAAAACTGTTTTTTAAATGATATTGTTATTTTTTCATCCTTTGAGAGTCCATTAACCATTTGTGCACAAAACAGTGGGTCCTTTTTATTTGTAAGCAGTTTGCAACAGCTTGTTGAGTATCGATGCATACATCCAAAAGACAATGAGATAAATCTTCTCTTAGTGTTTGGTCAAAGAAAAACAGTTCTACCGCTACTTGCAAAGAGCACCACAGCAAAAGCACAGGGCACCGCGGTAATTGCTGTGGGTGCCGTGGATTATTTCGAGGCCTGGGTGGGTTAAAAAAAACACATTGCAAATGAATTGTAATTTTGTAAAATTGATTTTTCTGAATGACCCTTCCGTACATGTAACTGTCTCTTGTAAACTGTTTGTATTGAGTGAGTGGCATTGCACTATTTCTTTGCAGACATTATTTCAGCACGGCATTGAAACACCGTCCAGTTGTCTTCAATGCCTGGCTGGGATTCACTCAATACATCAGGCCTCAAAATTAACACCGGACCACAGGCCTGAAGCCAGTAATTTTAGCATTGGGCCAGTAAACACATGACTGGACAAGTCCAGCAGTCTTGTGTTTTTGAACTGAATAACACCTCACCTGTAATATCTTTAATTTCTGCAGCTGCGTATCAAAGTATACTCACCGATAGTACAAATGAGGGAAATCTTCGTAGTGTTTGTTCAGATAAAAACAAGTTTATTTGTTAAACTGTGTGCTTTTTGTTTCTTCGTCTCTCTTTGATGCTGGTCCTGTAAAAGGAATTCTGGTCCAGTACAGACATTTTGAACTACTAGCCCTGTGGTCTCGGGGCTTGAATTTTACACTGGACCGCAGGCCCGAGGCCAGTGATTTTAGCATCAGGCCGGTAAACTTACAACCATACACAGGTCCGGCAGTCTGCTGTTTTTTAAATAATAACACCTCACTGAATTTTTAATTTAAAATATCTTTCAATTCTGTTGAGTATTGAAGTATTACCCACAAGAAAATGAGATAAGTCTTCTCTTAATGCTTGATCCCCCAAAACAGCTCAAATGTGAAACTGTGTAGATAGAGCTCTTCTCATTTTGATTCCGGTCTTGTATTTGTAACAAATATTCAAGCCCTGCAGTCCGGCGGAATTTTCCCCCCAAATTCGAGCCCTTCAGTCTTGTGGATTCCCCCCACCCCCCCCCCACCACCCAAATTTGAGCCCTGTTATGGAACTGGCTCTCTAGGAATTAGTGGGGATCATAATCCACGCCTAGGATTCAAAAGCCAAAGACAAAAGGAGCCAAAGCCAGGGTTAAAACGGTTTAACTCGGGGAAAGCGATATGCAGGGATCAGTGTCTGATTTCCTGTCAGGATCCGAGAAGGCTAAATTGAGATCTGTCAGTGAAGTTTGACCCCCAAGGTTACTGGACCCTACTTTTCAATTTCTTGTAATTTATAGGCGACTCGTAAAAAAAAACGGGACCAGGAGATAGAAGAAAGTGTACCATTTAATGTTGGGATGATTGATTTCTCCATTTCAACAGTGGGTTTTTTTTTCTTCTTCTTCTTCTCTCCATACAGATGTCAGTATCTATTCTCTTCAGCATATTATAAATGAATGCTGAAATGAAAGTTTTTGTTTGTTTAATGCTGAGTGAGTTATCAATGATTATCCAGGGTGTCTGCTAATCCTTAAGAAATAATAAAAAAAGTCTTAAATTCAGTTATTTGAGGTTGTAAAAACATTGGACGAAGCATGTAATGAATTTCCTATCAGCTCCAGAACAGACCCAAACAGCACTAAAAAAAAAGGAATATAAAATGTGAACAGCAGCTGTTCCTCCCCTGCTTTTTTTTTTTTTTTAAATTTCACTAATTTGTTGTCTTAAATTTGGTTAAGTGTAGCATTAAAAGGGTCTTAAAAGTGTTAAATTTGATTTTTTTTTAAGTGCGCAGATACCCTGTTATCAATATTGAATCAATAATTTTGACAAGCTAATCTTTCTTTCCTTTCTTAGTGTCCTCCCACACGTCTAGCCCATCAGTCCCTCAACCCCCCCCCCCCACCTTCTTCCCCAGCTGCCTTTCTCTATCCTGCCTCCGCGAACACCCCCTACTAAATATTGAATTTGTTTATACTTATGAAATGGTATGTACTGCAATGGGCAATGTGCGGAAAGTATTCTCGATTTACTCGTCCTTCACATTTAAGACGAATCATAAATAAAACAAGTGTGTACTCCGCACATCACTTTATATGCGTAAACAGTCTACGCTACCGCATCAGGCCACGTTGCCTATCAACCATGCGTAATTTGGATTTAATTTCCTTTTTTTTTTTTTTTTTTTTTCTCCCCACCCCCCTTGCCTCTGCTCAGCGTGGGACCCCCCACTACACTAAGTCCCATGACATTCAGCCGAATTGAATTGTAACTTAATTTGGCCTCCCGACGAATTAACCAATATATTGATCCTTTCCCCCTTTGGATTGTTAATTAAATGCCAGGCTTTGTGGAGTCAACCCATCTCTCCCCCCCCTCCATCTCCCCTCCCCCCCCCCCCCCCCCCCCGGTAAACCTTTACTCCTGCTCTTCATTGTATACACAGCCAGTTCGTTTAATTGCAGCAGAGATTACAAACATACAATGTACCTCCATGGAGGCTAATTAATTAAACTCGCTATAAATTGAAACGCTCTTGGTCGACACAGAGTGGAAGTGATCAGTACGTTGACTATGGATGTCAAAATGTCTTTGTTATAAAAGTCAAATGCATTGGTGATACACTCCTTACACATTGAAAATCAATAGGCCCCAGCGGTAAAGTTCACGGTTTTTCCGTTTTAGTCTTAAAAGTAAGCAAAATTGACAAACTATTTCCCTTTGAAACAATTTAGAGAAAAATTAAAGAGTTTGATAAGGATCCACATTTAAATGCAATATTTGGGGTCTTTATCTATTATTGTTGTCACAAAAAGTGAAATAAGGGCTGGCTGCCGGTTTCAAGCATGTTTCGTACCGTTCTGCTACTAGCCAACAGAATAGTTTGTATTATTCTGAAGGCTAGATATGGTTGAAAAGCACTTTAGTTTGGAAAATCCATTCCAGTTTGGAAACTTCAATCTGTTTCATTTCATTTAGCCTTGGCATTCCAATGAAATACTTCTCAATCCTGACTCATAATTTTCCCACCATTTCATGGGACTGGGCTAAATTTCATAGAGATTCTTAAGCAGAAAAGATTGCTTAAACATTTTCTTCTAAGCAAAAATGAGCAGGACACCAGCCACAAACAGTAGGAGTGACATTGAAAATTTGGCTGGTAACTGATTGCCCCCTGACCTGAAAAGGCCTTTTCACACTACCTCCATTTCGAACCGCGTTGAAACCTACCGGATTGAGATTTTCAACCCTGGTCCCTGCCAGGGTTGATTTCTATCCGGCTAGAGCATGCTACCCGGATCGGAGGCGGGTTGAAATTTTTACAGTGTGAAACGGGGTGAACAAAATCTCCGGTTCGGAACCGGTTCCGACCCTGAGATTTTGGACAGTGTGAAAAGGCCTAAAGTATCTCTAGTATAGTCTGTATTTTTATGAATTTAGCACAGCACTTGGCCGTAGCATGAAGGGAAATAGGGAATTCATTTATCAATCTTAGTGGGAGTACATGTCGCTTGAACTGAACGGTGATGTACGTGCACTCAGTTGTTGTCATCAATTACAATCTTTCACACTACCGAAAAGTACGCTAGCATCTTCACTTCACAGCTTCACAGGTACTGTACATCATCCAAACACATACACACACACACACACACGCATGTATGTAAATATTATCCCTCCAATTTCATACCCAGAATGAATTTAACCAAAGCCTTTACACCCATTCAGTCCATACGTGATCAATCAGCCGTGACAATAAGGGGGTAGCCTAACTGTGTGTGGTATTGTTCCGGTCTTCGACCCATTATCACAAAGTACAAAGTACGTAAACACTAGACATTCAGACTTGAAAGACCTCCGAAGGGTCAGGTTGTTCTTTTATGACTCTGGGGGGGAAACGCTTTTAATCCGGGGGAAGAATTCCCGAGAAAGGATTTTGATATTTTTATTCGAAACAGTTATGGTTGGAAAGCACAATTGTGTTTCAAAGAACCTGTCATTTGGAATTTAGTCAGCTTTCGCTCAGTCTTTGCTCGGCTGCACACGCTCAATGAAAGTGTAAATACTGTTGAAGTAGACCTGAAGGTCTGCTTGGGTGGCCAATCGGAAAGCAGATTATTACTCCTGTCCCACAATCCACCTGACGTCGCTTGATCAAATGCCATTTTCCACCAAAGTACTAAGAATTTTTTATTTTTTTTTACGAATGCCATTGTTGGCTCGAAGAAAAGAGAAAAGAAAAAAAAAATCCTGCAAAATCTAAGTATTGTGACAAAACCATTAATGAAATCTTTTGTCCTCAACCCCAGAGTTAGATTTTCTAATTTATTCATTGTGACATATATTGGCAGTGTTGCGTGAGGGAAAGTGACCTATCGTGGCATCATGACAAAACAGTAAAATGAAGCTGTGGCCAATCACACACATTCCGCCAATTTTTACACCCTTGCCATAGCTATGGAAAAGGAACACTGGTACCCAGCCAGGTGATTGGGCCAGTTTTATGCACTAATTGTACCTTATACCTTAAACCATCTCAGCTTCCTGGGGAGCGGGTATGCAACCTGTGCTACAACCTCTGCCCCTAAGGCTACAAAAACTACCTCTACCCTCACAGGTACCCATTTACCCTTGGGTGGAAAGAACTAAATTTTGTATTTTTCTCTCTCAATGAAACATGTTTTATGACTGGGATTCAAACCCACACCCTGATGACTTTGCCACCTGAATTTGAGTCCACGACATGCCACAAGAAAATTGTTCAAACATGTTCCTTCACAAAAAATCTCAAACTACTTTAATTTCCATTGTCGACCCAGTCAATCCACCCAACACCTACTGAATACGTCCGAACAATTGATAACAACATGTTCCCATTTCCATTTCCATTTATTCCTGAAATGTTTTCCTATACAGTGGTGACAAAATATGGATCTAGAGTAAACCAGCAGGTGTCAAAGTGGGAATGAAATTACGTACAACTCGAGGCTGAGCTTTGAGGGAGGCATCTGAAGTGACACACTTTTTGACATTGTGTCATTGTAACAAGTTCAGTAACTGCCGGCCAAGGACGCTGTGCCAGGGAGAAAATTTCAATTACGGAACAACCCCCTTTCGTTTCCTTCCCCTAAGACTTTTTTCAAACTTGTGATGGACATACAGATTTACAGAAAGGGGGGATTATATTGTACCCAGGGACTGTGTGTTACCCTGGCATTGAGGGCCGGCACAGTCCGCAACCTTTTTCAAAGTGTAAATTATGTAAATAAGCGTTTACACGCTGGTAAATGGAGGGTTATGGTGTACAACCATGTGAGAGCAATTTTCAATGGAGTTGTTGCTTGATGCATTGTTGAGTACATGTAGGTGCTTAAAGTGTCCTTTTGTGAGAATTTTTTTTTCAATATCATCAGACTGTTATAATAGGGGTAAGATCCCAAGGCACTTATCAGGTTATTATTATTATTATTATTATTATATATTTCTGGTAATGAAACCAAGGATGCCTTATACCTAAGTGAACTGAATCACTGTAGCTGGCAAGCCTGAGGAAACCTGTAAACAAGAGTTCTTGCTACATGCATGGGGTGCTTCTTGTTATGTGAACCAGAAATGTCAGGGTTAACCCCTACTCTTCCATGATAAGTGTTCTGGGTCCTTTTTAAGTGCACTACCAATCCTAGTACACAGGATCTATGGCTTAATGTCCCATCCGAAGGACAAAGCAATATTGGTAAAGTATCTTGCTCAAGGATACAATAAGTGCCACCACCGGGACTCGAACCCACACTCTGCTGAGTCGGAAACACCAACGCTTGAGTCCGGTGCTCTTAAAATGCTTGGCCACGACACACCACGATACTATGTATCATGCTCTCAACTGGAGCGTGGTTTTTCGTCCTCCATGCATGACTTGCATTTTGAAGATTGGTAGTCGTTAAAATTCCTTAATTATCTTTACTCAAAGAACTGAAATATGTAACTTTGATGTGGTGAGCTCCAGATCAACTTTGTTCTCATTGTATGTTTGAAATGCAGTCATCTATAAAAAAAATCTTGGGAGATATTTACATTGTAGTCAGTCCCCCACCAAGTTACAATCTGCCGTCTCATTTCCCAAAACTCTTTTGCAATAATTGCATTCATTTGAACTTTACCTTACCTTATGAAAATGATAACAAAATGTGTGTGGTACCGTTATTATGTATTGTATGTCAGCGTGTACTCCAAATAGTTTCTCAAAAGAATGTGGGAATAATTTTTTAATCTGCTAGTTCTTTTTTATGGAAATTCTTTGCAGGAGTAAGGACCTATTTTGGTGCCGTTTTTTTTTACTGTTAAGTGTGTATTGCATCTTGAAGCAAAAACTTTTCCTCCGGTTTCTTGTTTTTGTATTAAAATTGTTGTTTAACTTACATGTAATGATTGGGGTTGATGAGCAAAGAAAAATTGACTAGAGTGAGATTTGAACCAACGACCTCCGAATAAACATGCCAGCACTTTATCAACTGAGCTGTAGCAGTAGCACTATGTCGGCGGTCTCCCTATTTTGTTAATATCTTTTTTCGGGGTGGGGGTGGGGGTGGGGTGCCAGTCAGGAAGGTATACAGCCATTGGCTGCCGTGTAGCCAGGGATTGCACCAGAGTTTGTAATACAACCTGGGAAGTGGCAGCCAAGGGATCACCTTATGCGGATGGGAATTTTTTATTTCAAATGCCAAGCAATGAACCACAAAGGAAAGTGTGTAAATTTTATATAGTTTGGGGTTGAACAAAGAAAAACTGACTAGAGAGGAACATGACATGAGTTACATTTAACAATTTACATACTGGGCGCCACTCTGCCTTTTGGCCGCAAAGCTCTTTTTAAAAATAAACCAAATGCGTGCACCTCTGTTAAAATTTCATAGTTTCAAAGATTATTACTGTATGATTCTTGGAAACTGGACTGTCTGAACGCAGACAGTCAGCCTTCCAGAAAACCAACGTTGCACCAAAAAAAGTGTCACACTATAGTTCACAGAATGTAAATTACGTGGGATAACCAGGGTGATATTTGATTGTCACTCAGCCTATTTCTATTGACTCTCTGGCGTTGTTCATATTGACACTGTGTACTGAGGGCATGGTGATACTTCAGGTGACAAATACGAGACGTCTTTATTCAGAGTGACACGTCAAAACTAAATGCAGTGACAAGCCGTAATTAATTTTTAGAGCGGTGTTGTTTTTGCAGTAGAGACATCCTGGGGCGGGGTATACACTGCGGTTGCTAAGTGAGGATGTTTTCACACTAAAGACGGTAGACTTATTGCGCACTGTGTTGTTCCGTCATAGTGCTTCGTCTTGCGTATTGTTTTTCTTGAGTGTACTTTACTGATGATGGGGGTGCTGTCCATGTCTGTATTGTTTACCTGTTTGTCTGTCCTTACGTATTCAGTGCATTATGATTCTGTGCATCACAGTGCATGGTGTAGTGTTGTACATGTACAATTGTACTTTGTAAATCCAGGCCGATTGCAGTGCTTTTATTGTGGTAGACACTTATCTGCACAAGCTTCACTGTGTAGCAAATCGGGCTGATACTCACGAGTTGCGGCTGATGTAAATATACTTCATATCAAATTCACTAAAATCATAAAGATAAAAATCATTTACAAATGCCCCAGCTTGCACAGTAGATGCCCTAGATTGCACAGTTGGGCTTTTTAAATCCAAAGATAAACACCAAGTCAAAGATATTCCGAGGGCCTCCTAAATTCAGCGTGCTTTGATCAAACTTTCAAATTCCACAGTTTTTTTAAATCCTGGGAAGAACCCTGATGATACCATTATCATTAATTTAGTTTCAAACATTTTGGTGTTGAGTTGCCTCCAAGTTGACAATAGTGACATGATCGAAGAGTCAGGAGGGTCTCAACTGTCTTGCCCAGAGGTGTTCGGAAGTGGGGGTTTTGGGGAAGATTTTGAGGAAACAGGGCCCAATTTCATAAAACCTGTCAGCACAAAAACTTGCTAAGCACAGAAAAATATTGCTTAGCAGAAACTGGTTACCAGCCAGACTCCATAAAGTTTACATTGTTATGACTGGTGCCCCTCTCATATTATGCTTAACATCTTTATGAAACTGGGCCCTGCTCTGTCAGATTTGAGAGTCTGTGAATTCAGATGGTTTCCTCTGATTGCAGAGTCACATCATCCAAACAGCAACCACTCAAGAAACATTGATTTCCTTGAAAGTTATCAGGAGGTCCTTTGTGTATGTTTAGTCTGTTGTCTGAATATCCAACAAAAGCCCTGGTGTTAACTAAAGGTTAGTTTTTGTTGTTTAAACTGTTTACCTTGGTGTTATCAAATGACCACTTATTGAGTTTATCAATAAATAAAACATTGGCAAACTTTTGACTTACTCCAGACAATTTTGAAGGACGACCGCTGAGCACTTAAGGAGACCACTATTTTAGTGATGGCAGATGATACACAGTACATGTGGCTTCAGTCAAGATTCTTTACATTTTATCCAGTCAGGCAATTCTTACATGGTGTACATCATGAATGTATTATTATTCAGGCCTCGAAATAACCCATGGCACCCACAGCAATTGCCGTGGTGCCCTGTGCTTTTGCTGTGGTGCCCTTTGCAAAGTTCCAACACAAATTTACATTTTCCTTATAGAGTGCCCCTTACCAGAGAAAAATTGCAGTGCCCCTTCAAGAGCGAAGTTCAAGGCCTGATTATTTATTAGTTTGAAGGTTTGAATGGTACTATGTGTTTTAACAGTGATCAGTTGTAAATGACAGAAAAAGGGGAGAACGGTTTTGAAACTGAAGTCAGTACTGGTTGTCTTGAAAATATTGCATTGTTTGAAATTCTTTTGACCCACTCAGCCACCCTATATTTATCTTTTAATATCTTTTTAATGGTCTTGTCATTTTCTTGATATATTTAAAAAATGATTGTTTGTAGCTGCTGGGCACCTCTGAAAAACAGTGTTTTGTTGAGAGGTCTCCCCAGGGTAAACAAGAAATAAATAATTCTTATAAATAGTGACTGACCATTCCATACACCCTGTACAGTGAAGAGCAAAGTATAAAGCCTAATACCTCAGTTGAAGCAGATATTGTAGATCAACGCTCTCCCAGCTCAGGAGTTTCCAACATGTTCAAAATGGCTTATCCTTGTTTCCATTGTGCAACTTTGTACAATCAAAAGAGGAAATTGCCAAACAAACATACAAACTTGTTTAATATTTCAAAATCTTTTTTTAAATAAATAAAACTGCATCAGGGATAAAGATTATTATTTCATGTTTAAAAAATATATTTATTATTAATTTTTAAAAACCTTTTACCACACTGTTGATGAAGGATTACAAACTACCAAAAACAATTTTTGTTTCTGTTTAATTGAAAACTAACATTTGTTATGATTATTCTGAACGGCCCACAATCCTAGCCTTCTTGTGAATTTCTGTTTATAAAAAGAATAGTCAGTGGCCTGACATTTCAACTCTAGCAGAGTCTTTCTCCAAGGCTAAATGACAACGGTAAACATATAGACAGGTATACTGGTGTTAACAGAGGCAGTCAAGTGGAAAGAAATGAAGAGAGAGAGAGAGAGAGAGAGGCAGAAAGCACACAAAAGATCAAGGGATGAACAATGAAGATGGTGACAAAGTGGTTGGGGGTGGGGGGGGGTAGAGGGAAGGAGAATTCCTCAAAGATTAAAACCCTAACTAGCCCAACACCGTCTTGGGTGTTACAATTGACGTCATGGGTGTTGTCGTATAATATAGATACTGGGGAAAAATACATCAGAATTTACACCATAGGATGTTAAAATAACACTTATTTCTGCCAACACAATTAGCGTGGTGTTATTTTCACACCCTATGATATTGACTTTGATTCTTTTTGGGGGGGTATCTATATGTGATAACACCCATGGTGTCAATTTGAACACCCCAGTTTTTTGCAGTGTATATATACATGTATCCTCTTCTTGCCAAATGTGAAGGATTTAGAAGAATTTGAGTTTTGAGGACATTGCAGTGGAGGAGGATCCAGAAGGAGTGGGGCCAAAGTGGGTTTTCTTGCTATGGGAGGAGTTAAACGGAATGGGGTCATCAAGCTGTATTTGACATACAAGGAAAGGGAAGGATTGCGGTCTTATGCAACTTGGCAAAAACTCAGAAGGATCGGGGGGGGGGGGGGGCCTGGGGGGCATTGCTGGGGTTCATGGCGAGGATTTAGGCCAATAGCCTTTTAAATAAGCGAAACTAGGAGGACGTAGTAGAAAAATCAGGCCTGGAAAAAAACCCAGGTCCTTTGAGCTTTAAAAATCTCTACTTCTGAATGATATAGGAGGATTGAGGCTATGTGCAAGGTGTATGGCAGTTACGGGGTACTTCCATTGTTGTTCTATTATTCCCTTTCTAAAGAAATCCTCTGTGGGGTACCACTTGAACAAAGAAAACCTTGTCTATTGTTAAAAATACCCCGTGTGTAAGGGCACACATGTTTGTAAAACCCGCTTACCGAGGACTTCTATTTGTTCTCCCATTGTTTCATGTTAACATTTTTTTCAATGCAGGCTTGTGAGTTGTCAGGATTTGTCTCGAGTTCAGGATTTTTCACTGATCTCCCTGCACTTTGAGATTTTGTTAAAAGAGGCAAACTTGCCGTCACAGAGATGAAAAGACTTGAACCTTGTTATGACCAGACCTTCAGATATCTATTTGAAATGATGTAGAGAGATTGTAAACCTCAAAAAATGTAACAATCTGTACATTCAGGAAGCTTCATTTCCACACCAAGAGGAAATTGTTATCCACTTTTCAGGATTTTTCATTTGCTTTCTTTTCATCTCATCTCTGATTTAAGGCAAACACAGTAAACCTACACCTCAGTGTCCTTCACTTGGCTAATTTTCGACACTAAATATGCAGGAAAAGAAAATGTATTTATAACCGACCTTGTGGAATGAAAACAACAAACTGAAACTGAAATGACGTAAAGACGTGAAAGAAACTAAAGATGCTGACGTAAATTTCCATTCTTCATCCAGGGGGAAAATGTGGTAATGTTGTGCCCTTGAACACTGAAAAAAAACAATTTCCCCGTTTCACCCATCAATGGAAAATGTTGTATGTTTTCTCGCCCCTGGCTCTAAAAATAATTTCCTCTTTTTGTTCTCTCTTTCTGTTCTCTTCCATCCGTTGCAGGAAAATGCGGTATGTCACACGCCTGTTCGCAGATTTGTAAGAATCTAATGGGAATGGAGCGCTACCGGTGCGAATGCGAAACCGGCCACATACTGGCTGCTAATGGCTTCCTATGCATGAACGAAGAATCACTCGGTAAGTGCCGGTAATTACTACGTAGTCGCTGGGAAGTGAAGTAAACTCATTTCAAGCGGTTCAAGGAGTTTCTTCCCCTCTTATCCGTGTACACGTTGTAGAGATGTGTACCTGAGATTCCTTGAGAGGGAGACTACTAATGAGATGATCTTGTTACTTGTGTTCTTAATTTAATCAATACATATGTACACGTCTTATTAAGGAGTGCGTGTGGACCCTGCTTGCATCGCTAATTATGCAAGGTTTTTATTTTCTCAAGTGACTCATGGAGATTATAATGATTGAATTTAGACAAAGAAGAAATCGTCTTTCTTCGAGCTGATTTTGGATGAGCAAATTATTTTCCCGTCTTGTAGTTTTCACCTAGTCTTTACTTAGTGAAAACCTGTGAAAATGTCATTCAATTCAGCGGCCATGTTTTTGTGAAAACAATGAAAAACAGTTTATTCTTCAGGGATTTTGTCCCTGTTCATGTCTGGCTTGTATTTCAGTTGCTGGCATTCCAAAGAAGCCATGGCGTTTGGGTTAATTTAAATGCCGTTTCCTCGACTTTGACGGCACATCAATGTATTTCGGAGTAGAAAACGTTTCTTTGGCAGATTGGCAGTGATGTAATTTCATTATGCCTTGTGCCAGTGCCAGACACATAACACTTTATTATTATTTAATTCAAGTACGCTATGTACACAAAATTGTTGTTGGGTTTACAACAGGTAAAAACAAAATAAAGCTTTTTAGAATATTTCTGGACAACTACAATTGTCTGTTAACCTAAAGCCCCCCCCAGCCTCCACCCTCTTTGACTCAGGTAGTACTCACTCTAAACTTTTTCATCTGCATTTAACAGTGCATTTAACACAATACTGTTTGTGTTAATACCATTTTTATTTATTATTTTAAACAAGAAAAATTTTCTCAACAATTTAATTACTGATTTCCCATTTTCTTAAAAAATAAGAAGGAAGACTTTATCGTTCTGTATGCATTTTGGTAGCATTTTTGTCCTGTGAACTCTCATCTTGAAACACAAGCTGTGCGTAAAGAGGGAAAGTACAGGCTATCAATTAGTCGCATGCCCTATTGGTATATAAACCTGTGTGATCTGAAATCTCTACAGGCCCGATGGTCTATGGAGACGTTGTTCCATATTATTTTCCTGTCCAAAATTCTTCCATTAGACATTTTTGTTTCAATCATCTGGAGGATTTAGGAGGTTTGGGAGATTTGTTTACCCAGAAGTATCAATGACTTTGCCCATTGTCCGGGAGGATTCTTTAATTCCATTGTCTTGGACCTGATGGGCTGCTTGGGGGTCTGGCTGCAAAATTAAGACGTCCGTGGAAATATAAAGCCTTAAATATAGGACATTTTTGAGTGATGTTTGAATAGAATTAATCACCCCTTTTTTTAAAGGAAACTTACATCGGCACTGTTACCAAGCAAAAGCTTACCTGAACTGTGTCACATAGTAACACGACTGTCTAAGGAATTCAAAATTGAGTACTTAATTTGCTTGTGTGTACATGTATCCGGAAATCGAATTAGCAGCATATAGGCCTACCAGACGAACATTCCACCACGAAATCTCATAAAAAATAGCAACAGAAAATTTGACAATTTATTTGTGCCAGAAGGCACTTCAAGCCCAACAGGTAATTTATGTGCCTCGTGTGGTTTAAACTTTGACTCTCTCCACAAAGTTTATCCCAAAATATTTAGGGTTAGAAAAATAAGAATGAATTGATCTCACTTGAACACATTCCTGAAGCTCCTGAGACAACATGTTAAGAAAATATACAAATACTTGTTTACCTGAATAATGTAAACAAAAGATGGAACAAGAACTTCATCTTACCCCTGCACCCCCCCCCCCCCCCTCCAACTTACCGGGGTGGAGGTGGGGCTGGCCATCAAGATAAAAAACTTGCTTTCAAAATGTATCCGTTAAAATTTAGTCAGTTAAAATCGTGAAGAAAGTTGTAGTATAAATCTAGTACCATTCTATGTGCCTTGTACTTAAAAGAAATGAATGTAAGTGTACTTAAAGTTATTTATGCCCTTGGCATTGCAAAGGCTTATTACTACAGTAGCTGTAGTTAAAAGGTTGTGAACACATTTCTTGAGCTTTAACAGATTTGAGTGATGTTTTGAGCCGCAACTGTTGGACACCATTAGAAAACTTTGTTAGTAATGCCCAGGCTTAGAAATTCCATAAATTCTCAGCAGATTAGCTGATTTCCTAACTTTTCTTCTTGGGTTTTTAACCGTTGAGAACTGTCCTGAGAAACACTGTGAAAATGTTTGTAAGAGGTTTGCTATTTATTTTATTTATTTATTTTTTTTTTATTTTATTTATTTATTTATTTATTTTTTTTTTGGGGGGGGGTAAATTTACAAGTTGCATGTCTGAATGCTACAATCTTATTACTCAAACATTTCTTACTGCATTCAGAGACAAATTCATCATCGTTAAAGCCAGAAATGCATTTGATTCTCAATTTGAAGAACCACATTTACAGTTTGTTACAAATTTTAAATCTCCTCGATTGATTTTGATATTCTTGGTGATCCATAAGATTGGAGTAACCCTTCCTTCCCCTGTGTTAGTTTTAGTTTCTGGGTTGCATCGGTACTGTACAGTAATCCTGGCACTTTGCATTGTAATATTAAGGCTACTGGAGTAATAAACACACAGCGCAGTAGTCCTCACAAACTCCCACACACACCAACTTGAAGAAGCCATCCCAGTTGAGATGTTTGCTTTATCAGTTAGACTAAACATCCCATGTTTACAATTAATGTTTTATCAGTGTCTAATCTACTAGCATTAGATAATGTAGCGAGAAGGGTATAGCATCTACACAATGTAATTTTCAAGGGTGCTTTCTTTCCCCCCCCCCAATGATGGGGACTTTGAAAGCAGAGAGTATGCAGTGCTGTAGTGTCCCTCACTCCATGGTGTAAGGGTGAAACAAACAACAATCATATTGATCCCCCAATGCAATTATAACATTTTGTGGTACCCGCTGCTAATTACAGGATTCAAACTAGCATCTCACGTCGGGCACACTTGGTGGCCTAGTGTTCGAGACATCTGTTCTACAATTATGGTGGAGTTGGAGGGGGAGGGGGGACTGGTTGTAATCCCATCGGAGTAGCCATTTGGCGTTTTTTCCCGCAGGAGTCCGAAACCACTGAGCATACAGCTTGCTTATCACGCACTGGTATGAGGGTAAAACAAAAAAATCGTAGTACTTTTTGATGTTGCCATTTCGGTATGCAAAATAAGTCTGAGCTCATGTTTAGCCTGCAAAATTTAATGTAAGTTTGTTGTGCATAATGTTCATTTAAGTTTCTGTTCTCTGACCCCCTTCGTCCCTCCCAAGAATAACTACTTTTCACCTGTAATTAATTCGGAAAGTTTAATCAAGCTGTATTATATTTTATAATTGGCAGTTACCTCCCCTAGGGTGTTTGGAATGAAACCAAAATCAATCCTCTCATTTCCTACTCTGACCTTGCATTAGTCACTGCATGAACAAAATCAACATTCTTCAAGCTTACACTTCGTTGCTCGTACCACGAAATGACCTAACTCATCCACAGTAAAATAGACCCCTCCACCCAATTTGGTATTTTAAAAAAAGTATTTTCTGTAGAAAAGACGCTGTATTAAATCTCCTAGGGTAAGTTTGTGATCAGGTACGCATCAAAATTCTTTTTATTTGATCAAAAATGTAAATCACCCCACAGTACTTTTCTATTACGTTGTAGTAAACTACAGCCTGTACTTTGAAAATTGTTCACAAATTATGGAAAGCCCCCCGCAGAGATTATCCAACCTTTCACTGTTCTTACATTAGATGTAGCCCAGAGAGGTTCCGATGCCTGTGTGGAACAACTAATGTTCATAAACCTATACAAAACTTTCACCCTAAATTTTCTATACTGCTTTTTAAAAAAAGATATAGCGGATTTATTGATAAACTATATCAGAAGCAGTTGATTACTAAATTGAGTTGGTGTGCTTTTCATTCACAATGTACATGTACACTGCACACAGAGAAACCATTTGCGTGTTTAGATTTTGACTAATGTCTTGTACAATGTCTTGATTGGTCACACGTGACTGTTCCGTCCCAACTTGACAATCGTCCCAACTATAGTTGGGACTGGTCCCAACTTGAGTGTTAAAGTTGGGGTGTCCCAACTATAGTTGGGATCGCAGACGCAAAGCACTCCATGAATAAACTAAAAACATGTAAGTATCATAGTATGAAGTTTTTAAGACCCCTTTCCCTTGAGAATATTTTAGATTAATTAGAATTGTGGTTTTCCGAGAGGGGAAACTAAATGCTTAGGCCTACTTGAGACTGAAAGCGTCACCCGGCATGAGCATCATGAGGCCGCTGTCAGAACCCTCTCGATCTAAAAACACTATTTACACCGAGTTAGTTTCTACCTCCATGGTTTTTTGGCCGAGACCCGGGTTTGAAATAAAGAAATGTTGTTAATTAAAACGCCGATCGCATCAGACCCGGGTCTCGGCTCTGCAGTAGTGTCACACAGTAATCCATGCATGATCGATCACGGTGTCCTGTTGAACTCTATGGGCGATATCCCAACTACAGTTGGGACGTCCCAACTTTAACACTCAAGTTGGGACCAGTCCCAACTATAGTTGGGACGATTGTCAAGTTGGGACGGAACATGACCACTCAAGTTGGATTCCCCAGACTGAAGAAAATGTTGCTAGGTCAGATGGTGTGGGACAAGATTTTGTGTATATATAGCAACCTCCCCAATAGGCAAACCCTGCTACCATTGTGCCTTACATTGTACACATTCATTCAAAAATGTGCATATTATGGGTGTTCGCTGTCTCTTATGTAACTGTGCAAAAGCTTACACTGAACCACCCCTGAGGATTTCAAATTCTTGAGCAATCACTTATGACCACAAGCAAGTCATTGCGCCGGACATTATTCAAATCTGACTCGTATAAATGGCTTATTCTAGGGTATTTTTCTTGCTTTGTTCTTACACTCTTCACTGGATGCACGTGTACACCATGTGACTAAAAAACAACCAGATCAATCAAAGTTTTACAAGTCTTTCACAAAAACAACCCTATGAAAAAGTGTTATGACAGACCCTTACTACTTCCTCCCCTCCCCACCCCCCCACCCTATCCTTGAAGGATGTCCCTGGTCTGTGACCTCACATCAGGGCATGGGACTCATCCTCAAGACAAGCAGTTAGCAGCCAGCCCCTCATGTCATCATTCACTCTCCCCATTGGTTGTGTCACCCCCACCCCCCCCCCCCCCCCCAACAGCCTGGAGGTGGCTGGGCCAACATTCCTGGCATTCCAAACAGTCTTAGGATGTTGCTCATGTTTTTTAAGGAAGGCTTGTTGTCATTGCATGGGGACAGGCTGGACGGTTGCTTTTTTGCCTGAGGAGACCTTTGGATGGGAAGCTGTAGCTAGCAACTTAAAATAACCCCCTGTGATGCTTATAATCACTCAATGCTCATGTGGATAAGTGGTATCCTTTTGTAGTTTAATAGTAGCAGCCTTGGAAGAGGTAGCTGTGCCACATTCCACCTCAAATGTGGGAATGAACTGCTGAGTTCATCTTTGTTCTTTTTTTTCATGTAGAGAAGAGTTCAGAGTTGCCTGAAGCACTTTTGGGGGCTTTTCTTTCTTCTTTAAAATCCTATTAATGTTGCCGTGCGTGCTCCAATCCTGTTGTTTTGGGGGTTTTTTTTCATGAGATTTTGGGGTGTCCACCAGCACACTGTTTGTCATGTTTGATCGTAGCTGGTGGGAATAGTTAAATTAAATAAGTACAACTTTTTAAAAACTACCATAGTGAGTTTTCTGAATAGTGGAAAAAAAATTTCTATAAGAGGTGGAGAAATCTGAGAATTGATTCACGCATGAATCGTACGTTTCTCAGATTCAGATGTTCTTTATTGATTTCTAACCAACGGGCGAAATTATTTTGCAGGATGCTTACTACCATTGCCATCTTTTAACAAGTAAGTTTTCGGATAGAAAAAAAAAACCCAAATTGAGGTCATTACATGACCTTACCTTTAACCTTCAAATACGTTGACATACCTGCAAGTTACCTCAATCCATAAAATGTGGTTTAGTTGGTCTGGAATTCTCAACATGATATCGATTAATTGATGTAATTTCCTTGGGTGGCTCTTTTACTTGGTACTTGGCAACCACCGGTCTCCCCTGAGTCCAAGCAGTCAAGGTAACCAATTACATGTACTTGGCAATATATCACATTTTAAAAGGTCAAAAAGTGACCTGAATATATATATATGAATTTTCAAAATGAACTCTCTACAATTTATGTGGTTAATTTGTGTACGCGGACTGTACAGGTAGACATAAATCAGCTGGTAAACCTCTTTGTCATGTTTCCCCAGCACTGTAGTAATAGTGAACTCTGATTCTGGCTATACCAAATGGGTGTCAGACTATTTACACTTACAGCCTCCATTTGATTCACATAGAAGGGGGAAATACACTAGAGCTTCACTATGATTAATGTATATAAAGCCCTTTTTAAAGTTTGGCCAACGTCCATGCATGGTCAAGACAACTGGCACCCGAAACCAAGGACCCTAGTTTGCCTTTGACGTGTGGAAAAGGCTGAAGTCATCAGCGACACCACGTAGTACTAGTAGCACTCCACGATTTAAACCAATTTTTATTTATTTAAATTTGTTTCACCTGTTCATTATTCATCAAGGAATATGATTTCATGAAGTTTCAAGGCTCCAACAGCTTTACTTTTGAAATTAAATTAATTATCCATCTTATCCTTTGTATGAAAGCGAGCATTTTCGTTTGTACTAAAGTTGTACTAAATTTCCATTAACCATTGTAATGCATGGTGCGCACTGCTGCTCAAATTAGGAAAAAGCGTTTTGGATGAAGTAGCACTGTTCTTGTGTGGACGCTTGTGCTGACCTCTGTTTTTACAAAGGCACAAATGTAGTGTTGTTATACATTGGCACAGGCTACTTCGTGAAAACAAAATTTATCTGTTTTGAATTTTGGAGGGTTTCACAAACTAACACTCATTATTTTCTCTGTTTGCGCTTCTCAATTTAGTAAATAAAAGAGTCAAAACCAGACTATTTATCAAGTTCAAAGCAGAAAGTGTTGCACAGTGAGAAAGCCAAATAAAAACATTCTGAAGTTTTGAAGGAAAGTGGTGTTTTAAAAAACATTCACTTTAGATGCCGTTTTCTTTGATTACTAGTTTACAATAGCACTGTACATGTATGTATACAGGCCAACATGTACATGCCTTGTACTTCGGGGTGTCGCTGATGAAATGCTAATGCCTTGAGAAGGCAGAGAAGTTTGTAAAACAAAATTGTTAAAATTCAACGACCAACCTGCCTATCTCAGTCACAGAATCTTGTCAGCAGAAAGATCCTCCAAAAACAACTTTGTGATCAGTCAGTCCAGCTGTAGGACGCTTTCTATCATAGAGCTCAAAAACTAAGCACTATGTGGATGTAAGCCCAAATTTTCCCAAGCCCTGAGGCCGATGATTTTTCCTTGTTTCAGGATTTGTTATTATTTTCCCTTTGCCTTCGGATTTTCTTTGAGTAGTTGAGAAGACAGACATAGCCATATATTGTGCCCAAACCTCAAGTGGCAGTCACAGAGAGTTAAATGTAAATCCCATAAAATGGAGCATCCTACATGTAGAGGTACGGGGAACTCAATTTCAAGACCAAGAAGAGAGCTGTTCCTTGTTTTCATTTTTTGCACGATTGCACCCCATTTCCGGGTCAGCTGCATGACCTGTTTTGGGGAGTTTGTAAGACCTGGATTCTGGAATCAAAAACACATGACTGACTTTGATTCATAGTCAGTGTGAGGGGAGGGGAGGGGGGGGGGTCGGATGTCAAGTTATAATCCTTCTCTTGGTCGATTCCGACCAAGGAATTCACAAGGAGTATTAGTGAGGAATCTGAAGGATTCTTAATGGATGGCGAATAACGCTGCAAGATTCCTCCAGTCAAAATATGTGTCAATATCATCGATGATAAACTTGCCACAGTATTCCATCCCCTTGAGTGTCTTTATCTGAAACAGGAACCGCTCCCAAGCTCTCCACCAATCCCTCACTCCCTTCACCCGACTCTCTTGGTGGTCGTCTCCAGCTATCCATCATAAATACCTTTGACTTCTTACTCCTCCATCAGTCATTCCACTTGTCCTTCTCCACTTTGAATGATTGTCCGATCTGACGTCTAAACCGATCAACCATCCTATACTCTCTGATACAGAAAGTTTCCCTGGAATCCCTCCTGTTCAAGTCTTGCTGAGCATAAATTGGTTACCAGCTTTAAAAAAAAACCAGACATGTGAATGGCTCATGACTGGTTCCCAGCCACATTTTGCTTAGCAAATAAATTTGGTAAGCAACATTTTCTGAGGAAGAGTTACATGGAATTGGGCCCAGGGTCTAATTTTATTTAGTTGGTAATCACAAAAGGTTGCTTACTAAAATTTATGTTCTAAGACAAAAAGTATCGCGGCACCAGTCACAACAATGCTGAATACACTGCATTTTGACAGGTACCCTGTTTCTGCTTAGCAAGTTATTTCTGTGCCTGCCTGTGACTCTTACCATTATAAAACAGAGAGTATTGCTATGAACAAATCTATTTTCACAAATTTATGTTTGAAGAAAAGAACAGAAGTTGTTGCAAACTGCCTACCAACTAAAATGACCAGTGGCATTCAATACGCAATGTAAAATGGCCTCACATTGTGACCCTAGCAGAGTCTCTCTCAAGACAAAAACTAACAACACAACAGACACATGCAAGAGTGTAAACACCTGCAATTAGGGACCTCCTATTGTCCTTAAGCTTTGTTGGCTATAGCTTCCATTGGTTTTGTACACACTTTCCAACTGGGGACGTTTGCCCAACTGGGAACCCTAATGTCCTCCTCTGTGTTATAGGTGCCCGGTTTGAATCTGTATACCTACCCATCTAAATATTTTAGTCTATTAAGTGTGGAAAAACTGCTGTGGAGTGAAATGCAAGGAGCAGAGAGCAGACAGAAGATTCAGAAAGTGAACAAAGAAAAGGAAGGAGACAATGGTGGAAAGGAGGGTTGGGATTTGGAATGGGGGGGGGGATTAGAAGGAGGTGGCTAGTGTAGCCACAGTGCACAGACAAACAGACAGACATGACCGATAGAAAGGCAGCTCAAACACAAACATTTTGGGAGGACTGACTCACAAGCAAAATAAAAAACATGGCAATACCTTGCAATCTACATGCGCTGCTGTGTTGTAGGCAGCTGTACGAAATTGGTTTATTGGTTTGAGTGGGGTGGGGGGGGGGGGGCGGGGGAGAGGAGCGGGCAACATAAACATGTTTGAACCCTGATAAAGGTCTCTACGTGCGTTGCCTTGTTATAACTTTGTCAATCAACCAGTGTTGTTATACACAAACATAGTGTACATAACAAATACCATTGGCATTCTCATCAAGTGGAGCTAATGGTTACATACCTGTGTGTAACATTTTCGGCATGGATCACATGCATGCTAATTGATTCAATTATCTGTTACAGCAGAGCATGCGTTTGTCGGCTTGTTGTACAGGACGGTGTATCATGATTAAAGGGTGACGCATGATTAGTGTTTTGGAAAGAGTGCATTCATATAGAATTCGTCTGAATCCCATATCCCGGGACTGGCTTTTGAAGGTTCATCTTGATTGCTGTTGTATTTTGTAACAAGTGCAGTTATACCTGATCCAGATGATGGGGCTTAGAGCGGTAGGAGACATGGTTAGCAGAGGAAGGTGAAGGAAGGGGGAAAGAGGGTGTGAAGGGGGAGATAGTCTGGCGATGGTGATATTAAAACCAAAAGAAGTGCAGGACTTGGAAACAGCAGCAGCAGAATTATTTCAAAAGTAGGGGGGGGGGGGGTAGTTGGAAAGTCTCAATCATATTCACTTCACTTCCATGTGCCGAGAAAATACCCTCCTCCTGAAGGTGGAGGGGGAAAAGCCGTCTTCTGCCCCCCACCACGTCCTGTCCCCTTACCCCTGTCCCGTCCCCCCTCCGGTTCTGCCCCTGTACATGGAATTAGTGTTATTCAGCAAGGTTCATGTACATGTATCACTTTGGGTTGTTGAAGTGTACAATCGTCAAGTTCAAAGTTTATCAAACCCCGTACATGTATGTTCATCGTGTTTTGTGTTCTCGTTTGTGAGAAACAGTAATGACGAATTATATTTTGCATATTTGGTTTGTTTATAATAAAAGTAACCTACATGTATAGGCTATAGGGATGTATAAATAGTACAAAATCATTCTGTTAAGCTTTCTGTAGTTGCGTTCATGAAGAGTACACTCATTCCAAGGGCTTGGAATACCATTTGGACAAGTAATCCTGTACATAAATTAAATTCACTCTGTTAGAATCCCTTTTTTTTCTTTTTTTTTCTTCTTTTTTTTCTTCAGTTTGGCAAAGTACACTGCACATGTTCACACTCAGCATTTGTATTAGGAAGTATCCATTCTTTCCAATCCCCTACAGGGCTCGAATTAACACTGGACCACAGGCCCGGGGCCAGTGATTTTAGCGGTCGGGCCAGTAAACTCACAACCGGACAAGCCCGGTGGTCTTGTGTTTTTCAAATTGAATAATAATAGGCTACCTCATTGTGTAATATTTTTTTTGACGAAATGTTGACTAGGAATCTGATAAATATCTTTCAATTCTCTTCAGTATCGAAGTGCTACACATAAGACAAATGAGATAGATTCTCTCTAAGTGCTTTTCAACTCATTTTGATTCCGGTCTTGTAAAACAAATTCTGATCCAGTAAAAATTTTGAGCTACAAGCCCTGCAGTCTTGTGGGTATTTCCCTCAAATTCGAGCCCTGCCCTATTATCCTCCCCTCCCCCCCCAAAAAAAAACCCCCCAAACAAACAAATAAATCTGATTTTTCTCCTTCCTCAAGATGCTGAGATTGACATAGATACAATTCCCAAAGACCCAGAGACCCTGATCGCTGATGTGGACGATGAATCCAACGACCAACCTCAGGGTAGTGGAGCTCCAGAAGGGAGCGGGGACTTGGAGAGCGGGAGCGGTGATCAGGAAGAAGGCAGCAACTCGGACGAAGGATACATCGAGACGGGACCGATGTCTTGCGAGGAGTACAGTTGCGTCAACGGTGGTAGCTGTTACATGGATGAGGAGAGGAGTAAACCCATGTGCCACTGTCCTCTTGGGTTTGAAGGACAAATGTGTGAATCGGGTAAGTTTTTTTAGTTTCATGGTATAAAGCCCCAAAATCTATCCTGTGAAAATGCTTGATGTGTTGTTTTAATATTCACTATCTAATGTGGGGTGTCGTGGCCGAGCGGATAAGAGCATCAGACTCAAGTTCTGGTGGTTAAGTCATCGGGATGTGCGGGTTCGAATCCCGGTCGTGACACTTGTGTCCTTGAGCAAGACACTTAATCATAATTGCTTCTCTCCACCCAGGGGTAACATGGGTACCTGTGAGGGCAGAGATGGTTTATGTGAATAATAAGGCTTGGAGCGCGGTAAACTCGCAGCACCGGCTGTATACTCCCCAGGGAGCTGAGATGGTTTAAGGAATGAAATATATGGCCCAGTGACCAGGGGTAATAATGTCAGAAGCGCTTTGATACGGCATTCGGGCTGTGATAAAGCGCTATAGAAGAATCGATTATTATTATTATCTAATGGAGAGTGAAGACAAGAATGGGAGCAAATGGTCCCCACTGGGGAATTCTGAAGAGAGAGAGAGAGAGAGAGAGATGTCCCAAAAGGAATTTTGTGTTTTAATGACGATGTGAGACCAATGTTTCAAATTCCTGTGATTGTTTTTAATCAGTGGCTAAATAAACAATTCTAATTCTGATGACGGAATTGTTCAATACATGGATGTTGACAGATAAACTTTTCAGGCCTGTGTCCAAAGTAGTCAATTAGACTATGGCTAGATCATACAAGCATCAACTTTCTGTACTTTTGCATGAAATCGAATCAGTTCTTACAAATTGAGCAATAGTGGATTTTTTCTCAATTTCATGGAACAGTTTTTTTTTCAAAGTGGTGTGATCGGTGGGCTGTGAATAGGTCTGTATAAAAAACAATGTGGAATGTTCAACACTGAAAACATTTTCATGATCTGGTTATCTGTCTCACATAAAAATTTATGAAAACCTGTAACATAATTCCCATGAAAGTCCCCATTGTTTATAGAAAGCGAATAGATTAGTAAGTCCTCATGAGGAAATGTATGTTTTTATCAATGACAACTCTCTGGGCAATGTTTTAGTATCAGTCTGTAACAGCACACCGTGTTGGATACAAATGGGATTCAACTAAAGGTGTCTGCTTTCTGACTTTCCAGTAAACACGTTATTGTGGTGAAATCAAAGCACTATTTTGGAAAATATCAAAAGAATTGGGGGGGAAAACCTTTTCCTTATATTGGTCCAATCATTGTGCAATGAATACAGGGTCTTTTCTGCTATACAGTTTGAATGATTTCATCAAAACAATTTTTTTGAATCGACAATACTGTACAAGCACCGGCTTTGTCTTTAGGAATGTAAAATACATTGTAATTATGTCATGGCTGAACGGTCAATTGCACTGGACTCGAGCTCCCGGTGTTTTTCTGATCAGCAGAGTTTGGGTTCGAGTTCCGGTCTTGACACTTGTGTCTGAATGCTTCGTCCTACGGATGTGTCGTGAAAAGGATGTAAAAAGAATCCAGTACACTTGTCTTAAAGAGAAGGGGTTTGCCCTGGTGTAATTTGGTGTATTATGGTTTGGTTCATCATAGTTTGGTTCAATCATAGGTTGGCTTTGCCACAACTTGGATCGCCACAGTTTTGTTTTACAACAGTTTGGTCTTTTCATTTGGCTCAAAATATAAATAAACTAGTATCAGATTTACAAGTAGACACACATTTCATCGCTGAATGTAAAGCTGCTATAAAAAGAGTATAAACATCTAAACAGTGCGTTAATATTATCAATCTTCCAATAGTACCTTCCTTCAGACAATGCAACACATGTCCGCTATAAACAGTTTTTTAAAAATGCTCTGACAGGGTGAAAAGGCAGGGTATTAAGACCCAACACAGCCAGTTCGTCTCCGGGGGGGAAAGATTAAAACTTTTATTCATCAGTTTCCCATTTCTCCACACAAAATCACTCCAGTCTACCCTTTTTTCTTTTCTTTCTTTTTTTCTTCTTTTTTTTTACACACACTTAGCTGTGTGCAGTTCAATTACTTCCACCAAATCCCAGGTGCTATTGTGCTGTATTTCTTTACGAGTTTGTTTGTTAAGGGCCGGTTGTTTTCATACCGTTTTTATTTTGTCAAAAGTGGGTCCTGCTTCGGAAAAGAAAAAAAAAAAAAAACGGATAAGAGCTGTTGCTACTATGGCGAGCCATCAGGTTCAGGTGGGGTCCCTTAAGCCAAAATGATTGTTCCTCGCTCACTCTCTCCTTCTAGAGGTATTTCTAGTGCTGTTTGGGCCAGGGTACCTTCTTGGACAATAACAGCCTACCAGCAACCCCTGATTAGGGTTATGTCGTTAACGCTGGACTTTGAAAAGGGAAGCATGCAGTGCCCTTGAGGCAAGATTTTGGGATCACCTTAAAAAATAATCACAACAAAAAATGTCTGAAACATTTGGAATAAAGTGGCAACATGCACATCAATCACATGTGTCTTGCTAAGGAAAAATCACAGTGTGGAACTTTCCCCGCTGCAGGGTTTGTCTGCAGACGAGTTCTTGTTATTGGTGAAATACAGTGCTTTTACATCTGCAAGTACCTGCATTCTGACTTGCGTTTAATGGATACCATAAAAAAAAACCTGCATTAACACCATTGTGGGAAGGAGGCTTGGTTTGCAAATTATGCGTTAAATGTGTTTGGGCAATGAATCATTTTGCAGTCATCCCCATCCAAATGGCTTTTAAAGACACACAAGGACAAAGATCTGGGGATCCGATAGAAACACTCAACTTTGCAGTCAAATCTTTAAGAGGTTTACGGCCATTATGCCATGTTATGCACAAACCTGGAATCTCAATTTCATCGTGGAGAGGACAAGGCTATTTTCATTTTGCAAAAGGGGGGCACTTCCATTTGGAAAAATTGCAAATACTATCGGAAACTTTTGAAGAGGTCACCATCAAGGCCAAGACCATAGCAACATGGCCTCCGTGTGATTTGAGGCCCCAGATAGTTGCACATTGTGAAAAAATGTGTCGCCACAATTAGTTCGTTAAATCTTCTTGGTATGCTGTGGTGGAGTGGTCAAGTGCACTGGACTCGAGCTCTGGTGTTTCTGATCAGCACAGTGTGAGTTCAAGTTCTGGTCTTGACACTTAAGTCCTTTAAAGCAAGACACTTTACCATTATTGCTTTGTCCAAAGGACAGGACGTACGGCTAAAGCTGTAGGCCACATGCGTTGTGTATGCTGCACTTTAAAAAAAACCAGTTTGGCCAAAAACTAATTTGCGTAACCCGACTGACCCTAAAAGTAGGGCCGACCCTGAGTATTTATTTTTTTTTTTAGGGAAGAAAAATAATAATTAAAATCTTTACATATTAGTTTTTAATTTGTTTGAAACCATTTCTGACTGTTTCTCTTCAATTGTATGACGATAGCGCGCGTGGAACTTTGGAGTGCACAATGTTTTTCCACAACGAATATGCAGAAAAATTCGCAAATTGCGCTTAAACAATGTCATTAAAACATGTCATTTACGGCAAAATAATTTTTATTTTATTTTAGGCCTTATCATTTAGGGAAGAGGTTTGCCCTGGTGTTTTCTGGTATGGTTGGCTGCAGGTTGCACCACAGCACCTTGTAAACCATTACCTTGTAAACCAAACCATTTGTGTAAATAAATGGCTCTTTTAAATTTCAGCTCTCATCCTTTCATAAAATTTTTCTGTATTAAACGTGACGTTGGTTTTTTTCTTTTCAGCTGTTCTTGTCAAGTTCCCAAGTTTCCAGAGTCACTCCTTCATGGAGTTCCCCACGCCCTTCGGGCTCTACAGAACATTCCAGATCAGCGTAGACTTCAAGACGGAGACGCTAGATGGACTGCTGCTATTCTGCGGGGAACAGGACGGCACTTCGGGCGATTATTTCTCCATTGGTCTCGTCAAAGGGAAGATGGTTTTCAAGTGAGTTATTTCGATTGATTTTATGTCTATACTCCAAAGGGAAAATATTAATGCAGACCGAATGCGTCAAAAGAATGATAGGAAGTCTGTTTCAGAAGCGTGCCGAGAGGTCCTTTGTGATTGCTGGACCGGATGATCAATTTGACCAATCAGACAGGAGGGAGAGATTTTACGTTTCACTGCCTGATGCAAAGTCTGTTTACAGATGCACACCTGCGGCTGATTTCACAAAACTTTATGCAACTGCGTAAGTCCCCTTGTGCAAGATTTCTTGTGGTAGCGGTGTACAACGTACGCAAGAAATGTTGTCCAAGTGGGCTTAATGCAGTTGCAAACTGTTTTTGTGAAATCGGCGGTGAGTGCTATTAACTGTGATCATCAGTCGTGTTAGACAGAATTCAACCAATCAGAGTTGATCTGATGGTGCTGCTTATCACAGAAATCTGTGCTTTTTTTTTGGGGGGGGGCGCTGTAAATGCAGAATGACAGGGTAAACCTAGCTTTGGTAGGACATCAGTTTCCGTTTCACTACCACTGACGTCCTACCAAGGGTAGGGTCAACCATGCCCAGAAAACGTGTAAATTCCAGGCCTCATGACAGGTGTCCATTAGTTGCTCAATTTATTATTAAAAAATCACAATAACTCACATTTGCAACAGTCACAGCACACGTTTAAAACCCCTTTGACAGGGCTTTTATAAAAGTGGGGCTTAAAGTGTCTCTGACCGGTCATTATTGCATTGTTGAAAGCTGCAAAGGTCAGTTGTTAAACTGAACTAATGCCCAGGGCAAATAATAGTAGGTAAGAGACTGATCGACATGCAGAGCACGTCATCCCTGTTACAAGAAGCACCACTCTAGACCCTAAATATCCCATTTAATCCACTTCGTGGAGCCGCTTTTTTGCAGCGTTTTCCAACCTTGAAAATTAAAGGTTGGTGCTTGGGGGGGGGAGGGGCCTATGTGAGCGCAAAACATGAAACCTTTACGGCATGTGAGCGCAAAACCTTGAAACCTTTACGGCATGTGAGCGCAAAACCTTGAAACCTTTACGGCATGTGGTCCGAGGCCCACCTAAGAGACCAGAAATATTTTGATTGTACATGCTCTGTGATTATTATGGTGATGCACTCTGAAGTGATTCCTGATGGCCACTTCCTCCTGACTTCTTTGAGCAAAGGTCTTAAAGATTGCATTTGAACTCTGAAATGCATGAACTTGGTAAAATGTGGGGGGGGAGGGAGGAAATATGGTGGAAGGTTTTTAAACCCTTCTTAAACGTGGTGGTGCGCCAAGCTTTTGTTTACATGCATGGGAGTACTGGCTTTGCTAGATTCTCCAGCTCTGACAATGTCATGTTTAAAGCGTTTGTCTGTTGAGGGCGCTGTAGCCTCTTACATTTTATAAAAAATTGCACGATGACATGTCATATATGAAGCCCTTATTTTTGTTTTTTAAACTAGACAATTGTGTTATGCTGATGCACTTTTTCCCAACCAGGTGCCAATTTCATAGCTCTGCTTAAGTAGAAGATATTGCTTAACAGTTTGCTTAAGTAGAAGATATTGCTTAACAGTTTGCGGCAAAGCAGAAATGAACAGGATACCAGTGATAGATGGTACATGTGACATGGTGTTAGCTGGTAACCTCGTTTTGATGAGCATAAATAGCTCTTTTTCGTGCTTAAACAGCTCTATGAGGTTTGGACCATGTATACGAAATTCCCTGAACATTTGTGTAGAGCCTGTTCTCTCCAAAATTAGGGTTAAATTTGAATTTATGTAGAAATGATTAAATATAGTGTTTTTTAATTCAGTGGGAAAAGGACTTCTCAATAATATCCATCACTTGGCGACGGCAATATCAACACTAACGTAAAAGGGGGGATGGATTTGGCTGAAGGTTATAAAATGTAGAGAAAGTCAAAGACAATGTAAACTACATAGTAACTGCATACAAATGTAAGATGTCTTCACATTTAACATTTCATTGTAAATTGTAAGGCCTAACTGCACAGCTCTCAATTCAGTTGGCAGACCACAACTTACAATGTACGTACATGAAGCAGGTCACAGTTTTTCGAACAAAATCTACATTGTACATCATTAACTCTGTCTGCTCCATGGGGGGGGGGGGTCTCTGTTCATTTCACATCGCTTAAGTGTTTGCTCAGACATTGACAAAATATCCGGACGAGATATCCTGATGGAACATGGAATAGCCAGTTCTTGATCAATGTATTAAACACAAAACACCTCCAACGGAAATCTGGTTTTTTTTCTTTTCTTTTTTAAGAGGAGAGGGGAAGGGAATCTCAGGTCTGCTGAGTACACTCTACTTGATAAAGGAAACATAATTAGACACCTACAGGTACATACACAGACACAGACTCAGTAGCTGGGGAAGAAGGCGGCGAAGAAAGAAAGAAAAAAAAGAAAAGAAAAAAAATTAACAAAAAGATTTTCCGGACTGACAATTCCAACTGACAAATACTGGGTTGTGTAAACAACTCCAATGTGTCCCATTCACCGGGGCTTGCAACTCTGACCTCTTTCAACAAAAGGATGAAATGCTCGGCAGTCAAACCCACACGCTGGCAACCCGACAATCCCTTTTGGTTCCCTGATTCAATGCTATAATAATAGCCAGGGGACTCCCGAGGCGCTACATTGCCCGGAGCCCGCGTTGGGATACAGTTACTTTATTCTGGTAGCTTAAAAAAAAAAAAGAAGAAAAAAAAAAGAGAAGTCCCACCAGGTTCGGAGATAACATTGATGACATCGGTGAAAAGCACTGCCCTATGGGAAGGTTTAACACCTTTCAGTGAAACACCCACCCGTCGGCAGTTGGGGGGATTCATTTTCTTGAGACGCTCATTCCGAGTCTTTAATAAATCCTAATCCGATAAAAATGGAGACTATTTAGTCAAAACCGGGCCTCGGGGGGCTGCTCCGAAATTGGAAGAAGTATTGGAAATCGCACTCTGTGAACTAAAAGGAGCAATGGGACTTACTCAGTTTTTTTTTCTTCATATGCGGAGGAAATATTGCTGCAAAGAAGTGGAGAGTCTTGAGAAGCGATTGTGAGGTACTTGACGGCGTCCGGCCTCCTGAGGCTGTTCATCTCATGTAGATTACTAACGGGCTACAAAGCTGATTTCATTTTCAGCTAGTCCGTGGAGGCCCTTTACCGTCCTCGCCTGTCATCATCTTGGAAACAGTGAATCGATAGGAAGAAGTCGTGTTGAAAATATATTTTGAAACTGTACACTGAACCAAAACGCTTCGGCTGTCAGCCTTTTTGAAAAGGGGTTAAATACATGAATGCAACGATGATCAAACTGAAATATTGATTTCAGCTTAAATTTTGTCAATTTGACACCAGCACCATTGACCTGAGCAATAGTTTGGTCTAAAATACTGCATACAAAACCAAGAGGGAAAGTGGTCTTAACATATTTCAATTCTCCAAATAACATTGTCTCCTTGACCCCTAAAACACTGACAGCTTTTGGTGCTTTCTTGAAAAACTGGTCTCTCAATGTGATGTAACTTCCACAAAACTAGAGCATTTTAATGACTTAAATCAACCCTTACAAAAACCAACGATGCACATGTACAGTTCCTTATAGCTTTTAGTAGACTGTAGCAAAAAGACATTACCATAAAATATAAGTGTAATCAATGTAAGCTGCATATGTACTACATAGAACATTGAGTCAAATGAACCTGAGGACTGCATATTGAGAAATTCAGCCATTTGCATTCGGAGCATATATTGCAGTGTTTTTGAGGCAAAATTTATTACCAGTTTGTAAATTCTATAAAATATTATGTAAACCGCACATACAGATTCTTGTCATTTGATTGGTGGAGCACACGTCTGGTGTAATCCTGTATTTTGCCACGTGTACTGCCGCGATGCTCCTAAATTTAATATAGGAGTTCTATATGGACAGTTGTAGGATGTTTTGGACACTTTGCGGTGTCCAAGAACAATGGGTTAACCTGGTAAGTCTGCTGCCACCTAGTGTCCTCCCAATGATAAGCTGTATTAACTCAAATTTCACTTCAATTTCTTCCAGTGACTCAAATCATTCAATTAACTCAACAGCCTTGACTCGTAAATCCTACTGCCAGTGTCTCAAGAGTTGTGGCAACGAATGTGCCAACATTTTTTTCCTTCAGACATCCAAAAGTGATGTATCAATTGTTTATTTGTTTTTAATGTGGTAACATTTTTCAGTTGTTGAACGAAGGTCAACATACCTTGGTTTTCTCCAAGGGCTTATCATTCTTGGAGTGGTATGCAGCCATGGTCGTTCCAAGTTGTCCGACTGTTATTTTTAGGCCGACTGAAACCCAAAGTCGTATTTCAAATTTTGACCCTACTCAACAATCTTCATCAAGCGTTGAGCTATTTAAAAAAAAAAGGGGGAAAAAACATACATACATTGGTTTTTGAAAGAGTAAATTTATTCCATCCTCAAGTTTTCAATGAACACACTGCGCTCGCTTACCAGTACCCGTAAAAATTTCATCACATTTCGTAATCACGTTTTAGTGGAGCCGATATAAAAGTGTTTATATTTTGTCTGAGATTTTTTGTGCACATTCACACAGGCTAATATTTTGATAAACTGCAATCTAAAATTGAAATACGCTGCATGGGTATGGGAGTTTCTTCAAATGGGTATACTTTCTTGACTTGGACATTATTTCAGATAGAAATATTTATCTTGGGGATTGTTGCTGGTATGACTTTTAAAAACAATTAGTTTTCAGATTGAAACAAATCTTCTTTTTAACATGTTGTTTAAAGGTGCATGTGTATAAATCCTTTACTCTTTAAAAAAACTGAAAATGCACCTGATTTCCTAGGTGAGAAGGGAACATTTTTGACATTCCGTCTGGGGGATTGAACCCTGTTTCCATGGTTTAACCACGACATTCTTTTGCGTTTTGTTTTCCCAATTTGTTTGTTTCTCAAGGGCATAATGTTTTCATTCTTGGTGATAAAACTGTCCTGGAGTCTGCCTTTGCTAGTCATTTATATGAATGCAAATCATAGGCTTTCAAATATATATATAAAGTCCTTTTCACACTGGTCGCGTTTCCTGGGAAATTTCAGGGAAAATTTTTGGAAAATTTTCACACTAGAACTGCTAATCCTGGCACCCCCCTCGCAGGAAATTACACCCTGTTTACAAGTGGGTTAAGAACTCTGACACCGCATTTACACTAGATCCAGAAAGGTGGATTGAGATCCGGCATTTTTTTAACGACCGCAGATCAAGATCCTGTGTCGCGTTTACACCAGTGCTTGAACCGGATGTATATTGGTCACAACGTCACTGCTCCTCACAAAGAGCTCAAGGGTTACGTGGCAAAGATCAAAGGTCACGATTACAGTGCGCCACTTCTAGAAATATTATCAATGCGGAGGTAGAATGCAGAAAATACAGTACAGCAAATGATACGGATAACAACGACCATGCAGGTAGAAATATTTTGTAGATGGGAATTAACAAAACACAGCAACAAGGCAAGCTCCGAACGTAACGATGTATGCATAAGGACGCTGAAAACAACAAAACATTTCAAACACGCACAGTCCATGTGCAAACAGCATGACACAACAACGAAGACGCACAAAAATATAAACAGCGACGGATGTCCCACCAAAGCACAAGCAAAAAGCGCGCCATTCGTAGCGAAACAGGAAATGACCACATCGAATTGCGGTGTCTGATCCACATCCACTTTGCCGGATCTGATCCACCAATTGCCGGATTCAACCCTCCTCGAAAGGTGTATTAAAATTGCCGGATCTTGAACCGGGTCTGATCCGGTTTTTTTTGCGTTTACACTAGCCGTTAATCCACATTGCCGGATCAGACCCGGGTCTGATCCACCTTTCTGGATCTAGTGTAAACGGGGTCTAAATGGAAACATTTCCAATAACTGTATTTACAGTTAACATGGTTGCAGCTGTTTGAAGGATTTAAATTGGTGGTAACTCTTTCATTTATTTATTTAAATCCTGAAACGTTGTGGCTTCCCTTGAACTAGTTGAAATCAAGTTTGTTTAAAACAATTCACCCCAGTTTTGGGGCGATTGGGGAATCCGTGACTTGAGAGCATGCTGGCGTAAGAGAAGAAGATCCACTTTAATGAAGATGAAGGAAGATGAAGTGTGGAGCTACGCTGATGATTGCAAGAGACATAAACGCCTTGAGCTATTTTAAGATAGATATTCCACTCGGGTCGTGTTGATGTTGCATTGGCCTGTACGGGACCCTCCCTGCGGGTGGGCTTTTATCTAATTTAACTGCAGTCTTAAGATCGTATTGATATTTTAATGAAAGTGTCTTGTTACGCAGACGTCACGTCGTCGGGTCACTGCAAGACGAGATCATCGGGAGATAAACACGATGACAGCCGGGGCCATCTCTCCTCCGGTTGCTTTGTTCCGAGGATCACAGTCATCAGCGAGCGCATTCATGTCTCTTTTTTATATTTTTATGAGGGTTCTAATATTAAACAGGCAGAGATTGTCACGTTTCAAAATGCTCTGCAGGCATAGAGTTTGACTTTGTCTTTGTGCTGTGTTGAGTGAGACTAGATTCATAAGAGTTCTGATGACTGATAAATCCCTGTAAGGCACCCAGAGAGTTGGATACAAACACTTTTCCTAGATTGTGCTATCAGCACCTGGTATATTTGTTCAGTAATCAATTATTGGTTTTTTTTTAAAGAGAGATAGATGGGAAGTTGAGCCCTTTCAGTTGAAGAGGGAGGATGGATGACTGTGCCGGCTTGCTCTAGAGTTTAGGGCCTGGGTGTCAGACAAAGTGCAGCAGGGTTTCTGGGGTTCCTTAAAAAGTATTGGAAAGTCTTAAATTGAAGTATTCAAATTTAAGGCCTTTGGAAACATTACAAAGTATTAAATTCAGTTATTTAAGGTCTTTTAAAAAAAATGGATGAAGCATGTAACGAATTTTCCTATTTGCTGGTAAAGAACTGAAAATATGCTGCACGTAAAAATAAGAAAGTGTGAGTGGGTATAGCTGTTTCCGCTGCTTTATTCACATACTTTGGTCTTAAATTTGATTAAGGGTAGCATTAAAAAGGTCTCAGAATGTCTTAAATTCAACTTTTTATAGCACGCAGATGCCTTGTGCAGGGTTGATAATTATCAGAGGAAAAGATCAACGGAGAAGCTTCATTTCTGAAAGATCATCTGTAGGCCTACTAATTCCTGAGAAAAAAATAGTTCAGTGTCAACTACTGAGAAAATAACATTTGAAGACCTCAACAGTCTTGCTTCAATTGTAAGCAATTAAAATAAGGAAGCTTATGAATGTGCTGAGACATGACCATTGATTTTGAAAATGTTTTCTTCTTCACAGGTTTGTTAGATAGTGTGTTAACTGAAAGTAGTGGGTGGGTAATTGACCTCTTGCATAGGCTGCCATGACTGGGGTCAAACAATAGAAACGGGACAAGACACAAGATAGTGGTGACAAAAACAGTCTGGCCATCCTGAAGTTTAGAGATTCCGATTAGCTCATAATGAGGGTGTTTTCTGACCATTCTTCAGTACCCAGTTTACGCACACGCTTAATCTTTAAATGAAGCAAATGATTAGGAGGGATTACTGGGTGGAGAGGAGCCAGTTGCCCTCCACACCAGATGGGATAATCCACTATTATCCCCTCTCCGCTGACTCTTTTCTACTCGCCCACTTTGCTAAAAAAGAGATCCTAGACCCCTTAGGGAGGGTTGATTGACCCCACTGCTCTGTCCTCCAGACAACCCAAACTTTCTCCTTATTTTCTGGCGGTGTTTATCTTAATCCTAAGGGATAACATCATTCACTGGGATTAACCCAAAAAAATCCTAATTGTGTTGGGATTGAGTTTGGTTGAATAAACAGGTCTCACTTCATAGCAATCTTCTAGACTCCAAACAACGGTTTTGTGATAATTTGGGTTGTATTTGTCTGGAGTGGAGTAAACAGAATAAGATGGAAGAGTGACTCACCAGCGTGGTTTTGGTTTCACTTTGTTGTGAAGGCTTATTACACTATAGGCTTGTGCTATTTTCATTTATACATCTTCACCATTGTAATTTGAGTTAAATTTTAGGGTTTTTTTTTTTTTTTTTTTTTTTTCAGTTTAAAGTTTTCTCTCTGACAAAAATTGTTCACTTTTTGAAGAATCTACTTGAGAATGAGATTGAATTATTTAAAAGAATGAGCTGCTGTTGTTAGCCTACTATAAATTGCCATTGTTGGGAGATAATGTATATGGAGTCAATCAGAATGAAAATCTAGGGAAAAAAGAGCATGGAAGAAAGAAGATGGCTCCAGTTTGATAATTGTTTTGGGAGTAAAGTTTATCCTTTACCTCAATACGAGAAAGGCTGCATCAATCCATCTCCGAGCTCAGCCTGTAATGTTATTATTCATTAGGCTTGTAAGCTGGTAACTTGGAAGGGCCATTGTTAAGGATTTAGTAATACCAACACCATTATTCCCAAACAGGAACTCTGGTGGTGATTGTGAGATGCTTAGTGGTTGAGTGTTGGATAGCGTTACATAATTAGTTGATTGTGTAGTTTGTCAGACCACAGATTAGGATCTAAACCATGGAGGAACCAGTAGCACCGCGTTTACACTAGATCCAGAAAGGTGGATTGAGATCCGGCATTTTTTTAACGACTGCAGATCAAGATCCTGTGTCGCGTTTACACCAGCGCTTGATCCGGCTCCGATCCCACTTTTGAACCGGATGTATATTGGTCACAACGTCACCGCTCCTCGCAAAGAGCTCAAAGGTCACGATTACAGCGCGCCACTTCTAGAAATAATTATTATCAATGCGAAGGTAGAATGCAGAAAATACAGTACAGCAAATGATACAGATAACAACGACCACACAGGTAGAAATATTTGGTAGATGGGAATTAACAAAATACAGCAACAAGGCAAGCTCCGAACGTAACGATGTATGTATAAAAACAACAAAACGTTTCACACACGCACAGTCCATATTGTGCACACAGCACACACAAAAATACAAACAGCAACGGATGTCCCACCAAAGCACAAGCAAAAAGCGCGCCATTCGTAGCGAAACAGGAAATGACCACATCGAATTGCTGTGTCTGATCCACCTTTGCGTTTACACTTGTATTTGGAATCCACTTTGCCGGAGCTGATCCGCCAATTGCCGGATTCAACCCTCCTCGAAAGGTGGATTAAAATTGCCGGATCTTGAACCGGGTCTGATCCGGCTTTTTTGCGTTTACACTAGCCGTTAATCCACATTGCCGGATCAGACCCGGGTCTGATCCACCTTTCTGGATCTAGTGTAAACGGGGTCTAGGTTTACCTTCAAGATTATCTGTTTTTCTCCTAAACAAACCAGGACAGAGTAATTTAACCACAGATACATGGTACTAAAGTCGGTTTTAAGGCAGTTTTAACTCATTTGGGTTTAACTTTGTGTGTCTGAACGCTCTTAAAACTTAACCAAACCGAAACACCCTTGTTTCATAGAATTAAGTGCTTTCAGATGCCCAAGAAAGGCTACAATGCCTGAAACCTTTTTCAGATTCAAATGTTTGGGTTAACAACTACCTCTTTCTAAAAAACTGCACTTCAAAGGGGGGTCATTCCATGTTGTATAATATCAACAGCTCTCCTGTGCTCTTTACCAAGAAAGTTTTAGGGTCGTTTTCATTTTTAGTTATTACCAAAGGTACACCCTCCCCTTCCCTCAACGTGTCTAGTACGATGTGGTACATGTCACTATAACGGTCCATTTTTCAGGTGTTGTTCCTATTGTAAAAAGAATCCAGCATTTCAGGCCTCCTAGTTTTTCTTCATGATCCAAATGTACATCAACATCTAGAGTCTAGCTTAATGCTAAGATTTGTAGGTCACCGATTTTCGCTCGTGTAACTTAAGTGATTAAAAAAAAAGTGTTTGACGACATTCGGCATATTAAAGTGTTTTGACAATTTGATAAGTGTGGGGTTTTTTCCTTTCACATCACTCCGTCTTGGCTCAAATTCCAGAAGAAACATGTTTTTACGGATCATTGAGTGATATGATTGTGATCTTGTTATGAAGGGAGAGAGAGAGAAAAAAAGTCTGGAATGGAAACTGACACAAAGTAAAACTAAACCCGTCTCATCGCTATGAAAACTGATGCAGATGACTCGTTCTGACTGCCTAAACTAATAGTCTCAATTCAGCCGCAGGGGGGGGGGCCTCGGTCGCTGTAGCAGTACGTGGCCAGGCGATGATGAGGGGAATGACCTAACCAAGGAAAGCATCCGAGGGCCCCCTGGTCATAGAGTTCAAATCACGGTAAAATGGAGATAGATAGAGATAGAGAAGAGAACGAGAGAGACAGAGAGAGTGAGTGCATCATAGTTGTTATAATCCTGGCCCTTAAAAGAAAAAAAAAAAAAAGCACCAAAAAAACAGATGTTGAAGATGTCAGGAGTGCCCCAGTTTCTGGTAATCTGGAAAGGTCAGATGTATGTTATTAAATTTGGGCGTATGCCGGTAGAGCTTGCTTGATATGTGGAGTATTCCCCACGGGGTTGAAGTGACGTAGCCCCGGCCATGGTAGGTCGCCAAAGGTCAGATATGGTTTTAGCGGAGTTGCCTGTAAAGCTCCACATGGTATCTTGGGGCTATGCATCCGAAAATTGAGATGGGACAGAATAGAAACAGCATGAAGAAGGGGTTTGGAGTTTAAAAAAAAAAAAAATCATATAGCAGTGATTTGTCTACTGATTATCCTCGGAGCGTAATTCTGCGTAGTGTCCTGCCCCTGCTGTACTTGTATTGAAAAAAAGAAGTTGTTTGCCAAACAGCTGTTATTGTTAATATGATTTGAGTTGGCGGGAAAACATATTTCATAGAGGTGTTGAAGGCCCAGCGGTGTAGCAGCCTCACACAAAGCGCACCTGCCTGTGAATGGTTATGTGAGAGGATGTTTTTCCTTGTCTTCTTTACCTTGTAGCATAGGTATCAATTATCGCCTCATAGGTTCACCGAGAGTCCCTGTTTCTGTTTCTCTAAGACTTTTTGGTGTGCTTTTATCACAATTTTACTGTAAAAGAATGTGTCTTCTGTTCTCTCTTTCCTTCCTTAAAGGTAAGGTCATAACACTCCAAACATTGATGACCATAAACAAATTACTTGGTGAGAAGCGCTGCAGCTGTTGACAGTAATAAACTATTTTGAGATAAGGATGCCCTTCGAAGTAAATATGGTCTGGATAATTTTTCACCCCAAACCAATGATGAGTTGTACCGTATACAAATGTAGGAGTTGAACTAAGTTTTGAACTCTCGCGATATCATGCCTCAGTCCAAGCATAGGGTACACTGGGCTGTGAAACATTCTAACATTCTGCCACCAACATTAATGATAATGCAGAATATATTTGTTGTCTTTCAAGATAATCTTGTTTTCTTTTAAACAAACCATGGCAGAGGAGTGTTAAAGGGTCTGTATATGTTAAGTAATGACTCTGAAAATTAAAGACAATAAAAAAACTTACTTTGTAAGAAGTACAGCAGCTTTGGATAATATAATGCAGTTTGAGAAACTTTTCACTTCAAAGTACTTTGGTTATGGAAACAGATATCACTTTCTACCCGCAAAAGATATCACTTTTTATCCCTCAGAAACGTTACTGTCAGTAACGTTTCTCAGAATGTGTATTCATAAAAGGGATTATTCTCCTGCATGGACATGTTCGCTCCGGATTGCCAGCGATATCTCTAAAACACAACCACCGTTTGAAATGAAATTTTCACTGGTTAGTTTTATCGTATATATCTACATTTATATAGGATTAAAACAATCAAATGGTTGCAGAAATCAAAGGTTTTACTTTGCCTTTAAACAATGTTGAACCACAGTGAACACTTTAAATATTATCTCATCTTCTGAAAGTTGCTTTCCCACCTGAAAAAAAAAACCCAACACAAGTGCCGAGCAATGATTTTGTTGTAACAAATTTTGACCTCTTGCAACATCAAGCCACACCCCAGCGTAGCATTCGCCTGGCTCATAAACGATTATACATTCTGCCGTCGATATTAAGTGATAATGCAGAATTTAGGGGTTTTTTTTCGGGGAAACATAGGTGTAATGTACATCTAGCTGCAATAAAACCTGATAGCTGCTGGGAAACATGAACTCTGAGTACAATCCCATCTGGAAAGTATAAAACTTCCGAAACAGTCTTGTGGCCTCAAATTTATGAGCCATTTTGCCTGGTTGGAGAATTTCCGCTTGTTTTAAATGACATAAACAGAAGTTGTTCTGAGTGAACAATATCTTCCTAGCTCAGTCTGGATCAGTTTGGGGTGGGGGTTGGGTTCCAGGATGGTCACTCATAGGTGCAAAGTTGTGCAGAAGTTAATGAACTGTTGTCATGGTGTAGCCATCTTTGTTTGGCTCCCTGTGTACCAGTATGGTCTTAGAGTTTGGAAAAGTTCCAGTAGAAAGTTCACATTCTTTATGATTTTTTTTTATTTGATTTTTTTTTATCCCAAAGCAAAAACAGGCTTACCCTTACAGCAACGAAGAATCTGACCTGCAATCTAAGCAATTAGTAACAAGTCGTGTCCATTCTGAGCTCAGTCTTCGTCTGACTGTCCACCTTAGCGACTTTCTACCCACAGATGGCACTGCAAATTATCTTCTCTTTGCCTTTAACTCATATCTTATTCATTATTTTCTCTCTGTGTTCCCGAAGGTAGAAAATGAACTTCCTGACTGCAGAATGAAGGGACCAATGACCTTTTTTGTAAATAAATTTGCTTGTTTGTGCTTCTTCCCCTTCAGGTATGAACTTGGTGGGACTAGTCCAGCCGTTATTACGAGTAACTTGATGGTATCCCTTGGTAAATGGCACACAGTCACAGTCAACAGAGACAACTGGAATGGCTGGATCCAAGTCGATGAGGAGCAGCCTGTCAAGGGAAAGTCAAAGGTGAGTTGTAAGGAAATGACTCTGGGGTGGATGGGGGTATCGTTGGATTGTTTGGGTCTGGATTGGGGGTTCATTATGTTGCTGGTTTGATTGAGTAGAGGTTGTGGCGGGATAGGCTGGGCTTGGTTTGGTTGGGCATTATAAGTAGGTTGGGTCTACAGAGGTTTGGTCTTGGTGGAGCGGGGCTCATTATGAAGCTGCTTTGATGTAGTAGAGGTTGGGGTGGATTAGGTTGGGCTGATGGGTTGGGTAGGTTGGGCATTGTAAGTAGGTTGGGTCTACAGAGGTTTGGTCTTGGTGGAGTGGGGTTCATTATGAAGCTGCTTTGGTGTAGTAGAGGTTGGGATGGGATAGGTTGGGCTGATGGGTTGGGTAGGTTGGGCATTATAAGTAGGTTGGGTCTACAGAGGTTTGGTCTTGGTGGAGTGGGGTTCATTATGAAGCTGCTTTGATGTAGTAGAGGTTGGGTGGGATAGATTGGGCTGATGGGTTGGGCATTATAAGTAGGTTGGGTCTATAGGGGTTTGGTCTTGGTGGAGTGGGGTTCATTATGAAGCTGCTTTGATGTAGTAGAGGTTGGGGTGGATTAGGTTGGGCTGATGGGTTGGGTAGGTTGGGCATTGTAAGTAGGTTGGGTCTACAGAGGTTTGGTCTTGGTGGAGTGGGGCTCATTATGAAGCTGCTTTGGTGTAGTAGAGGTTTGGATGGGATAGGTTGGGCTGATGGCTTGGGTAGGTTGGGCGGTGTACAAAGGTTGAGTCTATGTAGCTTGGGTTTGGCTGGACTGAAGTTCATCATGTAGGCTAGCTGGTTTGATTTAGTGGGGGTTGGGGTGGGATAGTTTGGGCTTATGGGTTGGGTAGGTTAGGCATTGTTCACAGGTAGGGCATGGGCTGGGTAGATGGGCGTTGTATGTAAGTTGGGCTCACGGGTTGTGTAGGTTGCGCTTATCTTGGTTGGTTTGGCCATGGATTTGGCCTTGGATGGATTTTCTTTGTAGGGTAGATTATTGATGGAGGGAATGGACTGTTGTCAAAAAATATGTCATCATTTGTCATTTCTTTAAAAAATCTAGTAATTTTATGTGTTTTCACTTTGATTCTAACAAATCTCTTGAACTTCCTTCAAAACCATTTCCCTTCTTGGATGGGCATAGCATAAACGAGTTCATAAGCATAAGGTAATCTACAGTGAGTGTTGTCTTCAATTCCCTCTGTGTCATATTGGATGTGTAACCATATTGTCCGAGACAGTTCTCCACACTACACCATGATCAAGATGGTCGTAGTTACAGGATATCAATGTTTGTGTGTGTGTGTGTGACTCCCCAACGAACGCTGCAGAATATCTTGAAAAGCTCGTATGATTTAAAGAGCTACGTTCATCACGTTAATGTATTGTGTGATTTATTCTGCATGGAATCACGTCATTTAAAAAACAAAATTTATGATGTACATTTTAGATTGCATTATGGGTAATGAACTATAAACCGTGCAAGTCTTGCCAGTGTTCGAGAACATTTTTGGGACCACTTTGGTCGCACGTACATTGCTTGAACGTGTGAAGGAAACAAACTGGCGCACTTTAACAGGTCCCCATGTTTGTATATGCGCAAGACTTGCACAGTCTATTGTTTTCATTTCCCCCCTCACCAATGTAACTTGTACCGCATAATCAGTGGAAATTCACATGGACTCCCTGCTCTCCTGGTTTGACAGTTCCCTGCCCGGGCCTTTGCCCCTCCTCGTGGCATTTCTGTGCTCAGACTGTCGCCCCTTTTTGTCTTTCCCTCGTGGGGGGCCATAGCTTCATGGAGCCCTATGGTACATGTAGTTGTACTTTGGTAGTTGTACTTTGTTATTATATCCCAAATCGAGGGTGACTTTTGAGACGCTGGGTGGCGGCATTTATTCTGAGTATTTTTCCAGTGTTTACTGAGTATAAGCACAATTTTGAAGAAAAAATAACACAATGGATTTACTCAGTAAGCATGGGAAGTGTGCTGCCAGCCGACGTCTTCAAAAGTCTCCCATTACAAGAATTGAGCTGGTCACAAAGCTTGATCGTCTGGTGGTTAAGAAGTCTGCGATAGAATGTAGAAGGTCTTGGGTTCGATTCCCACTTGAGATGCCTGTGGATCTTGGAGAGCGCTGAGTGTACAATGTAATGTCCAAAGCCCATATGTAGTTACCCATTTCCATACCCCCCATACGACATCTTACACCTGTTCTTGTGACTAAACCTGCGTTATAAGTACCTTGTAAGCCCCTCCCCCCCCACCTTAGTAGTTGAGTTGTAAACCTCCCGACTCTCTTATCGTTTTTTATCAGATTTACACAGATAGTCTTGCATGTATTTGGTCCTTTGTAGTTTTATTTTTATAACTCAGTAAGCGAGAGGAATCTTGCTAGAAGGTTTTATTGTTTCAAATGATTTTTGTAAAAGTAGGCCAATGAAGATTTACAAGTAAGCAAGTGTTGCGTACGTTCATGTAATCTTGCTCTACAACAAAGGGAATTTACACACGTCATGCAGGCTGCTCGGGGTGTGGGAAAGATGTTGCGAGAGACAAACAACACGGTGCGACAGGCAGATGTGCCACCACGAACAGTGATCGGAACGCCCACTTTAAAAAACTCCAAACACATATTTGACAGAATCTCCGCAGAAAGCTCATGACACACCCGTAGTTAATGGAGTTCTTGCTCCCCCCCGTTGTGTTTTAGGGGCTGTACTCAAAGCTAAGCCTGCACAGCCCGTTGTACCTCGGTGGGCACGGTAACTACACAGCACTGGACGACATCGGCATCAGCGTGGGATTCTCAGGGTGTGTGGAAAGACTGGTCATCAATAATGCGGACCAGGATATGAGGCAGGAACCCAGGGGGTTCGCCGTCGCTGGAATCGATGTGGGTAAGTTGGAAAATACTGTAAGCCGAGTGTAATAATTGCATATATGGATGAAGAACATGGGTGTTGGGCTAAGTAAGGCTTGGAACTTAAAGCATGTCAACATTTTTATTTAGCTAAATTGCAAGTATTATTGGGGGAGGGGCGGGTGTTGTGCCCTCTTTCCCCCCCCCCACACCTTCGTTAAGGTAGCCCTGTTGTGCCCCCCTCCCCCCGCCCACTCATACACACTTTCTACCAAGCTAGTTAAACATTTGTCTTAATACATAAAATGAGGAGGGCTTCTTAAAAATGTATTTATGCCTTTCCCTCTCCAATTCGTTTAAGCGTTCTGCTGCTGTAGCAAGCTAAGCAGTGACAATTTATTGGCTATTAAAGTGTCATATTAAATAGGCTGTGGGTGATGTCTGCCAAGATGATGTCTGCCAAGACTTTGACTAAAAACAGTGACTTATACTCCTGACTGATTTTAACTTAGCCTTTTGGGAAATGGTGGTCCTGTCCTCACATCTTACTTGAGTCTTGGCAAAGTGGTGATTTTTCTTTTTGACTTTTTCTTGTTTGACTTTTTGACTTAATTGTAGTTTCCAACTACAATTATTTTGACTTGGGGGGGACTGACTCGGACTCTGGGCTACTCAGACCTTACCATTTGAGTATTGTTTTCAGTTACATTGACTTAGGCTTGAGTTATCATCCCCAATGACTTTGACTCATAGTCAAGTCTTACTTGAGTCCCAAGGGAGTGATGGTTTTTAATGACAAGTATTTGGACTTCAGTTATCATCCTCAATAGTTCTGAATATCAAGTTAAAAACCACAAGGGTAAACTGACTGGGTAATATTTTTTATTTGCGTCTTAAATACAAGTTATTAATACAAAGAGAATCCAAGCCAGCCTTCTACCAGTAATTGATAATCACTATACAAACAATAGATTACTTCCTACATTGCCAGTGATGGAAGGAACACAACTTCCGGTGTTGGCGTTCTTCACCTTCAATGACATGACCCAGCGCTTCTGGTGTTTATGTTAGATGGCAGTGAAGGACGCAGTCTGGTCTCCAAATAGTGAGGCCTCAAACCCTTGGTCAGTTCAGGAAAATCTGTCTCGCAAGAGGCCTGATACTTGGGGCTTTAGTTTTTCTTTGGTAGAGGGAAAAATGTAAATATCTACTTGAATATTTCAAGGGGCTCGAGGCAACGTCCACGACATGGAGGCAAGTGCCTTATTTTTCCCCTTGAAGCCGTAGGCTAGTCGTCACCATAAACAATTTAGAAGTATTACTTTATGTGAACCTTTGGAAGGTCTTGAAAATTTCATTCGAGATCTCATTAATGATGTACATGGATGTGGTTGTTTGCCAAAGTGTTCTTCGAAAATCTCCAACAAAGTGTAATGAATTCACATAATAAAGACCGCTCTCCTTGTACGAAGATTTTGACTAAGCCAACAAGATTTTCAAATATTTTGCAAGTTTGTTTTAAAGAACATGACGGAACAAAATATTCCATTGTGACATATCAACATCACTTCCAATATTTTACGAGCAGTTACTTCGTAGCTTTAGAGCTAAAAAAATGTACTAACCTGATATCAGAGCGCCAGAAATTTGTGTTTGAATCTTCTGTATAAACGAAATGTAAATGCAGAACATTCTCAATTTCTATAAGAAAGCAGTTTGTGAAGTTAAAGCTTTCATTTAATGATGTTTTTCCCGTGAAAGAAGAAGAGGAAAAACAAATACGAATGACAAATCTGGTAAGGAAGTAAATCTCCAAAGCCATTTCTAAGTGATTGCTTTTTGAAGATAGTGTTGCACCTCGCACACATACATCTCTCTTGATCACCCACGAGACAGCCTCGGGAGACACGGCTAAGCAACTCTCGAAGTAAGTACACCCTGGAAAAAATCCGATAGATTTGACAAAATTTTCTGGATGTAACAATAATTACCATTGAAACTTGATCGATGGACTTGTCCACGCCGATCAATATGAGTGATCGCTTTGAGATGTTTAAGTGACAACGATCGCGTTTTTTTTTTTTTTTTTTTTTTTTCCCCCCCTTACCATTTGGACACAGATGCAAGGTTTCTTGCAACTCAGGGTCAAGTTACGTCGTCGTCAAGACGTGTTTTTTTTTTGTCACCGAGCTCTTGTAAGGAGAGCTGGCGCTAATACGATTTGCACTATGCCTGACATTTACAGAGAAATTTACATGATAATACTCCCTTCAAACTCTCCTCATACCTCTCTCAAGCTGTGAATATTTTAGCCGGGGAGAGTGTCACCGTAGAAATGTGAATAGTGTAGTTTGTAATAGAGAACTAGAGGAACAGAACAAAATCAATTGTACAGTCTGAGAGCTTGGCGTACGTCAATGTCTGGCATTATATCAAGCGAAGTTATCCAAATTAAAAAAAAAAAAAAAATTAAAAAAAGGTAATAATAAAATTATACAAGAATGACTGATGAGAAGCTTCTAAACATCCTGAGGGAAGCGTCCGGTCTGTGTTTTTCCGTTCCTATGATGGAATGGAAGTGAACTTTAAATAACCAGATCCTTCATACCTCAAGACACTTATTGACATTTTTAGTTAGGTCTCATAGTCATACACTTTTGGGCCAGCCCTTAGGTGTATGACATAGACCTGTTCAACAAATAATTTTGATAAGCCTTTTTTTTTGTTCTCCTTTTTTTTTCTTTTTTTTTCTGCTATCGTGAGCAAAGGCAGGGTATTTAGACAGATACTGAGTTCCAAGGATTAGTCCCCCACGCCCACCCCTGTGTTTTCAGTTTGTGTTTTTAAAAATATCTCCCTTCATCTTCAAATGCTCTTAAATATTATAAAGACCTGCAAGTTGTCACGATTTTTTATTCATCCGATTTCAGGATTCACTCGTATAGATCTCCGGTTGACCTCAATATTTCTTGAGCACAGGAACTGAAGACAAAAGGGTGGGGGGGGGGGATGGGGAGAAGGAGCCCTCAATAATGTCAAGCGTTCTCGTTTACACCTGCGGTGATGGGGATAGTCTGTAAATCCTCTAAAAATGTATACCACCCTAGGAGATCTGGGGCTGCGTCTTAAGACCACGGGGAGATCATAAACCATTTTCCTCGGATGTTTCATGTTTGTACAATCACACCCCTGCCCTTGTGGTTTATGTGTGTTTTTTTCCAATCGTATTGAAATAGAGAGTCTGTTAATGCTCTCAAGTGTGACACGCAGTGGGTTCGGGGTCCGCCACCTTTGAACAAGTGGGGTTTATACCGAGAGTCTCTTAAAAAGTATGCAATTTCTGGGATTGATTTCTCTTTGTTGAATCACCACCGTCAAAGGCCAAAGAATATTGCATGAATGTCAAATTTCTTGACATTTTTTTAGGGATAAGCCCAAGGAATTTTGTGTAGATGTGGGGTGGGGTTGAACAAACCTTTACAATGGTGCAGAAATGTTGTCTCATTTCCCATTAAAAAAATTGTAACCAATCTGATGTTGATTTATTTGTGGATTTTGATAAAAATAAATAAAATGTATACACATTTTTCATATAACAACATTTTGATCATTCTGGAAATGATATTGCAATTAACAAACCTTATAGCACTGAGTTGACATAATTCAACTTTTTGAAAAAAGCACCAACTCTTTATTTCGAGACTTACAAGTATTTTAGCGACCTAAATGTCACCGCGGCGATCTGGTTCCCTCCAAAAGTCATGCCCTCAAAAAAACATCTCATATCTCAAACGAGTGGTTGAGTAATTTGTCGATGTATTTATTTATTTATTTATTGGTAACGAGTTCCCAGAGACTGCCGATTTCAATAGATCCTGTCATTTGATATAATCAGCTGGGTCGTCCTCCTGCCCATTAATTTAACGAGAAACATTTGATTGTCTCGACGAAGCCGGACCATGAAGTACAGACGACAACTGCAATAACTTCTCATTAGAGCCAAATGAATGTTTCATCTCTTTTTGTGTGTGTGTGTGTGCCGTCCTTTCGAGGAGGACGTCGTGCGCAAATTGAATGAATAACCTTTAATTACACGGAGACCTGGTCTGAATTTGGAGATTGTTTTTTTGCTCTTCAAAACAGGCACTCAAGTCAACAGCTATTAACTAGTGATTGGAAACATCAGTTTAAAGGGAGATGCTATGCTACAATGTTCTTGGGTTGTTTTCAGGGAGGAGTATCAATGCAAACGTACGAAGCAGTGAGGGAGACTCGATTTTGAGCAGGGGGCATGGGATCTGGAATATTTTTGGGGGAGGAAAAAAAAAAGGGGAGGGGTAGAGGGACAACATCGGTATTCCTCATCCTTGAGGGGGACTGACTTTTTTTTATAACTCCTTTAACCATACATGGACATGTATATCTATAGAACTTAGTACATGTACATGCAGAGTACATGTAGGCATGGCTTAACCCCCTTTCACATTAGGTGAATATCCAAGGAAGTTCCCAGGAAGATTTGGGTTGACCTTCTTCAGACTTGAACCCTGGCAAATTCCTGGGAGATAGCCATTGCTAGGGAAACTGCTACCCCTGTTTGGGAGTAGGGTTAGGGGAGATAAACCCCGGGGTTAGCTAACCAAGTGCTCATTCTACCCAGGAAAGTTGCATTGAGTGTGAACTGGATAGGGCAGCAGTGGGGTCTCATTTCATTTCATTTATTAATTTCACTGGAAAAAACATCACAATTACAGCATCAAAATTTACATCAAATACAAAAGGCAAGAGATATAGAAATAGAATCAGGAGATTGCACAATACATTCCAAAGACAGGACAACGGCGCATTTGAAGGATTACAACAAAGTAAACTAAATTACTGTCTAGTTGCTTTCCAAATGCCATTATAGAAAGAAAAAAAAAGAAAAATAGCCACATCACAAGAGGATTGTAAAAACCTAGAAAAATTACATGAAACAAGATAAGTATTGAAACTATGAGATTATTGCTTAAAAGCAAGAGTAGAAAAAAAAATTGCTACGGATGACATAGCCAATAAAAGAATAAAAACAAGTTCTCTACAGCCACTCATTTAATTTCTGTCGGGGGGGAACCCCAGAACTGGGCACCAAAAGATAATTTTAAACTAGCTTGGTGAATGAATGAAGGTTGAAACTCCCCAGGAATTTCCTGGGATTTTATGCCCTGGGAACTGGCTCTGTAATGTGAAAAGGGCTTTAAAGTGAAATAACGTCACACTTAACAAACAGGATAGGGTGGTGTTCTGGGAAAAAAAGAGTTTGTTTTTGACTGTAACTCGATAAGATGATACATCAGTACATGTGTTAAAACCAATTTTGACAACTTGGCGCTGATATTGCAAGCAAACCCGGGCACAAATGGAAAACACATTCACATTTAAGTAGAGTATCCTAAGATCAATTTGTTCTGATGTGTTACAAAGAAGTGCCTGGAGGGTAAAAAGTTTTGTCAACCCCAATACTCTAAATGTGTTGCCTTTCAACGCCTTGCTCGAAATAAATGTGGACAAAGTCACCTTTGTTTGTTAAATCCATTGAACCTTGAAAGCTACTTTTTTCTTCTTCTTCAAACAAACAGGAATCTCTGGATGCAACCAATTGTTTATTTTTCTCGGTGGAGGAAATCTCTCAGAATGGCAATTTAGACCTTGAAAATTTGGTAGTTTGCAAACCACTGGCCCTTCCATAACAGTGCATTAAAAATGGTCTTTGGAAATTCAAGTCTAACAGATGAATAACTAAATTTAGTCATGGAATTCTTGTTGCAGTGGAGATAAACGGACAAGCTCGTAAACAGGGGAGAAGGGGAAAAAAAGATTAAAACGTGAGCTGCAATTGTCTACCATCTGTCACTGTTGCCTCAGATCTCACTGTCACATGTTAGGGTAAGAAGCCAGCTTAGGGTAGTGCAGTGAACACATCCATCAATGCACTGGGCCCTTTCCTAAAAAAAGACATTTCTAAGTGAGCAACAATTTGCAGGGAACCAGTCTGTAAGAAATGTGTACGTTTACGTAGCTGTATCGGCTGGTTGTCTTCTGTTTCTATCCCAAGGTTACACCGTAAAAGAAATTGCTTTAGCACACTATATGCAAAGCAGAAAACAAGGTTCAAAAATGTGGGTTTTTTTTTTCTTTTCTGGTTATGACTTTAATGAAATGTTGCATGTATCTACTAATGAGGTACTCGAGGAGCTTCCACAAACAGGAACATGTTAGGACAGGTTTTTGATTATGATTTTGGCCGATGTAAGTAGCACCTTATAAGGATTTACAGGGTGCTTTCTGTATGAAACCAATGGGATCGTCAAAAGCGACTAGCACTGTGACCCGAAGGCCTCAAGACTCCTGTGAAGCGAAGATGATGAAGAAAATTCAGTTACATCAGGGAGTTGTTGTTTTTTTTTTAGCGCCATGGTTATTTATGCGAGAGGAAAAAAAAAAACAAACACGGGAAACCTACTCAAATTTGATGGGGACTTAAAACCTAATTCACATGCAAGGCCAACCTGAAGGTCATTTGTTGTCAAGAATTGTTAAAGAAGGGGGGCATCAGCGACATCTTGTAGACATAATAGCCTCTCCCGTTGGTGTGTATCTGTATTGCCTCGCTGACGTCCTCTTTCATGTGTCGCGCGCCTCTTTCGACCTTGCCGTAATGAAAGAGAAATGGTGACATGTACCATGGTTTGCCCTTAACTTGTTTAGTGACTGGCCAGGAGGACCAGTTAGTTTTGCATTTCACTGGTCCATCACCTTTTTCACTGGTCCATATTTCAAATGAAATAGGGAAGCTTTTCAACACTGAACTAGCCAGTCAGACCCAACCTCTTCTCCAGGGTGTGTCGAGCAGTACGAGGTTGACTGCTCTCTCACCCTGGTATTGGAACATTTGCATATCCAAAAATTGTGGATACGTATGCAAATTAGAATAGTCTGGCTGCATATCGAAATTCACATCTTCGCCATAGTCTCGTGGTCCGGTACCAGATTTAGTAGCTTGTATGTATTGGAAACATGTACATGTGCTAATGTAGTGTTGTTGTCCAATCAGGGTCCAAGTGAGGAGTTTCCATCCCAGGGTTTACTATTTACAAACATGGTTGGAAATAAAGTAAACCATGGGGACGAGGTTGAGTCGGACCACTTATGGAAGTGCCCTTTCGCAAAATGAAAACAGCCTTGCCCTCTCAAAGATGAAATTCTAGGCCTGGATGCCTCTTGAGATGTTCCTTCAGACATTCACATTTTCCTAAAACAGATGCCCTTTACGAAGGAAAGATTGTTTTGCCCTGACAAGAACCAAGTATCACTAAGAGACCTTGTCCTTTCAAATTGTGTCCGTAAATTGTGATAACATCTTTACGCCAATTGTATGCCAAGTACCTTATGCTCCGTGCTTGTTGACTTCATGAAGCAGGTTTTTTTTTAATACTTTGAACACAAGCACTTGGTTCTTAATACATCTGTGTCACAAGGATACTGTAAAAATGAAAGAAAGAAAGAAAAAAAAAACAAGCTTACCGAAAAAGTGGCTTTCAAATTATTTCTGGGTGCCAGGGGTTAATGCAAAATGTTTGGGATCATTGTGGGGCAGCCAAGGTTAATAAGTTTGTTGACCGTTTAATGAGAATGGAACACCCTTGGTTACTGGGGGACTTTGCCGCAAAATTTCAATGTCAGTTTCACTATCCTTTCTCTGATGTGTTCTCCTTTTTTCTCTCTCAAAGTCATTTTACAGGAATTGGTAGAGTTGACCAAAATAGTCACAGACAGTGTGCATGTTTTGTGTGATCAACCATATACATGAAATAACAAACTTGGCAACATTTGGGCTTAGTCCGTTTGTGTAAGTCAGGAGAAAATAGTGAAAATCATGCCAGCTTGTAAACATATCGTCCCTAATTTTAGTTGTGACAACACGAGTCAGCTTCTATTTTTGTAGGTTTTTTAGATACAGTTTTCTCGAATGTGACTTCATTTCAGAGGGAAATTTCTCACTGGAAAGAATTTTTTCTAGTATGAACTTCATAATCAGTAAGCTTTCAGAATAAAATTAAACTGTGATGTTGTTGTATCCTTACCAGTCTAAAATAATACCTGAAATATCCAGTAAGCTTATCTTAATATCCGATTTGGAAAATCCTCTTTAGGGATTATACAAGAAATTTTGAAAAACAACCAAAAAAACAGCTTGCATTTTAGTTTGTAGCCTTTGCATTTTTCTGCGAAAGCAACAGAAAGTTGTTACCAATACAAAAACTATAAAATTTGAAATTTACGAGATATTATCATCAAGACTGTCGAGTGTACGCTCTAATTGTAGGTTCTTTTTTAAATTGTCGCTGCTGGAATAAAGCGAATCCTTTTGTCAACCGTTATTGCATTAAAAGGTAAAAGGTAAAAATCTAAAAGCCCATTCATTCTTTCTTGAGCGAGGACAGTTAATACATCTTGGATTCAAAGACATGGAAAACCTTAAGAGTGCTTTTCGAACTTATTTCTGTTCATATATTTTTTCGCTGAATTGATCATTTAGGTTAAACCTTTTATGAAAGTTTGAATACCCAGGTAGAAATGGGACATTTTGTATGAAGAAAATGGTACAATTGTCTGCACATTCCTCAGGCAGGTCACAAGTTGTTTTGTCTTGGATGTCAATTCTGATTGAATGCTCAGACGTTTGCATTTGCCGTCGGGAAATCTGTGTTTAAAAATGTGTCTGAATATGTAGAAAATTACACTGATGACTAGGGAGATTTCGTCATTAAAGTAAGACTTGTGCGAAAATCTCTCATACTAAACTGACTGTTGAAAATTGTTTATTCTATATGTTCAGTTATTATTTAATTGGATTCTTTTTCTCTCTGAAAACACTGTGTTATTTAGGAATTTAGATTAAACAAGATAGCCCCCCCCCCTGTATTTTGATTGAGTGAGCTAGCAGAGTGCAGGTTCCAGTCCAGGCCTTTACACTTGTGTCCTTAAGTAAGACACTAGTCCATTATTGCTTCGTCCTTCAGGTGGGACATATAGCCAGAGTTCCCATGTCTTGTACACTTTTTTTTTTTTAAAGCAGTTTGTCTCAGTGTTTCTGGCATGGCCTGGCAGCAATATAAACCACCTCAACTTGTACACCTTTCAAGATGTTATGATTGCTTCGACTCATAAAATCATTCTTAAAAACCTCAACCAAATTTGATAATTGGGTGGCGGGAATATCATTTGCGACGACATGGCGCATTATAAATGTGCACTATTAATATTATTATCGTTATTATTATGTGTGATACTCAGTACTAATTACAGGATTCAAACGGGGTCTCTTCACTTGGTGAGCTTGACGGTCAAGCAATCAGAAATTGCCTTGTCCAGGCATAATATTTTTCCCGCTTGAATCTTTTTGGCCCTCAGAAAAAAAAACCCAGTAAAACTGTAATTGAATAGCCTGAAAAGTATATCATAGCCTATGTACATGTAGGCAAGCCCTTGTACTTAATACAAATTCTCCTACTTTTTTTTTCTAGAGGCAAAGTACCATGCCTGCAAGGCTAGCATATGGAAGGTCATTGGTTTGAATCCCATCCTAGGTGCCTGTGGATGTTGTTTTACTGCAGGACTCGGAAAGCACCAAGAACACAGCCCTTAAGACGCATCCGATGTACAGCAAAACCAAATTGTCAATCCTCATAGTGGTGACATTGTGTCGAGTTATAATAATAAGTGTTTTTTCTTGTGTTCTTTTTTTTCTTCTTTCTTCTTGTCTTAGGTGAATGCAGCAGCGGACTTTGTGACGAGGGGATGTGCAGTAACGGCGGGTCCTGTGTCGCCCAGTCGGCTAGCCGCTACCTGTGTCTTTGCCCATTAGGGACCGCCGGACCCACATGCGAGAAGGGTAATAATTCAATCCCACGGCGCTGCTGACACACTAGTTGGCACTGAGCGCTTAGTTAGCCATTCGGATACAGTCAAATTGAATTTGTGGCTGGGCGAGTTGTGTCAGTCGAAAAACTGACAAGTATTTAGAGTGCGTTTACACTCTGGGGGGAGGAATGTGTGAAGCGTGCCAAGTTATTATTTTTTTTTTCTTCTCTCTTTTAAAATGTGAAGTCTTCCTGAAATGTTTGTAGCAGACTTTGTTTTGATGTGTGTGTGTGTGTGTTTGAGATCATGGTGATATGGTGGAAATTTGAAAAGACTCTTCATTCTTTCTTATCGAGTCTTCAAAGAAGGGCTCTGCAATAATCAACCGCCAACTTCTAAGCTTTTTGCCCAAACAGGGTTTCTGCAGTTCCTTAAAAATTATTACAAATCTTAAATTGAACTTTCCAAATTTAAGGCTTTAAAAAGCATTAAAAAGTATGAAATTCAGTTATTTGAAGTCTTAACAAAATTGAATGAAGCGAGTAATGAATATTTGCCTATCCGCTCGAAGAGAAACCAATACTGCGTGTTAAAAAGTAACATTAACTGTCTTTCTTGTCTGTTTAAAAATCAGTGCTCAGTAATCGGTAATTACATTTTCTATGTAGACTGTATTTATTTGTCATTGTCTTTACTTTTCCCACTAATTTTCCACACTTCATCATTGTTTTTGTTGTTGTGGATCCGCAGATGTACTTCTCCACATCCCATCTTTCAACGGCTCCTCTCACCTCGTCCATCAAAGTCTCGGCAAGAACCACCTGTCCTTTCTGGAGATTGAAGTTGTCTTCCGACCCCACGAGCTGACAGGTGTGCTCCTCTACAGTGGACAGAAATTGGACCGTTCGGGAGACTTTGTCTCATTAGGCATGTCTGACGGCCATGTTGAATTCAGATTTGATTGTGGATCAGGGCCAGCTGTGCTAAGGTTTGTTGATAAAATGCCCTGAAATTGTCTTTTGATGGACGTCTTTTTTCCCCTCTCCGCTGTCTAAACAGCGGCTATAATTATATACCGATGTCAACCATTTTGAAGCCTAATGCCTGAAGTGCTTGTCTTCAAAATGACTGTAACAGAGGCATAATCTAATATTCCAAACATATTTTTTCTCTACGTGGGATTTTTTTCCCATCCTTCATTTATCTTGTTTTGTCTTCAGGCACATGAAAACATTGTAGTACAAGCTTAGACCTCTATGAGGGTTAACTATGTTACAGATTTGACGATAAACTTCCCTGTCATTCCTTGGCTGAATTAATTGCGAACCTCGGAATTTATCTTGTCTGTGTGCAAACACCATCGAAGTGTTCAACTTCATTAATCAAAAGGTTTATTTAATACCAAAGAGAGGAAGCCTTGGAGATATTTTGATGATAACTACTGCTGATCCATTTTGGCCCAATAAAGCAGGTATGCTAAAAATAACTTGCTTAGCACAAGAAATATCTGTCTAAGCAGATGTGCATTACCAGCTAAAAGTAATAGTGAACATGACGAGAGTGAGGAAAATTCTTTCTCAATCTTTTGGTCTCTCTCTTTAATACAGAACCGCCGAGCCGGTGGCCATAAACGAGTGGCACATTGCTGTAGCCTCGCGTACAGCTCGCGATGGTACCCTGCAAGTTGACAAACGGCCCGTCATCGAAGGGATGGCGGAGGGTGCCTTCACCCAGTTGACCTTTGCTGGTGACCTCTTCATCGGTGGTGTGGAAGACCAGGCGCACATTTCGCATAAGGCAGACATTGGAACGTCATTTGTGGGAGATATTCAGAAGGTATGCTGCTGTGGCTCCTGAAATCACAAAGTCTGGCCATTATGCCCCGCCCACCGCCCCACCATAGCAACTATCTTTCAACAATGCCCTCGTTGGTAGCGCATACGACATGTACATGTTTGTCTTGCTTAGTGCCACATCACACACAGAGGGCCAATGCAAAAAATCCAAATGGTGACAGATTGTTCACATTTTTTAAGGTGATTTTTATTGTCTGAAGTTTGATGGAAGTTTGGTAGCCCATTTCACAGTTGTGATTGGTCAATTCATTAAAAGACAGAGTTGCACCCCAACCCTCACAAATCCTTCAAACTCCTCCTCAGGAAGTTGTCTGATTGCAGAGGATGTCTGTAGCCAAAAAAATGACAATTGTTTATCACTGGGCCAGGCGTACCAATCTTAACTAAAAAGTCAAAACATTTTGGTGTTGAGTGACCATAGAGTGGAGGATTGTGGAATGAGGTTGCTTGTGGGCAAGTGGGCCTATGGAGTAAGGGTTCCAATGAAGCATTGAAAAATGAAGTGCTTTTTCCTTATACATAGGTGGAGTGTAAAACCTGAAAATATTTGTTCTGTTCCCCTAATGCAACTAGAATTATATGAGTAGAAATATTCATTCAATGATATTAAATACGAGGTCAAAAGGAATGTTTTCAACAGACAGTGATTAATAAAGTCAGGATTTATTTTTTTGTGGATGTAGGTGATCATTAACGACAGACCTCTTGATCTGATCGATGAAGCATTGCGAGGAGCGAACGTGATGAATGCTGATCACCCCTGCGTGGGTTACCCGTGTCAGAACAGGGGAGAATGCGCCGCGCAGCATTCAACGTATTCTTGCCAGTGCCCCCTGTGGTTCCAGGGAATCAATTGCGAAGAAGGTATGACGTCATTCTGTTGGTATACGGTTCTCAGAGAATATCAGTGTATGGGTAATGATAAATGGTATCAAAATTAAATCTAAACTAAACTAAAATTGTTTCATGTTATTGGATGTTATTCAAACTGTTATTATTTATTGCAGGGTTTCTTCCGATCCTTAAAAAGTGTTAAAAGGTCTTAAATTGAACTATACAAATTGAAAGCCTTAAAAAGCATTAAAGAGTATTAAATTCAGTTATTTGCTTTATTAGGTCTTTAAAAAAATGGATGAAGTGTGTAATGATTTTCCCATCAGCTCGTAAAGAAACCAAATTACGCTGCGTGTAAAAAAGTAACATAAAGTGTGAGTGGGTAAAGATGTTTCTCCCTGCTTTATTCATTTTTTTTTGGGGGGGGTGGTTTTGGTCTTAAATTTTGTTAAGGGTAGCATTAAAAGGGTTTTAAAAAGTCTTAAATTTGACTTTTTGAAGTGTGCATATACCTTGTATTGGTGTTGGTATAAAATTTGAAAAAAATGATTTGTTTGATTACGATTTTAGAGATTGAAGGAGAGGTGTTGGTACCCTCATTTCAAGGCAGCAGCTACCTCAGGTTCACAAGTGACTGGGCCATGACAAGGTGAGTCCGGTCATAGACTTGCAAACATTGATATACGTCGGAAATAGAAAAGCAGCATCTGGGCCATGTATACTCAGTTTCACAGAGCTGCTGTAGAATAACAATTTGCTAAGCACAAAAAACAATATTGTGCTTCCCAGTAATAGCTGCCAGCCAAAATACTATGTCATATCATTGTACTATTTGTGACTGGTTAGTCCTGATCATTTTTGCTCAGCAGAAATTTGTTAAGCAATATTTTCTGCTGAAGCAGCTCTAAATGAAAATTGGTTCCTGGGTCCAAGACCATAAAGCTGTTTAACACAAAAGACTGCTTAGCAAAAGACATATTGTGCTTATCAAAAACAGGTTACCAGCCAAAATACTATGTAAGATATATTGTATGTGAGTTCCCTGCTAAATTTCGCTTAGCAGAAAAACTGTCTGCTAAAAATTGCTAAATTGTATTATGGGCACATGTTATTTTGTTTTTACTTATAAATGTTTAGCTTCTAAGCACACAAGTTAGCTGAGCAGAATAAATCTGGCTCAACAGAGATGGACGCAACCAGGCGATATTTCATGACATTGTTTGTATTATTGATTTACATGTTTCGCTTACAAACAAGAACATTTTCAATGCAAGCAATTGTTTTCTTTTTCAAACTTAGCACTACATTCAAACCTCTACATGTTGATCATCGGCCATATAACAAGGGTTGCCTGGGGAGTGTGTTAGACTCGGCACATTCCATTATTCTTTGTCCATGTTCAGAGTCCTGTACATGGTGTCCACCGGCCATATTACAAAGGTTGCCCATAACGAGTGTGTGACACTGAGCACATTTTGACTATTCTTTGTCCGTGTACAGAGTCGGGGGAACCGACAACAGCATCCAACTGGAGTTCCGCACATGGAGCACAGATGGTCTGATGTTCTGGGCAGGACGTGATGTCATGAAAACAACCAGCGATTTCATGTCACTGGGACTCGATAACGGCATGCTCAAATGGAGGTAAAGAACGATCAATGTCTTTCCTTCCTTTCCAAATATTTTTTTTCAAAACCATGATTTTGGATTTGGCTCTGGCTTTTGGCCGGTCATATTTATGAAAATGTGCACTTTTGGTACAGAGTTTCAAACAGGTAGACAGACGAGGGCTCAAGCCGAAGGTGAAGCCAAAGATCATGGTTTAATTAGGGCCTAAGTTTCTATAGACCTTACTTTTTGGGGCTGAACAACCAGGATGTGTGACCTGCATATGTGGTTCTGAACCACAAACAATGGATCACCTACTCAGATGTCCCCGTTCTGGAGCAGAAATGCGAGGCTGGAGACCTGGGCCCAATTTCATAGAGCAGCATAAGCACAAAAATTTGCTAAGCACAATGAAATTTTACCTACCAGAATAAGGTTACCAGCCAAACTACCATGCCACGTGTACAATTTGTGACTGGTATCCTGCTCATTTCTGCTTAGCAGGAAATTGTTAAGCATTATTTTCTGCTTAAGCAGCTCTATGAAATTGGGCCCTGGCTGAGTTCAATGGAGGAGCCAGGGACTGATCAGCTCTGGCCGAAGCACAACATCTAGCATGTGTGAACACGATAAGGAGTAGAACTTTTACAAGCTCATGGCTGTGTTGTATTTTGCCATCCAGTGGTGGATAAATTATGTGCTGACATCAGTGCAAAAACATTTTTAAAGGAGGAACTGGCCCACGTCTGTCTGTTTGAAGCTCTTTTTCAAACCGGAAAAAATAAAAATATAATTTATAGATTTTTAAATATTGTTATATTTATATATATTTGTATGTGTGTGTGAAGTCAGAGGTATGGAGGTATTGGGATTGACGGCCTTCGACCTACAGTAACCTTGTTAAATTACTGGCATATGCCTCTGGCTTTTGTTAATTGTTATTTTATTTTATGTATTTATTTATTAATTTTGTATCTATTTTTAAAATTATTTTTTTCAGCTTATCTATCATTCAAAACCACAGTGGGTCATTATTAAATGGTCAAACAGTAGGAGGGTTGACTGTGTACTGTGTAGATGCATTCACCACATGATATCATATTGCAGGCTGGCATACACAATGTAGTTTATCTGTCGTTCAAAACCACAGCGGTACAAGATGTTTCTTTTTTGTTGTTGAAAAATTGTGTGTGTTCTTGATGTAAACTATATATATTTTTTTTAAAATCTCCCTTGCAGTTATAACTTGGGCAGTGGTCCTGTGTCAGTGCTAACCAATAAGACTTTCAACGATGGCGACTGGCATACGGTTACCATCCAACGAAGCAAAGCATCAGGGACTATTGTGGTCGACAAGGGAGAAGGCTACATGGCTTCATCGCCTGGAACGATGAGAAGCCTAGATATTAACAACGGCATTTTTCTAGGTGAGCTTTTATACAAGTGACGTTTGAAGGGAGAACGTGGTTTAGCAACATTTTTGTGTGCTTAACAGAGATATAACTTTTCCGATTTAGATCGGAAATCCAACTTTTACATTTTTTCCCCAAATTCTGATTTTTTTTTTCCGGCCCCCAAATCAGTTTTTTTGTTTCCCTGATTTTCCATAAAAAAGTGATTGAATCAAAGAAATTGACGATGCGTGAAACTGATGCGTGTAAAAGTAAGATATATCCCGTCTGTAAGTATCGGCGAGCATCATTTACCTCGTCTACTAGTCATCAGTATGCACTTTTTCTGGTAACAGTGCCATTCTCGTGATGCGGTTAAAGTATTTGACGGCTGGAGATAAGTTTACGATTTGACCCATGATCCAGGAGAAACTTCGCGACACAAGTGTCTGACGCACATGTTCGGAGAATCGTCGACGTTTGCATTTCGGATTATTTTTCTTATATTATCTTAATGCTTTGGTTTCTAAAATGTCAAGATAATCTCAATATACTGAAAAGTGCAGGAGAAACAATTGCAATGGCCAAAGGGTGTTGCAGTGCTTAACACAATCATTCACAGGTAAAGAAAAAAATCATCGAAATTTCTAACGCGACTGATGCAAAGATTTCTATTATTTTGAAGATCATTTTTGTGAGCTTTAAAAGAAAAGATGCCACGAGCATTGTTATAATTAATTCATCACTTTTTCATTGAGTATTTTTGTTTTAATTTATGTGGTCCCTGGTCCCATTACCACCAGCGGGATTCACACTAAATATGGTGCCGATGCCTAGGTCACTTTGCCCCAAATTCCAGACATTGCCCCAAAATCAGAACATGCATTTTATACTGTTAGATTTTTCAGATTTTTTTCTTTTCTTTTTCAAATCGCCAGTTGCATCTCTGGCTTAAATAGCTCTTTGAAACTTGGTCCAGGATTACTGAAAATATGTCCTGGATATCTCCAATACGCAACACCGTGAATTGGGGCCCAGAGGTCTGTCTTCCCCAATAATGTTGCCATCTGTCGACAGGAAGTCATCCACAAAATATTCAATGGGAAATTGACTTCCTATCCATATGTTAGTCATACAAAATAGTTGGTGGGAACTGAACAGTCTAGCCAAGCTTTTTAATGGAAACAACCCCACCTTGAAAAAACAAACATGATCACAGGACAGAATGGATTCCCCATATGAGGTTTTTTTTTTTTTCCAGGCATGGAAATTTGAAAAATTTCTCTGAGTCAAGTTCAGGGTGAAGTGAAAGTATGCGTCAGTTTTTCCTCGGAATCTATCAAAATATTTGAGGTCCAATGTTGGCATTTGGAAAGTGGGTTCATTCTCTCTTTGGAAAGACAAGTTTGAAGAAATGATTAGAATTCTTGAGAAAAGCGCTGGGAACAATTCTTTTAAGGAAGGGTGATACTTTGGTTATGACCCTGAACAGAAAGTTGTGTACTTTCTATCAGGAAGCTCACGTCTGAAATGCCCCCGTTGATTAGAAATCAATAAAGACATTTGAATCTGAAAAACGATTCATGCCTGAATCGTTTCTCAGATTTCTGGGAGTCGGTGTCCTTTTCGTGAATGCTGCGGCCAGAGAGATGCGGTTGGTCCCCGCTAACACCTCACTAAACTTGGATGGATTCAACGTTCATGTGAAAATACCGTGACAGCTTTTGTTGCTGTTTTCACAACAAGTAGACACTTTATTCAGCTGAAACTTTCACATGTGACTTTTATTGTATCTTTCTTGAAAATTTTGCCTATAAATCAGCATTTCCTTGACAGAACTAAACCCTACCTTTGAGCCACGACAATTGGCTCTGAAGCTTGGCAGCAAAAAGTTACCAGCCGCGATTCCGTACCATTTTATCTAACTTTGACCGGTTCCCTGTTTGTATTCACTTGACAAAAATGTGTTCTTCAGTATTAATGTGCCAATGCTCTGAATGTGTCAACTGTGGCCTCCAAACAAAAAGATATTGACAAAATAGCGAGACCGCCAACATTAGGGCTAGATAGGTCAGTTGGTAGAGCACCGGCATTTTAGTCCGGAGGTTGCAGACTCAAGCCCTGGTCTAGTAAATTTGTCTTTGTTTAACCCCAACATTTAAAAGAAGATAGGACAGGAACTCCAGATCATGATGTCAGAATGACTGTACCTAAATTGAAATTTGTAATGAGTGATTCAAGCGAACTGCGAATAATTTGATAGAATCCCCACATTCGCCTCAAAGTCTTGCCTCATCATGGACTCCAGTCACTTCATTTACTTCTTACTCACTCGCGCATCGTTTCCAAGATCTTCCGCCTTAAATTTCAATTTCACCGCAGAATTGGACCCATTCATCTAAAGGACCCGCTCAATGAATAACTACTACTGTTGGGCATCTTCAAATTGCTGATTGAAGGCATTCTAGTTATTCCGACCATAAAGCCTGAATCTTTTGATGCATGTGACTTTCATTTTCCTGGTCTGCAATTACAGAACTGAATCCACTTTTCTTGCCATTAAGGCTAGCTCCATTGCATGTCCCTTCTGAGAGACTAAACACATTGCTTCATGTATTACAGTTGAGTAACATTCAAAGTGCAAGACATTCTTGTTTGCATCAAGTCATAGACGGCAGGACAATTCCACCGATAGAGGACACTCATTTAAAGCGCATTGAAACGTCTTGTAAACGTGGAGCGGCCATTTGGTTACATTCCTTGCGAGCACTGGCGCCAGTACATTTACAAAATTTGACAACCGTATCCATCAAACGCGGCCGTTGGTTGTGGAGGGGGAAATCACTTCCTCCAAAGGTTTTTGACGACAATTATTAGTGCTACTTGTTGGTATGAATATTGTGTCCTGTGTAGGCGCCGTATACATGTAACATAAGGATTCCACCGTAGGCTTACGAAACTAATGACATTTTCCATCTTTACCTCTGTTTCTCGACAGATCTCGTGGGCTTAAATGTATTTTTAAAGAAGACTTGAGAAGATCCAGACTCACCACTGTCACTTGGTTTGAGCTACTTTAGCCTGAAATTTTCATTTTGTCTGAATTCGTGAATCTGGCAATCAACGAGCAAAAAAGTGGGGTGGCAATGGCCAGCCAGCCAACCCCCTGCTGCTATAAAGCACCTTCTTGTGTATTTAGATCATGTACCTGACTAATGTTTTTGTTTGTTTCTTTGCAGGTGGCATGAAAGATATTGCAGAGCTGTCTTTCAAACGATACACGGTTGGTTTCCTGGGCTGCATACGTAACGTCCTCTTGGATGGCGAGATGCTTAATCTATACCAAGATCCCTCCGAAGGACGTAATATTAATCACTGCGCTTAAAACAAAAATAATTATGTTCAATTGTGGTCCCCGTTTCCCATGTCTAATTTTTTATGTCATAACATTTTACTCTTTTCAATTTTTAATTTGTGTGTGTTGTTTTTTGTTTTTTGTTTTTTTTATTCAATGAGTAAGTGTTTTTGCACATTTGCAGGATGTCTCGTCTGCCTGTGATACACAATGGTGCAAGTTGAATGTGAGTGTGTACTCACAAACATTGTTTTTAGTAATACACACTTTTTTATATATATATTAAAAAAAACATCTTTCTTACTAGCTTTGACAATTAGTGTTGGACACTTTCATAATGTTGGATTGAATACCTGTGATCTCATGAACGATCGTTAAAAGAAGTATTTTTTCAGTAAGGTTGAGAAGTGTTTTTTAAAGAATTTTTGTGTTTTGCTTTGGGGCATATTAAAGTTGTTGTTTTTTAATATAATTGTAAATGATTAAAAAAAACCAATCGAATAAGTATGAAAACTGTATATACCTTATGCATTGACGTCATCAAGCCCCCATCTTAGAGCTAGCCGATGATGAAACAATAAAAACACACAGATTTGTACGCACGGCGCATAGGATTGGCCAATGGTCAACCTCCTTTTGACCCCGAGGCGAGGGCACCCCACTCAAATGACGTCATGTGCATAAGGTCTATCAAAAAATTCATAAAGCCCTAGGATTTTGAGAGTGAAACTGAAATCAAGATAGGATGCTATGTTTTTTCGTAGTTGTCGCAAGTCTTTAAAATTTCAGTCAAAACTTCTAAATAGTGCCCTTGCTTGATGATACACAACAGTACTCTAACCACGCCGTGTTCCCTTCCTGTATTGGCATAAAATTATCTGTCACTGCTATTTTTATAAAGTTATTACACTTTTAGAAGTTGTTTGTACTCTTGTTCATGTCCATGATATTTGCATTGTATTTTTTTCTTCTTTTTCAATTTTTTTGACGTTAAGAAAATGTATTCTTTGGTTGTAGCAGACCCGCATCAATGTATTAAAGTATCAATGTATCAGTATAAGAAGAAAACAAATTGATGTATGTTTTTGTAATCAAAATTGTCCTTTAAAGGAAAAGCATATTTTGGATCTGGGTATATGTTTTTATTTGCTTGTTCGTATGGTTGTTTGTTTGGGTTACTTGGGGGGGGGAGGCGCAGGGGTCAGGATTGTGAGCATTTGGGCCCAGTTTCATAGAGCTGTTTATTCTCTCAAATGGACTTGGCACAAACAAGTTTTACTCAAGTAAAAACAGGTTACCAGGCAAAATGCCATGGAACATGCATGCATACAGCCTGCGACTGGTCCCCAGAATCGGATTCCTGCTCAGAAAATGAATATATTAAAAGTAATTTTTCTATGTCAAGCAGCTCTATGAAATGGGGCCTGGTGGTGGTTGTTTCACCTGAAGGTACATATACTTATCATATTCAACCAATAACTGTTCTGTAATTTTATGCCATGTCAACCATTTTCTACTATTTTTTTGAAGAACAAAGTAATAATACTATGCCTTATAAATGTAAATATCATTATCAGTTTGGTGTTAAGATTTTTTGTAAAAAATAATGTAAGTGGTTTTTAAACAGTCCAATAAGGCGAAAAACAAACTGTGCTTTTTGTAGTAACACCTATCTTCAGCATTATAGATATTTACCATATGGCAGCCATCTTTGTTGGGTACCCAGTGTACCTGTATACATGTAGTACTGATGTACTTTCTTGCAAAAAGGGACCAGACTGTTAACCTTGAAGCTTTGGCTTCTTCACAGTTTAGACCTTTCTTAATTTCTTATTTTTCAACTTCCAAATGAATCCATGTAACTGAATGGAGGTTGAAGCTTAGAACTTTTAGTCAGGTCCCTTTAGTACATCAGTGCTATTATCATTGCAGCAAACAGGGAATCTGACAAAGATGGCCACAGCTATTGATCAAACCATCCTGGGCTCGATTTCACAAAGATCTAAGATTGATCTTACGACGTAAATCAATCTTAATTGCTAAGCAAACTGTGATGTCACGATACAAATCACTATTGTGACATTGACGAGGTGAATCTTACTGTTTTGTGAAATCAAGTCGTCTGCACTCACAAGCTCATAAATTGTACTCCCCTTTTTTGAGAAGGAAAATGAATAGCAAAGTAAGTTATCATAAAAAGTCTAAAATAGTAATGTCTTCGGTGATACCAAGTGGCCCTTCTGTCCTCCTTGGTGGCCAGTTTGACATTTTTTTTTCAATGACTGACGAAAAGCCCCAAAATAACAGCTGCAGAATGAAGAAGTGACTTACAAAAAAGCTTTTTTTATTCTGAACAATATTTTTCCTCAGATTTAGAGATTGTCTTTCTTAATTTCTTAACTCATCCCGTTTTTTATTTATTTTTTTATTATTTTTTTAAATAGAAAATAGGAGACTGTTTGAAGGCTTAGAAATGTCTTTCTTCTTTTTTTTCTAACTCGGATTTTAAAAAGTTAAAATCGTTAATAATTCATGTTTGTGGATTGCTTTGAAGTGTTTATCCCTTCAACAAACATACACCCTCTTTTTTTCGGATAATATTTTTTAACTTTGTTCAAATTTCACCGTTGCAAAGATTCTGGTTGCTTTAATTCTGTTTCTTTTTAAGTTGGTTAAAAGACAAAAAGTACTTACACAATTTCTATTTTGTAGAGTTAAACAATGTTTTATATCTTCACCTGTTGTTAATCATGAGTTATTGTATCCAATGTCAATCTATACATAATGTAGGCGTCTCCATAATTTTGGTATTTAATTACATCCGGGCGTCTTTTCAACAGCAACATCAAATCTTTATTTTATTAACGGTATCATGTTTAAAAACAAAAGTGTACATATGGATTTTTTTTTTTTCGCTCTTGTTTAGCTGAAGGTAATAGTGAAGGATACAAATTGCATAACCTTTGCTCGCTTGCCACTTTGTAACAATGTTCTTACTGTGCTGTAAATTACTTGCTTGTATACTGGGGTTGATTTCACGAAGGGCATAGGTCCATCTTTGGGTTTTTCGGGAAAGTCAATTTCTTTTCATCCGCTATAGTTTTCAATGTAAACACATCATACCACCTGGGCCTATTTTCATAGAGCTGTTTAAGCACAAAAAGTAGCTAAGCACAACAAAATTATACTTACCAGATATAGGTTACCAGCCAAACTACCATATTACATGTACAATTTGTGACTAGTATCCTGCTCACTTCGGCTTAGCAGAAAATTGCTAAGCAATATTTTCTGCTTAAGCAGCTCTGTGAAATTAGGCCCAGCCTGTGAAAATTTCAGCAAATAATGTTAACAGTAATAATAATATGTATTTATTATGCATTTTTCAAGCCAAGTAGGCCTCTCAAATCGCCTTACAATATCACTACCCCTATTCATCTGGCTTAACCCTTTCCTGATTTTCTGCAGGTCTGAAAAATACGACAGGTTTATACACTCCTCTTTTTTTTCTAATTTATTTTCCCTCAAGCACGTTTTTATCACTTATGTCCGTAAAAAACGAAGAAGAAAGTGAACATAATTTCTGGGTTTGATTTAAAACGTGGGTGAAGGTAACTTGATATGAAAATGGAATGGTGGTTTGAAATACAGCAACATTGTGTGTAGTTGTTGTCGGCCATGTTTGTTCTTTTAGTTATCTTCTACATGTGAAGACTGGACATTTCTACAAGTACTTAGATACTACCATGGAGTTCCTTCTTCCATGATACTACTAAGTTCTTTCCAGCTTAAGACCTGGCCGAGGGAAAGGTAGTTGTTTTGATGGCCATCAGTAAAGCAGAAGATAGTAGGTACAAGGGAAAATATGGGGAGATAAACAGGACATCAACACCTAAGAACTGAACTGATTTGTTCCTTTTTAAAGTACTTAAAGAAGTCCCCAGTGTTTTAATAAGGTGTTTGGGCAATCCGCCCGGAACACCTCGTTACATTAATTTTTTTCCCCCTTGATATCATAAAAAGAAGCCTGCATTTGTACATTAAATTTTTAAAAAGAGAAAATGAAAACATATTGTGTGGTGTATTAACATTAGTAGTCGTGTCTGAAACCAGGATCAAGGATAACACTCGACGAGAATTCAAACTTAGGTTAAAAAGTTTTATTTTTCCATGGTGGCTCACCAATGGCTCACATAAACAAAGACATGATGTCACAGTAATTGTAACACCCATGGTAGAGTATTCCCTCAAACGGTAAAATAGTTCAAAGTTTGTACAGTATTCAAACAACTTTATTGAAAATGAAATTTAAATCTGGTTGTACCACTGTGAAAATGCTTGAAACAAATAATTTCTTTATTACTGAATTTCTTTTATTATCTGACAGAAAATTGCAACGGGAAAAAAAGTTTCACACTAATTGCAATGAGTGGATACAAAGCAAGAAATTAATCCACTTGTTTGATAGGGCAAAAGAGACCCTCTCTTAAACAGCAATGATGCATAGATGAACGATATTGTTTTAGTCTGGTGGGTGTCTTCATAAACTGTTAAGTTACTGAGCATACTTTCCACTGATTGACCCAATTCCCCTATTGTCATCAACCAATACATCTTGGTAGCGCCCTTTTGGGGAGTCTGGTTCCCCCACCATGCCCTTACAGGGTGCTTTTGAGGCAACGCGCACACAGTTGGACACACACCTCATCTTCCCATGCGGTTTGACTCCCAAGATGGCGGACAATGGGCAGACAGTGGCTGCATGTGACATCAGTGCAATGGGTCAATACAGAGAACAAAATTTAAATAAATAACGAAGTTAAATTCCCCTCCTTAAACACAATAATGAATACGATACAATTAATGACCCTTACAACTAACAAACTCAAACTTGGGTAACGTAACGGTGTTACGTTTACAAAACGGAATAGACATTTTGTGTTCATGCAGTCAAAGTTTTTATGCCACAACATTTATACACATTTCCCCAGATATTAAAGCTGTAACATACTCTTTGTACACACACACTAATTCAGGCAGAATGTACGTTTCTCAGATTGTGTATTCCAGTCAGGAATTATTCTTCCTGCGTGGACATAGCCCTTCCAAATAGTGTAAACAATGATAGAAAATCTCTATAACAATACAGCAAATGAATACACGTTATCTGCTGAGTGCAGTTTTCAAATTAACCATCGACGAAATGTACATCATTCTGAAGAGAAAACCTTATTCAAACCCTCTCGTTTTTAAGAAACATAAAAGCAACCTGTGAAAAAAATCTCCACAGAAAAAGGCAAATGAGTTTTTCCAGAATACTAATGGTTAAATGTTTTGTTACATGATATATATATATATATACTTTATCCTTCGTCTTTTTTGGTGCCATGCATAGCAACATCCATAAGATCAGATTTATACAAACTTTTCTCAACATTGACTGCGTTTTTGCCACAAATATTGTTTAAGTATGGTTGGTACCAGTAATAACTGTGCAGAGGATTCCAAGGACTTTAAAATATCGCCATTACTGGGGCAGTAAACCTTTCCACACACCACACCAAGTGTAAATATGTTGCCTACTCCGGGCTTTCCGACTCGATGGTGTTTTAGCAGCTACTGTATAAGCCACGGTATACTTTTAACTTTTTCAGTGACTAGCTAGAGGGATCAGGGCTCTATTTCATGGCTCTGCTTTACCGTAAGCAAAGAATTGGCACTTGTGGAAGTAGGGAATTCCGTGCTTATGTTAAGCGTATTTCACGGTTTAGCAGAGAATTTCTGCTTGGGCGCGTGCATACTCCACGTTACTAGGCATTATTCACTTTCACAGCTTGCGCAGAAATTCGGCACTTGCACAGTAAGCGGAGAATGGTGATCAGAAGCGCAGAATTCGTCAGTAAGCAGAGTCATGAAATTGGGCCCAGTTAGCTTATTTTTTTCTCTAGCTAGCAAGCTTCTTTACTAGTCCACATTTCATGTTAAAAAAGAGTTGCTTTTCAACACTGAAATATCCAGCCGGACCACTTGGAGAGAACTTTGAATGGTCCTCAAGGTCAAATTTCATGACCCCTCTATCCGCTCTACGCTTACAGCACCCTGTAAAGCGCATAATAGGCCGTAAGCGCGGAATTCTGCAGTAAGCAGAGCCATGACATTGCACCCAGGTATTTTAACTAGGATTTGGCAACTATTTTAGAAAGACCACTGTCGGAAGGGTGAGCATGGACGTGTACAAAAGGAGGATGCTACCACAGCAATGGTGGAAAACACTTGCCTTCCGATTACGCTTTGAATGCCAAGTGAGCTTTAGGATTAACCATCGTTTTAAAAGTCAGTAACCTGATTATAACCCCAAACTGTACCATGCTGTTAATTAAATTAAAATACTTGATTTATGTCAAAGTTATTCACCCACTGCCAGTGAGAACAAGTTTCACTGAATCTGCCAATTACTTTGCTTTTAGTAACACATATTCCCATGCTTTAATAAAACTCTTACTAGGTGTTTTTTTTTCTTTCTTTTTTTTGCACCAAAACATTCTTACATTTAATAAGTAATAATCTTTCTTTGTTAGTATTTTACAAGTATAGTACACACACATGTCAAAAATTCCACTTTGGACTTGGAACCTGATGAATTTTTAGTCAAATAAATCATAATAATGACATGATCATAATCATTAGGCCGGAAATCCATGTGTAGAGGCAAAGGGCATACATTTATTACACCCCAACCCCAAATTTGTTTGTGTGAAACATTGATTAACCATTGACTATTGCAAGTAATAACTGTTTCATGAGTAAAGATTACCCTCACATGAAACAGCCATAGACAAGAGTCACATGTTGGGCACATTTCATGTGCATAAATTGAGGAGCACTGAGGCTTGACCAGTGGCCTGGGCCCAGTTTAAGCAGAAATAATAGCTTATTGTTCTGCTAAGCAGACATGAGCAGGATACCAATCACAAATGGTACATGTGACATTATACTTTGGTTGGTAACCTTATTCTGTTGTGCTTAGCACCTTTTAGTGCTTAAGCAGCTCCATGAAATTGGGCCCTGGTGGTCATTCTGCTCCCAGCCACATGAGAGAGAGAGCAAAGCAACATCCTCCATGCTTCAACTCAGTGATTCCATCCGTTTTCTCATTATTACAGGTATGTGGAATTTTATATATATATTGCTGAATGGTTGTAGAAATCTAAGTACATGTGTGGAAATTATGATTTACTTGAAATTTCATTTCAGTTTTAAGTGAGTTGAACTTATCTGAACTTTATCAACTCAGTGCTTTCATATCATTCTTGATTAATCTTTATTATTCATTTTCAATTTCTTTTTTCTAGAACATGTTTCTAGAGTGGTAAATATTAATGAAGTTTCTAAGGAATGACCAGTTTGGTTTTCATTAGTTTTGAGCATCCTTAGATGTCCTAGGCAGGACATGCCAAAGAAAAAAATGAAAAAGGGTTCATCTGCCATGCTTTTATTTCATTGAAGGGTAATTTCTTCTTTTGGTTTTTCTATGTTCTTATGTTCCAAGAAATTGTAAAAGTATTAGAAGTCCCAACCATGTCAGATTTTTGCTCATACTTTAAATGGTATTTCCCTTCCAATTTTTTGGGCCTATATTCTAGATTGTAAGTTGTTGGAATTTCAATTTTTGGGGGTACAGCTCCTTAACTAAGGAATGCTTGACTACAGAGTAAGTTTTGTTTCAATTTACATGTAGGAGTTTTACACTTAGTGGAAGGTCCATCCCTGCGTCAATTTATTGCTATCAATGAGAGGACTTTCCTTTGTCTCTCTAACTGAACACTCTCCATAGACTAAGCGCATGAACAAAAGTGAGTGCACAAAAGTACAAAGGATTCCAATGTGAGGACAGCATTGTTCCTTTTGTGTTCCTTTGTTCTACTTTCCCCTTTCTTCTGATAATACCATGCTATGTACACTTGTATAGTACCATTGTACACAGCGCATGATGGACACACGGATTTCCGGCCTGCAGTTGTAATCATCATTACAATCATAGTCATTGTTTTAATCATCAACATCATCATCAACATCATCATCATCATCAACATCATCATCATTTGATATTTTCAAATCATATCTGCCTAAACATTTTTAAACATTCTTCACCATCAACTTTACCATCGCATTTTCATCAGCAAAATGTAAAACTTAAATCATGCTTAAAGCAAACAGCTTTTGTCAAATATCCTCCGCATTCTCATATTTATCGTCACACACAACAAAATGGTCATCCCTGCATTCTCATAGCTTATATCCACTGAAAAAGCTCATCAAAACATTTACATCCCAGAGCCCAAGTATGACATGCTTTATACAGACTCGTATTACATACTAAATATTAAATGAAAATCTACCAATCACAGACATAACCCTTTGATACGAACTTTGGTTCCTATCGTACCTTCTCATTTTTAAGATCAGAGTACAAGAAGTTTGGAAAACAAATTCTACTTCGCAGATACATCATCGCAAAACATGCCAAGAGGGAAAGGTCTGTGATTTGTAATACTGAAATCTCCACTCTATGCATGGGCACAAGATGGCGCTATTTGTTCCTTCACTGAAGCTTAAGTAACAGCGAGAGAACAGTCATCGCTGACTTTTTATCTTCATAAAAACTTCCTTGTTTGAAGTTATACCTAGAAACAGAGAGGCCAGACTTTTTGCTTCTTGTCTTTTGTGAATCGGATGACTTGTATCAGAGGAACCTATTCAGGTTGGAGTAGTTTGTCCCCCATATTACAGTTGTAAGTATCCCACTCATTTCTACCATCTGTTAGACTGCCAAGAAGAGCTCCCTCTATGTCTTCAAGGGCCCTTTCCAAAACTCAGTACCACTTTGGGATCCATTCCAGCTGTTTTAAGACTCTGGCTGTGTCCAAATTGATGGCTACGGCTATGCCCAAATTGCTGAAAACCCCCATTTCTTCAACACTGCTGACAACGACCATTGAATTAGCCAAAGTCACTCAACTCGGCGCAGCCACAGTCTTGAAAGCAAACGGCTTATAGTTGGAAGAGCACCAGCCAGAGCTGAAAGCAAAGCCTGGGCTTGATTCTGACAGGGAGGTAAAGTCCCCCCCCCCCCCCCCCCGCCCAATAAATTGGCCAACATACACGTACACATAATGGAGATTTCCTTAAGTGAGGCATCTATACTAATTCTACAGGCACTTCAATTGTTTAGCACCCAGTGCCGATATCTCTAGCTCTCTAAACAAGAGACCTCACTTGACCCCCAAACAAATATTTAAATAAATAACTTATTTACAAATTGTTTATCGATACCTACTGGAAGTATAGTTTAATGCTAAATCTATGCCAAATAAACAGCAGAGCGAACATGGGCCTTAACAAAAGTATATTAATGGGTTTGATGTGTCAACATGGTGTACTTGTCAGGGATGTGATAGGCTGTTGAGAAAAAAACCTGAACTCTGAGCGCAAAGAGCGAAAGCATGCGAGCTCGAAAACTTGCGAGCATGAAGCCCAATATTAACATTTATCTTCGGTTTTAAAAGCCCCACTATGCAATCTGGGCATTATTATATGGTTTTATCTTCATTTTTTTATGAATTTGATCTTTAAAAAAAAAATTATCATAATTTTTTTTTTTTTTGGGGGGGGGGGGCAAAAAAAAACGGATTTTTTTTTTTTTTAAGGGCAAAAAAAAACGAATTCCGGTTAAAAACGGAGAAATCACATCCCTGACTTGTTGTCATTTCCAAGGATAGAGTGTTTTTATTTTAATTTTTTTTTTAAATAGGTTTGGATCTTAACTCTTGTTAATCATTCATCCACAAAATTCCGCACACGAATGAGTTTAACCATCATTTTTGACAGCAATGAAAACTTTAAGGCAAGACCAGCTCGCCAATACTACAGTCTTAAACTTAATCCCATCTTTGAGTTGAATCTCTCTCTCGTTATTTTATTTCCTATTAATCTCATTCTTTTAAAAACATGGTAATTGTCAATCTCTCCAACTCATCCTGCCCAAACTCGTTTTTAATCTCTACTTCTGTGGCCAATGTCAGACCTTCAATGGTATCTTTGTCAGTATCCCTGTGTACCCACTGACCACTGACCACTGAAAAAGTAGCTGAAATTCTCATTTCATGAAAAGGGGCCAGACTAATTTCCCACCTTTGAGCCCCTATTTGGTTACAGTGGTTTGATGAAAAATTAAATGGCTGCTCCATGACAACAGAATGTTGATTGACAAAATTTGCTGGAAACTGTTTGTTTTTAAATGGAGAGGAATCAATCATAAACGTTGCGTGTCGTGACGGAGCGGTTTAGTGCATCAGACTCAAGTTCTGGTGCTTAAGTCATCAGGTTGTGGGTTCGAATCCCTGTCATGACACGTGTGTCCTTGAGAAAGACACTTAACTATAGTTGCTTGTCTTTACCCTGGGGTAAATGGGTACCTGTGAGAGCAGAGATGGTTCTTGTGATTGATTTAGCTTGGTGCGCTACATACTTGGCAGCACAGGCTGTATACTCCCAAGGGAGCTGTGATGGTTGAAGGAATGAAATAAATGGCCCAGTGACCATTAGTAATAATGTTGGAGCGCCATGAGCGTCACTGAGTGATGGATTCAAGCGCTCTAAGAAGCAACTATCATAAACATGTTGTGACAATTGGGATGCGAGTAACTTGTTTCTTCTTTATGGCAATTTTTTTTTTCTGAGCTTAGCAAATTTTTTGTTCCTGGCAAGTTTATCAAAATGGCCACAATTTTACCACTTGCATCAAGTACATCAAAAGCCTTTTGGGGAATGTGACATTTAAAAGAAAATCTTCTTTCAAAAAAATAATGACCATTCTCGCAAGAATGCATGGAATTACATTTCATGGTTCACCATTGTACCCTGTAAACTGGACAATTGCACGTATTAAAACATCGCTTTGAAGTTGTGGACAACTACTTTGTAATAAAATGAGGACGCAAAATTAATCTTTTTCTAATAAACCCATGGAAATTTATCCACTAGATTTGCAAACACTTCAGAATACTCCAGAATACTCAAATTTTAAATCAGGCAATTAATTGTATGTACACTTTTGGTAGGAGTCTTGTATTGCGAGATATTTTGGGCACAGTACTTGATGAAAACCTGATTAATTTGAATACATTTCATAATTTTTGTGAACAAAATAATAACGATTAATGAAGTACATTTATCGAACTATTCCAGAATTCAATGACGTAAGGGTAACAGCTAGCGCACATTCTTGCAGTTTTTATTAATCACTATGTTAATGAAAAATATTAATAAGACAAACGCATTATCATTCAGTATCATTTACAAATGACCCAAATAACCTAACGATCATAATAATTAACGCCTACTCTTTGGGAAATATTTCGGTCCTGAGGTTTTTTTTTTTATAAACTTTTGTTCGCCAATGATCAAGTTTTAAAAGTCAAATTTACAGAAGAAATTTGTCTTTTTAAGAAATCTCACTGTAAAACTTTAAATAGTTTTTTACATTTCTTACCTCACAAGACTCAAATTACAGGCAGTTGTATATGTACAGGCTTGTAAGGTCGAAATATGAAATTTGGCTTGCACTTCAAAGCAAGAGTTTCCAAACACAATGAATCTCATGTACCAGGGCATGGTAGTTATTTCACTCTGGCAGTTCAAACAAACAATTTTTTTTTTAAGCACATTTATTTAAGACAAATTTTCAAGACAATTCTTAAGTCAATCCATAGTATTCAATAAGTAACTGATTTTCTGTAAGTTAAATGTCTGGTATTTTTTTAAACCACTTTATAGCTAAGTCTTCTGGTTATGTATAAAGTTAAGTCGTAGTTCAATTTCAGTATTTTTTTCTCGAGCCTAACTTTTCCATTGGGGGCAAAAATGCCATTATGCTGTGAAGCTTTATGTATTTATTTATTTTTATTTTTTTTGCTTGACACACAACATATTTTTTAAAAGCAAATAGATTTCTCCTAGTGCCTGTGCATTCAATACAAATTTGGCCCCAAAAAGAAGCTATGGATTGTTGTCAGAATGTGAAGCATCGCAGGGCCAAATTTCACAAGACATGCTAATAGCAGAAACAAGTTACCAGCCAAATCGCTATACAGTATGACTGGCTCCCCGCAAATTTTCCTATAAAAGAAAATAACTTAAAGGCAGGGTGTACTTTTGGTAATTACTCCACAAGTTAATGACCATACCATTTACTTGGTACAGACCACTTGAGAGCTGTTGATGTTATAAAACATTGTTAGAAATGACCCCTTTTGAAGTTGTGTAGTTTTAGAGAAAAAAGGTAATATTTCACCAACAAGTTTCAATCTGAGAATGGCTTCAGACATGAGGCATTTGAAAGCACACACTTCTATGGAACAAGGGTGTTTTTTCTTTCATTAGTTTCTTGCAACTTTGATGATCGGTTGAGCCCAAGTTTTCACAGGTATTTTATGCATTTGCCAGGAATCACTAAGTGAGGATACCGGTCTTTGACAACTCCCAAAAGTACACCCTGCTTTTAAGTGAATACAAACGAATATAACAAGCTTTGTGAAATTTTGCTCCACATACTAAAACAGCTACGAAACTGGTTCCACAACTACCTCTTGGCCTCATGGTCATGGTTACCGTGTTTGATATCAGCAAACATTTTTATGTTGTTCTCTCGCTATAAAGCCAAAACATATTTCACAGCAAAGCAAGAAGATTCTTCTGGTTGGAGGTAGAACAATATTGGGTTGACAAAAGTACTCTTCCCGTTAAGCATCAAATCAAATACAGACCTTGTAGGCACAAACGTTGTTCCTTGGGAACCCAGAGAGAAGAGCTGTGTTCTTTCCACCCCCTGATCCTGTCTCAGCAGCCAGAAAATCTAAGATGGAACCATTCCCTGAATTAACGTCACTGCTGCGTTGTATTTGAAGACACCGGGAAGAGGCTGGGCTCAGCGGAGCTTGGTCTTTGCTTCTTTTTTTAAGTAGATTGGTTTAACATCAGCAGGCTTGTACTTACTATAACAACCAAAGGAAAGCAAGTACACTTGGTGAGCATTTTGTTTGTGAGCTTTCTAAAAAAAAAAGTTGCATCCCCTTAAGGTGATCCCTTTGCTGCTGCTTCCTAGGTTGTATCATATGCTTGGGTGTGATCCCCGGGTACATGGCAGTTAAAGGTTGTATGGCTTCTGACTGGTACCCACGAACAAAGGTATTGACAAAATAGGGAGGCCGCCAAGATAAGGCTACACAGCTCAGATAGTAGAGCGCCGGCACATTAATCCGGAGGTCGGTGGTTCAAATACTGCTCTAGTCAATTTTTTCAACCCCAATACTTTCTGAAAATTTCAACAACTAAAAACATTTTTAAAAAACTCTTGCTATTGAGTATTAACAAAGTTTCAGAAAAATTACAACCACCAAAGTCTGAAGAATACAGTTCACTTACGCATAGGGAGATGCAGGGAAACCAACAATAAATAAAGCATTTTCCTTCATGAATAACCGCCAAGCAGCCTTGTGATAATTTCTTGCATCAAGATCCCAGATCCGGAAGCACTGAAACGATAACCAAATAGGAGTTACACAAACGATCATGGGTACACTTTTTTTGTTACAAAGACTCCGAATGAACAACAGATAAGTATTGCAGATCTTGTACTCGGACAAACTTTTTATTCTTCATTGACACAGCTCTGCACACTTGATTTGGAAATAATGTTAAGGTAACTGAAACATCAGCAGTTTTCAAACTGCTCTTTATAACATGGACACCAAGAAAATGAGTACCCAGGATTGCAGGTTGTGCACATTTCAATAATCCACTCAATAACTGGTAGTCTCGAGTATGATACACTGATGTATGATAAAAAAATAAACTAGCAGCGTTTTCTGCCTAAGTCTTGTGGAAAAAAACAAATCCACCTGTCCGCAGGCACTTTTAGAAACTAACCAAGGACCTTCCGCATTTTAGAGCAGATGTCTTAAACACTACATCACAAAGCTCAACAAGAGGCCAGTTTGAATGCTATTGTTAGCAGCAGGTACTACAAACAATTCAACTGATGCAATTATTACATCAATGAAAAAGAACAATGTGATCTCATTTTCTTCACTTACAAAACCATCGATTTCATAGGCAAATGTCAACACCTAAATAGTATAAACCCCACCCCCCCCCCAAAAAAAAGGGAAACAAAGAAAAAGAAACTTTATTGACTACAATTGTGCTGCAGATATTATGGCATAATTTGAAGTGACCATAACTAGATTTATAAGAACAAAATAAAGAAATTTATGAGCATTTTGTGTTAATATGCAAATTGGGCAGACTCAAAAGACAGACAATTATTTATTACCTTAGCAACAGCCAACCACGTATCGTAGTCGTTCTCATTGTACATCTGAATATACATGACGTAGGACTTGCCCTTTGTATCCGGTATAAATCGGTCCTCGCAGGCTCCCACGGTATGATCCAGCACGGTCGCTCTGCTGATTAATCTGTGCATCTTCTCTTCGTACGCATCTTTGGTCATGGTATCAACACCCTTTAGCTTCACATGTGGTACTGTGTTGTACGGATGTTTCTTAAAGTATATATCCTAGGGGGGCACAAACAGGGTACGATGGGATTGAGTAAGATCTGAAGCTTTGCATGTTCAGACATGTAACACCCGGTTCAGACAGGCGCTCTAGAGTCGCGCCAAACCCAAATTATTGAATTAAATTCATGAAATGTTTGACGTCTGAAACAGTTAGGAGCCACTGAACGCGCTGGAAGTTGAAAAGATCAACTGTTGCTGTCATTCGGAACGACTCTGGAGCGTCTTGGTTTCAGACGTTGATCCTTGTCATGAGTCGATGTTATGTTAAGTTTCACCTGTCTGAAACCAAAATTTTGTTGGGTCGACTTTAAGTCGCTCCTAATCTATTTGGTGCGACGTGACTCTGGAGCACCTGTCTGATCCCGGTGTAACTTTGTTTTTGCAAAAAAAGAAAAGGAGGAAACTGCCATGCACACAAATCTGTGTACAGTGTGTTTCAATTTTCAATGGCACTTTAAAAAGGTACACGACAAAAGGCACAAGAATAAGGGAAAAAATAACGAGTTCTAAATCCAACATGTGGGGACCCTGTTCCTCTTCAGAAGAATATTGCAAATCTAAGAGCTTCATGTGACAAGTCAGGAATATATGGGTAAAAGAGCTTCGTGGGAAAACCAACCCGGGCCCTAAACCTCCCAAACTTTACCTGGAAATAGCTGTTCATGTTGAGGCCACTGGAGCCAAAATGAAGCGTTCTTGAAAACCAACCCCGGCCCTGAACCTCCACAACTTACCTGGAAATAGCTGTTCATGTTGAGGCCACTGGAGCCAAAATGAAACGTTCTTGAAATGTCAGGGATGATGCATTCTCTTCCCTTGCGGACAGGTGGCGATCGCATCCACATATCCCAATCCCAAACCTAGATACAAAAAAAAAATCCATAAAAACCCTAAAATAATGACAACATGCAATCAGTTATACCCTGTATACCAGTAAGGTTACAACATTGTAAATCAATACATATCAAGGGAAGAATGCTATTCTGAGTTTAACTATTAAAGGGTAAACTGAAAAAATAACCTTGAAGAATTTTGCAAACACGTTTTCTGGTGTTGGTTCAAAGAATTCTAACAACGACAATTTTAAAAATCAACTCTTATGTAGTAACACAAGTACGCCCTCAATTTTACTTGGGCCTGATGCAACTTTCTTATTTGTATATTCACTGTAAAAACTTAAAAGTTTGTGTCCGCGACCTTTGGACCGTTCTCTTTTCCATTTTAGCTTTGAGTAAGATAGTAGGTATTTCTCTCTATTTTGTAGGAAGCATAGCTGTGGCCATGCTCCGAATACTGTTTACTTGGGAGTGATAATGTCCTAGAGCTCACTGTGGGTATTGTTTTGTGTTTAAATCATCTTTTTATCAGAATTCTTGTAAATTTTAGGGCTAATTGAATCGGGTATTGTAAATTTGTATAGTGAGCCTCCTGTTGACCTTTTGGCCTTCACATTAGTGACTTTTTTGTGCTATTTGTATTGTGTGCTGTTGATTGGAGGATTGAAATCAATTCAAGTGCAGGAGATCATTTTATATTTTAGACGTCATCGTGTGGATTTTGCTGTTGTATTATTGGTGAATGCTCGTCCTTTTTTTAACTGGAGAGAGCTGGCCTTCCTTCCGATGCCTCCCCATGTATGTCTAGGTAGGCTCTGGGTAATTTTGCAAACCTTTTCTGGTGTTGGCCAGTTGGGTTCCAGCTCCTCCTTGTAGAGTTTCCTTTTGAGAAGCCAGCCAAGACCTGGCATGGTCTCAACTCGGTATAACAACCCTGGATCCTGACATGTGTGATCATACCCCTACAAGAAGAAAATTTTTTAAATATAAGTAAGATCTGAAACTTTCAAAATACTACAAACAATATACTACTCAGTTTTTTATACAGTTTTTAAGTTGGGAAGGTAATGCACTGTGCTCTACCAGCACTGTGCTCTACCTACCAGCCTAGTGGATGATACCCATGCCTACATCTTTACGGACTGTGAAGGGGGGTAACCTTGTTCCAGCCCCAGGAATAGGTGGCAACGTGCCCCTGGTGACAGTTGAAATGGGCCGATGGCCCAAATCAGTTAAGTGTAGCCCTCACCTTCAAGTGGCCGTCTGGTTTTGTGTTGTTAGGCAATATCTCATAAAAAAAACACACACACACACACAAAAACTAGCTCTTTATCTACAGGTATCTCAAAATTTACACTAGACCACAGGCCTGAGGCCAGTGATTTTAGCATCGGGCCAGTAAACTCATGACTGGACAAAGTCTGGCGGTCTTGTTTTTGTTCAAATGTTGGTTTTCAGTCTGATAAACTATGCTTCAATTCTGTTGAGAATTGAAGAATACTTACCCACAATACAAATGAGATAAATCTCTTATAGTGCTTGTTCAAATTAAAACAGTTCAATTATTAAACTGTGTCGGTACATGTATATTTTGTATTCGCATTTCAATTCTGGTCTTGTAAAAAAACATTCTGGTCCAGTTAACATTTTGGAGCTACAAGCCCTGCAGTCTTGTGGCTTTTCACTCCAAATTCGAGCCCTGACTGGCATAGTTTATCATCGTCAGACTGTAGGAGGATTCAAGAAAATGTTGTCGAGGGTTTATTTGGTAATAGCGTGCTTGCTGGTGGTCATGTGGTAGTATGGTAGTACATGAGAGAAGAAACAATTTTAGAGTACAGTTGTACTAACCTGATCATTCCATGCCGATATACAATACAGACTGTCGTCTTCTTCAAGCAGTCGACTTGTCTGGCTAAAATAACTGCATACGCCAAGCAAGGGAGAACAATGAAAATGTTACGTTAAGGTGGCAATGCAATGAATAAATTTGACCTGCTCAACATTGTTGATACTAAAATTGTCATGGAAATGATTTCAGGAGGGTGTTTCCATTCAGAATTGTCTTGTATCTTTGTTTACCTATTAATAGAAATTGTGAGAAATTACTCTCTTTGAAGTAATGTAGTTTTAGAGCAAGAGGTAATTTTTACCCAAATAATTTGAATCTTCAGGCATGAAGCCTTTCCCAGGCATCTGATAGCACACAAAACTATGCAACAAGGGTGTTTTTTTTTCCTTTCATTTTTTTTTCTTGCAACTTCGATGGCCAACTGAGCCCAAATTTTGACAGCTTTGTTATTTTATGCATACTGTATGTTGGGAAACACCAAGTGAGTATACTATAAGTATAACCTGCCTCTAAGACTGGCGTTTCTAAGCACATTAACCTTAAATTACAACGAGATGAGTCTTTACTGGAAATTGGTTAAGAGTCAGTAGAGGTAGCTTGACAGAGATCAAGAGGGAGATGGTTTTGATAGTAAGGGTGCAGCTGAGGCGAAAGCTCGTTGACCATAGCAAGTATACATGTAGGTACGTGGACCATTTGCTTGTTGATATTGCGAGTTGTATGATGACGGCAAATGGAAGGAATACAGTGGGAACTTTTGGAGAAAATAGACTTTGACATATGTTGATTACTGTACTTGATTCTCACATGGGGAGTGGGTTTATATAAATTTATTTATTAGACCACTTAATTGATTTTTTACACAAAGGTGTGTGTGAAATTAACAACTCACTGTGTCTCAATCTTAAAGACAGACGAATAAGGACAACATCTTACCTAAATACATCTTCTGAAACATCTAAATCCTCTTCGAAAATTATTGCATACTTGGCATTCTGAAATGGAAAGTTGGGCACAATTGAAATGAATGTGAACTCATAATGACTATTCATCAAAGTTGCAAATGATACCAGAAAATTGAATACTCATCAAAGTTGCAAATGATATCAGAATATTGAATATTCATCAAAGTTGCAAATGATAACAGAAAATGGACATTCATCAAAATTGCAACTGACAAAAAAATTAACATTCATCAAAATTGCAAATGATATCAGAAAATGAATATGCATCAAAATTGCAAACGATATCAGAAAATGAATATGCATCAAAATAGCAAACGATTATTAATTAAAAATTGCAAATGCTATCAGAAATTGAGTATTTATCAACATTGCAAATGATATCAGAAAATAAATATTCATCAAAGTTGCAAATGATAACTGCAAATGATAACTGCAAATACTCGTAGACATTTACTGTAGACAAAAAAAACATGAATATCCATCAGTTCACAAGCAGTGTGATTGGGCGAAGCTTTTTTATATGAATAATGATGAGGCAATGTGCTTGGTACATACCGGGTACATAGAGAAGGTAGCAGTAAGGCTAGCTTTGTAATGCTGGCTGATACGACCTGCCTTGACCCCTATTGGTGTGTGTTGAATCCCCTTGAGGTCAAACAGACGAATGACCTCCAGAGGTTCTTCAAAGTAGCCATCAATGAAGACGTTGATCATTTTGGGATTCACTGAAAGAGCACACACACAAAAAAGTTCTCTGTAATTGGTTTTCAAGAACTTTGCAGTCTACTAAGAGCAGGGCCTTGAGAAGAGGAAGTTGGAGCCATCAGCTCTCAGTGTTATCCCTTAAGAGTGGTCTGATGGCCAAATGCTAGTTGAACCACGTGGCGTGTCATGGCCAGGCGGTTTAGCTCACCAGACCCAAGCTCCGGTGTCATCAGCTAAAGAGTGTGGGTTCGGATCCCAGTCATGCCACTTGTGCCTTGAGCAAGGCACTTAACCATAATTGCTTCATAAAAAGTTGGGAAGGTAGTGCATTCTGCCCTACTAGCCTCAAGCTGGTAGTGGATGATACCCATGCATACATCCTTTCAGACTATGAAGGGGGTAGTTGATTTGGGTTCGATAGCCCAAATCACTTAAGTGTAGCCCTCACCTTGAAGTGGCCGTTCGGGGCTTTGTGATGTTAGGCTATCTCTCATTAAAAAAATAATTTCAAGAAGGTAATAAAAATACACCCAGGGACCAGACAGAATTCTATCCAACTACCGTAATTTTCGGATTATAAACCGCGGTTTATACGTTGATTTTGAATTTTTTTTGTACTCCTGCGGTTTATGCGCCGGGCGGCTTATACGCCGACGTATAAATATTGAAGAGTAAAAACAGCATTTTTTTAAAGAAAGATCGTTTGTAAAATATTCTAAAATAATGCTTTCCTAATAGATCCTTTCAATTACGTTCAATATTGTCAACTTCAATACATTTCGACTTTAATTACAACGCAACTCGCACTGTGGCAACTACAATGACTGACTGATGTGCCGCCCGCCTGTCACTGCACATCGCCACAAAGAGGACCGCAAACACGCACGGCCCTTCTGTGTGTGTACACATACACATGCTGTGATTGGCCGTTGATGATTGTCCCTTGATGATTGTCCGTTGATGATTGGCCGTTGATAGTTCCATTCATAAGATCTTGGCAAGACTTCTGACGGCTCGAGTAGATAGCGCCTGCTGCACATTGTACAACACATAGCCTGAACATCTGACACCACACTTCGAGGCTCGGGGCCCAGTCTAAGTCTAATCAAACGTGAACAGATTTTGTCAACAGAGGGCGATGCGATGCAGGGCAAAGTTCAACTATTTCTTGGTGTGCGTTGTCGACCGATCGTTGATTCACGAAGATTTTGTTGCCAACGAAGTTCAAAACATGGTCAACACAAACGATCATCAAATCACGAATTCTTGAAAACGTGTGTTGATGGAAAAAGTATAATTCAGGACTGATAGTATGAGATAAAAAATCACCCAAAACGCAGTTTTGCGAACTTCACTTCCGTGTTTTGAGGTTAGTTTTTTGTAACATTTTGGCCGCGGTTTATACGCCGCGCGGTTTATACGCTGACACTAAATATTTTTTTCCATATTTTGGAGCATTGCGGTTTATACGCCGGGCGGTTTATAATCCGAAAATTACGGTAGTCCGGCTGGCTAGTTGCTTGCTTGCCACTGCTACACAAAAACCACTGATTGTTCATATTGTTTCAATTGCATAGTCCCATGCTAATAAAAGTGTTGAAGGAAACTCCAAAATATAGACCAGTGAAAAAACTGGCGGATCAGCGAATTGACAAGCTAACTGGTCTCGCTGTCTAGTCACTGAAAAGTAAACCCTGGCTTAAACAAAAGAACAAAAAAAAATTTCTAAATACAAGAGCAAATTAATCCCACCTTCTACTTCTGAAATGGTTTACACCAGTACTGACAACTCAAAGGTTTTGAAACTAAAGTCTGCTGTATCACCATGTATACAATCCTTTTTGAGTTCAAACGAGAGCTCTCGGAAAGATTTAGCAATCAGGAAAAAACCTGACAAATCACATTCCTGTAAATGCATTAATTGCAAGCAAAAAGGCCTTAAACTCAGTAAAAAAATTTTGTATTTGCAAATAGAGGGCCGAGTCTGTATTGACGTTTTTTCATTTGGTGTAGCTAAGTTCATTGTTAGTGCGCAAAGTGAACGTACACGTACATGTAGCTGTTGATGGCTTCTACTAGAACAGTCTGTATACTCAATCTGATTTTTTTTTTTTTTTAAGTTTATATGACCTCTTTTTTTGATATTTGATATTTTATTTTTAAAAAACACCACAAATCGTAGCCCGCAGGCTAAATTGAATGCGTTCTTACACAAATATTTCAAAAGTACAAAAAGCAGTTAAAAGAACAACAATAGGCTTAATTAATGGTAAAACATTCTTAGCTTCTTGTAGTTAAGTGCTTGTGATTTTCATTCCTTTTTTAAAGATGTGTAATCCTTGTGTGTTTAATTTTTATTATTTTTTTTTTTTTGCTTTGTGGCTTTGTATATTTATTGATTGTTATATTTAGGTTTACCTCCATGAGCAGAAAGCAAAGACCTGAGCATACGGTACAAGTAGTTGGGTCTGTTGCTGGCTATGACCACAACGGGTAAATTCCACACTGTGTTGTTTAACAGCTGCAAACAAGAAAAAATACAAGAAATTTAACGAAATAGATTCAAATTGGCAAAGTGCCAAAAAATTGTAACCTTACACAAAACACAATCAGTAATTAAGTCAAACTCACTAAAGCATTTTAAGTCAGTGCGTATAAAAGTACAACCTTAGAAGTGAAACAAATTATGAACTTAACGGATGTTTATATCCCCTTGTGGAATCTTTGCCAAGTTCCTTTGTTAGGAAGACCATCTAAACAAACAAACAAAAAGGGACTTTTTGTTATCTTACCTTTTCTGGTTTCATCTCGATGGGAGCTGGGTCATCACAACTGCAAAGGCTGCCGTATCCCTCCACCTGATTACAGAATGTACGTCTCCTCTGATTGGCCTCCGTTTCTGGCCAATTACATTCACTCTCTGAAGAGACAATAAATGCACCAAAACAATTGATCAATTTTGAAAACAAGTCCCTGTCGACTCAATCATATTCCAAATGAGTGACTTTGGGGTTGTATGCTCCCCGGGGAGTTGAGAAAGTTAGAGGAATGGTCTAAAAATATGTCCAATGAACAGGGATAATAATGTCTCCAGACAGTCTTCTGACGATGACTAGAGCAAGCTAGTCAAAACGTTGAGACCAATTAAGAACTCACTCCACAGCAGTGAAGTTAATAACGAGAAGTCCCCTTGATCCGATCCACTATTAAGCTAAAGTAGTAGTCCCGGCCGATTTCCTACCCTCCGCCCAGGTAGTACCTAATAAGCTGGACATTTCTTTTTAGAACTAAGTTGTCTCCCGATTTCCAAAATCTACTCCGCGGCAGTAGAATAAAAAGCAAGACCTAGTTCTCTAAGAACAAATCTACATAGCTAGTAGATATACACATGGTGTTACCGCAAACCGAATATACATTGATACCTTACCATGCAAAGCCTCAAAAAGTATAGGGACAATAATGTTGTAAAGTGCTTTGATCTAGCTACTAGGATATGTGCGCTATATAAGAACCAATTATTATCATTGTTACTTTAAACCGAGAAGGCTTTTTTGGATCTTTGAACAACAAGCACAAAACCCTTATAAGTCGATCTACTCCTTAAAAAGTGAATTACTGTTTACCCTAATAACTTTCGAATCAATTAAATTTATCCACTCTGTACAAATACAATTCTGCTGCCTCAATTATATTTCAAACAAAATTTGAACGTATTATTTTGTTTTTAAATCTCAAAAACTTTCTGACTCTTTGAAAATCAAATTCTGATAACACCATATGCATGTTTTTTAACAGTCGGAATTGGCGGCTGCGGCTGTTGCTAAGGGCAGCCTGTGTTTCAATGCATGATAAAATGGTGGTCCAGCCGTACATGTAGCCGCAAATTCGGGCATGGCCTGAATGTCTTAAGTAAGACAAGTACAGGTAACTCCTAATGTACAGACTCATTGTCAAGAGCCGCGTCCTACCTTTGAGCGAAATGAGAGGAATAGTCGTCTTGAGAATGACTGGGGAGGCCCACTGGGTTAAGTCTGCTGCTTTGTTGTGCATCTCGGCAAAAGGGTGACCTGCAAATAACAAAATCAAAAAACAAACAATGATCAACAGGGACCAATTTCATAGAGCTGCTTAAACACAAAAAATAGCTAAGCACAACAAAACTATGCTTACCAGAATAAGGTTACCAACCAAACTAGCATACCACAAGTACAATTTATGACTGGAATCCTGCTCATTTCTGCTTAAGCAGCTTAGATTTGTTAGCTCTTATTTTCTTAATTTGGGGTTGAACAAAGAAAGATAAGTACAGTACTTATTTTGTTACCAGATTCTCTGCTCCTCATTCTACAGCACTGAATTTTGTGTTAAACCTAATACAGACCATTAGTTTCTGTTTTTTGTTATGATCATAAACTGTGCGCCCGAATGTGACTAATACCGCTGATATCTTGATACAAATTTTCCAGTAAAAATGTCTCAAAAAACGATACGAAACAAAAAATTTGGCTGTGTTCAAGAAATGTAGACGTTACGTAAACATGGAGGGAACTTTGGAGAATGTGAAACCAGGACATGACCTTTACTCCTTTGCCTTTTTTTGTTAAGCGGTAGTATGTCAAAGGTTGTTTGCAGCCACTATGGTTCTTTTGGTATGAGCCACTTGCAGCCACTTTCGTCTCTAGAGGGTCAAGGTTAACCCAAACCCCCCCTTTTTATCACACAAGTTATATATTTTAGCTTTTTACTCCTTCGATGTTCCTTGTCAGGGGCTGTTATATGTAAGTAGTGCTTTACACATATCAGAAGATAAAAAATGTAAGAAGTTCGCAGGGTTTTATTTATCTGAGAGTTTTATAATTCACAAAGTTTGTTAGGGAGTGTCTAATTTCTTTCCACTTTCAAGACAACTTCTCCAGTGAATAAAACAGGAATGTCAACCGTGTATTGCAGGTCCCTGGTGGTCTTTCAAAACAGCAGCTTTTTAAGCATCTAACATTTGATTGAATCTGAAGTCGGGATGTCTGTTTGCAAGTTTTGTGCAAGTTATAATAAGGAGTACCAGCTGGCTTCAACCTTCCCAGAAAGAGCTGGTGTCATACACCGGCCCCTCACAGGCCACGGGCCCTTTGGACACATGCTACATAAGTGGCGTATGAAGCCAACACCTGAGTGTGACTGTGGGGCTGCTGATCTGACCGCAAGGCACATTGTCAACGAGTGCCCCATTAGGAAACTGGAAGGTGGCTTCTTTCGTCTGGCCAGCTATGACCCGATTGTGACACGGTGGCTGTTGGACGTGGACCATGACATCGGTTGTTTGATTTGTTGTTGCATACGAGAGAAAAAGGAGTTCCTTATGAAAAGAAACACACCAGAGGTTTAAATAGTCAAAGATTACTTAAGATGGTCAGCTGGAAGTCTCTCACCATGCTTTTTTTGTTTCTGTGTCACAAATGCCCACGTGTCTCTCCATCCCATCTGCTGAGCGTCGTTGCTCCCAAGAGTCTTCAAGAAAGACCGGGCGGAGTCCTTCAACTGGAACGTTCCCTCGTCCTGTCAAAGGAGGGCAAGGATTTGAAGAAAAAAAATAATCACATACATGAGTTTTCCATCTGCTATTGATTGAAATATGAAATTTGCATTTGGTGTTATAATGCAAGTATACAATGTGCATTTATACAGGGCAGCGTTCTCCCTAAACAGTGGTCCGCTGGCCAAATATGGCCGGCAGGGAACGATTTGGTCCCAAATTTTTGTACCAAGCACTAAGAGAAGATTTATCAAGTTTTTTCCTGTGGGTAATACTTCAATACTCAATTGATCATTTTAGTTAAAAAATACAGTGACGTGTTACTATTCAAAAACACAAGACCGCCGGACTTGTACGTTCATAAGTTTACTGGCCCGACACAAAAATCACTGGCCTCGGGCCTGCGGTCCAGTGTCAAATTCGAGCCCTGCCCAGGTACCGCAAACCATTCCCACTCTCAGGAATTTTCACATAATTCATCAAGTCTTATCCCTGTCAGAGGTATTAAAGCTTGGTGAACGAAAATAACACGGTGGTGAGAGGACTGTGTAGCTTTTTTTTTCAACTGTTATGAAATCTTGTTTTCATAATTTTCTCTTGAGTATTGTTATTGCAGAAGAAACATTTTTTTAATTGACTGCGATTCATATTATGGATAAATTTGCATGTTGCATAAATCATCAACACCATCCCCAACTTTAATTGCAGCAAGTGATGGTATGGATACTCCTTGTAAACTTGTACAGCATGGTGACAATACATGTACATACATACATGTACAGTACATGTAGAGTGTACATAGTCATAAAATGGATTATTATGTAACTGAAAATGGGAAATGCCACAGGGCTCTCAAAACAGGGCTTTGTAAAACTGTGTGGCATTCTGGACCCACATTTTGGCAGAAGCATGCTGAGTTGAAACAAGATCTTTGGCATGTTTTCTATTTGGTGTTTTGGTTTCAAAGGCCCTACTGTGCAATCTGTAGCATTGTACAAATGTATAGGGCCTCATACATGTAGTTTTCTCCTGAGGTTTTTTGTGAAATTACTTTAAATAAAAAAATAAATAAATATTCTTTGGGGCGTATTTGCCGAAATTTGCGCATATCGGCATGCAATTTTGTGCATATTGGCCCGATATGCTAGCTTGTGCATGGGGAGAATCCTGCTCTATAGCACACTACAGCAGGCAGTGAACCACATTCATTGGTACAGTGTATTTAAAGGCACGTCACATTTTGGATGAACGTTTACATTTTGTTGTCAAATAGTAATTTTAATGTAAATTTGCTTGTAAACATGTGTACATGTATGGACCTAAGCCTGATAAATAACAGGACTCCTAATTGGCCAGAACAAGGAAGAGAGTGGCACTTACATTATAAGACTAACTAATTGCATACAAAAATTACACATGAGCTTATGTAGCAACAACTGCTTCATCAGATCACCTCCATGATCAGATGCAAAGAAGTAGTTGTTGCTACGAAAAGCTTATATGCATTAAAAAAAAAGTAATATTAATAATAATGATAATAATAATAGACTTTTATACTGCGCTTTTCCAACACATGATCAAAGCGCCCAACAAAAGAAAAGGATAAATTAAAACAAGCTAGAACAAAACTTAAATCTGCTATTTAGGAAAGAGATAAGTTGTAAGTTTACTCTTAAATGTAACAACACAAGAAGAATCAGGGACACTAATTGGGAGACTGTTCAAAAGTTCAGCAGCAGAGTGTGAGAAGGCCTGTTTGCCAGACTAACACGGTTATTTTGATTGTCTAGTTGGCCAGTTCCACATAGGTTTTTCGATCTGGCCATTACCCAATGAAGTATTCACAAAGTGAAACAAAAAAGTACATAACATCAAACCAAGGACCATGTGTTGCTATCCAGTTGTTTTGAAACTACAGTCAGGGGGAAGTATTCGATCACCCGCCAATTATAAAAGAGTCTTGGTCCACACAGGTCAGCAAATTTGGGGACACGGTATCCTTGGTGTCTAATGATGTAATTCCTTCTAGAGTTACCAGGTCAAGTGTTGGAATGGAGAACTGGAAACAGTTTCAGTTTTGTATCTGCAGAGAAATTTACACTGTTTTGATTATAAGCCAAGACTTGTTTCTGGTGATGATTACCATCTGTCCGGGTCCAATGTGCTTGTCTTGGCAGTTTGTTCTATCTTATCAAGAAGATACATTCCATGAGTGAGGTGTTCAAGCCCCAAATGGATTGATCATCCCAAGTAAAGTCCCGATGTATTTTGTGGGTCTGTGACATCACATGTTTACTTAGAAAGAGCCACAGAGCCTGAACTTCCCGCAGGCAAGATCTGCACACAGCTCAATGGAGGAGTGTTTTTGATTATATATGAAGAAAAGGGTCAAACCTGAAAACTTGTTTAGAGCGTTTTTTGTTTTACAAATTGATGTATAATTCTTGTTTTTATGTGGTTCATATGGGGGCCTAATTGTCAGTAATTATAATAAAAAAGGGGATAATTTCTCATATGAGTGAATAAATTTGTGTAAAATCCTGCCTCACAGTAAATGTTAAGTACATGGCCACTTTAAACAAAAATTTAAGATGACATATTTATAAACATTCCCAATTATGGCCTACATTTGTAGATTGGTAAGGCCCAACTGAGAAGCAGCGGCCCAACTCACTCATTGGGCTGAAACATTCAATTAGATGTTTTCAATTCAATTATGGTTTTTTTTATGCTTTCAAAAACAAAATTTGTTGCAGCAAAAAAATATAAGGTCAAACTACAATAAATAAATAAATTATAAATTAAATTGTGTAAATAAATTAAATTATTAGGTTACATGTATCTGTACAATCAAGATGCAACAACAGCATGTCTAGGCTAACCTGAAGTTTGTATGAATCGTCCTTTTGACAGAAAAACAAACAAACAAACATACCAACAAGCCAACAAACGAACAAACAAACAAACAAAACGATCCAAACAACAGGCCTTCATTTTAATAAATCTGAGGAGAGCTGTGCATCGCTCTCCTTAAATCAAAAGGTGAATTAAGGAGAGCGATTTTAAAATCGCTCTCCTTAAATCAAAACAATGAATTAAGGAGAGTGATTTGCCCAACTCTTTGGCATTTTTATCTATTACAAAAATACTTCACCAATCCCGAGCGCGTATATCAATAACAGGGAACGATTTGGTCCCAAATTTTTGCATAGCAAAACTGCTATGCAATTTTTTTTTTGCATAGCAATCTCAAAATATTGCATAGCAGTCCATAAATTTTGTATAGCAAATTTTAAAATGCCTAAATATTGTTGAAAATTTAACCCTGTGACACAGGTTTATTTGTGTGTTTTTTAAGGCTTAATTTCAGGCCAAGGCTACTTTCAGAATGTCTATAATTAAAGAATAAGACGCTCCAAAACTTAATATGAAAAAGGCCTATTCCCTTAACTTTTTTTTCACTAGAGACAACTTAAATTTTGGGTTGCCCGCAAGTTTTTCCACTAGCCTACGTGTATTATTAAATGCACACAATTTTCGTAGCGTCAAAAAAAAAAACCAAAAAAAACTTTACGATTTTATTTTTTTTTTTAAACGATCTTATCCCCTATTTTCTGCCCTAAATAGTACTTGTTTTCATCAACAACCATTTTCATGGATTTGTAATTTGAAAATCGGTTTTATAGAACTTCTTTTGCAATGAAATCTTCGTGTTAACGATCGATCGACGACGCACGTACATTGAGAAAAAATTCAATGAACTTTGCCCTGTTACGCCCTCTATCGGCAAAAGTTGTCGATGCTTGAATAGCCTGAACCCAACGCTGTGTATAGTACAGAATCCACGGGCGTGCGCCGTGTTGTGCAGCAATTCTTTACTCGACTCGTGAACGTGTATGGAGTTGGAGGCTAGCCAAGCTTCCTTATGAATATGAATTTATTGACGGGCCAATCACAGCGTGCGGAATGTTGGTTAGGATGGACTTTGGACCTGCTGTTGTACTGAACAATAATACTACCATGTATTGTGTGCGTGCGGGCGAACGTTGGCTACTCACTACCATGTGGTTAAGGGAAGTGCGTGCGTGTTTACTATGAATTGAACGATCGCGATCGCGGTCACATTAAATCTAGCAAATGTCAAGACTTGCTAAACCATTTTATGAACTTAAAAATAATCTCTCTTTGGGATTTTACAACTGCACCCCTCATTTATTGTGAAAAGGAACAATTTTTTGACTAGCCTGGCGGGCTACTAAGGGAAGGGTTTTGACTCGCACGCCGCTGTTTTCACTCGCATTTGGCGACCGCTAATTTCGAACCCTACCGATGCTGCTTCCATCGACCCATCATGTGTGGGGGAATGTGGATCACAGCGCGGCGTCGTGCGCGATATGATTGTTTCCCTTGCTCTAGTCTTAGGTTGTCGGACGTCACGCTAAATAAAAGGCAATTCCTCAAACACCCACCGCCACAGCTTAGGTAAATGTGAATCCGAAACCTTGTGGGTGTAAACTTATTTTTATAACTATACAATTTAGTAAAACTTGCATCGCAAATTGCATCGCAAATTGTGCGATGCACTTTGTAAAATTGCATCGCAAATCGCTCCAATTGCATCGCAAAATGCGATGCGATACAAGGGAAATCGTTCACTGGCCGGTAATAACTTCCGAAGACCAGTCAAAATTATGTCAAAGTGGTCCGGCTGGGTAGTTTCGTTGCTTCCAAATGCTAGATGTAAACCACAGACTACATGTACAATGATTTATTCATATGGTTTCAAACTGAGGTAGCATACAAAATGACATGTGTAAAAATAATGTGGACCAGTGAAAAGGCTGGCGGACAATTGAAGTGGCAAACTAACTGGTCCTACTGGTTGGTTGTGTAACTAGGGTGTATGAAACCCGGTCTGCCAACTTGCCGACTACATGTACAATTGTTCTCTGCTATTTCAAGAAAAATTAGCGGGCACAGTACACCACACCACTGTATTGTATAATGTCAAAACAACAAACGACAATTATTGTTAGTTTGCCAAATGAATGATGGATGCCCTTGTTCTTCTTAATTTAGTGCTTCGTTAGCCAAGTTTGTCTCAAAATGTTGAATGAGAAAAATTTCTTTTTGGGGGGGGGGTCACACCCTTACACACCTCCTGGTTGCAACACCCTTGCATGACTTTAAGGTTGGGATGCATATTATTACTGGGTTCTTTGTACAAATGGGTATCTCCTCTAGTAATTAGTACATCACTGGGTACCGCTATGTGAAAACACATTGAATGGGTACCGGGTGCAAGTTCTGCATTTCTTCAGTGTATGGGTGCAAGTGGGTGAGTGGGGATGCAGAAAGGGTGCAAGGTACATTAAATAGAATACCCTAAAGGTACAAATGGGTGAGTCAGCAAACCCTTAAAGACACGAGTGCAGGGCTTGGTTCCTGGGAGTTTCAACCCAAATATACCTTGATTGTAAAGATGAGTATACGCCCATCGGACACCATGTTGAGAAACAACACCATCGCCTCGTCTTCTTTGGAGACATACGTATCAAAGACACGCCTCGCCATGACACTCCCGGTGGCTTGGTTTAGAACTAAGATATGAATGCCCCGCCCAACATCTTTCTCCTCCTCCTCAAGAACCTGCATCAATAAGATGAATTTAGTAACATCGATAAGAAAGGGGGTGGGAAACACACACACAATTAAGAATTATTGTCTGACAAAGTAGCAGTACCTGTACATATTGGTTTCATTTGCAAGAGAGTGGCTGACACTTTGTAACCACACAAGCTGACAAAAATGACTGGTTTTGAGTCACGGAGTAACTTTACATTGAACTAATTGTGAACAGTACATGCAGATATCAGGCCTGGATTTTCATCTTTGAGAGGGTTCTTTTTAGGCCAGTTTCATTTTGTAAAGCGTACTTCCATTGGGGGAAAAGTCTTTGAGAACTAACAAGAATTATTGTCTTTGACAAAAGTGGAAATACCTGTATGTATTGGTGTCATTTGCAAGACAGTGGCTGACACTCTGTAACCACACAAGCTGATAAAGAGACTGGTGTTGAGTCATGGAGTAACTCTGCATTAACCTAATTGTGTAAAGTACATGTATGTATGCCTGGAATTTCATCTTTGAGAGGGTATGACCATTTTCGTTTTCCGAAGGGGAACTTCCATTGGGAAAAGTCTATGAGAAACGTTTGAAGGGGCACCAAGGCCAGCCAAGACCACGGGGTAAAAGCCACAGCCTCCCTGTAATTTCAACCTTGAGATATTGTATTCCTTATACAGTATCAGCAATTCACGAAAAAAATTATCACATCATACAACCCGCAGTATCAGAAAGTGTGTTTTTTTTTCTGAAAGTCATGCACACGTATCCTTCAGAACAATGCTCTTTATTCCTAAGGAAAACTTACAGTGCTTGGAACTGCATGGAACTGAATTTATGATACTCAAATATTGTGATTCCACTTCCAGTGTTCTCCCCATGCACAAGCTAGCGTATAGGGCCGATATGCGCAAATTTTGGCCGATACACACACAATTTTTTCTTTTCTCCTCTCTCTCAAAAATATCAAGAGAAAACCACAGAATGCTTGAGAATGCACAGCACGACTCTTAAAACCGAGATAAACACCAAGTAAAACAGATTCCAAAGCCCTTGTTTCAATTCAGCATTGCCCCATTCAGAATGCCCCACAGTTTAGAAAAAAAACCTGGGGAAAACCCTTGATTCACTTTCATTTCATGCTTCCTGAAAAGGTGACTTGCTCACATTACAAACAACACAAATATAAGTTATAATGGCATACATACAGTCATGTAAACAATTACATGTAGCTCATTGTTTTCTGACTTGCTGTGAGGGAATTAGTAAAGCACATTTCTCAAAAAAAACACCTTACAGTCTATGTTTAAAATATTAAGGATAGTTTCTTAAGATTCTTCTGCAGTGAGGCAAATTAAGCTCAAATGCGATCTCACAGCATCAGTTTTCACCCTCCCTCAGCAGATGTTCTTGAGATTTCGACAAGTTATCTGAAAGAATTATCGAAACTTCCGCTGTCAAAACTTCTTGGGCAGACATGACGGATGCCGCTGACCTGCCTGGACTACAGATCAGTCACAATCCAAGCATTCTGCAAAGTTTAAAGCGTTTAAAAGCATTCAAATGTAGATCCTCAGGCTTTTCAAGGACTATCGTTTTGAAAGAGAAGAAGAAAAAAGGTCACATCGCGATCCTGTGATTCACTTCGTCTATATGTAGATGCACATTATATGATTCATCAGAAGAGAATCCCATCCCATCCTACAGTTTTCAAAACACACCAAAACCAACATTTCAGCGAATTCTATGCATTCAAATAAAAACAGTTTTAAAAAGTTTGTCAGCCATTTTGTCCTCAAGACCTAGATTTCAATTGGCAACATGGCGACACGCATTGTACTGGTTGGTCTAAATAACGCAGTAGTAAGTTTTAACATACACAGGTGTCTTGTGGCATCATTTTGCCATACAAGCATTAAAAAGGGTCATAATAAAACAGACTTGTGCTCGGAAAAAAAAATAAAAAATGGTCTCACAAAAGAGACTGGGCAGTTACATGTAATGGCTCACTCAGCCGAGCCCCAACGTTTTGGGTGGGGTTTGGGTTTTTTTTTTTGGAGGGGGTTAAGTTTTTATTTAAAAAAATACTATGGCTGCAACATAGGTCTATCATAATGTATCGGGTGGGGCCCAAGACTGTGTATAATTCATGCCACCGACAGAATTAATTATTCATCGGTTATCAAAAACTGTATCAGATCTGAAGATTTGGGCTCTGCCCGCGGATATCCTTGGTAAGGCTTGCCATTAACTCTTTCACCCACCACCCAACTCCTACGTGTACAATAGGTCTGCAAAGTGTCTTGGTTTTTTTTTTTACCTGCGTCCCTCCAACGGAGATAGCCGCCTTCTTGTCACTCGACAGAACTTCAATCTCAAGCTCGCGAGGGCCTCTCTCGAAGGAGTTGCCATTGGCAACCGCATCTGTCTCTGTCTCTCCGTCTGGAACCACTCCTAGGGTTAAAGACAAAACACTTTTGATGAACATTGGGGGGGGGGAAATATAAAATCTTATATAGTATAAATGTGGTAATGGTACTAATTGTTTTGAGATTGTTTTTTTCAACTGTAGTTGTTATCGTAATGAATTCTTTTATTTTTATCTAATCTTACATGATTTATATTCCCTGCAAGGGAAGTGAGACATAGCGAGCCACCCTCTGGAGACGTCAAAACACCCCAAAATCATTGCTTCAATTTTAAATGCCATTTTCCTAAATGCATTAACACCAGAAGCACAGTATGTAAACTGTGCGTCGTCAATGAACTGCTCACAGATTTACTGAGGGATTGTTTTTGACAGCTAAACCACATGATGAATCCTTACTCAAAATCTTACAAAGAAATCTTTGCTTTAAAAGTCATCAGGATTTTTTGCCGTCATGGGGTCTTGTTCTGAGTATTTACACAATGTGAAGATGGAAAGTCTTTTTTTTTCTATTTTAAGTCCGCAAAAATAACAAGCGTTGAGTCTGAACAATCACATAAGCTGCTTGTGTAGGAGAGCGTTCACCTTATAACAAGATCACAATCTTATAAATGTCTTGTTCCATGAACACTTGTGAAAGTTCTGAGTGCTTCCATTTAATTTTTTATTTTTTACAACATTGTGGGCAAAATTTGAAGTCAGTGCGGTTGCTGATGGCCAATGCCTTTGCAATATACTCATTTCACTTCAGTTTCATTTACTAATTTGACAGGTAAAAATACAGCCTACATCACACACAAAAGCATCCTCGTGACAGGTAGCACCCCTAACAATTTTTTTTAAAGAGTAAACGTTATTATTGTTACATAAATTTGTACAATATAGTTACTTTCTGGGTCCAATTTTATAGAGCTGCTTAAGCAAAAAATGGTGGTAAAACATTTCTGCTAAGCACCAATAAGCAGGATACCAGTCACATATGCTACATGTACATGTAAATGGGTATTTTAGCTGGTAACTTTTTCATAGTTTTGATGTGCTTAGCTAGTTTTTGTGCTTTGGAAAGCAGCTCCATGAAATTGGGCCCCGATGACTATAATTGTGGTGCCCATAAACGCCAGTAAAATGTCATTTTGTCTGTTTGCATAGGTCAACCTCGCATATGTTGTCAATTTCATAAGTGACAAAAACAAATTGAAAAGCTGGTCTAGTGCTTTATTTTTGATGTCGGGAAGGCAATTTGTGTCTAGGGTGTTACATTGTAACTTTCAGACTACTGTAATCCATAATACAGAAAACTCAAACAGCTCAGTTAATTATATTTTCCACTGGTATTTTTTATCATTCCATTGTTGTGGTTCTTCTTTTTTTTTTTCTTTTTTTTTTAGGTCTTTTTTTACTGAATGTGTAATTTTTCCCTTTTACATTTCATTGTTCATATTTTAATTGCTTTTCTGTTGTTTTTATGCGAGCTACACAGAACCCAGTGTTTTTTAATGGATTTGTTAATGGGTTTTTTTTTGTTAAATTTTTATTCTTTTATTTTAATGGCCTTTTTGTAGTTTTTATGTGAGCTGGGATCCGTGGGAGATCAGTGAGGTTTGTTTTTCTTACTGAATGGGTTACCCAGGATATATCAGTAAGGATAGACACCGTATTAATTTAGTAGTTTCTTAACCCTAACAGACTAGACCCTTCGGTAAACATATTGCCCAAATCCTTCAATATCCTTCAGATTAAAGTTGTCATAAACCTAAAGTGCCCAAATCCTTCTATTTCCTTTTCCTTATTGTAAATATACATATTAGCCCAAATCCTTCTAAATCCTTTTGTGACAGTAGTTCAATCAACTTTGTGATTTACTGACCAAGCTAACAAAAAACACTTTAGTTGCAAAACAAAAAAGAAAAGTCAGCTTTATTATAATTTCCCCCCCTCAAAGCCCAAAACCTTCAGAATCCTATTTTGGCCAAGCTGCATGAGACCTAAAACCTCCTATGTAAAAACAGCCTGATAGCCCAAGTCCTGCTAAATCCTCCCCAAACAAAAACTCATTGTAGCCCAAACCCTTCTAAATCCTCCTGTGCTGCAGATCTCTAAAAACCCAACTCCTTCTTAATCCTGCACTATGGCAATGAGGATATTGAAGGATTTGGGCCATTTAGGGTTAATGTGTACACAACAGGCGTAATGTTTAGGCACTTGGGAAAAAAAGTAGGACAATATTATTGAGTCCAAGGGCTGACCTATACTTTTACATATGGCATTAGTTTTGATAGGCTTTTCAGGTCTTTGAATACAAATTGTGTTGAATTTTCTGAGGGCAAAACAAATCGGAAATCAGATTCAAGTACATGTAGGAAGGATATCATGCCTAACACAAGAAAGCCGATAAGGTAGGGGGGTGTTAATAAAATGGCGGCCTCACTTCAAATCAACCAGGAATAAGGTGAATGTATCTGGTTAGTTGATCCATGGAGGAAAAGAAAGGTTTCTATTTATTTCCTCCATGGTTATTCCAAGTCTCCTCCTGAGCCTATGTTCATGTACACAGTACAAATGTACAATCATAGTGGGGTACAATGTACTTGTGCATTGGGTACTCAGGCCGGCAAATGTTGTAAAACATTTGCACTTTGTAAAGAGACACATTTGTAGGGGGACCACATGGATAAACAAATTTTCCCTTAAACCCTACTATGTTTTCCTCTCACCAAATCCCTTTTGGGTGCCCTCCTTTTTTTAAAAGTTTACAGCATTTTTCAAAACACCTAGATTGACCCCAGGTCATCGTCATAAAACTTATCTCTGATTGCTTTTGGGTTTATGATCAGTAACCAAGAATGTTAATGTGGAAAATAGCCATTCTTCTGCGCATATGAACTACTTCTTAGGGCCCCAGTGTATAAACTCACAGCCTTTTGCAAAAGGTGAATGGTTCCAATGGGTCCCTTTTTATGACAACGGGAAAACGAATCTTTAACGAGAACTCTTTATCGAACAATGGTTTTACAGGATTAAGCCTCTCAGCACTCAGTGCAACCACCTCTGCAATCAATAAAGTCCCACACAGTATTCAATAAAATTCTACACTCTTTGTATCTGACAGGTCGTTTGCGGCTTTTCGCATGGGGTTCTCTATCTCCACCTCTCTCTCCTTTCAAGCTTTCTGTTCTTTTCCAGTTGCCGGACTCCAAGAGTCTCCTGCTAAGCTTTTTCACTCGGATCCTTTGATCCATCCTCCCCTATTGTCCAAGTCCCACTTTAACGCTTGCCCGCTGCTCCTGCATCATTTCAACACCCCCCTAGTCCCATTTTCTCGTCTTCATCCTTCATTCATCTCTCCTCCGCGTCCCTCTGTCATTCCTCCTTCTTTCTTGTCCTTTCATCTGCTGTTATCATTCATCCCTACTCGTCTTAGGTTCACTCCCTGCATTCTGAACCTCTTGCCATCACTCTTGACTCTTTTGTGCCTTTTCTTTTTCATGGTAAGGTTTCTTATGTAGGCTTCATCTTCTATAGCTAAATGCTCATGAGTCATTTGCTATGAGAAAGCACTCTCAATGCACAGCTAAAAATAAAAATATCTGTGATGATCTGAAAACAAGGAAGGTGGGGCGTGTATAATGTTGGTAAGAGTAAACGTACAAATGTTCACAGATTTGCACACAACTCACATGGTATAAAGGTGGTCACGGTGGGAAACTCCAGTTCCTTTAAAAATGTTATGCTTGATATGCAACAGTTTTTTAGAAATGAGTAAAATAATTAGTTTGGATCACACGAGTCCAGAACTCAAATGTTTGAAAACAGTGAAGACATAAATTCAGGTTTTTTCCCCACTTTTTTTCTTGTGACTCCATTGACTGATTGAGCTTAAACTTTCACAGGTTTGTTATTTCATGTATATGTTGGGTCACATCAAGTATTGATACTGGTCTTTGACAATTACCAACGTAATACATGGAGGGTGGGGGCTACCTAATTACACAACAAATTGCATGAGCTTTCCTAGCAACAACTGCTTGTTTTGCATCTGATGATTTTGTTGTTACTACAAAAGGGCATTAATTTTTTTAATGTAATTAGTTAGTCAGGCATGCAACTGCCCGATGAAAAAAAAAGAGGAAATTTTCAAAGGCACAACGCAAGCGCGGAGCGAGGCAGCCAAAACGCCAAGGGACATGAGATCCACAATGGTACCCTAGAAAATTGTGAGGTTTATTATGCTCTTAGGTGCATTCTTAGCATGTACTAGGCTTATTTCACATTATTGTGGTTGTACATTGTTGTTGCCAAGCATATATAAGGCTTTTTAAAAAAAAATCGCCAAAAAAAAATATATATATATATTTTTTTTTTCCGATTTTTTTTTTTTTTAGCGCTGATCATTTTTAAAAAACGCGGAAATCCGCGGAAACGCGGAAGAGTTGCATGCCTGGTTAGTCTTTAAGTGCTACCACTACCTTGCTTGTTTCACAGTTAGTGAGTATGTAAACTCCCTTTTCCCAGATGTTGACAGCAAAAATATAACGGAGAACATTTTAGGGCACTCATTTTGTGACAACATCCATAGGCCCTACATGTACTTTTGTCTGAAGCACCATGAAAATATGTTATTTAAAACGTAAAAAGATACTCCTAAAGGCATTTGAACTGTACACTCTACAAGCAGCTTACAAACTTGTAAAAATATACAAAAAAAATAGGTAGTGGCCTGACGTTTTGACCCTAGCAGAGTCTTTCTCGAAGGCTTTCTCTTTTAGCCTTCGAGAAAGACTTCTTTTTTGTATACAAGGGTTGAAACGTCAGGCCACTAACTATTCTTTTTGCATTTATACCATTATGTCCGGTCCTTTTGGTTGGTAAGCAGTTTGCAATCAGTTAATACTATTTCTTCATTTGTAAAAACATATTTAAAAGTTTCAACTTTCCCTTTGATACGGCAAGATTTTAACACTTTTAGACCAGTGTCCAAGAAACAAAACTTTAAAACTACCCCTGTACATGTTACAGGAATCCTGCACACATGAACAACTTGCAACCAAACTGGGTAGTACAATTAAACATGTCCGGCCTATGGGGGTAAATTCTTTTCTCCACAGGTCCCAGAATAGAGCAAGGACCATGTCCTACAACATGCAAACAGAACTGTAACTGTCTATGAATTGTCTGGGGTGTCACACCACTGTAAATTGAGTGCATGAAGGGGGGGGGGGGGGAGGAGGATTATGCGTGTCCTTCAAACTTGACAAACAATGAAATGAAACTTGTCACTGACATAAGAGGCATAGTTTTACAATGCAGTCATACCCAACGCAAGACCCACTATATCAGGACCATGAGAAGAATACAACACTGGGGATCAACATCTTTGTACAAAGAAGATGTTGCTCACAACATATTAACATGCTTACAAAAGATCACTTCCTGCAAGCACGAAGTGTGTACGCTTTCGTGGAATCGGACCAGCTTGAATGCGAGCTTGATATTGTGCTTCCATTGACTAAAACTACATATACAAAATATTTAGCAATAAACCACATGGGAAACTGACTGGGTAAATTTGTAAATGATTTGGGTTTGAACAAAGAAAAATTTGACTGGAGCGGGACTTGAACCAACAACCCCCCCGAAATGACACAGAAAAAAAAAAGTGTGAAAATATTGCCTTATTTCATCAGCCGTTACAGACAAACTATAGCAGTGCAACCATGTATAACACTCTTCTGGGAGAGGTGTTGGCTGTGAGAAGAACTGAACTGTGGTCTCAACGTTTCAAACAGTATACTCTGCTCGTCTTCAAGGGATCACACTGGTTCTTCTCAGAGCGTTTATACTCAACTGACCTGATTTGAGCATGACCAGAACACTGGCAACCAAACAGCTTCAGGTGTCTTGTCTACATGTGAACCTTTTTACCTAAACACTGTTGTCATCAACAATTTTCCTATTACGTGGAGATTTGCCAGTGAGATTTAAAAATCCAAAAGTCTCCTATGTCCTAAAGTCAGCAAGTGACGAATATTGTGCCCAATAAAACTTTGTGAGTCTCGTAAAAAATACTTGCGGACCAAAGGAAGTTCTGAACCGTCCCTGTGGTTTTGTGACAATTTCCTTGAAATTCAAGCTCTACACATCATGTACAGGTGTGGAATTTTACGAGTCTTATGTGGGAACATAATAAAATAATGTACCTTCTGAATGAACTTCTCTCAACCTCCTTCCCGTGTCTGCGATGAACAGGATATTAACGATGACAGTTGCCATGAGGACCCCAACTAGGATAACCTGAAACATCAACAAATATTTCAACAACTGTTATAAATAATATCCCAGTTGCTTCATAGTAATCTGTTGTAACGAATCAACCATGATGGCAGAGTTATTTCCAGGGGGATGGGGGCAATTTCCAGAAGATTACTCTAGGCCAATAAACCCAGGCCTGGAATGTACACAGAGGCCACAGAGGCCGTGGCCTCTGTTGCCCTGGTCTTGACCTTGGTGTCCCCGTGAAAAGTTTCCCAAAGACGATTTTCCGATGGAAGTGCCCTTTGCAAAACGAAAACGGCTTCTTAAAGATGGAATTCCAGATCTGTAAACTTCAAGCATGATCAAAGCTGCAAACACCAGCCCCAAAAAACCTCACTGGACATGATATAACGCAAATAAATTTATTTAACATTTTACATGTCACCCTTGCTCTTTGTATTATGTATAGACAAAAGACTGACTGTGCGGGTTTTTTTACAAAGTAAATACATCAATTTACAGCTCGGCTTTACACTGTTCTAAATGAGCCTCTGTCATCAAACAGAACAATACTGCACTTTGCACTTTATTAGTAGTCTCACCGCTAAAAATGATTAATGGCTCGTAGCTAAACAAAAAGTCATAAATCCACACCGCTGTCCAGAGTGCTATCTATCAGAACCTGTGATTAATATGTAAAGCGTGCGCCAATACCTGACATGTTTACCACTTTAAGTGAACAGGCTTGATAATGGATTACTAACGTAGGGGGTTTCGTTTGTGCTGTCTGTGAAATACAAATATAGAAACGTCTATTTGCGTACGCTCAAAATTTATCCAGCTGTCCAATTGGTAAAAAAAATTGCAAAACAAAAAATATTTTACTTTGTGAGATCCAAGAAGACAAAACTTGAAGATGGCAATCACGAAAATTAAAATGAGACGTCCATCGTCACAATCAGACATTCCACGAAAAAAGTGAAATGGCATTAGAAGTGTTCAGACAGCGAAATGTCAGCCATGATATCACTGAACTGGAACATTTTAATAATGGATTTGGTGCTACGTGTTTGTTTTTTTATATGTTTTTTTTAATAACATTCTGCAATACCAAGGATTTCAAAGTGAAGGGTGAACTAAGTACAAAAGGATGCAGCAACACAGTGAGAGATGTAAGTTTGTCCCCCAAACCTTCAGGCCTACACCAGGAGGTTTTGGAGAAGAAATGTTGGATTTAACGACTCAATAAAAATGCTTTAGTATAATATTTACAAAATGTGAAAATTCCAAACATTTTGAAGTGAATACTTAATGTCATCATCCATGTTAAATTTACCAGCACTTGTTTACCTACAAAGGTTTCAAAGATTGTCAAAAATGTCAATGTCCACATAGAATTTATCATCACTTGTTTCCCTGTAAAGTTTTCGAAAATTGATGAGAACATTTTTGAAATCGCAATATTTTGACACACTGAAAAGAAACATTTGTCAAACATATTTATAAATTTGTAGTAGCAACTCAAAGTGTATCAATTTCTTTGTGTAATAAATACAGCACCCTGACCCCAGATATTTGTTTTCTTAAAAACAAAATATTTGAACAAAAAACAACCCACTTCTGAATTTGATATCCCATAACACTGAGTGTCCCATCGAAGCTTTATCAAACAATTCTCAGAGCAAAGTCCGAGAAAACGTATCATATTCTGTTTCATTTCCCCAACAATAAAAATCCAGGTCATACAATAAAAACTCTCCCAACAACACCAGCCTCCAACCTCCCCCCCCCCCACCACCTTTCTACTCAAAATTATAATAAAATCTGGACTATGCTTTGGCTTTGGACTGAGTGACATGCTGGGATTAGAATGGCGAATTCCAGCACCAAGGCCTGTCACTTTAAAGGGGTGGTACAGCTCTGATTAATTGGGGAAGGAGTGCATTCATTCAAGCCAACATTATACATGTATGACCATCATGTACTAAACACTTCTGGGCCCAAATGCATGGCTTTGCTTAGTGCAGAATTATGCGCTTATGGTGCCCTGTACAGTACTATTTTGGCCCAGATGTATCGATTAAATTTCTCCCTGTATGATTATTTCAATAGGTGCTTCTCTAGGCCTACATAAAAAATAAAAAATAAAATTCTGTGCTTACAGTGCCCTGTACAGTACTGCGTAATTTTAGGGGCTGTAAGCACAGAGTTATGTGGTAAGCAGAGCCATGGAATTGGGCCCAGATGCATCGATTAAACTTCTCCCCGTATGATTATTTCAATAGGTGCTTAGGCCTACATTAAAAAATTAACGAATTCTGCGCTTACGGTGCCTTGTTAGGTGCTTAGGCCTAAATTAAAAAAGACCAACATGATGTTAGAAATCATCAGGGACCAATTTCATAAAGCCTGTAAGCACAAAAACTTGCTCAGCACGGGAAAATCTTGCTTAGCAGAAATAGGTTTCCATTCTATGAAGTTCACATTGTTGCCACTGGTACCCCGCTCATTTCTTGCTAAGTAAAAGAAATTTGCTAATTTTCTGCTTAACAGCTTTATGAAATTAACTTAAATTAACCCACAGCACCGTGGTGCCGTGGTGCCCGGTACTTTTGCTGTGGTGCCCTTTGCAAATTTCCAATACAAACTGACATTTTCCTCAGAGAAATGCCCCTTACCACAGAAAAAAATTGTCGTGCCCCTTCAAGATCAAAGTTTAAAGTTCAAGGCCTGTATCATGCTTAATACCTATAATTTAGAATGATGCCCACTATAATGTACTTCCACAATATATCAAGTACAAAACATGCGTATTGAATAGAAACGGATGACTCAGAAGTCAGCTAATGTTAATGAAACTACGTTATTCAGTCCAGTCTTTGTTGAATGTAATTTTGTTCATGTTTTTTTTCTTTTCTACTGCATGATGTCTCCTGGATATTGCCAGCATTTTAAGGTACATCTTGAAACCTAAATGTCAATTTTCCCACAATTTAAATGCAACCTTACACAATCTTTCATGTTTTGAACGTAATTTTACCACACATCTTTGGTCACCGCTTTCTCAAAGATATAGATTTTCTCAAAAGAACAAAACTTAAAGAATACCCATTAAAAAAAATATGCTCCATCTATTTAAAGGTATAAAACTCAGCCTACGCACATGACACAGTATGATTCAGTGCATTGAACTCTTACCTCTGACCCAACCTGGATCTTTTGTCCTACATGAACATACTGTAAAGCTAGACACTGCAAACCAAAAAATTTCTGAGCTCAAAGCAGAGGTGTATGCTTGCTTGCTCTCCCCCAGTTATTGCATTTACATATGTGTTTTCCAGACACAAGAAGATCAAAAAAGATACATCTGACCATTCTGTTCAGACGAACATTCAACTTTGTAAATCGTAATTGCAGGGAAAAAAGTGGCAACCCATGCGAAACTTTAGACCTGGAATTATGGCCTCTGTTGCCCTGGTCTTGGCCTTGGTGTGCCCCTTCAAATGTTTCTCATACATGTAGACTATAAGATTTTCCAATGGTAGTGCCCTTTGCAAAAAGAAAATGGCCTTGCCCTCTCGAAGATGAAATTCCAGAACTGTTTTTGGTATGTTTTAAAAAGTTTGTTAAAGTTTCTCTCAAACTGTCATGACTGTTGTTTAAAAAAGGGGGAAAGGAAATCAGCAGATCAGTTGAGAAGCTCCATGCCTGATTGCTCAAGTGAAAGGGAATCAATCCAGGCCTGGAATTACACGGAGGCCAAGGAGGCCATGGCCTCTGTTGTCCCTGGTCTTGGCCTCAGTGCCCATTCAAAATTTTCCAAAACACTTTAAGATTTTCCAATGGAAGTGCCCTTTGGAAAATGAAAATGGCCTTGCCCTCTCAAAGATGAAACTCCAGCAGCCGATTTCACGAAACGCTAGGATTAATCCTATCTCGAGTTAGGACGAGTAACCAGTCCTAACTTAGGATTAATCTTAAGGTTTACATGTTGCAGTGCAAGGCTGGGACTCGTCCTAAGTCCTAAGATTAATCCTAAGTTAGGAAGAGTTTGGTGAAATCGACGGCTGGCCTGTAGATCGCAGCTTATAACAACACAGTGTATTCAACCCATGGTTACAGTACAGATGTAGGATAGATCTTCCTTTCATTTGTTCAGAATGCTCCTCGAACATCAACTCCAAATTGAAGTTGGTATATAAGGCTTAGAACCACACCGAAGAATGTATGCCCACATGGCGATCAGGATAGTGACATTGATTATTGCATTGATTGTCAAAATCAATTTTGTATGCCGAGTTCAGACGAAGCGTGTTTATTGACGTTTGTAAATTACTAAATTATTAATCGGGCCTGGAGTGACATGGAGGCCACGGAGGTCATGGACCTCTGTTGCCCTGGTCCTGGCCTTGTTGCCTCTTTAGTACTAGTTTCCCAGTAGACTTAAAACTTTCCACTGGTGCCCTTTGAAATAATGAAAATGGCCTTGCCCTCTCAATGACAAATTTTGATGACACATTTTGATGACACATAAAAATGAAACATTTTTGCTTCAAACGCTTTCGGTGGAGGGGGAAAAAAGTGTTGGGGTTAGGGTTTTTTTAAGAAAAAAGTATTGTGTCTTGCATTTCTTGTTCCACGATGAAGTGAAAAAGAGACAACATGTTTAAATGCAATGATTAATGATTGACTTGTAAATACTTGGTTTTTTTTATTTGCGTTCCACATAGCACCCACCCCCAGGCATGCCAGGGTCATGTTCATGAATTGGAATAATACCACACGGCCATTGCAAGTTAATACTTTACTATTGTACAATTTGTACATATACCTTACATTTTCTTTGCAATCCCTACATGTATATTGCTCACAGAAGAAAATAAGGTCATACCACTCACAACAACAGAAACTGAGACAGGTACAAGCATGAGAGAAAGAAAATCAATGTTGCTATTTACACTGCAGCCGTGAACCCCTGACCAAGAGCTCCTGAGACAAAATGCTACATGTGCATGTAATTGGCAGATTGAACCCCAGCTGGAAATACCAAGTGTTAAGTTGAACAATGTTTTGGTTTTAGCTCAGAAAAACCATCCAGAAGTGAAACCAAAAACAAGAATTTTAATCTGCAAACTGGATTGGCCAGTAGAGCAGAACAGTATCAAATCCATCAGAATTGTTTAAGCATTTCTAAAAACGGGATAACTGATGTTTAAGACAGCCGACATATGCAAACTGTGTTCGGTTCAGTCAAAATATATTTAAATACAATGTGTGTGCCCATAGTATTTTGTATCTTACTGGCATCTTGCATTGTGAACACTCCAGAAGGCATTTCCCAGGACGCCTAAAATCATGCAGTGTCCATGTTTTTATTTGATTTCAAATCCAAAGATTAATTTCACCTTCTGTTTCCGGAACCAATTGTTTAAAATCCCAGAAGGGATTGCTACATGTATAACACAGACATTTCCTGCTAATCTACGATAAGGTTGATTGTTTTTCAGTATGTCTTTTTTCCCTCAACTTATTCCGAAACTGAAATAATGTCAAACAGCTCAACATCAAATAGTCAGGTCAACATAGTGTTAGCCAGAGGGGTGTTCGGGTGTCTTTTGGGCACCCTGTTTTAAATTTGGACACTCCGTTTTATCTGTCATTTACGTGTATGTATTGTAAGTGACCAATGTGGACACACAGTTACATGTAGGTACACATGTAATAAATTTCAAAGCAAATTTGGACACCCTTTTACCAAATCCTGTCTTTTGGACACCCTGTTTTTAAGTTTCGACACCCTGTTGCAACTGTCACTTACATGTAAATGTATTGTAAGTGAACAATGTGGTCATCCAGTTTTTAAATTTCCAGCAAATTTGGACAACCTTTTACCAAATCCTGGCTAAAACCTTGCAGCCCACTAATCTGATACATGGTTGTCGAGAATCGGTGTGTTCATTATTGCTAACTGCACCCAGAGAACTTGCCCAAGATGTTGGAAGCTGAATACAAGGCTTACATCAGCGCCTTATTGATAAAAACAGTCACGGGTGTAGTACACGTAGCACTTGTGCGTCAACTCGGGCAAACATGTACCCGTGTTTACAACTGCCGGGCCTTGTGTACTCAAGCTTGCATTTGAGCTAAAAGAAGTACATGTATGCACAATAAACTCTGTGACATCACAGCCTTGCTGTTCACATGCCAATGCCGTGGTGTATTTGTACAGTATAAACCATATCTTCCCCATACTCTCCTTTAAACCACCATCAAACAGCGGCAGCCTTGACTTATGAGACTGATAAAACGCATTAAGTACTACAAGATCAGGGAATAATCACTAATGAAAACATTTCAGGAGACCTTATTGCTTTATCCCATCCCCCCCCCACTCACCTCAAAGCAGAGGGAATCTTGTTTTCCAAGCGATGAAGTTTAATTCTCTAATTTCCCCACAGCTGGATGTCATTCAAAAACAACATTTATTACTTTTGCAAAATGCGTTGGGAAACGGAGGCAGTTTTTGGGTAGTTTTTTGATCAAGTGAGATCTCAAGGGTGTGACTAAAGCAGGATGGAATTACTTGAATGTTGGGAATGTCTTGATATCCTTCAGATGTCTTTTTGTAAATTTCCAAGTTTTCTCATTTTGTCAATTGTCAAACCATTATTTCCCATTCTGACCGACGGAAACGTAAAGCAAACCTTTATTTTACATCTTCTTAAATATAATTAGTGGGAAATGTTTGTTTTGTTGAAAATGTTCAGAGTCGGTAATAATGCAATTTAACCTTTTCCCCAAATCGATGTAAATGTAGGATAAAATAAATTTAGAGTGAACTAAAAGAGGGCGATGTTAAACAGGCCTGGAGTTACTTGGAGGCCACGGAGGCCATGGCCTCTGTTGCCTTGGTGCCCCTTCAAAAGTTTCCCAAAGGCTTCAAGATTTTCCAATAGAAGTGCCCTTTGCAAAATGAGAATGGCCTTGCCCTCTCAATGAAGAAAATCCAGGCCTGGTTAAAGTTTTTTTAATGCCAAAAATTTTAATATCCTAAAGACCCTTTAAAAAAGATGAAGAATACAGTGTACTTTCTGTTCTGGGCAGTTAACTGATAATGTTAATTTATAGCAATCAATTAATTGTTTTTGTCGTGGTTGTTTTTATTTGCAGTGAAGGCTGCCCACAAAACTCAAGACTGTGATGATGCGAAAGAAAGGTCTACAGTAAGGTAGGACTGTGTCACATATGAGTGGTCTAATGCATAGTGATAGGGGTCAAGTCCTGCTATTGCCAGAGTGTAGGCTTGGGTCCATGTAGGGCACTTGCGCCCTTGAGCAATAGCACTTGGCCATAATAGACCCTGCAAGTCTCTCGCATGTCATTCAAACATTTTGTGCCCATTTTGGTCCCATTTTGTGCCCATTTAACAGGTCCCACTGTTCAAATACAAGTGAGACTAGCACAGTCTATTACAGTTGCGTTGTCTTATGGATGGTACAAAGAGGAGGCAAGTGCCCTACTGTTTCCGTCAGTGGCAGCAAGTTGCGCCCCAGTGCTTCTGAACGCTTTATGAAAAGTCGCTCCATGTGTGTAATTTTTAAAAATTTCCTTCTCATTGCCAGGCCTGGAATTATACAACAGCTACAGAGGCCTGGTGCCCCTTCAAATGTTTCCCGTAAAATTTCTAATGGAAAAATAGAAATGGCATTTCCCTCTTTTAAGATGGAAAACCAGGCCAGTAATTTCCCCACAAAAACCTAGATCTGTAAACAAAGAAAAAAGTATACATATGTAGTTCATGAATGTCAGGGCTCGGAATTTACACTGGACCTCAGGCCCAAGGCCAGTGTTTTTAGCATCGGGTCAGTCAACTTAGGACCGGACAAGTCCAGCAGTCTTGTGTTTTAAAATAATAATACCTACATGTAACCTCATCTTTAACTTTTTTTTAAATATGTTCAAATGTTGACTTTGAGTCTGATAAATATTTTTCAATTCTGTTGAGTATGAATTGAAAGTACATGTACTACCCATTTAAGATCAAATAACAACAGTTGAAGTGTAGGTAAGGTTTTTTTTCTTCGTTTTGATTCCGGTCTTGTCACAAATTTTCTAATCACGTACAAGTTTTTAGCTACAACCCCTGCGGTCTTAAGTTGCGGATTTTTCTCCCAAATTGCAGCCCTGAATGTTATAAAAGTGTTGTGATAGGCCTACCAATGAGTTTAAATAGCGCTGTATAAATTGCCAGCATATTATTATTGGTCTAGGCCAAATGATATCAGGTACAGAACACATGTATAGTACAATGGATTTCGTTTCCTTCTAACCATACATGTAAGCCCAGGTTATTTTCTTACAGAATTAGTGTGAAAATCATTTCCAGGGCACTCACTTCACAACGTCCAGGAAAAAGACCCTGAAGGGTGAACTTGTGTGGGAAGGGAAAACAAACTTCATCAATGATGCAGGTTCAGATCTCGTATTCAGACTAAATAATAAATAAAGGACAATTGCTCCGCTGTTGAGTTCATGTCTTATTTTTCTGTACATGTGTACAATCGCCATTACTTGTCTCTCCAACCAGACAGTAGATTCATCAGTTAGTCAGTCAAACTGGAAGGTACATAGTACACCTGACCAATTAATTACCGTCTCTTAAGTAAGATTTATATATTGTAGTATGCACTACTCACGTTGATGACAGACGTTGGCTGCATGGAGTAAAATTAGCCCCATTACCAAGAAAACCACTAAACTGTAGTGTGGGAATGATATTTTTCCTCCGGGTTGTGAGTTACATCTAGAGCAATACAAAATTATGTATCCGTACAGCCCGTACTACAAAACATTAAAATAATGAGTAATGACTACTTCCAAATGTTTGCATCACTCTCGATTGGGATTGGGTAGATATCATTTATACACGCTGCAAATCCAAATGCTGTGTTGCTCCATCATAATATACTGAGCACTGTCGGACGTGCATTCATCTTTAAACACCAATTTGCCAGTAGAAGGAAACTGCACTTGACACCCCAAAAAAAGCACATGCATCAATTTATGCTGCAGGCAAAAGCATTCACAGCTAGGCAATTGCCTCTCTGCCCCTGAACATTGTCTCAGTGCCTCAGCTTGGGCGGTTTTTGATTTGGGAATTCCACGGTATACCGTCGCCAAACTACCGCGGTATTCGGCATTTTACCAGGAACGTTTCAGAAAGGGCAAAAAAAAAACAACAACAACAAATACCACACAGTCTCACTCATATTATTGACTTAATTGAGGCCCTACAATCATGGTTATTTAACAACGGAGGTTAGCACTGAGCTTATCCTTCTCTTTTATTAGGACAAATAATTGAACCAATACCGTGACTACTCAGTAATAACAAATAACCCCAAGTTTATCAAGTGCCCCATAAAATGTTTGGTAGAAATAAAATTTTCCTCAATGGGGTGCCCTTCACCTAAGGAAAAACTGCCTTGCCCTATCAAGACTTGAGGGTTATCAAGCCTGCTACTATACTGGTCAATTTACTCATGATACAATGAAACATTTGGTTAAAATATATAGAAAATATACAATGTATGTGGTTAAATTTTAAACAAAATTTATGCACACAAAAATCTACCTGTGGGATCACACTTTTTCTGTAACACAACTACTAAAAACACTAAATACGAGATAAGTGAGTGACACTAGTAAGAGGAAATAGAACCAAACAAATGTGTGCCATTGACAGCCAGGAATAGATTTTTAAAAAACATTAACTTTAGCTCAACCAAAATCATGGGTACAGTTTCTGTTTGAAAGAAACCATGTTATGAACAACAGAGTCTTTTTTTTCAGATGTGCAAACTTTTTGCAGATGTACACAATGCGTTTACAAACTTTTGTACCTATCATTTTTAATTGACAAAGTATTGAATAATTGTTTCACAGATAGTTTCGAAGTAAAAATACACCTCTGTTAGCTCATAACGTTTGTCTAGACACTTTTAAAAAAAGTGTAGTCTTATGACTGCGGCTATGCACAAAGACAATTACTTCTACTTCACCTGGAAGAGCCTTGATGCCATTTTCTTCGTAGCTGTCCGGTAGAAATACCCCCTGGTGCCGAAGCCATGATGCCTTCTGGGAATGAACGGCTGGGCCTTGGGGTTGGGTCTCCAGCTATCCATGTTCACCAACTCCTCTGTTTCCCTCGATGATGACGAGGCAGCAGTCCAATATTGACTGGCTGTGTATCAGAGACAGGGAGGCTGCTCAGCTCTGACCTTTAACCTGGTCCATGGGTGGTAGAGACGTAGAAGTTTACCTGCTGCCTAATTTGTACACCATTCCTGCAAAGCGAAAAGAAAAACAAAATTTGTTATAAATAGTTTTTATCAATTCTACAGACCCTTGCACTGACGTCACACGTGACTATCAGTCTGCCCGTGGTCTGCCGTTTCGGGAGTCAAATTACACGTCAAGATACAGTGCGTATCACCGCGCGCGCAGCACCCAACACGCGCACGCTGCACAGCACACGCGGGGAATCCGACCTCCCAAAATGGCTCAAACAAGATTTATCGTGGGTGATGATGTCAGGATAAATGTAGGCCTACATGTATATGTACACAATTTAAAGGTTTAAAGGAAATTTAAGTAACCTATTTAATCGTTTGAACAATACACTAGATATTTTACTCATTTTTTTATATTTCAAATTTGTTTCTATGTAAGCAAAACATGGACCTTCCATCAAAAACTAGGAACCAGTGAGAGACTGCACCCATCACAAACCGTAACCTTTTGCTTCATGAGAAATTTTGCACACTGAAAAATTGTGCCCGGACTGCAGAACTACCGATGTACCTTTAACAGCAATGTCATGGATACATTCTGTTTAATAAATGAATTTCATATGTTTTTAAAAGCATATGCAACTTACAGGGTTGAATGCCTTTTGCCCCTTGGCAAAGTCTAGCGTAACTCAATTGAACAAACCATATGTTAACGCACGTCATATATACCAAGTCAATGTCAACGTAAACAAGTCTGGGCCGTTAGGAAGGAATGGGGGGGGGGGTAGTCCCCTTTACCGTTGAGCTACTGGGGTGACTTGTTAAGGTCTTGTTAACCCAATAAAAACTTTGCGCTCTGCTTAAATTTTATTCTCCCACATACTGTGTACCTCCAATCTACCATGACTAACTCCATTGGATAATCACATTGCCAAAATGCTGCATGATAAAGCAAAGGTGTTTTTTTTAATTTTTTATACCAGGCTTTGATTCCATTCTTGTGCTAGAGTTTCCAGAGTCTGATTAAAACAAAGCGATCAAACTCATCTTCGGATGTTAGCCAATGAAATGCTCAGCAAGATGTTATGTCACAGTACAAATCACTAGATGGTGATTGGGTTGGGGGCATCAGGCTTACTTAACCAGCATCTTGCCTTTCCCCCCTTTGTGGACCCAGGCTCGAATCCCGCCTCACACCAGGGTTGGTTCGGGTTTTCAGTCCCTACCTATAAAACTACGCATTTCTTCATTGCCATCTCTACACAGACCTGTATCTTCATGCCTATCTACTGTACATGCATGACAGGTTACACCTACAGTTACTTCTGAGGGCCACTTGCTTTCATAACGAGAAAGATTTAAACAAACACATTTACACAAAAGAATAATCACTTTAATATGAGCCTTAAAAGACTTTGTGAAATTTGAGGCTCAGGCCTGCTATTCAAAATGAACAATAATGAGCTCTAAAAGTTAAATGGCCCATTGTTCGCCACAAACATTTTTTGCCAGATGATGATGATTCAGAATGAAAAGCATACAAAAGCTTCTAAATAACATAGTTTGTCTCAGGCTGTGTGTAAATGTAGCTTGTTTGGATCGTTTTGTTTGTTTGTTTGTTCGTTTGTTGGCTTGTTGGTATGTTTGTTTGTTTGTTTTTCTGTCAAAAGGACGATTCATACAAACTTCAGGTTAGCCTAGACATGCTGTTGTTGCATCTTGATTGTACAGATACATGTAACCTAATAATTTAATTTATTTACACAATTTAATTTATAATTTATTTATTTATTGTAGTTTGACCTTATATTTTTTTGCTGCAACAAATTTTGTTTTTGAAAGCATAAAAAAAAAACATAATTGAATTGAAAACATCTAATTGAATGTTTCACCCCAATGAGTGAGTTGGGCCGCTGCTTCTCAGTTGGGCCTTACCAATCTACAAATGTAGGTCATAATTGGGAATGTTTATAAATATGTCATCTTAAATTTTTGTTTAAAGTGGCCATGTACTTAACAATTACTGTGAGGCAGGATTTTACACAAATTTATTCACTCATATGAGAAACTATCCCCTTTTTTATTGTAATTACTGACAATTAGGCCCCCATATGTACCACATAAAAACAAGAATTACACATCAATTTGTAAAACAAAAGACGCTCTAAACAAGTTTTCAGGTTTGACCCTTTTCTTCATATATAATCAAAAACACTCCTCCATTGAGCTGTGTGCAGATCTTGCCTGCGGGAAGTTCAGGCTCTGTGGCTCTTTCTAAGTAAACATGTGATGTCACAGACCCACAAAATACATGGGATTTTACTTGGGATGATCAATCCATTTGGGGCTTTATAACACCTCACTCATGGCATGTATCTTCTTGATATGATAGAACATTTAACTGCCAAGACAAGCACATTGGACCCGGACAGATGGTAATCATCACCAGAAACAAGAGTCTTGGCTTATAATCAAAGCTGTGTAAATTTCTCTCCAGATACTAAACTGAAACTGTTTCCAGTTCTCCATTCCTACACTTGACCTGGTAACTCTAGAAGGAATTACATCATTAGACACCAAGGATACCATGTCCCCAAATTTGCTGACCTGTGTGGACCAAGACTCTTTTATAATTGGCGGGTGATCGAATACTTCCCCCTGACTGTAGTTTCAAAACAACTGGATAGCAACACATGGTCCTTGGTTTGATGTTATGTACTTTTTTGTTTCACTTTGTGAATACTTCATTGGGTAATGGCCAGATCGAAAAACCTATGTGGAACTGGCCAACTAGACAATCAAAATAACCGTGTTAGTCTGGCAAACAGGCCTTCTCACACTCTGCTGCTGAACTTTTGAACAGTCTCCCAATTAGTGTCCCTGATTCTTCTTGTGTTGTTACATTTAAGAGTAAACTTACAACTTATCTCTTTCCTAAATAGCAGATTTAAGTTTTGTTCTAGCTTGTTTTAATTTATCCTTTTCTTTTGTTAGGCGCTTTGATCATGTGTTTGAAAAGCGCAGTATAAAAGTCTATTATTATTATCATTATTATTAGTATTACTTTTTTTTTAACGCATATAAGCTTTTCGTAGCAACAACTGCTTCTTTGCATCTGATCATGGAGGTGATCTGATGAAGCAGTTGTTGCTACATAAGCTCATGTGTAATTTTTGTATGCAATTAGTTAGTCTTATAAGTGCCACTCTCTTCCTTGTTCTGGCCAATTAGGAGTCCTGTTATTTATCAGGCTTAGGTCCATACATGTACATGCTTACAAGCAAATTTACATTAAAATTACTATTTGAAAACAAAATGTAAAAGTTCATCCAAAATGTGACGTGCCTTTAAATACACTGTACCAATGAATGTGGTTCACTGCCTGCTGTAGTGTGCTATAGAGCAGGATTCTCCCCATGCACAAGCTAGCATATCGGGCCAATATGCACAAAATTGCATGCCGATATGCGCAAATTTCGGCAAATACGCCCCAAAGAATATTTATTTATTTTTTTATTTAAAGTAATTTCACAAAAAACCTCAGGAGAAAACTACATGTATGAGGCCCTATACATTTGTACAATGCTACAGATTGCACAGCAGGGCCTTTGAAACCAAAAACACCAAATAGAAAACATGCCAAAGATCTTGTTTCAACTCAGCATGCTTCTGCCAAAATGTGGGTCCAGAATGCCACACAGTTTTACAAAGCCCTGTTTTGAGAGCCCTGTGGCGTTTCCCATTTTCAGTTACATAATAATCCATTTTATGACTATGTACACTCTACATGTACTGTACATGTACATGTATGTACATTGTCACCATGCTGTACAAGTTTACAAGGAGTATCCATACCATCACTTGCTGCAATTAAAGTTGGGGATGGTGTTGATGATTTATGCAACATGCAAATTTATCCATAATATGAATCGCAGTCAATTAAAAAAATGTTTCTTCTGCAATAACAATACTCAAGAGAAAATTATGAAAACAAGATTTCATAACAGTTGAAAAAAAAAGCTACACAGTCCTCTCACCACCGTGTTATTTTCGTTCACCAAGCTTAAATACCTCTGACAGGGATAAGACTTGATGAATTATGTGAAAATTCCTGAGAGTGGGAATGGTTTGCGGTACCTGGGCAGGGCTCGAATTTGACACTGGACCGCAGGCCCGAGGCCAGTGATTTTTGTGTCGGGCCAGTAAACTTATGACCGTACAAGTCCGGCGGTCTTGTGTTTTTGAATAATAACACGTCACTGTATTTTTTAACTAAAATGATCAATTGAGTATTGAAGTATTACCCACAGGAAAAAACTTGATAAATCTTCTCTTAGTGCTTGGTACAAAAACAGCTCAAATGTGAAACTGTGTAGAGAAGAGTGTTCTTCTCATTTTGATTCCGGTCTTGTAACAAATTTTCTGGTCCAGTAAAATTTTTGAGCTACAAGCCCTGCAGTCTTGTGGAATTTTTCCCAAAAATTCGAGCCCTTCTGGGTTCCACCTTATTCTAGACCCAGAACCCTCCCAGACGTTACAATTCAGGTTTACAGACTCTGTGCATCACAACATAGTGGTTAGCCAGAGGGGTGTCTGGGTGTCTTTTGGACACCAAGTTTTAAATCTGGACACCCTGTTTTATCTATCATTTACACGTAAATGTATTGGTAAGTGATCAATTTGGACACCCAGTTGTTTTGTTTCCAGCAAATTTGGACACATTTTTACCAAACCCTGGCTACAACGTTGCATCATGACGAATACTCCCTTTGGTGATTATTTGAATTCTGTCCGAGAAAATTGAAGAAGATTTCAAGACAATCCTGAAATCCGGAAAAAAAAATCCCAAGAAATCACACAAATCGTTTGCTTTCAAAGTGTGGTGAATTTTGGTTTCATAATGATGTAGTGTGTCTAAACATTTCAAATCTAAAAAAAAAAAAAATATGGGACAAGTCTTTTCCCAATTTTTGATCTTTTGTACATCAATTTTAAGTGTATATTAGGCCCTACTTTTTCATTGTGAATGAACTTTTTAATTTATATTTATACTCATTTCTGGGGCAGATAAAAAGTATAAGAAAAATATTGCACATTGGTAAAAACATTAAAAGATACAGCAAGAGCAATTCAAATACAGAGGAAGGAAAGAGAACCAGCTGGAGCCCAAAGTATTGCCTTAAAAAAAGAAAGAAACATAAACACCACTGAATGTTCGTAGCAATCCGCGGATCCCCAACAGGTTGAAATTATTTGTGAAATTTACTTGAACTTAATGCACATTTTGCTGTTTAGTAAGCCGATCAAAGTTTAGCAATCCGTCCTGATCAAAAACATTGCAGCTCTGCTGTTTTGTTACATGACATTACCATCTGACCACTAGTTCTCAAGAATTACAATTACATTGATATCTACATGATGTTATTGCGTGTTTAGCTTGTTTGTGGACATGATTTTAAGAAGAAGTCACGGCGAACGTACTATCATAGAAACAGGGCAAGCCATTGGATCGCCCTCGCAACTGCTGAAGATCGCAAATTAATTTCGCAGAAACAACTCTACTCTTCGAACGTAAATTAATTGCCCATGAAACAAAATTAACTTTACATCATTATTATTATTATTATTATTTATATTTTATTTAGTTCACTTCAAATCGATAAATGTTCACATGGTTTTAAAACACATTGATTGCACTGTCTATAAATGATTCTTGATGATGACAATGACATCAACAACATTGTACTTGTAATGTAGTACCATCATCAGCAAGCTAGAAACAACACTGTCACTGTCAGTCTGTCTACTGATATTTTTATGAAAAAAGCTGCATTTCCTAAAGTCCTCTAGATCACCGTGATTTGATGTAGCTTAATAAAAGGTCGAGTTGGTAAGACAGCCGAAAGTGTATTCAAGCAAAAATCTAAGATCTTCAAAACACACGGTCAACACGGTTGATCACCCACACACACAAACGTACGAACCTGCCGAACACAGCGGCGCCAGCCCGTGAATCATGAACCGACGAACTGGGTCACCAAATCAGCACCTGATTGCCGTTTGTTTAAATGTAAATCCCGAACATAATCCATCCGATCCCTACACTTAAAATAATAACGAATTGATTACCTGTATACCATCCACTCGTCACACTCCAGCAGTAACTAAAAAGGTTGAAAATTCGCCTCAGAATGAGATGATAATTTCGGTCGACTCTGTTTATATATCGCATCAATCCTACTGATTATACACATAACGTGCGAAAACCTGGTACCGATTTCATCACCACGCTGTATACGCATCTAAAGCGTGTGAAATGTGTATTGTGGGGATCAGGTACCCGGCACACGCACAAAATTACCTTGGGTTGCTTGCGCAGCGACCTGCGGCAGGGCCAACATCGCAGAGCCGGAAGTTTGTTTACAAAACAATTAAGCTATAACATAAACACTGTGGGCAGAAGTTGTGTACGGGACAATACTTGCAGTGTGCAGTCACACTTCAACTATGTAGAAAGTGAACAAAACTCTATTGTTGGTAGTTAACGGGTCAAGAATTTTCACCCAAACTTTTTTTGAGTTCGTCTGGACATGGGGTGATTAGCCACGCGATTAGCCTGAGGTGAGGGTTTTCGCAAATTAATTAAAAGTTGAGGCAGTCATTCTTTTTAAATTTGCAAATCTTTTTCCTATTTTGCACAGTCTAATCCCAACCTTTGATATTAAAATATTATCAAACTTTTAAAAAGGCCCAGATTTCCGAGCTGCGAGAAAACTGTTGCATTTACATTTTACTAATTTAAACGTTTGTAAATAATGCCGTTAAACTAGTTACATTCAACTAAAGCAGAATGTATTCGGGTTGGTACAGGTTAATGCCAGTTAAACAAACTTTGTTCACATCAAATTAAAGTGCTTAGTAGCCTAAAAAAATGACCACAATTAAAGATTAAAAAAATTAGGGTAGCGTTAAGAGGGAAAGTGAGTTAGCTTGAAAGTAAATTTGTTATCACATCCACGTCGTTGGATGTGGGACGCACAAGCACTATAGTATTTTTCCAACGATTCCATTCGCGCTTGTGTGAGACCTTATATCATACTTATTCGTATCCCAAGTACCGCACCAAAAGGAAAAACAAACAGAACTTAAATTCATCCAGAAAGCACTCATTGTTTCTATTTATTGACACATAATCAACTCAATCGAATGAAAAACATTCTTAAATAACAGCACTTAATGGTTTAGTACTCAGCACTCATTCACCTGAAACAAAGTTTACCATAATAAAAGAACAATAGATAGGTTGCAATATGACGTAAATCGGCCATCTTTACGGGCAATTTGGAACACACAGTCGTGCGTTTCGCGTGAGAACGGCGTGCAGCACGCGCACATTTCACAAAACTCATTACACGATTGGTTATATTAATAGTCAAAATGCAATTTGCCCGTAAAGATGGCGTCTATAGGGAACTATCTATACTGAGTTTGCATGCAAGCTTCTTTTTTTTATAGGAAGGCATACGTTTGGTAATCACTCTTAAAATTAATGGCAATGAAAACGTATTGGTTAAGAAGCCTACAGCAGCTTTCGATAGCATAAAGCATTTTGAGAAACATTTCACATCGAAGTAATGTGGTTATGTAAAAAGATATCAGTTTTTATCCCCAAAATTTGAGAAGGTTACTGTCAGAGACGTTTCTCAGATTGTGTATTCCTATTATATTAGGGATTATTCTTCCTGCATGGACATTATTCGCTCCGGTTTTTGGCAATATCTCAAGAACGCAACCACCTTTTGAAATTGTATACATTTACATTTATATATGATTAAAACAATCGAATTGTTCTAAAAACCAAAGGTATACTTTGCATTTAAATATCCTTTTTTTTTTTCCACACATGAATATTGACGTCTGATGCTTGCCTTTGTCTGACATCACAAAGCACACTTTCAAAACATGGAGGTAGAAATCAAACACTTTACAAGGTCCAAATAGTTTATAAATAAGAATTGTAGTCCTGTGATCTTAAAGATCCAATGAAAAAAAAATACTTTCAGGAAAAATTGAACACTATTTGAAGAGAAAAAGTTTAAGTTTAACATTGCACATCTGGTTATATATGGATACTGTAAAAAGTCATACCTCTATAGGTCCAAACTGGGAGCCAAACAAAGATCTTTAAGTTCAAGACAATTGACTTAAATGTTAAAGACCAAGACCTGTAAGTTAAAGACTGAGGCTTAAAGGTCAAAACCTGAATGATGATAATAATAATAATACACTGGGTTCTTACATAGGGCACCCATCCTAGTATCTACGTAGATCATGGTGATTCAGAACCCTGTTCATCAGACGTACTAAAACCAATCATAAAACTGTCTCAACTTCCTGGGGAGCACCCAGCCTCAAGCAGCTTTTATAAAAGCACAAGGGGTTAATCCAACACAATACACTGGTTCCCATCAATACACCTGGGTCAAGAGAAGCAATTATGGTTGAGTGCCTTGCTAAAGGACATGAGTGTCACGGCATGGAATCAAACCCACACTTCAATGATTCAACCATCAGAACTTTAATCCAAAGCACCAGACCACTCGGCCGTCGACCCTCGACCTAAAAGGTCATACACTGATGTCTATCCTGAAACTTCACTGTCTGTCTTTGTAAACAAAAAAACTACTCTGATGCTCTAAATCGACTTATCTGTCATTAAAAGAAATCCCCTCTTTTTATATTATTATAAACTTGTTATTAGCCTTTGTGTACTTTATGAAATTCAACATATTGCTAACCCGTCATTTCAACTGTAACTTTTTATCTTTGTACAGGTGACTTTTTCTAGTCCAATTTATTTTTTTTATTGCACATTAAACCAAGTTGAATTTAATTCAATAAATTGAATTGAATAGTTGTACTGAGATTCACTAATACAGACTATCTGATCAAGTTTAAAAATACCCAATCCCCTCGTTTTATATTGTTATAAACTTGTTACTAGTCTTTGTGCTATTTATGGAAATTCAACATATTGTTAACCCATTACACATTGCACATTAAACCAAGTTGAATTGAATTCAATAAATTGAGCTGAATACATGTACTGAGATTCACTAATACAGTATATCTGATCAAGTTTAAATATACCCAATCCCTCGTGTTATTATATTATTATAAACTTTTTATTAGTCTTTGTGTTCTTTATGAAATTCAACATATTGCTAACCCGTCATTTCAACTGTAACTTTTTATCTTTGTACAGGTGACTTATTCTAGTCCAATTGAGTTTTTTTATTGCACAGTTAGCCAAGTTGAATTGAATAGTTGTACTGAGATTCACTAATACAGTATATCTGATCAAATTTTATTTCTCAGTTTAACGTATTTAGTACTTTTAATATAAGTAGCACTGATAAGAACTCAGGGTTCACCTACTTTGGAGATTCCTTTAAAAAGTAACTAGTACTAATATAAACTTGTGTTAATCCCCTTTGTAGGAAATCACCAAATGGGAAAAAAAATATATATGAGGTGGTAGGGTAACATTCTCAAGGAATCTCCAGTGAGTTCTATTTCTCGCTAAAAAAGGGTTTTAAAGCACTTCGGCAATGACCCCCGAAAAACAAATTTTGTAACTACTCATTTTTATCCGAATGCCTTCTTGTTACAGATTGTCATGGTGGTGAGCATCATGCGAAATCTGAAATGCCCCCTGTTGATTAGAAATCAACAAAAGTACGCTGAAATAATTTGAGTCTCCAATTCAAATTTCCATGGAGTCAATTTTGTGAATACTGTAGCCAGAGATGAGGCATGTATACGCTGTCACCTCGCTATTAAGAATGAATGGATTCACATTTTGATGAAAATATCAGGACGTTTTTTTTGCTGTTTTCTCAACAAGTAAACACCGCATTCAGCTGAAACTTTCACTGGTGACTTTTTTTGTATCTCGATTGATAGTTTAACCTATACATTGACATTGACATTACAATGAAAAAAAAACCAATCTATGACCCTACCCGTAAACATTTAAAACTGCTTTATTTGTACACGAACGGATCAACCAATTTCTCCTTCACGTCCCTGCGTCCACACTGATCCAGCGCCTCTCCGAGGCTCTTGGCCTTCCGTCTCATATCTCCCCCCTCCTGGTGTGACCACGCCACCAGCATCCCGAAGATCTGGCCGTCAGTTCTACAGTTGTCCTTCTTGAAGCGATAGAGATTAGCCGTCTCGAAGCCGAGTAACACAGCTAGCTGCTCCCATTCTGGACCAAGCATCTTGGCGATTTGCATCAGATGTTTCTCACTCATCACATCTGGCACAGACAAAAGCATGAAAAAGCATAAAATTGCTGCTTTCGGGCTTTGTTAAATTGGGCCCAGCATACGTAGTATACTTATGATATTATCAACTACCAAAAGTTTGCACAGGTGGGGGCTACCCCGCATAGATAGATAGTTAGTACAAAGGCTAAATTACAACAATTCTACACTTAAAAATATCACAGATTTACCACTAATAATAAGAGGAGTAAGACACAAAACAAAACATTGAACAAAACATATAGATTAAAATCACGAAAAACTAACGGAAGGCTGATAAAAACCCGAGTAGCAGCCCCGCTTTGTGACTGTGGTGAACCCCAGACGATGCTCCATATGGTAGCCGACTGCCCGCACTCTCGCCTTAATGTTGGCATCGCACTCCTTCATCAGGTTGGGACCCCAGCCATCAACCGACTGACACAATTTGATAAGAGGTCAATATAGCATACAACATCATCATCACCAACTACCAAATCTCTGGACTTTTGATGCTCAGCAATGTTTGCTACCTTTGCTCTATTTCTTGAAGAAGTTAAGCACACAAACTAACGGAAGGCTGATAAAAACCCGAGTAGCATCCCCGCTTTGTGACTGTGGTGAACCCCAGACGATGCTCCATATGGTAGCCGACTGCCTGCACTCTTGCCTTAATGTTGGCATCGCACTCCTTCATCAGGTTGGGACCCCAGCCATCAACCGACTGACACAATTTGATAAGAGGTCGATATAGCATACAACATCATCATCACCAACTACCAAATCTCTGGACTTTTGATGCTCAGCAATGTTTGCTACCTTTGCTCCATTTCTTGAAGAATTTAAGCACACAAACTTGCTAATCATAGAGAAACCATGCTTGAGCAAGGTTACCAGCCAAACTATCATGTAATGGTTGTCACAGGTTCCCTGTATAATTTTTGCTTGGATGATAAATTTGATAAGTAACATCTTCTGCTTATTCACAGCTTTACAAAATTGGGCCTGAATCGAGTCAATCAGACCAACTAAAAACTAGTCTGATTTGGATGGCTACAGGGTTAAAAAGGAGCTTTTTAAAGAGTTCGCTTACCACCGTTGGAGGACCTTTGGGAGTCCAAGCAACCAAACATCTCCTTGAACCCGGATGGGTCAATCCTCACATCTGGCTGCCTTGGACACCGTATCCGCTGTTTTTCCAGACAATCGTTGATGGGCAGGAAGTGAAGAGCGCCCGCTACGTCGCAAGGACACCTTACGCAGAAGCGAAACCTGATGCCCTGGAGCCAAGGGCATTTGTCACCATTCAAAATATCGTCGAGGAAGTCTTTCACCTTGGGAAGGATGAAACCAAATGAAAATTTTTGTTAATTATTTTAATACGGTGAACATTTCCTGTGTTGATAGTGTTCTAACACCGTATACAGTACTTCACATTCAAAACACCATTTTTCTACTTAACACTTTAACACTTAAACACATGTGGGGTGTCATGTGGCCGAGTGGTTTGGATCATCGAATTCAAGTTTCGATGGTTAAGTCATCGGGGTGTGGGTTCGAATCCCGGTCATGACACTTGTGTCCTTGAGCAAGATACTTTACTATAATTGCTTCTCTTCACCCAGGGGTATAAATGGGTACCTGCGAGGGTAGAGGTTGACATTGTGTTTGAAAAGCCTTCGGAGCGCCACGGCAGCCCGGGCTGTATACTCCCCAGGGAGCTGAGAAAGATTACAGGAATGTTATTGGCCCAATGACCAGGGCACTAATGTAAAGCGCATTGAGTCGTTATTGTGAAATGCGCTATATAAGAACTAGTTATTATTATTATTATTATTACATCCCCAAAATATTTGCGCACGAATACAGGCCTGGAATTAAACTGAGGCCACGGAGGCCATGGCCTCTGTTGCCCCTGGCCTCTGTTGCCCCTGGTCTTGGCATTGGTTGGTGCCCCTTTCAAAAGTTTCCCATAGACTTTATGATTTTCCAGTGGAAGTGCCCTTTGCAAAATGAAAATGGCCTTGCCCTCTCCAAGAAGAAAGTCCAGGCCTGCGAATACATAATGAATTTCTTGATTGCATCATTAATGTCCACACCCAACTGTAAAAAGAAAACAAATATTCATCTGGTTGAAAACTTTTCTAGAGGCAACAGTAATCAGTGGGTCTGAAGATGCCCCGAGTAGCGAGCGAAGAAATGAAGAAATGTTCTGTTTTAAAGGAAAACCCCACGTACGGAAAACCCAAGTGATCAGGTAGGGACTTAAAAACCCAAACCCATGTGATCAGGGATTTAAAAAAAAACACAATCCAAATGCGAGGCTCCACTGCCGAGGTGGGATTCGAACGAAGGTCCACAGAGGTGACGGCCGGGCAAGATACCACTATAAGCCAACCTGACCCCCAGATCCCCTGTCAATCAACTTATGTCTGCTCCTCTCTCAGTCTGTTTGCCCAGCAAGGAGTCGCAGTTGATACACTCTGTCTTACCTTGCGTGTGATGCCACTTGACGGCGGAGATTCCTTTTCATTCACATGTGATGATTGTCGCATGGATGTCTTAACGACAGCTGGTTTTGTTATGCACACCTGATAAAAAAGAATACACAAAGGAAAAATTAATTAGAAGAAAAGTTTGGTGTGTATTCATAGGCCCCTTGCAGGTATGAAATTGTGACGACGCTTGGTCTTGCATTTGTGCATATTAAGGATTCTCCAAAACACACTACTGTATTTAAAGACTGAAAAAACCAATCTGCATGCAAGGCACTGGTGAGCTTTTCCAGAAGACGGCAAAGTACAAAGATGTTCAGAGGAGCACCCTCATGGGTGCCGGCTTGGTCTTGCATTTGTGCATTTTAAATATTCTCAAAAAATACACTACTGTATTTAAAGACCGAAAACACAATCTGCACCCAAGGCTCTGGTGGGAATCAAACCAGGGTCCACTAAGGTGGAAGGCAGGGAAAGAAACCAGTATTACTTTTTTTTATTTTTTTTTATTTTATTTTAATATTATTAAAAAATTCAACCCGATTCCTGTACATCCTTTACATCTTCGTTATGGGTTTTCATTTTGCGAAATAAAAACAACCACAAAACAATGGATCCTACATACATTGGCCACTGATAAATTATACACCAAAAAGCAGACTTGAAGTCACACTCACTTTGATGTAAGCCATCTTGAGAGATGACCTTTTAATTTGGACTTCGTGATCAACATCAAAGAAGAATCTAATCCCTCTGTGGATTAGTCTCGGCTCTTCATCTCCCTGTTCCTGGGTCCATCGCAGAACTCGCACAACAATACGATGAAAAATAGCATCTACGGGAAAAAAAAACCCAAGTATAAGTAGAAATCTTTGAATTTGTTCACCTTTAACCCTGCAGTATAACTCAAGTTGTGCTGTGTAACGCACGTGAAAGAACCCAGTGCACTTATCGAAAAGAGAAGGGGTTTCGCCCCGGTGTTCCTGGTTTGATTGGCTGCATATTGCGCCACAGCACCTTGTAAACCATTACATGATGCTATGTAAAGGAGTAGGTCTCATACTTCAAACGTAGCCCCAAAATACCTTGCAGGCTAAATACTGAATGTTGAAGCGCCTTGAGCGTCACTGGGTGACGGATATGAGTGCTATATACGAAGCCACTGTTATTATTATTATTATTAAGTGACTTCACACAAAGACTAAAAACACTTCATCTCTCTATGAACACCTATATATCGGTAGAAATCTCAAATAAAACGTGGAACAATAAAACACCACAACTTGTTTTTCTTCTCAAAGACTGTGAAAGAGGATGCTTCTGATGTTTTAAACGTAAGAGGTTTTGAGCAATTAGTATCTGGAATGGTTTCCTTGCACAAATCTTTCATTATTTTTCTAAAAATAGGTTCTTCTGCTACTTTGTCCTTATAGATCTATGTATACATCTATTGAATTTCTCACAACTCATGGCCTTCACTTAGAGTAAGTAGCCTATATGGGGATTTGTGCAACAGGTAACTTTCTTGAAATAAAAAAGGCGTCAATCAGTTACCGTGGTTAAAGTCACAACCCTTGTTTAAAAAAAACGACGTTACATGAAGCCACATTCACCGCCCCTCCACCCTACCAATGTAACTCCAAAGGACTCAACAGTGTGTGTGGGTTCAGTCTCACACCTCTCTGGTCAGCGTGGACGTAAACATACAGGCAGTACAATGTGCAGTCAGGGCAAAAATGTGTAACGGAATGCAACAAAATAAAAATAGCAGCGGTGTGTGTTTGGGGGTTTGAACTGGATTCAAACTGTGTGTCACCCGCATGCTTTGGTTGTCTAGCGGTAAGACATCTGCTCTAGGATGGCAGGGGTTGTGGGTTCGAATCTCACCCGAGCTGTGGATTTTTGTTTGTTCTTTCCTGCAGAACTCGGGGAGGCACCGAGTATACAGTGCCAAATAACAGTGGTTGGGTTTGTTAATGTTGCTTGTTCATGTTGGACTTTTGGTCATGCAGTTTCAGCTGTGAATGGTCAGTACGTCGTGGGCGAGGCTTAATTTATTGGTCTACCGGCTAAAAGCTAGTCGGCCACATACCAGGCAAGAAATGCATGAAGTCTACATAGAAGACATGAGACGACGAAGGGTCAGCGGTGTCTATCTTGTTAGATCTAGTGGAGCCGAGGTGTAATGGCATATAATATGAGCGCTCACTGGTACCCTGTCTGGCTGGTTTCTCATTTCCGCCTGATCCTCTTCCCTGAAACAATAACAGGACTAACAGTCAATCTTCAAAAAACACAAGTCTGCACTTCACACAAAGCATATTAAAATAAAACAAAATCTGAAGCTTGAAGTTTGGTGATTGGCGATTCATAACGGTCAAGATATTTCTATTTTTTGCATGTATGATTTAAAAGACAACTAGAAAGTTGTCTTTCTCAAGCTTGAAGTTTGGTGATTTACATTGGCCAAGAAATTTCTTCTTTTTTTTTCTTTTTTTAATTTGATGGGACTTATAACTTCTGACATCTTGTATGAATTGAAGGATAGCTATAAAAGTTGTCTTCCTCAAGTCTGCACGATATGACTTAGCAAAGACATGACACTTATTGTACACCACATATCACCACGATGTCTCAGTATGCATGAACAAACCTGGTTTGGTTCTGGCTGTTTTGGACACATCATGTCTAACTGGCACAACAGGTCCACGACGGCTTGCTTCGCATCCAGGGAGGCGTCGGCAGTCCCTCCTTGCCCCTCACTAAATTTATCTCTCAAGACGTGGTTCATCAGACATTCCTCCAATATACCCTCTTCTGTCAATCTCTTCCAAGAACTCAAAAGAGCTGGCGACTGCAAAGAAAACAAGATACACCATTGGTGGTTTAGTGGTAAAGACATCTGCTCTAAAATGCGTGGGTCGTGAACTTCAATAGCAGAGGTCGTGGGTTCAAATCCCACCCGAGTAATATGCCCGCGGATTTTTTAGTTTCCACAGGACTCGGGGACAGGACTGAGAATACAGTGCTTAATACACATCGGTTAATGGTAAAACACAAATAAAATCTCAGTCAGTTAAAAATTCTCACCTGTTCCATCGGCTTTGAAATATCTAAGACTCTCATGAGCACTTCAGTCAACCAATTGAGATCCATAAATATGATATCGCTCAAAGCCGCCTCCAAACTGTTTGCTTGGTACCATTGATAGTAAATGTGGCCCCAGCCTCGGTACAGCTGTAGTATAAGCTTGAGTTCTCCTTCTGTCGTGTCACTGACCGAATTCCACCAGGCTGCTTTCAGCTGCAACAACAAACAAGAATGTGCGTTGACAAACACAAATGCCCCGCTGATATTAGTCTCATTCTTGAGCAATCGCTTGGACAACATTTCTTTAGTTTTACCCTATACCGACCTTGAGATTTGACCTGGGGGTTCAAAAACCATAGGCTTCTGGGGGGTCCCAAGACCAACCCACACACCAATTTAGAGGTATGCCAAGTCCTTCTTGAGTTATCGCTCGGAGAACATTTCTTTTCTTTTAGCCATAATGACCACGACATTTGGCGTAGGGGATCCAAAAACAATAGGCTTCTGGGGGACCCCAAGACCAATCCATACATCAACTTTGGAATTGAGATCCAAGTCCTTCTAGAGTAATCGCTCGGACAATGATTTCACACACACACACACACACACGTTTGTGAATCCCGTATATCGAGGACTTCTCTTTGTTCTCCCATTGTTTGAACTTAGCTCTTTTTAGCGACATCCCCATTGGTTTTGTACACGAAAGCTAGGCGGGGACATCCTGGCTCTTTCAAACACCCGGATCCCTTTTGTTAAAGTCCTCAGTTTCAACGGGTAGACACGCTCACACACACACACACACCCAAGTGTGTAAACACCTCCAATCGGGGACCTCCTATTGTCCCTCTTTTGTTTGGACTTTAACTTTTTGGCAACAGCTCCCATTGGTTTTGTACACAATTTCCAACTGGGGACCTCTACCCAACCGGGGACCCTATTGTCCTCTTTTGTTATAGGTCCCCGGTTTGAATGTGAAAACAAACTCACACACACACACACGTGGAAGGACAAGGCAAACACTATGCCCCTTCGGCTGGCTTCGCCGGCGGGGCATACAAATGCGATAACTTTTGAATGATTACACCCTGGGTAAAGAACTAAGGGCAGCCTGGATAGCTGAAAAATAAACTTAAACATTGGAATGTTATCTTAAAGACTGAGATCAAGTTCATTTTTTACCTTTGCCAGGGACAGGATTGGGTGACTAGCATGTCTTACTTCATCAAACTGTAACCATTTCAGAGGAATTTCCTGTCCAACAAGCTGCTCCGACTGCACTAAATCCCAGACATGCTGCCTCAATGCTGCCACCTGTACAAGATAAAAAAAAACTAATTATCAGGCCCTCCTGACAGTATAAACATTGCAGTGCCAATTTTCAATTGGGAAGTTTGCCATCTTAGCTCAACATATACAGTGGTTTTGCAAGCATTCAATGTTTACAAAAACAGTTAGTGGCCTGATGTTTCGACCCTGGCAGACCCTAGCAGAAAGACTCTGCTAGGGTCGAAACAGACCCTAGCAGAAAGACTCTGCTAGGGTCGAAACAGACCCTAGCAGAAAGACTCTGCTAGGGTCGAAACGTCAGGCCACTAACTCTTTTGTTTGCATTTATACCATAGGTCCTTTTGGTTGGTAAGCAATGTTCATCCCAGAACTCATGTCAGCTTGCAGGAGCAATCTTGCTCTCAATTGTTTATGTTTTTCGGGGTGAATTAAAAGAAACAGCTGAATCTAGCTCTTTATTCTTTGCAGACCCATTTGTGCCGACGTCAAACACTGCGGCTACCGTCTGCTTATGGTCTTATCAAGTTGGGAGTCAAATTGCGTGTAAATATACGCTGCGCGTCTAACCACACGTGAATCGCTTAAAGTGCGCGCTGAACAGCAACACACAGGGAGTCTGACCCCAAAATGATGCAACCAAAATTTATAGGGTAACAACGTCAGGTGAACTAGGTCAATACCAGGAACGGAAAGGTGTTGAATAGAACGCCAGTAAGAAGCACTTAATGAATATTGCTGATCTGTTACATCTTTGGTTCTTTTTTTTTGTCTTTTCTAGAATAGGAAGGTGTTCATTTCACTGATCGTAATACTTATAGATACCGAAAATTTACCCTTGTCGAAGATTTTATTTAAAAAAATTATAAACGCTTGTTCTTTTACCAGATTTTGTATCTTGTATCTCTTTGCCTTTGTGATTGCTTTTTTATCAATTCCAGCTTTCCAGGTTTTATAAATTTGTATGAATGTATGTTCTGGTTTTGTTTTTAACCCTTTTATAAACTACGTAAAGGTGTATCTTGTAATTCTTCTTCTTTGTGAAAACTTTTATTTTTGCGAATTTGTATATTTAACAGAGTAACGTAGGGTTATTTCTTATATCTGGTTGGTCGGGATTTTGGTTTTTGATTGTTTTTGGAGCACAAAGTGGTTTATCTTGTCAGCATGTAAATTTTAGTATTAACTTGTGGTACTACCAACCATGGTTTCGTGTTTTTTAACCGACATAAATATATAAATAAATAAAATAACCCAGTGTTACAGAGTGTGAGAAGACACATGATTCACGATGATCCAATACCTCAGTGTTGTTAGGGTCTTCCAGACTGCTATCAATGGCAAAGCATCGCGTTACAACATGGTGGCGATATGGAGCCTCTATAACAGCCGTCTTGATTCTTGCAAACTTCTTTTCAACCTGTAAATGAACAAACGACTTTTGTATAACAGTTGTGGGGGGGGGGGCAGGGTTCTTCCCATGCACAAGCTAGCGCATCGGGCCGATATGCGCAAATTGCGTGCTGATATGCGCAAATTTCGGCCGATACGCACAAAGACAAAAAAATACTTCTTTTTCCTTTTTTTTTCTCTCAATAAAATCAAGTAAAACCACAAAGAATGCTCCAGATTGCACAGTAGGGCTTTTGAAAACCAAGATGAACACCAAGTAAAAAAAAAACATTCCGAAGATGTTGTTTCAATTTAGCGTGCTTCGGCCAAACATTACAAAAAAATTGGGTCCAGAATGCCCCTCAGTTTTGGAAGAAAAACCTTGGGAGAACCCTGGGGGGGGGTGTGAGTTGGCACCAGATCTTGGCACATCCACTTCATCTTTGTTTTGGTCAAAATGAAGAAGCTTATTGTTTTGCATTTGTTTACCTTTTTGGAGGGTCGATCAGATTTCAAATTTTATTAGGTGCCAGCCAGTGTTGCACTACTCAGACTCACACTTGAGTCACATTTTTGATGACTCCCGACTGGGACTCTGGTACATGACGTTTGTGCTTCGGGAATCGATTACAAATCGTGTATTACTTTGCAAAGTTATTAGCAAACATTGAACTTCCCCCCTTTTAAAAAAGGATAAAACTGCTCAACGAGTTGTGAGCTCCACCTATTGTTGCCCCATACTCAACTCATGTTTAACTCACAAGTGATTGACGCTCAATCTCATCTTTTCCCAGGCCGTTCCTATGGCTACCGATTATGATGATCCGCGGTGACTTCCTCCCTGTTGACGGTGTCGAGTGCATGTCCGTTGTGACTGAACGCATCCAGAAATCCAGCGAGTCTAATGTGGTAAGATCATCACATGAACTTGTACTCTGAACAAAAAATAGTCATAATAGCTGTTAAGTTTGCATCAGGGAAAAATAACATTATTTATGTTTACCCATACACTGATGTGTGTTTAAGCACTATATACTCAGTACTTTCCTGACTCCTATTAAATTTGTTCACAGGATTCAAGACAGTACAGTTAGATATACAATCAGATATAATGGACAAATATAGAAAGTCGTAGCCAAGCGATCCAACCAAGCGATCTAGCCAAGTGGATTCAAATTCAGGACCAAATTCAATCAGGCTATTAGGACAACCAAAACATTCCCAGCAGAAAACAGGTTACCAGTCAATTGACCATGTAATGAGATATTGCTTTCGACTGGTTCCCCGCTAATTTATCCTCAGCTTGACGGCCGGGTCATTGAAGTGTGGGTTTGAAGTAGTGCATAGATAACTCTTACAAAAACAGTTGCAATGCACTGGACTTACCTTATCATCAGATTCATTGGCCTGTTTGTCTAAATCATGCATCAGATTGAAAACCAACAGGGTGATTTCTTCGTTTGCAGGAACGAGCTGAAAGTATTAAAAAAACAAAAAAATTGTTCATAAAATGTGGAAAGCTACCATAAAAATAACCTATAGTTTAAGTATTTCAGATTAACGTTTTGATTGCCTGTTAAATCTAACCCCGATGTAGCGGGGTTTGTCCTTAACTTTTTCTGTGACCAGCCAGCAGGTTTTCATTTCACTGGTTCGTCAGCTTTTGCACTTGTCCGTAATTCATATTAAATAGGGATGCTTTCCAACATTGAACTATCCAGCCGGATCACTTGGAGAGAACTTTAACTGGTCCTCGGGTGTTTTAACTGGCATTTGGCCAGCAGGCCACTGTTAAGGTAGCCTTTTGTCAAGGCCTTCATGGCTTGGACAGCTTGGCAGAGCCGTGATCCCAAGCGAATGGAAGGGGAGACCACGCACGCGAGTGGCAAAGCCGCGAGGGCCTTTTCCAACTTGTTTGCAGTTTCTAATGTTTTTCTTTATATTCTCAATTACAGTATTGCTACCCAAGCGGTAAAAAGTCCAAACCAATCCGAAGCGATTGGGGTCAGTGTGTCAGCATACATGAACAAATTATGCAAATTAACAAATATACAAAGCGGCGCACGTCTCGTCGTGTGTATCATCATATACTTATTTGCATACACGTTATGAACAATGCATGGTAATGAAAACAAGTTGGAAAAGGCCCTCGCGGCTTCGCCACTCGGCTCGCGCGCGTGGTCTCCCGTTCCAGTCGTTCCGCTGTTTACACAGCTGTCCGAGCCACGAAGGCCTTGGCAAAAGGCTACTGTTAAGGAGGAAACACTGCTCAGTGTGTTTTGCTACAGATCCTCCCGTCTCTTCCAAGTTGTTTGGACCTAGATAAAATTGATGAGGATGAGGGAAATTTGTACTGGAGCATTTCAAGGGGCACCAAGGCACTGAATGACCAGGGGCATGGAGGCAATTGCCTCCATTGCCTCTGTGAAAGTATCAGGCCTGCCTGTTCCAATGACATGCATTTTGTTATTTGGGTCTTCAGTCCAAAAGCCTACAAAGTCAGACCAGAGTTTTGAAGGATTTGGGACTGTTTGAGTGCATCAAAGTGGAGGCCAAACAAAACTTGTACCCCCCCCAACACAATGTCACTCCAGTTGAGATGGGAAGTAGTATGGATTGGATTTGAATGACCATCAAGCTTGGGTGTTTACAGGGACAAAGCGGTATCAGTGATTGCCCAATCGTACCGAAAAAATAAGAGAAACAATGCTGTGTGTGTATACAAAGTGACTGTCAAGATTGGCTTGCAAAAAAGGAAAATAAAGCTTGCAAACAAAACAGAGAAACTGCAGTAGAAATTCCTGCTTTACCGACCCTAATCCTCTTATTGATAACAATAAAATAGTTTTATACCTGCTTGGCTAGGAAGAATTGAGCATGGTTCGATATGTCCTGAATGTTTAGTAGGATAGCATCATTCTCAGAGTTTGCTTTAGATATCTCTGGAAAAAATTGAACGAAATGGATGTAAGACATTGAGATGCTAAAAACAAAAATCTTCTTAAAAATGTGCGACAATAGCACTCTTGAATGATTTACTAGGATCTTTCCTTGAGGGCTTCTCTTAGTTCTCCCATTGTTTGGAGTTTTTTTTGTTTTTTTTTAAATCAACATTTCCATTAGTCTAGTAAAAAGAAAGAAAAGCGAGGACGTTCTCGGTCTTTCAAACCATGTTCAAACGAAGCACCCAGATCCCTTTGGTAAAGTTCTTGACGTCAAATGGTAGACACGTTCACACACGCACACAATCTTACGGATCCGGTTTGTGGGGTCCTGCTATTGTTGGAGTATTATTCCCTTTTCTAAAGAATTCTCTTGTGGGGTCCAGGTTGAACAAAGAATTCCCTTGCGGGGTCCAGGTTGAACAAAGAATTCTCTTGTGGGGTCCATTGCTCCATTGTTGAAAATACCCCACAAGGGCGCACCCGTAAGCCCACATAAACTAACAAGCCCAAAACAGTAGACTCAAGGCAAAACAAAAAAACGGCAAATTTAGTTTTGCTTGGTTCTGAGTGCTGCATAAAACTGACCATGCTTAGCATTGAGCTAGCGGGTACACTACGATAGTCTAAATCCAAGACTTCGGGCGACGAGTTACACATGCTGTTAACTACCACATCACATTCAAAACGTGTATTAATCCAGTAGATACCATTATTTCCACCACAGATAGGCCAGATAGCCAATGAGTTACGAATCTTAGCTGAATACGAAGTAACTCCTTTTGTACTGGGCTCCTTGGGATCATACCTGATGACAATGTCCAGAAGAATATCAGTTATTGAGACATTACAAAAAAAAGAAGGAAAAACCACACCAAACAAACACACATTTTGTAAAGTTCTTTCAAAGATGCTTCTACCAAAATGTCCCCAGAGGCCTCAAATGGCCGCAAGATTTGACCTGTTCCTAAACATTTTGAACAGGTTAAAGTAAAGGTCATGTTAACTTAGTACCCGCCTCTATATTTCTAAAACAATAACCACGTTTCCGTTTTGTGTTATTGTACCAGACATTTTTACTGAAACAATTGAGGAAACAAATCAACAAGATTAGCCATGTCTTGGTGTATGGTGATGATATAATACAAGGACGAATGGTCTTTACTGGGTGACCATGCTTCAACAAGGGAAATACGTTGATGAACAAGTTTTTTTGAAAGCTCAGCAAAGTCTGGGAATTTTTCATTCCCCTAAGAGCTTGTTGCAATCACTGCCCCTTTACTTACTTCTCTCTTAAGATACATATAAGATGTAATCATGTAAAATGATGTAAAATAGCATCACACCTTTTCTTATACAAATAACTTCATTTGGAGTTGAGCAAGGAAAAACTGACTAAAGCAGGATTTGAACCATCGACCTCTGGTTTCACAAAATTCACACGGCTGGTAAACGAAAACCCCCCATTCAATTTGAAACTTTAAAAAGATGCTCAGATCTGAGGATTTGAAGAAATATCCGCAGGGAGTATACCGTTTTCGAAACCACGGCTTCGCTTGGGCTTGGGCTGTGTCAGTTATTTAGAAAGCATGTGCTTTCCTGACAGGGTTTCAAACAGGCAGACGAAGCCCAAGCCCAGAGCCAGAGCCGCGGTTTAGAAAACACCCAATGTGCATACTTTTGCCCTGTGAGCATCTTGATCAGACTCGTCTTTCCAACCCCTTCTTGACCGACCACATTCAACTCAGTTCGTCGTACAGTCTTACTGCCACTCCTTAACACTGTCCGATACACCTCCTTGGCATCTGATCCCTGCATATCAATTCTGTAGGGCGTGAACTCGCAGGTGTCTGAAAGACAAATGTGACCCACTCTGTGAAAATGAGTCAGATGTCGCCCAATGCATTATTATGTAATGGACAATTCAATGTGGAAAATATTTTTTTTTTTTTTTTTTTATTATTATTTTTTTTTTTACTTTTTAAGATCTATATTTGCATGGTTAACTTTCAGAACACTTATTTTTAGGCAATAAAGCTATGAATACAACAATTTTGTGATCATACTTTAGTCTAATTTGTATCCTTTTGCGCGAAATGGTAGTTGAAAACGTCACTTTACCTGTAATTCGTTTTTAACAAAAAATGATATATTGACTAATTTCAAACAGGAGTAACTCAGCAACACGATACACCCCAAAGCTTAGACATATACCAAATAACTGCTGCTGGTGTGTTCTTTCCAGCCATGCATATAACTCAATTCTTTAAATTGTCAACATCTGACTCATTTTCACAGAGCGGGTCACAAATATACTTAATTTAGTCTCTCATTATTTTATAATGAACTAAGTACAGAGGGTGACATTGACATTGTGCAAGTATAGACCAACGTGCCTTCTGACATTAGGCATTGATAAAAGGAGCCACAGAGCTGGCATACAAACAGCTCTAAATGTCTTCAGCTGGTAAGTTCTGACAATATTTTTTTGTTGTTGTAGAAATTCACAACGAACCGTCACAGTTTTCACTAAGAAACAATTTCCTCAGAACTGATACATTTTGGGAATTTTTTATTTTTTTTTTAAACCACACATTTTGGATGTTTTCAATTGACATCGACATTGTCTCAAAGTTGGATTATCTTAAAATGAAATAATTTGTACTTATTGCACTAATTAGTACACTGAGATTATCTTTTTGGTTTGTGAATGAGGCTCTGCACACAGACCGAGTTCAATCAATTTTTCCCGAAGAGACAATCTTATTAAAAAAATTACTACTCACTAATTAAAGGTTGTTTATTTACTAAATTTTTGTAATTTGCATATGAATTCAGATCTACTTTGATGGTTGGTAAAATGTAAAGATTTTTCAAAAATAACTGACTAACAATCTCTGAAATAATGATTTTCAAACTCGATTGTCTCCAAACAGTTTGGCTGCAGGGGCTGAACTGACTTGTCAAAAAAACAAACAGTGCTAGAATGTTTACGGTATTACCATTGTTAAATACATCACCGTAGCAACCACATAAGTCCAACGTGACCCAAACAGGTTTCTTGAAATCCACCGCTCCTCTCGGATCAGCAAGCTTATCAGATTGGCCGAGCTGCCTCACACAAACTATACCATTGTGATCAAACTCGTACTCTACAAACAGGTTTTCATCCCCTCGCTTTGCCAAGGGCATCGCCCATGTTTTGCCTTTGTACCATGACTCTTCAGTATAGATTTGCGGGAGTGACTTCAGATCAAGTTGATCGGGGTTTTGATTGGTGAATCCAATCCGTGGCACACCGGTCCATCGAGTTGACGTTATCCTTTTGAAGAACAGCGACACCTTCTCCTCGGCATTGATGGGGGTTTCACTGTATACGATACCGTTATCGTAAGTGTCTGGATTGCGGCTAGCCTTCGTGCCAGACGCTTCCACCGTGATATTTGTGCCGTGGCATGAAGAATGAAATTGCCACTTCATGTTTGGGTCACAAGGCTTGTCAAATCTTCAGAGTTCTCTCTGCAATGACCAAACAAAATGAACAATGAACAAAATGAACAAAGTCAAGTACCACCGGCCGCCAAGCACCACTATATAATTAATAACATAGGTACCGGTACTTATAAGGAAATCTTCAGCCAATGCCCCTGACGCCTATAATTTTAAGTCCCTCCTTGAAAATTTAAATTTTAAGTAGGAGCATGCATGCATGAGGATCTGCACGTATTATAGCCCAGTGGCGGCGGTTTGTGCACTTAAGACAAGACAAGACAAGACAAGACAGTTACTGGGGCGCTGTACTTTTTTTTCTCGAAATATTGACATTTCGGTCGTTCTAGCAAAGTTCAAAAAAAGGAGTACAAACTGGGGCGCTGTACTCCATTTTTTTCTGAAATGTTAACATCTGCGGTCGTGTCAACATTTTATACTATTTTTACTAAATATTATTATTTATACCTATTTATGATGATGATATTGATATTATGATAATGATGATACTGCCGCACTGTGGCGATAGCAACCTTTTTAGTTTTAAACGCCATGGAATTTTTTTAAAAATGTTATTGCGCGATCGATGGGATGGGATGGGCGAATCGAGGGTTACGATTATTGCATCTAGTTATGTTGTAAATTAAGTATAACCTGTGCATTTCCTACCTTTAGTAAGAAGACAGATTCTGTACAACAAGCATCATGGAGGTAGGAATAGATTCCTACCTCCATGCATGGAGGAAGGAAGAACAATAGGACAACAGGCCAATAGGACAATAGGACAAAAGGACCATAGGACACCAGGAAATTCCTTCCTCCATGCTCATGGTACAAGCATAAGCAAAGGGAACATTATGAGAACAATATTGAAAGGTGACAAATTACCTGACACCGTGCACCACCCGCACACACCGCGCGCTAGATGAAATGTATTTTTAGACAGCGCCCTCTCTTTTTCTTTGTCGCCAGTCAACACAGAGTGGACGCGTTTCAATGCGTTTCTTTATTTTTTTTTGCAGTTCGATCCAAGGGTAGACTTGGTTCCAAGTCGGTGATTGTGGGTTTTTGTCTACCTGATAGCCAATACAGTAATGCCTGAAATAGCACATTCAAGTCTAAATGGGGGGGGGGGTGCACCCCACTATAAGGAGAAAGCAGAGCGTCTGTCCCATTAATATTTTGTAGGCCCCTCTCTATTAGACATTATTTGAGAGCCCAATAAAAGGGAAACAGTACAAAATGTTGCCCAGTTGTGACCTGGGCTTGGGGTTGTTGACTTCCAACTTGAGGTATTTTGGATGACATAGGCCCTGCTGAAATAAATGGTCCTATTTGCTGAGAGGTGTAGGGAAAGTTTTCAAGAATGATGCTCGGACGTTTGAAAAATAACACTGATGTAGGGGTGTTTTTATTTGGAGGGGGAATAACTCGACGGGCCCAGGAACTCTCAAAATTGTTTTTACTAAATTGTTTTTTTCCTAACCGATACTATTGTACAATGATTGGGTCACTACTGCTAATAGGAAGAAATAATAATATGAGACGGCGAGTTGGAATTCTTTTCCCCAAAATGTAAAATGAAAGATTTGATTTATGAAGTTGCAAGTCGGTCGGTTTCAGTGTTCATATTGCATACATAATAGTGTAATTTTATCAGTCCGGTGACATTTATTGCAGTTTAATATATTGTTGTTGTTTTTTTTTGCTTGCATTGCTCATCAATTTAATTATTATACTTTTTTGTATTTATTGTTTGGTGATGTTGAAATAAAATTATATAAATCTAGTCGAGTGGGGGGGGGGGGGTGCAGAGCCCTGCTGTACACCCCCCCCCCATTCTGTTCTTGCGGTGCTAAAATGTATGGGTGAACCCAGTCTTGATAGCTAGAGGAACCTCTGTCCAATTTGTTAAGGTTTATTTTTGGCCCCTCTCCATCTTACCATGTATTGATACCACCAGTAGTTGTAAACTACTTTTAGTATACTTCCAATCTTTTTATTTTTCTTTCTTTCTTTCTTTCTTTTTTTTTAATGAAAAATGCAGCCTTTCGTTTCAGTCTGGGAGCATGTAGGTTTTCTCTTTTAGCTGAGTAAACGGGATCCCAGCACAATTTAAGTCGTATTTCATTTTCAAACATTCTTCGTTCCAATGAGTTAGTCACCGGCGATGGTCACTTGGCTTATTTTGTTTTATGGTATATTTTGTAACAATTTATTCTTAAGATCCTCAAAACATACCTCTTTCCTAATTAATTGATGTATTATTGTTGTTTGGTTTGTATAATGTTTAATGACTTGTTGATATGTATTGCTCATTACTATTGTAAACGCTGTGGTATAGTTTTACTATGAGTAGCGTACCTAAATGCATAATAATAATAATAATAATAATAATAATAATAATAATAATAATAATAATAATAATAATAATAATAATAATAATAATAATAATAATAATAATAATAATAATAATAATAATAATAATAATAATAATAATAATAATAATAATAATAATAATAATAATAATAATAATAATAATAATAATAATAATAATAATAATAATAATAATAATAATAATAATAATAATAATAATAATAATAATATTAATTCTTTCAGGCACAAAGTGACACCAGAAACAGGAGTGAATTATTTCAAAGCAATTGTTATTATTTGCTAAAAATTAATGATACAAAAACTACTGGTGTGTTAGACTCTGATCTGATACTGTATTCTTTGTATACACCATATAAGGGACCTTGTCAAAATTAGTCCAGGACAACCAGCGGATAAGTACCGTCCGACACAAGGTTTTTTACCCGTCGTTAATTCACCTTGTTTGAAATTGGGCGTCGGAGAAAACATGGGAAAAGTTCATATAATGCCTGGGGTTACATTTGTTTGCAAACCGTATACGTAGACTTTGATCACTATCTACTGGAAAACAAGCAGGGGTCTCTTTACATGTCTTACTAAAAACAAATCACACTACACATTTTTACAGCAAAATTTAAATAACAATAATACCTAAAATACAATTACCTCCAAACCTCCCGAATCACCAAAAACCACAAGTTTGTTATACTACATTTTATCAACCAGTCAAACCGCAGAGTGCTCAGTGGGGTGCGTTGGCACAGGGCTTGTCTTTAGTGCATCGGAGAACAGTGTATGCCTTCAGCGAGGGGGATAGGCCTAAAACCATGTCACTCTTATAGAAAAAATTGTCCGACGGAAATCCAACACAAAATTGACATCGGAGAGTTGTTATCCGACCACCTGTCCTGGTTTAATTTTGACAAGACCCCTAAATTATATTTTGGGGTGTTTTCATTGTGTTGTGATCTTTGTAAGATAAATTGATGGTATAGTGTATTTAAAACATAAAAATAGTCAAACATGTCAGCAAGTGGCTTTCCTGAAGACTATGGCTATATAACTTCCAAAAATTAATAAATCATGTAAAAGATATGCAGGAAGGCACAACGTACATGATTTATTTCCCCAACTGAGCCAATAGAATAACTGTAATGTGTAAAATACAAACATGATACTTTTCCCCCAAACTTTGAACATTCTGGTCCCATCGTATTTGGATGATATCCACAGGTTTAATGTGTTTGACATAGGCCTGAACATGTTGTGACTCCGTTAAGTTACCGGCTGGTGCGTTCGCATTGGACTTCTTGTCCCTGTTAAGTTAACATTGTTAAGTTACCGCGACTCGAATCGGCCTGTAAAGCCGCGTTCGCATTGGACTTTTGGGTCTGGTAACTTACCGGCCCAGTAAGTTAACAGCTGTTTGCACTTGGATTAATTTGTGTCCGGTATTTTACCAGGGACGCTGTGTAGGTTGACAAATTAGATTTCGAAAGGGCGCACTCCCTGACCGTTAAGTTACCGGCTGGTGCGTTCGCATTGGACTTCTTGTCCCTGTTAAGTTAACATTGTTAAGTTACCGCGACTCGAATCGGCCTGTTAAGTTAACAGTGCTGTGTCGGTAATTTACCACCCCGGTAAGTTACCGGCTGTTCGCACTTGGACTTAATATCGGTAAGTTAACAATTTGCGGCGTTAAGTTAACAATTTTAAGTCCAATGCGAACGCGGCTTTAGCACTTGGGGCGTGGGGTCCAGAAGCCCGCCTAAGGGCTTCTGGTGGGTGGGGTCTTGGGGCGAAGCCCTTGGCGGGAATTGAGAGGGTGGTTCCCCCTGAAGCTTTTTGGTTTAAGCATGTCTGAATGGCCTAGAGAAGCTGTCCTTGCTATAAATATTTACATAGCTTTGTTATAAAACTTGGACTTTGTTCAGTTTCCGGAAGCTGTTGGATTTTGGCATATTGTAAGACCAGCGAGGACTCTCCATCTATATTAAATATGCCAAAGTTATACAAGTTTACATATCATAATGTACACTTTCAAAGAGCTCTTGAAACAAAAACAAAAATTGAAAATTAAAAAATACCTTGAACTGCATGTAGTCTACGCTAGGCACTTGATACACCGCCAGTAATGCATCGTCGTCAGTAGGCGCATTACGTAGCTCTATGTGCGTGGTAATTTAAATAGTCTGGCGTCCAATACTATATAGTACAGTGTCACTACCGGCGCGGATCAAGGATTTTTTTTTTTAAGCTGGGGCATTTCTTAATTTAACTGCATGCAGTAACAGCGATCGAATATAGATCCTTGTATGACTGGAGAGGGTGGTGCACGTCCCAACGTAACCGTGCGTCGTACCGCATTACCGTGTATATAGGGCATTTCTAGGAGAACGAGCGAGCAAAGCGCAAAGCCTTACGGCGTGGGGTTCGGGGCCCGCTTCAGGGCCCCTGGAAATATTGTTTAAACATTAGGTGCTCTCTAAGACACTTCAGAGGCGTTTCACACATTGTTTTCACCTAGTTGAACTTTGCTTTATTTGCTTTTTCACAATTGTTTTGTTAATTTTTATGAGGAAATTGGTCGGCTATATATAAGCGGCCACGCGACGCACGTTTAAATATAAACGGCATTCCAGACAGGATGTAATTGCTAGAACGACGAACAAATGCGATGCCTTATGACGTGGGGTCTGGGGCCCGCTGTTGGGCCCCGGGAAATGTGTTTAACATCAGATGCTCTCTGTTGCAATTAAGGACTTTGTACAGGCAATTAACTCATTCTTTTTACCCAGTTATTAAACGTGCTTTATTTGCCTTTTTTTAGCAATTTTCGTTTTATTAGGGAGGATTGGTTGGCCAATATAAGGGGGACACATGCTTGCAGTTTATTTAGAAACACTATTTTTAGTTGGAGGATGTAATGTCATGTGTATGCATGTGTAGCGTAAGGCATTTTACTTTACGAGAAGAATGAGCGAACTTAAAGCCTTTACGGCCGTGGGGTCCGGGGCCCGCTTAATTTAAAGGAGCCCTGGTGGGGAAAAAACACCATTATGCTCTCTGGTGCATGGAGGCGTTTTTTTTACTCACTACTTGTTGCCCAGTTTATGAGATTTTGCCATTTATTTATTTACTTTTTAATCCAGGCAAAAATAAGGAAGAGTGCGTGCCCAGGTGGCCCCTTCCTCCAATCCACCTTTCTTTATTAAAACGAATATACCTACTGCAGGAGTGCATGGTTAACTTAGCCCTCTGCCAACTTAGACTGAGACGTTGTACATTATTTAATTTTTTATTCCATGATCAAAGAACATCAGTCAAAGTGACATGTAGTTAAAACGGTATATCTAATATAATAATATAGGTTTTCCCGGTCAATTTCCAAAAGATTTCGTTCATTTTCATTTTCAAGAATTCGATTTCACTCGATTTTTACGCACCAGGGCAAAGTTTAGGGTTTCTTTTTCCTTTTTGGAGCATTCGATTTAATTTTGTGGGCAATCAGGACTTTGTTTTTATCATTCGTTTTCGTTAAGGATCATTCTATTTCGTTGAGGTGCATTCAAATCTCAAATGTTTGCATTATTGCATGACATTTTTCGAGTCTTTTAACTTTTATAGCATTCAAATTTAAGAGCGGTGGAGCGCACAAGACATGTGACGGTGTTTTTCCTTTCTTATTCGTTTATGGGCAGTAATTTTCATGAAGTGATAATTCAAATTTAAATGATCTGTTATTTCATCTAAGGTCCTTTTTCATTATATGCTGGCTGCAAACTTTGAAAGTAACCAAGTAATTAAGCTGGATCACAAAGCATAAAAACTTAACAGGATTAATGATTTGTTTTGTTCATTTAATCATTACATTTGTTTAAAACTTTCAACAAAAAAGATACAAGAGTCTGACGTTCAGATCTTTCTCAAAGGCTACTGTAATGTCAGTTTCAACTCAATTTCTTCATAATTCTATAAGATATGCTCTTGCTGCGGATATGTTTATTCTTTCTTTTTGTTAATTGTTCCATTTTGGGCGGTGTTTTGGGAATACGCTATTGCTGAATTCACCCTTCGATTTCTTCACGTGCCAGACATCGGGGCATATGTTTGGGAATAGTTGTACCATCGGACACACTTCTCTTGGGTAATTTCTCCAACGTTTTCCTGCGCCACCTCCATCACACGCTCACATCTCCACTCCTGTAGGTTCAGTCCTGCTTCTTGAGCGGCGTCTCGGTCCCCTACTCGTTCCTGCCATTCTGGAAGGGCCAGTTGTCTCTTCACTCCTGCTTTGAAGACAGAGTGAGCCATTTCTGTCATGTTTAGGAACGGTGAGTATGGAGGGAGTCGCTTCAACTGGATATGGGGATGGGCATCAGGGTGGCAGCTGTGCGTTCACATGTGGGCGAGCGTTATCGTAGATTAGGAAAATTGGCTCATCCAGGGGAAAGACATTCTCGCACTCGTGTGCTGTTGCCGCCAGGAACTCCTCAAAACTCTCTCTGGTGACGGTCTCACATGCAATGCAATGGTGAACCAACCCGATCTCACTGGATACTGCAAATGTCACGTTGCAGTTCCGACCACGTTGCCCATGGACCACTCTTCTTGCTGGGACTCCACGAGGGGCTCGTCCGAAAGAACGTCTCGTCCAGATGTTGTAACCTGTCTCATCGATGAAGACACAGTGGGCTAACTACACCATGACGTAGAAACCACTGTGCATATTCAGCACGCATGTTAAGTACTCGTGGTGAATTCAGGCACATCCTCCGCCATCTTCAGTGTCATCAACATGCCGTCCAGGGTTCGCGCAATGGTACTGGAAGAAACATGCGGCTTGTCAGGCAGGGCATGCTCTAGGCCTTCTTTCATTTGCTTCAGAGTCAGAAGTGGGTTTAGGTCTATCAGACGTTCAAGCTCAATTCTCATGTCTTCGTCAATCTTGGTGTTGCGCGCTCCTCCTTTTGGAAGTCTGTGCTGACGACCAGTGCGTATATAGTTGACCACGATGGCTCTTGCAGTTGCTCTTTTAATTCAAAGAGTATCTGCTAACTCTAGATAATTGGTAACGTTGCTCTCAAAAGCCTCGATCAATCTTACCCTGTCTACATTTGTTACTCGGTTGTAATGCCCACGGGCCGCCATCTTATTGGTCTGAAAACTTGTACAGAAATATATCTAAGAAAGCAAGGTGTTCATCCACGGATTGAAAACGGCAGTTTTAGTTAACTCTGAGATGCTCAGGCTTTTATAGGAATGAAGACAATAAGACATGCATATACATGTAAGAAAATGCTTGAAAAAAATTGAAAAATGTTTGCCCATTGATGAAAATGAATGCACGAGTAATCCTTGCAACTGCTTCAGACGAAATTGAATGAACATTGCAACATTTTTAACTTGAAAGCACCTCTTATGAAGACGAGTGAAGCTAAGAGATGGTAGAATGCTCGGATAATGAAATTGAATGATTCTTTTTGATTTTTGAATTACTAACTGCGTGATATTTCAACTTCGATCTAAATTGAATGAACCTGGCGTTAAATTGATTGAAAATTTTGTTAAATTGGCCGGGAAAACCTATAGTAAAAATTTACCACACAGGCCGAGATCTCGCATTTCTTCGTCGACACGACATCGTTCAAGGCATCACTTTTGATGACTCGTTGAGCCCATCTCAACATATTATTAGTCTCTTCATCAAATAGCCACACAGTATCTGGGTATACGCACGTCGAATCATGTATACAAAATAACATCAAAATGTATCCAATAAGCGTATAGGCCCAATCTGGTCAACAGTTTTCCGGTTTTCAGGGGTGAAAATATCTAAAGAATATCTTCGGCCTGTTGTGGAACAGGCTTTGTGGTAGTCATAACAAAAAATGCGCAGTTGTACAGCAACTGTTATTTTTATTGCGTAATGTTGCTTTACCCTTCCCTCCCGTTTTCGGGTCAAATTTACCCGGAGGCACATGCCCCCGCCGCGGCTCCCCTGCCCTGGATCTGCTTATGTTTGTTTGATAACAACAGGCCAGTCTGGTATACTCACTGGTACTCAACATTTGAACTCTTTACCGTCCACGTGAGGATTGAAAATCGAAATGTGACAACAGGCCGATACTCTTGCAACCGGGATCACTATAATTATGATTGCAAAAACCTATACCCTATTTTTTGGGGGGGGCTATATAAGCAAGTAACATGATTCACTCGTCAATAAATTTCTCCTTCTTCCTATCTTTAATCCCTCTTCTTTTTCAGTTTTTCTTCTTCTTTCTTTGTTTTTCTTTTTTCTGTCTACTTTTCTGTCTACTTTTCCTCTCCGCCCTTTTCTATGCTTTCTTCAATTGATGGCGGGGGCAGCCGCCCTCTGCCCCCTGTGGCGCCGCCCCTGTTGTGACATATTTTGTGGATCTTTGATGAAGGTAAAAAAGTTGTTAATATTTGACGTAATTAACCTCTTGGGGGTTTTGTGTGTTTGTTTTTAATTGGTGGCTTTTTTTTTTAGATGTTCATAAAATAAAGATAAACATGTATCAAAATCTATGAGGTGGGATACAAAACGGCTCTATGGGTGAAGCGCAGGTAAAGAAACCGCAGGCCAACATGATCACGATTTGACAGTGTACTGTCCTCACACAAGAGCTACCCCACAACTAAAGACATTACCTCATCGACACTCCAATCGTGACCCGACCTCACTAATGAATAATGCATAGAGACCACCACGTGACCCCATGCAATGATTTTACCCTTGAAACATTAGCTCATTCCTTATCATTGTATGTGTCAAGTAAGACATGGTGTGAGACACGATAGACAAGCAAGCATCAAAGCAACAACTACAGTGTTGACCTCAAGACATTACAGACGATCTCCAAGTAAAGTTGTCAAAAGAATATTTTATGTGGTCCAAGAAGATAACAGCCAATCATAACTCCAACAAAGAAGTGCTAAATCCCATGAGGCGTGTCGTGACCGAACGGTTAAGAGCACCGCACCCAAGCTCTGGTGATTCTGGTCAGCAGATAGTGGGTTCAAGCCCAACAGTTTTGACACTTGTGTCCTTGAGCAAGATACTTAACCATGCTTCGTCCTTCGAATGGGACGGTGCGTACCACCAATGCACGTAAAAGACCCGGTGTGTCTGGCCGTGCGTCTATCTTCAAAAATTTGAAGGCTGCAGGAAAGAAAGGAAATAAAGGGAAAGTATCCGCATGAAATACTGCGGGTGCATCCAGTGTTTAATCCAGGAGCGACATGATTTCGCCTAGGGGTTTCCGTCCAAAGGCTGGTACCATAGCGTCTTGGGACGGGTAGCCGACGGGTAACAACACCAGGACCTTCTCGCTGACTGGCCTGTTGAGTAGATCCCGTAGACGTGGCCCAGCGTTCATGGGTGTGGTTGTAACAGTCACCAGTCCAGCATTCTGGAAAAAAACAATTAAACACAAGAATCTAATCGGGGAAAAAGGTTATCTTTCTGATGACCAATTAATGTTTATAACATGGCTGTAAATAGCTCCATGGTCTTTGCTTCATATTAATGCTTGTGAGCTCTGATCACGGCGCACTTTGCCCCGCACCGAGCACACCCCACGCTCGCTGTGTGAACTGTTACATTGTGCTCATGTGCACATGTACTGTATACGTTGTGTGCGTTTTGATGCATTATGTTTGGTTTTTCAAGTTAAAATGTATTGTTAAATTTATTTAAAGAAACTTTTGATATTTAATGTCAAGTGCAATCTCATGCTGCTTAGTTTTAAGCTTTTCACTTTCGTGTCTTTTGTTCCTTGCCACACTGTGAAGCATGAGTTTTTGTTTTTGTTATTTGTTCTTGATTGGTGGGGGGGGGGGGCTTTTAACTTGTATTTTTATCACTGTAAATGTTTGCTGTTTTGTTGGTTTTGTGTTTTCTTTTAGACTCCTTTTAATTTTGTAAAGCGCTCAGTGACTGGTTCGATGCTGGGCGCTGTATAAATCCTGCTTTGTTATTATAATAATGTTAAAGTAGTTTTATGCAAACTTTAACTTTTTGTGTAGCCTTGATCAAGGCTGTCTTCCGCTATCCCTTTTCAGTAACTAATGTAACATCATGACTGGCTTGCCCCAGTCATGAATGTTGCTGAGACGTCGATAGCACATTGAATTATGAATGAACAGTTGGTAAGCTTATGCGAAATACCCTCTTCACAACCCATTGACATCCATTTAACGCATACATGTAGAGGTGAAAGGTCATGGCTCATAATAATTATACCTACATGTAATGCAGCAAGTAAGAAACCAGTAGCAATAGACGCACTAATCTCTTGGTAGTAGAACGTCTGCCTCTCTCCACTTTCACCTGTCCCGTACAGCTTCTTGAAGACGACGATGACGTAAGGGGCCGCGGTCAGATAAGGCTTACTCCACGTCGTCTTGCATTTCTTGATGTCCCCTAGCCATTGATTGCTCATCCTTTTCTCGTAGTTGATTCTCTCCTCATCTTCGATGATGTGGCGCATCTCCAGCTTTATGTCGGGGTTACTGACCACGGCAAAGGTCCAAGGTTGCATGTGGGCCCCGCTTGGACTTGTGCCTGTGATGGGGAGAGGGGGGGTGTTGAGAATTGAAAATAATAACAACACGAAATTGCTTATAAAGCAATAAACGTTTATAAATGACATTAGGCAACTGGTGGTCGACCTCCTCAACTTGTTTACCCCTTTCGAGAGAAGCACCGCAGACGAAATCATCAGGCATATCCTTTATAAGTTTAGACTCGTGTTATGAAACGCATGTCCACCCATTGGGAAGACTTTTATACAGCAGGAGGCAGAAAGGCGAGAAAGGAGGGGAGTCGATTTAGGAGTTATCCCTGAATCTATTCAAGCTGCCGAGGAAGGTGGAAATCGCCTCATATACGACGGCAGTTTCTTGCTTGATAATAAAGACACCATCGTAAATGAGAGGTCAGGCCTGGCTGATGCATCCCTGCACAGAGGTCAGGCGATACATCCAAGAGAACCCACCAAACTTGTATTCGTAGCAGAGGCCGGTGCATTCAAGGTGAAGACAGAGACACTGGCATCAGTCTCCAAACGCAGCTGGATCAGCAGGCTACCCAGTTGAAGGCACCCATGAGGCCTTGAGTCAGCTTTGTGGACAAATGTCCCTACTCCTGTCGTGTCACAAGACCCCAAGCCCCACTAGAATAAACAGGCCCGTCAACTTGCTACAACTGCAATGAGGTTGACCACATCGCCTGATACTCTTGGAAAAGTACATTGGATGTGTTAATTCATGAAGAGGACGACTTGGTATTCACGACTGTAACCCACAAGATCCCCATAACCAATGCACACTGGGTCCGTGTACCCCACCGAAGAGTACCAACAAAATGGCAGACGTTCTATAGGCTCATCTGCAACGACTGCTAGAGCAGAAAAATCACTCAGACCTTCCACCAGTCCATATTCTGCAACCATTCGTTGTCATACGCAAGAAGGACCGTAGTATACATGTATGCCACTCACCGGTAATGAGCAGAAAAAAGGACACTTACCATCCAAGGAATCAACGAGGCCCTGGAATCCCTAGGCAGGACAAGAATGTTCTCCTTGTTGGACTTGATGCAGGGGTACCACTAGGTAGCTGTTGCTGAGAAGTACATCTCCAAGACAGCCTTCCGTGCTGGCCCCTGAGGCCTGTGTGAGTTTGTCCAATCGCCAATAGGAATAAGGCAACAGCCCAGCAACCTTTCAGCAGCTTATGTAGGTCATTCTTGGTGACCTCAACTATGGGAGTCTCCTTTTCTACCTTGACGGTATCTTCTTTTTCCAGCTCCTTTTAAGAACACCTGGAGAGGCTGGTAGTGGTGTTCCGGAGACTAAGACAGCATGGCCTAAAACTGAAAGCACCGAAAGTGCCACTTTTCTAAAGGGAATGTAAGTATCATAGACCATGTTGTCCCTGTAAGGGGCATCGCTACTGAACCTGCCTAGATGGACGCCATTGGTTGCTAGAAACAACCACAAACTGAGAAGGAGCTGCGAACATTCCTTGAAATAGCCGACCTTTACAGAAGTTCCTGATGAGGTGATTAGCGGCTCCGCTCCATGCACTCCTAACATAGCAAGGGTGCAAGAGGGGCTGCCGGAGATGCCCCCATCAAGCCACCTACAGGAATTTCGGCGATGGTGGACCCCAGACTTCAATAAGGCGTTTGAGAAGTTGAAGGCAAGACTGAGGTCCCCGGACATCCCGGGTAACCCCAACTCCAGCCCCTTTATCGTGGAAACTGATGCCTCCTTTTGATGTTTTGGGTGCGGTCTTATCCCAAGAGCAGGAACCCAGTAAAGGTAGTCCTTAGCTTTGCTAGCTGTAGTTTTCGTACACAAGAAAGGAACAGTGTCCAACTCCAGCTCACAATGAAGTGAGTTACTTGCTCTGAAATGGGCCATCACGGAGAATTAATACCGACCTAAGTTGTCCGTCACATTTAGGCTTTGACAGATACCGTCTGCTCAGCCTCCGTCTGCTCAGGCTCCGTCGGCAAGACGTTCAGAGCCGAACGTCGGCAAGAGCTCAACGTCGGCCTCTGGATTAACTTAGAACCCCGGCCCTACATAACACACTAATAGTGACGGCTGCTCAAAGACCAACCTATAAAATCGGCCAGACGTCCACAACCCAACGGTAATTTTAAGACGTTGGTCAGACGGCCAATTGACTCGTTTACACTGACTATACGACTAAATGCCGACTCTGCCGACCAAAACCTACGTCAGGCCGACGTCAGTGTATTACCTGGGGACATACTTGTCTACAAATTAATGATTATTATGAGCGACAGCAAAAAAAAAGGTCAACCTTCACATGCTGGTTGTATTATATGTTTTTATTAAAATTTGAGGGAGGGAATAAATTTGCTCTGCAATTTATCTTCCAAAAAGTAACGAATATAATTTAAGTAGCCGAGTGAGTTTTCTAGTTGTTAGCTCAGATGGTTTATGCGTAAACCTGTGTAATACTGTAATACTAGTAATAATGATTTCATATTCACATGGAGACCGAGAACAAAACAGAAAAGGGAACACAAAAGGTGTCCGAAGGGGAATTCTAAAGACTGGGTTGCTCCACAAGGAATTTTGTGTTCAAAGTCTATGTGAGGTTCTTACAGGAACAAAGGAAAGGACAAAAGATGTCTCTATAGGGATATAAAAAATAGAATGTGTGCACTGTATTTTTTATTATTAAGTATGCATGATATCATAATATTGTTCTAACCTGCAGTTCTTATGCAGTTCTCGATGACTTCCAACGACACTTGCTTATTACAGATATCTCTTACTGAGCGCCTGTTGTTCATCTCACTGTAGAAACAACCCGATCGACGGACCATTTCCTCTTCGGTAAGTGACTCGATCGAGTACGTTATGTGCGGAGCATCGTCGTCATGCCATTGATGATGGGAGACCCCGGGGTTTGGGAGATTCTCCACCGTTGAATCTTTCCTTCTCGTTCGGTCTCCACTTTTACGAGATGATCGTTTACTGTTAAAGGCCACACCGAGAAGAAAGCATATCGCAAAGGAGATGATTTGGAGCCAATACGTGGTCAAAAACGGTGCGCTATAGTCCAACGGTGTCATGGTGAACCATTGTATCACGAAGGAGTATCGAAATATAATATGCACAGCTAGCAGCCACTCTACCAGCACGATATTTCATAACACACACACACACACACATATAGACTTGATTTCAAGTCTGAGATCGCAGTTATTCCTCTGCATCAGCCACGAAAAAACGCCCCACAGATTAGCTATCACGCGCCCCAACTCGCAATCTCAGACTTGACCCCCTTGCGTTTATGTATATTCATGTATTCAAAGATAAATGTAAACAATCAAGCGTACGCCAGGGAGCTGGCCAATCAGGAGACGGCAAAAACATTACTGGCAGCGTCTATTACTAACAGGCTGAACTCACTTAAAATTGTTGCTTTATGTTCATTCGATATTAAATTTGTATAGTCCTTGGTACGTAGACAGTTTTAAAATACATAGATAAGTTTAATGAGAACTTAATGTAGTAAAAAACACATAGCAAAATACATGATTCCTACTCCGCGATAACAGTTGCACCCTACAGTTTAAACGGAAGAGCTCACAACCTATCGCGTAGATGGTTTTGTTTGAATATTCATGTTATCGAAGGTTTTTGCAATTCCGACCAATCAGACTGTTCCGTCCACTTTTGGACTAATTCGCCATAGGGTGTGTACAAACCGTTGAACAATGGTCCCAAGTCTGTGATCGTAGGCTAATGGCGGAGGTTACAAGAGGGCACTATTTCAGGGAATAATGTATTGGCTATCGGGTAGAGTAAAAGCCACGATCGCAGACTTGGAACCAAGTCTAACGCACATACAGCTTAGATACACCTCCTTATAATGTGTACGACCCAATGACTTGAGGCTCTGTCCTTGATCCATATGCGCTGTCCATTTCAACAAAACTTTACGGATCGGGTTTGTGGGGTCCTGCTATTGTTGGTCTATTTTTCTAAAGAATTCTCTCGTAGAGTCTAGGTTGAACAAAGAACTCTCTTGTAGGGTTCGTTGTTCCATTGTTGAAAAGACCCCTCAAGGACGCTCCTGTAAGCCTACGCATTCGGGAGCCGATTAGAAATACATTGTACTTTTGTTAAACGTGTCAGGTTACTCGAAACTGTGCAGTATTATATCCTCTCTTTCTAAAAATAAATATAGGAAATGGCAAAAGGGACAGTTTTTGGTTTAAAAAAGTGCCTATTCACTTTTTCCTTTTTATATGGACGTTGCACCATGCGGTTTTAGTTTTTCCCCGGAACTCGCCAGCAAGCTTGCAGAAATATACAATAGGTCACAGTTTATGGAGCTATTGGTAAAACCATAGCTCTATGATAAAACAAGCTTTCCATCTATGTAACATGTGTTTTGATTGGTTGACTGGAAAAAGGGGCACTTTTGTGTCCAATCACAAAGCCCGTTCGGGGAGAGCATGGACACTCAAAGAGCTCAAAAGGAGCTCAAACAACCTTCTAATCGGAGGCAGAATTCGTCCTTTGCAAAAACGCTGTCTTTGGTCGCTATGTTTTTCCACAATCATGTTATCATTTAAGGTTAGGCTAAACACAAACTGTTTTAACGCCCATAGTTGATATGATTGGTGGTATTTTCAGGTTTTTGTTTGACCATAGAGCAAATGGTTTTGCTAATGGTGGTTGGATAGCCAGCTGGATTACTGCATTGAGTTGATTTGGGTATTTTTTAGAAGATTCGTTTGACGACAACAACGCTAGTTGTACATTTAACTTGCAAGTTAAATGTACATACCATGACTCAAGCGTGTTCACACATTATTGCTAAAGGGTCGCGTGTGTCTTTTTGTGATGATCTACACAAAGGTCATTACGAAATGTGTTTTGATTTCCATTTGCCACTTTCACGGTGCCACACTTTTGCGTTTTCACGAAGTGACGTATGTGGGCCTATTTAAGATTAATAGCGTTTTAATGAAGTGACGTGCCTCAATATATGCATTGGTTTGCAGAGAGCGCTCTGCGGGCTGCAGATCTGGGGGGGGGGTTCAGGAAATTAAGTAGTTTTGGGATTAATACCCTGCGCATCGAAAGACATGTTTGGTTGCAATTTGCACCGTCCAGCTGGTACGTTGTCAGCTTACATGCTGACAAGTGTTTTTTTTTACACAGGTTAAAGGAGTTTGTTAAGCTTTTTTTGTTGTAATACATTGTTTTAATTTGATAAATCATAACCCATGAACCACACAGTGGATTGAATAGGTAAAATTTCGTCAGAAATTCATTCAGTCTTCATTTGATGACATCGATCACGAGCATCTTGTTTTTGTATTTAAAAAAAAAAACAACAACAACGGAATTTCTAGTATTTTGTTTGAAACTTTGACTTCTGGTACATTCTAGATTTTTATTTATATTTTTTTTCGCAGAAACTTGTGCCCTTTCCCGAAATTGTCGTTGGAACTGTACTAAAAATGGAATGTTCTTGCCGGAGGTTTTAAAACCAACCGTCGCGCCTTATACAATGTACATACATAGTACATTAGTTTACACTAAAAAAATATTTTTTAAAACCGTCTGCAAAAAAGTATATTCTTGCCCGTAACTATACTAGTGTATTTGATTCAACAATTTGAGCAGCTATCAGTAGGAGTCGGAGGCAGTTGACCCGAGCAAAATGGTTGTTTCTCAGAGTGGAGTAATGACATACAATTTTGTCGCTAAATATCTCAACATTAATGTCTTGTCTGCTAAAGTTTCAGAAAATTTGTAAAGGCGGCGCTACTGGTGGTCAGCATACCACTGGCACTGCAGTGTGGGCGACAGTCATTGGTCAAATGTTTGCAGTAAATTCGATTGGCTAATCATTTTGCTCATTTGCATATTGGCATTAAAACGGTGACCTTTATGGTAATAGCTATTGCGCCATGTTTTGTTGACACTCAAGCAAATTCCCGATGTAGACGTTTCTATTGCAACGTCACAGCCCGAATTTTTGCCAACCGACGTTGGAAAACTGTGAAGCCATGAAATGCATACCAAAGCAGATAGCCATATTTTGTAACAATGTTACACAAATGTTCTAAAATAGTGTTGAATTTGTTGTCATTTGATTTTTTTTAAGTTTGCAGAAATGTTGAACTTGGACACAACTTAATATGAAGATTTACACGATTGAATGTTTTGCTAATACTCGGCCGTCCATTCATTGTTTTAAGTATGATCTATAAAGTCGGAGATACCCCTTGAATACTGCTTCATTATATTCAGCAAATATTAAGTTGTCAAGTGAATTTTCAAATAATCGTAAGGTAGGGAGATATGAGCAGAGGTTGTGACTAATAATCCTCAATTCTCAAGCAAACTGGCTGTTTCCATATCGTTTATTTACATCACATGATTTCATGTTTGAAGCACGGATTAGCACGGGTTTATGATTGATAGTTCAGCAGGCCGTACCATTCGCTCGGTCACAACGCCTCAACGAGACCAGACTGCTGCAGTAGTATGGCCCGTTTTCTTTAGCCGCAATACATCGCCAACAGAGGGCGCTACCACCCACTGCTGTCTCTCATCGAATTCAGGGGACCAGTTACATGTACAACTGCGCTGCTTGTAGTTGCTTGCTTCCCTTGCGTGTGCGGCCCGGGCATTTCGAATACATCTAGTTTTACTAAAAGTTTTATTTTAAGATCAAGAGCAAGTGTTTATAAAAATCTGTATCATATCTCTGTTTCAGTTCCTTCCTCCATGGTTAGAGACAGACTATGTATCGAGTACAACACTAGACCCAAACGGGATGCAGTCGCAGGCGCGATGATGAGTGGCTAGCAATTTAGCACTAGTTTGCACTACCAACACCAATAGCAGTCAGACAGACTCATACAGGGATCTCATACAGTCACTCACAAGCACTGTGAAGCAGGAGCAGAAAGTATGTCCCAATACCACACACAGACAGTGTAGTCATCAGTGTACTACTATGACTTATTGACTTGTTCTTCAGTTCTTACTAGAGTAGTACTACTACTAGTCTACGTACACATACATTGTTTGTTGTACTAAGACGCAAGCCGAAGTAGGACTGGTCTACCCATCAGATTCAGTGGTGTAGCATATCAACCAAAAATCATAAAATGGTAAGTCCAAAGTGTTTGTAATGATGATCTGATGATTTATTGTTAGTGTTCAATGTTAATGTTTACCTTCTTTTTGAGTTATATCACACACTGGACTTAAGTTACTCTTTATCTTCTTCTTAAATTTTGTAAGTAAGTTCTGGAGGGGAGAGGAGTGGTGAACTTTCATCTGCTGAATGTGGATTTCAATTATGTATACAGTCATTTGACCAGTTCGGGATCACTTTTTGAATTCACATTGTTTTTGGTTGCAATCTCTTTGACATTTTAAACAAAAAACTTTATCAGTTTACCTAAACATGTTATAAAACTCACCAAGTATCCACTGACAAAAAAAGATTAGTACTTTTGAAGAGGCTTTGAGAAAAGTATTGTCACCTGTTTGACCAGTTCAGGATCAGTTGATTCTATTCTGAATCAGTAGCGTGCCCTCTATTGCAAACCAATACTCCCATTCATAAAACTCTCTCTCAAGGACACAAACTTCACAAGTGTGTTGGCATGGACATGGACTTCCTTTCTCCAGAGAATTTCATGCAAGTGCATTCAACAGCAGCGCAAAAATCCAGCAACAAAAACACAATAAACAACAGCAAAGGCAAATGAAAACGTGAAGCACGCCTAAAAGCAACATTGACCAAAATATCTATTCTTACAGTCGCAATTTCCTCCTCCAAGTTTCATTTTCTCACAAAAAAACAATATTCCTACAAGAATTTGTTGAAGAAATGTATCTAAAAAGCAACAAATAAACTTTCAACTGCAGCAGTAAGATTTTACCTCACTGAGCATGCTGAGTGCGGCACCATTTGACGCAATGAGAGATGCTGAGTAGTGAGTGATCCCGAACTGGTCAAGGGTACGATGCCCCCCAAAAGACGATTTCGGTAATTTCGTCTCCTCAAAAAAACAAGATGACTGCTCAGTATTTACCTGAAATATTTTTTACACATTCTAAGCATTTAACATAAATTGTATTCGCCCTGGCGTTCAAATTTTAAAGGTGAGAAGTTTTAACAGCGTTTTTCAACCAACATTTTTTTTTTAAATAATGATCAAAATTGCAGACAAACTTCAAGAAAATGGCCATAATTTATTTGTTTGATGAAGTTTGGAACCTTATTTTGGGTTTGTTGGTTTATTGCATGTTATTCTTCACATGTATCAACAGAAATTGGTAATGTGAGAAGTAACTTAATTATGGGGTTGTTGCAAAGTGATCCCGAACTGGTCAATGATCCAGAACTGGTCAAATGACTGTACCACTTCTACTTCTTTTAACTGTCTAATTGTCTAATAATTCATAGGCCTATTATGCCATTCCATAAGTTAGGACATAAACGCCAAGGATCAATTATAATGAATGAGTTAAGTGCCAGGACTGAGATTCAATTCGAACCTTCAACCATGGAGGTCTCAGTCATAGTTCTGGGAGTAGTCCAGACTGAGAGGCTTAAAAGGGAAAATAGTCTGGTCTTAAATTGAGATTTTAAACTGTCAACGTCGTTGTGTATATACTATATGTAGGAAATCTGACAAAGATGGTTGCAGTGGGATAAAGTTCTACACTCTGGACTCCCTCCCACTCCAGTGCAGAGTATATTGGCACTGTACATGGGGCATCGGGCAAGGAATCAGATGTAGAGTCCAGAGTATTGGCACTACTTACTTTACTTTTTCATTACTGTACCAGTTCTTTTACCAAAGTTTATCATATACTTTGTTTTTAACTGCGTAGCCATTGGTTTATTTCAGTTGAGAAGGCTTGCTCCAAGTCAGCTTTCCCAATCTCTTCAGCACCAGACTCAGCAGAGTAAACGGAAGAATAATGAGGACACTTGCGATAACAAGGTGAGTTACTCTTTGGAGAAGAAAAATATGCAGTTGTAGTATAAACTTACGTTCCATTCCTTGATGGAAATTTAATGCGTTTTTTTTTCAGAAGAGTAAATGAATTCTCATTCTTATGTTTTCAAATTGTGAAAATTTAATGGAATTATGTGATTTGTTAGCATTTTGTGATTTAAGTGCTTACTTTGATTGCTGTTTTCTTTTACTGACAGCATTTCACTCAAAATTGTTTTCTTATCCAAGATTGATGTAGATTGGCTATTATCTAATCAGTGAATCAGATTGCAACTTTTCATTAAACTCTTACTTCATAGGCCTGTTTGCCAGATAGGTGACCCCAAGCCTCTAATATACCCTCTCCTATCTCACTCCTAACCAAAGTGTTTGGACTTGGAGAAGATTGGAACTCATGACCAGTTTACCCCAGTGATAAGCAATTGATATATTTGGGCCTAGAGCACACTGTCCTTCTAAATCCTTCATTTTGGCAAAGAAGATATAGGATTTGGGAGGGCAAGGTTTACTAAACACTTTCAATGTAACTTGTTCCATCTTGTTCAAGGGGCAGATTTGTTTATTTTTGAGCACTCGTTGCCATCTGCAGCTCGGCTCTCGAACTTCACGCATGCCTCTGGAAGGTGAGTTTAAGTTCGAGCGTCGAGTCGCAGATGCTCATAAGCTGCTAGTGGCCAGTATACCCCTCTATGGTTGCATGGATAATTTAAAATAATGCAGTGTGGTTTTTGGGGTGGTGTCACTTTTTTTTTTTTCCTCAGCTCTCATCCAAGAAGAAGTTGAGGTTAGATTCTGACTCTAGCCATGCTGGCAGTCCACCGCTGGCCGGATCAAGGTTCACATCCATCATGAGGAGACCACTCAATTTACTGAATAACACCCACTGCAGCCCGGCAAGATCCTCTCATGTATGTAACATTTTTCTTCAATGCATGTACGGATGCCAAGATTAAACCAGTGAACTTCCTTTTCATCGTAACTGGTGTTACTATAATGCAGAGTGTGAAGTTAGACCCCAAAAAGTGCTCAGACAAAATGTAATAGACCGTGCAAGTCTTGCGCGTATTCGAATATTTTTGGGACCACTGTGGTCCCACGTACATTGCTTTAACGCGTTAAAGAAACAAACTCACGCGCTTTAACGGATCCCAATGTTCGAATACGCGCGAGACTTGCACAGTCTATAGCACTATCAATTTTTTTATTATATGGTTTTTGCCCTTACACCATTGTGTATTAAGCACTGTATACTCGGTACTTTCCCAAGTTATGTGAAGAAGAAAAAAACACACAGGCATATCACTAGGGTGGGATTCGAACCCTTGACCTCAATCAATTTTGTTCTGCCACTATCAGCCTTTGATCTGCAATAATTTCAGCAAATGTCAATGAGTCATTACCTCCATTTACCAAAAAAAAGTGTCAGAACAAAGTTTTAAACAAAAGATGTTACCATTATGTGAATGACATGATGAATATACAGGTAATTTCCTGTTTGTCACATGGGTTGAGAATTGTTGTAGTTCATACATTTTGCATGCAGTGTGTAGAGTGCAATTGTGGTCAAATTCTCCCAGAGGATGTCCCCCATCAACGCCGGCCTTCCACGGACCCTTAGAGTAATTGCTTCTCTATTTCATCACCTTTTCCTGGGGTGTTCACTGCTGAATATATCCCGTGACAGTGTGCAAGTTTTTCCTGATCCACATCCAATTTTTAACATTCTGTTTGATATCCCTCAGGAAGAGGCGATCAGGAATATACTGTCTCGTCCATTCAAGATACCTATTCCCAACTACAAAGGTAAATCCCCCCTTTTTTTATTGCCATTTTTGTACAGGTGCCCAATGTAAAGTATGGTTTAACCCTCCTACTGTCTTACCCTTCGGGGCTCGAATTTGGGAGGAAAACCCACAGGACTGTAGGGATTGTTGCTCAAAATATTTACTGGACCAGAAGTTATTTTAGAAGACCAGAATCAAAATGAGTTGGACAAGCGCTAAGAGAAGATCTCATTTGTCTGAGGTGTATGTACTTAGATACTCAACAGAGTTGAGAAGATATTAATTAGATTCATATCAAACATTATTTCACAATGATATTGACACAACTGGGTAGGCTGTTATTAATCACTTGAAAAACACAAGACCACCGAGCTTGTCCGGTTGTGAGTTTACTGGCCCGATGCTAAAGTCACTGGCCTCGGGCCTGCGGTCCAGTTTTAATTTTGAGCCCCGTTCAATATCATCAACTGATGAGGTTTTTTAATACCCATGTTAAAAACACTGAAAATGACAAAAACCCTACCTTTGTCTTTGGTCATGAAGTCATAGTATATTGGCATGCAGTAACAATTGAAGTTTGTTATTTCCCTCAGGCTCTACACTTGCATCAAGGGGTCTTGGCATACGTCGCCAAGGTGCACGCCAGCCTCTTCATGATCCTTATGAGGAAGGGGCACTTGTGCTGTATGCACCGGAGGCGCTAACTGCACAGGAGCAACTCACTGTCGACAGGTACATGTTTAAGGAAGGTGTGGGGTGGGGGCTGAACTCAGTATATCGTTCAACCTGCATGTTTGTGTCCAACAGAAGGACGAAGCAAAGGTGCGTCCAGCAAAAGTTTGCTTCCAATTGGTGTGCTAAACTGTGTTTCAAGAAAACAATGTGTGAAACTTTGATCGTGTTTTCTGTCGTCCTTTTTTCATTATAGGAAAAATAAATTCCACATAGAAATTGAACAATGTTAAATATGTCTGCTGAGTAATTCTAGCAACAATCGTAAAAATTTGTACCTTTTTTTTTCTTCAAAGAACCATTTAATTGCCTTTGATATTGTGCTGAAACAGGGCACCAAACCCTTGCACTGACGTCACACAAGGCAACACTCTCTGCCCATGGTCTGCAGATTGCATGACAAGATATGATGCGTGTATTAAGGCTGATGCATCACCTAGAATAGACTCCTTGCATTGGCCGCCATCGCTGAGGTCAAAGAATGGAAACTGCTCGCGCATACGCGCCACGCACAATTCTCATTGACCTCAGTGAGGGCGCTGCATTGGGCTTGTGACGTCATATGCTAGGAGACTATACAGTTTGTACATGTTCATTTGATGAGCACTTGATCAAAATATGCAATTCAGGCAAGAGAAAAGAATGGTTAGTTTAACACCAAACATGTGAGTTCAGGCATTACAAATCTTGATGGAATTTGGACAGTCAAGAAGAGCTTCAGTTTTACAGTTACTCACTGCCCTCGGAAGGTTTTATTCAAATTCAGAAAGAAGAAGTTGAACCCATTTCCCTTTTTAAAAATAAAGTCCCACTGTTAATTACCAATTAAATTTTAATTGCTCATAACATTTTACACTGTTTTCATTTTATTGCAGAGAGAAAATGGAAGTCCATGGTGAGTCAAACACTTTCGATTGGTTAGTTTTGAAAAATTTTTACTCCGAGGAGAGAGACAGTAGAATAGTTTGTGCAGTTGTTAAAGGTAGGGTCATTGTTTGGTTTTTTGTCAAGGTAATGCTGATTGCTGATTTATAGGCAAAATTATGTCTTTGTCTTTTTTTTCCCAGTGGTTGTTGACCCTCTGCTTTCAAAGGTCCTGCGTCCACATCAGAGGGAGGTAAGACCATCAATCAACCTGCTTACACACCGTGCAAGCCTCACGTGCATTCCAACATTTTCGGACCACTTTGGTCCCATGTACTTTAACGTGTAAAGGAAATAAACTCGCTCACTTTATCGGGTCCCGATGTTTGAATACACATGAGACTTGCACAGTCTGTTACAACATGCTTAACCCTGAGTCTGTTTCTGTGTGTTCATCACCATTACTAAAGCCCAGACATGGCAGGCTTTGCTGAGTTGTAAAGCCCTTTTTCACTCTCGTCTATTCCCTGGTGGCATCCACAGGGATTAACGGCCGACCCTTTCACACTTGGATTGCTTTAGCGCTGGTCTACCCCGGGCCAATGGGCAGCCCTGGGGAGGCCCCCAGGAGTTTTTACCCCACGGTTACCCCGGCGGCGCACTTTCACACTACTGTCCCCGCATGCATATTCCCCAGGTCCCCGTTCCACAGGGTTCCGGCTGCGCGTTTCAAGAATACCCCAGGGTTTTATCGCTTACCCCTACTCCAGAGCAGGGGTGGCTATTCCCCGGGGTATGCCACGGGGATAAGCGTTACAGTGTGAAAAGGGCTCAAGATGCCCTTTAACAATGTCAGGAAAGAAATGATAGGAGGTACATGTCGTATAATAAAAAAGAGAACCTGGGAAATTATAAATATCAGTCTTGGAATTACACAAATTACCATGGATTCTGTTGCTTTCTTGGTGCCCTTAATTTCCAAAGTGTTCCATAGACTCTTAAGATTTGATGGAAGTGCCCTTTGTGAAATGAAAATGGCCTCGCCCTTTCAAGATGAAATTCCAGGCCTGAACTTTTAGTACATGACCATCCTTTCCTATGATATTATGTTAAGAAATTACAGCTCCGTCTGGTCTGCAGCAACTGCGGGCATTTTGACTTGTTTGATATAAGTCGCTTATACTGTTACACTCGCTTTACCCGTCCAATGCCAACCCTTCAAAATGCAGCTGCATGTTTTACTTGATTCTGTTGGACTGAGTACTGCACCGGTAAACTGATTATGCTTTACACGGCATCAGGCACACCACCAGAATCACAGTCCAACAGTTTGGGTGTTGAGTTTGGGTGTTGGGATTTTGTTAGAGTGGGGAAGTTTCTTCGTAAATCAATCGAAGGAGTTTGGAGGTGAGGATTTGAAAACCTTGAGTGCAACTCCAGCATCTTTTGTGTTTTGTGTACAGGTGTTACATGTGTGAAAACGTTTGCTTTTCAGGGTGTCAAATTTCTGTGGGACTGTGTGACAGGAAGACGCATTGCCAACAGCTACGGGTGCATCATGGCAGATGAAATGGTGAGAAACTAAACCTTTCATTTTAGAAGAATTTTGTAAGAATGGATATTGCAGTTTAAGTGAAAAGGTATGCATGTATATTTATCATCCCATGATGCATTAAGGCTAGGCTTAGTGAAACAACAGTGCCATGTGTAGCCAGGGGCCAATTTCATAGAGCTGCTTAAGCACACAAAAAGGAGCTAAGCACACAAAATTCATGCTTACCAGAATAAGGTTACCAGTCAAAATGTCATGTCACAAAGTGCTCTCTCTGACTGGTGTCCTGTTTATTTTTGCGTAGCAGAAAATTGTCAAGCAATATTTCCTGCATACGCATGAAATTGAGCCCAGGTCCAAGGCTCTTGTACAGTTTTGGTTTTTTGCTTTTATAGTTTTATCCTCCAGTCGAATAACAAAGATCTACTTGAATCAGGCAATAACATTGGAGGAGCCATTCTTCATTGTGTGGTAATGACCGGGCCGCTGTTAATGGAACAGCGGCCCGCCACCAACCAAGGTCAATACCACGCAGTGAAGACCGGCTCCTACAACTGTTATTGCTGTAGATGAGAACCTTTTAACAAAAACACAAAACGGTTAAAAACGGTGTTCAATTGTAGAATTGCTCTATTCATGTTCAAGGGCGATTCTTGAGGCTGTAAATTTTTTGCATGGGACCTAATGTCTTTATACGTATTTCACTAAATTGCATTTTTGCATGAACCGAACTGTGACCCCTTGAAAATTAACATCACCATAAATAGAAGTACTTTGGTTGGTGTTCGGCTTTATGCTTTGCATTATGTTGGTTTTATGCGCTTACCACCTACCTTAAATTGATACATTGTCTGGGCATTCACACATACGTGCCTTGTGTAATGCACTTAAAAGAACCCAGTGCATTTATCGTGTTGAGAAGGGCTTTCGCCCCGGTGTTTCTGGTTTGATTGGCTGCATATTGCGCCACAGCACCTTGTAGACCATTACCTGGTGCTATGTCAAGAGAAAGGTCTCATACTTCAGAATTTAGCTCCACTAATCTTGCAAGATAAATGCTGTAGCACTTAGAAATGTAGTATTCAACAGGGTACAAATGTAAAGTACTATTATTATTACAATAACGTTCAGTCCAAATAGTTTGCTATGCAAATTTGCTTGCAAAATCGTTCCCTGCGCTCACAAATATTCATTTTTTTTTTTTAAATAAATAGTATTGCATAAAGTGGGACTTAGTGCGTGATGTTATCGCTTTCACTTTTCAATAGTTTCAGAATGTGATTTCCTATGTACTTCACTGTGACATAATTCCTGGTCTGTTTTTTGGCCTGCAGGGACTCGGTAAGACTCTCCAGTGCATAACTCTCATGTGGACCTTACTCAGGCAAAGCCCTGATGGTAAGTAGTAAAAAAAGATAAATCGTAACCCCCGACCCTTCAATGGTCTATTGAGGGTTTTAAAGAAAGATGCATACGTGTCTGTTTCTTGCAGTTTTTAGATGTTGCAGTCAGGTGTTCTTGGTCGAGAAAACCAAATAAAATTCTTTATCCCCGATGCAAATATATACATCTATTAAATCGTTGCAGTACCCGCTGCTAAGGATTCAAACCCGCCTCTAGCCAAGGTCGTGGGTTCAAATCCCATCCGAGTATACAGTGCTTAATACACATCGGTGTTAGGGAAAACCAAGTAAAATTCTTTATCCCCGATGCAAATATTAACATCTATTATGAAATATACCAACGCACTTTTTCTGCACACATATAAATTTGCTTCCTGGAAATCCTGGTAAAAATTTTACCGAAATTTGGCTTTAGATAAGATCTACCCAGCCATACATTCTCAAAACTTGTTTACTTAGTCCCAATTTCATCAAGTTCTTAAGCGAAAGGTTACCAGCCAAAATACCATCTAATGTATATTGTTTATGACTAGCTCCCTGCTCATTTTTCTCTCATTTTTCACAATCGGAAAAATTTGAGTATCAATAGCTGCTTAGCTCTTTTTGATTAACTCTAAACCATCCTCCATCTCTGATTATCCTACAGCAAAGCCAGAACTGGACAAGGTTGTCGTTGTAGCCCCCTCCAGTTTAGTCAAGGTATAGTTCATGTTTCTCTACTTGCTCCCAAACATGCAGGGATGAGAACTTTCAGACTTTTATCTTAAATTGGGTTTGAACAAAGAGAAATTGACTGGATCGGGACTTGAACCGACGACCTCCGGATTAACGTACCGGCGCTCTACCAACTGAGCTATCCAGCCCTATGTTGGCGGTCTCCCTATTAGTAATTTCTTTGTTCGGGGTGCCAGTCAGAAGCCATACAACCGTTAGCTGCCGTGTAGCCAGGGATCACACCCACGTTTATGATACAACCCGGGAAGCGGCAGCCAAGGGATCACCTTAAAGGGATGCGACTTATAAAAAAGAGAAGATATTGACTAATAGGGAGACCGCCAACATAGGGCTGGATAGCTCTTAGTTGGTAGAGTGGCGGTACGTTAATCCGGAGGTCGTTGGTTCAAGTCCCGCTCCAGTCAATTTGTCTTTGTTCAAGCCCAAATTATGAAAAATTTACCCAGTCAGTTTCCCTTGTGGTTTATTACTTGATACTTTTATCTTCAAACTTTGTATGTCTGCTTGGTAAAAAAATTATATGTTTGGGTGTCGTGGCCTAGTGGTCTAGGGCAGTGGACTCAAGTTCTGTAATTTACAGAGTGTGGGTTCGAATCCTCGCCTGGCCGGTCGCATTTGTGTCCTTGAGCAAGGCACTTCACCATAATTGCTTCTCTCCACCCAGGAGTTCAAATGGGTACCGGTGAGAGCTGGGGAGTAACCTGCGATGGACTGGTATTCTGTCCAGGGGGAATAGAAATGTTCTTAGTCGCTTTATGCCAATGAAACCGGAAATAAACAAATTTGTGTTTGTAACCACAAGGTGGACATTTTGTTCAGTTAAAGTACTTTTTGTTTTCCTATCCTTAGAACTGGTACAATGAGATCAGCAAATGGTTGGGCAGTAAGCTGAACGCCATGGCCATTGATTCAGGAACCAAAAAGGAAATAGACACTAACCTGGGTGAGCTTAGAGACCGTTCACTCCGATGGAATTTTCTTCATTTCAGTTCTATAACACTTTTTCTCTTTTCATGTTGTATTTATTTTTTTCTTCATCTTTTTCCTTCAGATAAAGTACAATTAAATAAGTATGAACAGCTTTATTACACTGCATGCTTTCATTTGACAGAGTGAAAAAGCTCAAATTTCTCTATTTTGGTCTCTGTACATAATATGTCTAAATCTTAAGAGAACTTGAAACTATGGACGATGGCAATAACAATCTAGGAAGGTTTGCAGTATGTATTTTCCAAAATCTCTCTTATGAGTTGTGGTGGTTCTCCTGTATGTTCTGAAGACGATTAGAGTACACTGTTCAGGGAATTTCCCATTGAACTGTGCTCCGGCCTCGTTGAATGGAACATTCCATTTTTTCAGCTCATTGTATTCTCACCATTGGACTCACAAGCATTCATTATTCGTGTATAAAACAAATTTACTCTTTCAAAAGAGAACGATATATTGACTTTGAACGATCTTGTCCATGATTTCTGTCTTTCGTCAGCTTCATTCCTGGCTCAGCATGGCAGGCGTACATCTCATCCCATTCTCATCATCTCCTATGAGACATTTCGTCTGCATGCTGCAACTCTGCACAAAGGCTCAGTGGGTCTGGTCATATGTGATGAGGTAAGAGCAGTCCGCCCCGACCCATTTTCATAGAACCGGTGAAGCACTGAAAAGTAGCTGAGCACAACAAAATTATGCTTACCAAGAATAAGGTTACCAGCCAAAATACCATGTCACATGCTCCATTTCTGACTGGTATCCAGCTGAATTGTGCTAAACACGAAATATGTTAGCAAATATTGTCTGCTTAGCAGGTTTTCAAATGGCCCACACAAGGCTAATAGTTTGTTTCTTCCGTCCCTAATACCAATAAAGTGTTAGTAAATGCAAATACAAAAAAAAATAGCAAGTGGCCTGGGCCCAATTTCATAAAGTCTGTAAGCACAAAAACTTGCTAACCAGAAGCAGAAACAGGTTACCAGCCAACATTCCATAAAAGTTCACATTGTTGCCACTGCTACCCTGCTCCTTTCTTGCTAAGTAAACAAATTTGCTAAGCAGAATTTTCTGCTTAACAGCTTTATGAAATTGGACCCTGACGCTTCGACCCAAGCAGGTTGTCTAGCAGGTTGACTCTGCTAGGGTCGAAACGTCAGGCCACTAACTATTTTGGGGCATTTTATACCATAGGCCCTTTTGGTTGGTAAGCAGTTTGTTCGCAACAGCTAATTCTGTTTTCTCTAAATGCAAATAATTAAATATTTGTGCCTTTTTTCTTTGTTAATCTATGAAGGGCCATCGATTAAAGAACTCCGAGAACCAGACATATCAAGCGCTGAATGGAATGAATGCCAAGAGACGTGTGTTGCTGTCTGGTACGCCCATTCAGAACGATCTGCTGGAATACTTCAGTCTGGTTCATTTCGTCAACCAGGGAATCCTTGGTAAGAACGTAGTGTAGTATTGGTAGCTCCCACTTGACGTCACTGAGTGTCAAATCGGCCATCTTTTTGGGCTACGATACATTTTTTTTATTATCAAGTAATAAACCACAAGGGAAACTTTTAATTTTAAATATCAAGTAATTGTGACTCCAATGGTTCAAACCTCGCTGTAGTCAGTTTTTGTTTGATTTACGCAGTCAGTTTGCCTTGTGGTTTATTACTTGACATCTGAAATAAAAAGTTGCATCCCCTTCAGGTAATTCCTCCGCTGCTGCATCCTAGGTTGTATCCTGTCGCGGCCCCCAGGATCTGGAAAAGTCTTCCTTGCAACATCAGGCAATCACCTACAATACTTTCAAGGCGTCACTCGAATCTCACCTGTTTACAAGAGCTTACTGTACGGCGCAATGAGTAATGACCGATGGAATATTGCGCCATATAAATGTGACAATTGATTGATTGATTGGATGTGATCCCTGGCTATGTGGCAGTTACAGGTTGAATGGCTTCTGACGAAATAGGGAAACCGCCAACATAGGGCTAGATGGCTCAGTTGGTGGAGTGTCGGCATGTTAAACCGGAGGTCGCAGGTGCAAATCTCGCTGAAGTCAATTTTTCTATGTTCAACCCCAAAAAAAATAAATTCAGGGACATCACAAGAGTTCAAGAAGAAGTTTGAGTTGCCAATTCTGCGAGGGCGGGATGCCAGCTCTAGTGACAAGGACAAACAGCGAGGCCAAGAAAAACTGCAGGAGGTAAACTTGGTTGATAACTGCAAAACACTTGACATGTCCTTGGACAAAAGTAGTAATACTTTATCAAGGGCTGACATTTCTTGCAAGGGCAAACAAATCGGAAATCAGACTAAATTTGGAAGAATAGCATGCTTGACTTGACGTACACCCTAGGTGTCAATGCTCCTATAGGTGTAAATGTTTTCTGTTTTCAGAATGACTTCAATCAGACAAGTTGTAGTACAGGTGTTGGAATTTTTTGAAAGGAAGGCATACGTTTGGTAATCACTCTTAAAAATTAATGGCAATAAAAACTGATTTGGTTAGAAGTACTGCAGATACTATAAAGCATTTTGAAAAGCGTTTCAATTTAAAATAAGGCTCCGGATTTTCGGCGATATCTCAAAATCACTACCACCTTTTGAAACGAAATGTTCACAGGTTAGTTTTATTGTATATATCTATATTATAGGATTTTAAAAAATCAAACGGTTCCAAAAACCAAAGGTATACTTTGCCTTTTTTAATGCAGTGGTCATAAGAATGATTGGTTTTAGAGATTACATTTTTAATTAGATGTCACTGTACAGTTAAAGCTAGGCCCTCTTGTAATTTTCTTCTGCAGGGCAAAGTGACACTTTCGCTTTAAGTTTTTTTAACCACTTATTAGCTGTTTCGCAGCATAGCGCAGCGGAACAGCTCTTGTTTTCGTTAAAGTTTTTTTTTTAGCTGTTTCGCAGCAAAGCGCAGCGAAACAGCTCTTGTTTTCGTTAAAGTTTTTTTTATTATTTTTTTATTTTTTTTTATTTGTCAGTTTCAGTAAAAAAGGCTATTGACATAACGCACGTTCGTTCTAAGCGGCCTTTTGCATAGTTCCTAAAGAGCAATTGCAATGAAACTTTCAGTGATGAAAGGCATTGGTGCAATAATGATTTTAAAACTAATGATGTCATGATGACGTCATCACCTGTCACGTGACGTCATCTTAAAGGTTTCTATTTTAAATATTTGAAAATCCATAACAAATCAGCCACAAGAGACCGTAGGTTTCTGTTTGCGGGATTGTATAGGGATATATTAGGTCTTCATTTTATTCAGTGTGCGTGACCTCACATGACCTCTACTTCCGGTCGAAACAGGAAGTGCCTCATAATTCAAAAGTGTAAATAGTTATGAAGTTGCTTTCAACGATGTTATTGTCTGGCAAGGGTGGGTAATTAAAAAAAATTACCGATGACGTCACAATACACAAGAGCGCCCTCTAGCGGCAGGTTGAAAACTGTTCAAAATGGACTTTTTGAAGATGTGTGTGGTGAAGTTTTGTGTATTCACTTCAAAATTTACACACATGTTGATCGTCGAGCAGCCATCATATGTGTGAAATTTCAGATCGATGACGTCATCGGGGGTCACGTGACGCGGCATTAAGGGTGCCTTTTTTAAAGTCGTATATCTCCCTAAGTGTTAGTGCGATCATGTTGAAACTTGGTAGATTGTTGGATATTGGCAAGTTCTTGTAAATTCTAAAATGACGTCATGATAACGTCATCACATGATTTTTTATGATTTTTTGAAAAAGTTATGGCGAAACAGCTCGGCATTTGTGCACAAATGCAATATGTCTAGTTTATTATTATTTTTTATTTATTTTTTTTTTTTATTTGTATTTTTCAGACAAAATTCGTTCTAAGCGGCTTTTTGCATAGTTCCTAAGGAGCAATTGCAATGAAACTTTCAGTGATGAAAGGCATTGGTGCAATGATGATTTTAAAACAATTATGTCATGATGACGTCATCACCTGTCACGTGACGTCATCTTAAAGTTTCCCTTTTTTTAATATTTGAAAATCTATATCAAATCAACCACAAGAGACCGTAGGTTTCTGTTTGCGGGATTGGGTGGGGATAAATTAGGTCTTCATTTTATTCAGTGTGCGTGACCTCACATGACCTCTACTTCCGGTCTAAACAGGAAGTGCTTTGTAATTCAAAAGTGGAAAAAGTTATGAAGTTGCTTTCAACGATGTTATTGTCTGGCAAGGGTGTGCATTTAAAAAAAAATACCGATGACGTCACGATACACAAGAGCGCCCTCTAGCGGCAGGTTTAAACTGTTCAAAATGGACTTTTTGAAGATGTGTGTGGAGAACTTTTGTGTAATCACTTCAAAACTTACACACATGTTAAACGTCAGGCAGCCATCATATGTGTGAAGTTTCAGATTGATGACGTCATCGGGGGTCACGTGACGTGGCATTAAAGGTGCCTTTTTTGAAGTCATATATCTCCCGAAGTATAAGTGCGATCATGTTGAAACTTGGTAGGTCGTTAGATATTGGCAAGTTCTTGTACATTCTTAAATGACGTCATGATGACGTCATCACCTGATTTTTAATGATTTTTTTCGTTTTTTGCCCCTTTAAGTCATAAATTGCTAACAAAACGTGGTTTAATCCAAATTCTTTTTAAAACAGGCTTGATACATCATTACTGCTTTGAATACAAACAACTTTCAAATTCAATTGAGTAATTTGAAAAAGTTATGGCGAAACAGCTCGGCATTTGTGCACAAATGCAATATGTCTAGTTTTTCTTGTTTTCTTACATTTGGTACAGCTCGCAGTTTTGGTCAACAAGTGTATCATCAGAAGAACATGTAAGTCATTTTCCTTTCAGTCTCTTGTTTTCTCTGGTAATTTGGTAATTTAATTATTATTCATTATCATCATCGTAAAATATTCCTACTTTTTCAAAGGGCTAAATATCATCCCTGACACACCCAGGTTCTCGATCTCACCTGGCACTCCATTATGTGTTTGTTATTATGTGTCTAATCCCAGCTGATGCTTTATCCTTGTTTTCACAGCTGCTCTTCTGACGAAATACCTTCCAGTGAAGAGTAAGTTTGAAAAATAATTACAGATATTTCTGTATAAATACACGCACATGCAAGAGAACAATGAAAATGAACATGCAATGTGGAAGAATGTAGCTCTTCTACGTTCCAAAATGCACTGTCAGCAGAAGTGCTTTGTTTTTCCGTACTCCACCAAGCTTGCAAATAGAAATAAAGAACTTTCATGAGGACCCTATCTATTGGAAAATGAGTGCATCACAAAAACTCAATTTAACCTCGGAGCCCCTCTTTAATGTGTCGGTGACCTTTTGTAGTTGAACAGGTGGTGTGCTGTAAGATGACGGAGCTGCAAAGCTCCCTGTACAAACAATACGTGTCCAGCAACATGTCTGAATGTAGAATGAGTAACAGCGGCAAGGCTTCGGCGTCTTCTCTCTCCGCCATTACACAACTCAAGAAACTCTGCAATCGTAAGTGTCAGTTAAAAGAAATACATCAGCAGACCAAATTATTTGTTTACAACTCCGGTGTATGAAAGTGTCAAACGAAAAATTCGCGTTTGGCGTCTACAAAAAGAAGATGTGAATCAGACATGAAGTCCATACATTTTGTACAGGGATTTCTTTTCACAATCTGATCAGCCCCTGGTTACAACACACCATGTGCAGGCTTTTCTCCATGCACAAGCTAGATTACCAGAGCGATACACGTGAATTGCACGCCATTACGAGCAAATTTAGGCCAATTCGAAAAGAAAAAAAAGTAATAATAAAATTCATTTTCACATAAATATTCAAGAGAAAACCATATAGAATGCTCCAGATTGTAAAGTAACGCTTTTAAAACCAAAGATAAACACCAGGTAGAAAACATTCTGAAGACCTTGTTTCAATTCGACACACTTTGGCCAAACATCCCAAAATTTGGGTCCAGAATGCCCCACATTTTTGAAAAATCCTCAGGAGAACCCGATGTGACCATAAAATTTCCTTTGTGAATGAAAGTTAAGGAAGTTATATTTCAACTAGTTCATGCCTTGGCTGCATTCAGCATTTCTAAAATTTCTATTTGCAATTATTTTCCAAATAAAATGGCAATATACAGCTTAAAATGTTAGTTCATAAAGTGAAAGGAATTTAACCACACAAGTTCGAGGGATATTTGTGCGAATCATTATACTCTACTTTTAAAGCATCTTTCCAACCACAATTCATTTCATGACAAATTCCCCCAAAGCGCTCGATTCGATGACAATGTGCTCCTTTAACTAATAACGATCATTTATGTGACTACTGTTTTTCCAGACCCAGCATTGATCTATGACAAGTGTCGAGATTCACAGAGTGGTTTCGCAGAGTGCACCAAGCTGTTTCCAAACAACTACAATCATGGGAAGGTACAGCCAGACCTATCAGGTAAAAATCATTTAAAGGGTTTGCCCAACATTAGTAAGATTGATAAAATCAATTTTCCAGATTTGCACATAAATTTAAGATGGTATTAAGATGGTCATGATGGAAACCTTTCCGTTAAGTTGCATAACCAGAGGCAGGGTTGCCCCTCCCTCACTCGGAACCCTCACCTCCCCCCAATGAGTTAAAAAAAAATGCACAATTGAATGGCTTGATACATTAATTTGCCCCCCCCCAAGTTGTGTCTCTGCCCCCACTTGCCCCCCAAATAAAAAAAGGTCTTGTTGCGCCACTGTTCCCTTGAAACAATTTTGCCTGGAATGCTGTTTAGTTTTTGAGAAATGATTAAAACACTTACTTCAATCACTTTGATCTTGTGAAACAAAACCCTGAAGTGGGGGAGGGGGAGGGGGCAATATTTTCTGGTGATACTAAAGACCGGTTGAGCCTGAATTTCCACGGGTCTGTTATTTCACGGAGGTGTTCGGTCACATAAAGCCGTGTTGTAACCAAGTCATTTTTTCTCAGGTCAGGTCAAGTCGCAAGTCTTTTTTTCCCAGGTCAAGTCAAGTCGCAAGTCAATGAAATTGGCGACTCGAGTCTGACTCTAGTCCAAGTCAGCGACTCAAGTCAACAACACTGACATAAAGTGCAGATACTGTTCTTTGACAATTGCCAATAATGTACATGTGCTTTAACACTCGACCATCATTTGGAAATCACTCACCTCTAGAAAAAGAAGAAATCACTCAAAGCTGGTAACTGGGTAACTGCTTCAAGCTTTACTTTACTTTAAAGGACTGAATCCAAATGATACGCTGTTTGCTTTCTTCCTGCATTTTTAGGCAAGATGTGTGTCTTGGACTATTTACTGGCCATGACTCGGAGTACGACCAGTGATAAGGTGGTCTTGGTCTCCAACTACACTCAAACTCTGGACCTTTTTGAGCAGCTCTGCAGGCAGAGAAAGTAAGATACGCTTAAGTTGGATGCATTTACGTCTGATAGTTGGGTACTCCCGTCCTTGATCGGGCATTAATGTGTGCTTAAATACTTCTCACTTCTTCTTCTGCTAAAATACTGGATACGGGGCCGATTTCACAAAGAGCTAAGATCGATCTTAAAGATGTGTATCGATCTTAATTGCTAAGCAAAGTGTGACGTCACAATACAAATCACTATGGTAATGTATGACAACTCATCTTAAGATAAATCTTGGTACTTTGTGAAATCGACCCCAGAACTGGGCTGCGTATAGATGTCTAGGATGCACTCAGAGGTACCAGTGCATGTGCTGGCAATGCTGAGAGGTGTGCAGTTCTGTACACAGTTCGTGTCATGGCTGAGCAGTTTAAGAGCACGGGGCCCAATTTCATATGGCTCTGCTTACCGTAAGCAAAGAATCGGCGCTTACAGAAGCACGGAATTTCATACTTACGTCAAGCGTATTTCACGGGTTAGCAGGGAATTTTTGCTTGTGCGCGTGCGTACTCCACGTTACTAGGCATTCTTTGCTTACACAGCTAGCGCAGAAATTCGGCGCTTGCAGAGAGTGGTGACCATTCATAGGCGCAGAACTCGGCGGTAAGCAGAGCCATGAAATTGGGCCCGGGTCTCAAGCTCTAATGTTTCTGATCAGCAGAGTGTGGGTTCGAGTCCCGGTCGTGATGCTTGTATCCTCAAGCAAGACACTTAAACAATCATTGCTTCATCCTTCTGATGTGACATTAAGTTGTACCTCATGTGTACTAGAGTGCGCGTAACAGCACCCAGAACACTTATTGTGGTAGAGTTGGGGTTAACCCCGGTGTTTCTGGTTCACATAGCAGGCACCCTTGTTTACAAGTTTCCTCAGGCTTGCGAGTTACAGTGATTAAGTTCACTTATAAGGCCTCCGTGGTTTCGTTACCAGAAATATTTAGCAATGATAGTAAACAAAATGTATACTTCTGTTTACCACAGCTCACAGCCTCAGCTAAAGCCTATTGACTGAGAGCTTCTCAATGATCAGTGTATAGACAAATCCACTGTAAATGCAGCAAACTGCTGGGTAGGCACTATTCCATAGATTGGGCCCAATTTTTTTAACGTATCGCAGGTATCTTCAGCGAAAGACTTTTTACACAACTATATGGAGTGGCAGCGTGTGGGAGTTGAAATCTGAGCGAGAAGTGTAGTCTCATGTGTGTAGAAAACAGTGGTACTGAATATACACGTAGAACCCTTGCATTGGATGAAATAGGGGTTGTGCATGGCGTTTACATGTGTCACGCTTTCCGTTGTTTGACTTACGTGATGCGATCAATGCAAGCATTTTGTTTATTCCATATTTGTAATTGCGTTATCAACAATGTTGTCTTAAAGTGCATGTCTCAACTATTTTGTACTTATATTGATTTTCTTTTGTTTGTGTATTTTGTCTAGTTATATCTTTGTGAGACTGGACGGCAGTATGTCCATCAAGAAAAGGGCCAAGATGGTCGAGAGGTTCAACAATCCTAGCGTAAGACATGATTTTGCTTCCTTTAAAAGCCGCTGTCCTCATGTAATGAAATCTCTGCTAAAAAATGTATGCGGCCAAGGAATGTTAATTCAGTGAGATCAGTAGCATCTTCAAGTAAGATTTTAATTATGATGGAGCTAGGAAATATTTTCGCCCCAGAAATGGACCCTCACTGTAGTAATTATACAAACATGAAAGTTATTCGGGGCTAGCTTAACCGCTAGACTTCTCAGCTAAAGTAGCTGGTTTGATTTCACTCCTACTTTGCAAGTACTGAGTACACTTCGCTTTGTAAAATTGAACTAAAATTAAGTATCTCTATTAACAAAAATTCTAAACTTATGTGTTTTTTCTTCGTGAAACAGAGTCCAGAGTTCATCTTCATGTTGAGTAGTAAAGCTGGAGGGTGTGGCTTAAACTTGATCGGAGCCAATCGGCTGGTCATGTTTGACCCCGACTGGAACCCAGCCAATGATGACCAGGCAATGGCCAGAGTGTGGAGGGACGGACAGAAGAAAGAGTGCTTCATCTATCGCCTGCTCTCAGTACGTCCTTGAAGAATTTTTGTTGTTGTGTTGGCTGCCCATCACTAGGCCATTGTATCCACTCAAGTTTGGGGCCACAGAAATGGGGAAGGCAACCGGAACTTAACCCTTTCTGCCCCAATGGCGACTTTAGTCGAGTGTGCACTATACCCTGCTTGAGCCCCAATGGAGACTTTAGTCGAGTGTGCACTATACCCTGCTTGTGCCCCAATGGCGACTTTAGTCGAGTGTGCACTATACCCTGCTTGAGCCCCAATGGCAACTTTAGTCGAGTGTGCACTATACCCTGCTTGAGCCCCAATGGCGACTTTAGTCGAGTGTACACTATACCCTGCTTGAGCCCCAATGGCGACTTTAGTCGAGTGTGCACTATACCCTGCTTGAGCCCCAATGGCGACTTTAGTCGAGTGTACACTATACCCTGCTTGAGCCCCAATGGCGACTTTAGTCGAGTGTGCACTATACCCTGCTTGAGCCCCAATGGAGACTTTAGTCGAGTGTGCACTATACCCTGCTTGAGCCCCAATGGAGACTTTAGTCGTCTGTGCACTTTACCCTGCTTGAGCCCCAATGGCGACTTAAGTCGCCCAAGATAACATGCGAAAAAGCACTCAGCTTGAGCACAAAGGCCATTTGTTAAAAAGCTGTAGTTTTGTTGGATAGTAAAATGAAATAGGGTTGCTATTATGCAATCACTTAAAATTGGAATTGAAAGATCCGAAATGCCAAACACCTACCTACGGAGTGCCATAAGGTTGTGTGCAAAAAAGTGTTTGGATTTACAGAACACAAAGACCAAGAATTTTGACATTTATTGGCTGATTTCAATGATTTTTGAATTATATGAAAGGAAATTCAGTAGGTAAGACAATTTGTATTACTTATTTTGCTCTAAAAGGAAATCTTCAAGGTAATAATACGGTTTGTAAAACCAAACTTTGAACACAAGCTTGCTGTTGTGTGAGAATGTGTATGTCATGCTTGGGTGGTCAAACAATGTGGGCTCCAGCGGTTGTTGCGGGCTGAAAGGGTTAATATGTCTAATAACAACTTGCATTATTGAGCCAGATTTTTACATAGTGGGAAAGCGGGTTGTGTGCAAGGAGTTCCAAATGAGCACAGTACGTGGGAATAGACCATGTCACCCTGTACATTCCAAGGCATTACCTGGCAGGCAAGGCACTACACTGTAGTCATTCTGAGAAATGTTTACGTTTTGTGTCATATCCCATGATAAAAACCGGTACAGTGCAATTTCCATAAAATGAAAAACAAAATCAAAATTTATTCCATAGAGCTGTGAATTTTGACATGCTCTGTGGTTCTTTCTGCGAAAAAGTAACCACCTCTCATTTATACTTGCTTCACTTTAAACATGTCTAAATCACCTAAGAGCTATTAAGGTGCACCTGTTTATTCTCCTCCTTTCCTGTACTGTAGACGGGGACGATCGAGGAGAAGATATTCCAGCGTCAGGCTCATAAGAAAGCCCTATCCAGCTGCGTCGTCGACAACGAAGAAGACGTTGAGAGACATTTCTCACTGGATCAGCTCCGAGATTTATTTCCTCTGAATGACGATACCATCAGTGACACCCACGACAAGTAAGGCATTCTTTTTTATTCCTATCTGTGAAGACAGGTTTGGTAATTTTATTTATTTATTTATTTTTATTTTTATGAGGGGGGGGGGTTAATTATGAGTTGAAATTATTAAGTGAGCAAAGTGTAAGTCAGTACCAATCCTCAAGAGAAAGATTCCTTCCTGAAACAGTGTCCAAGTCCCAGCATTTGAAGACCTTCTAAGTCGCTATTGCTTATTCCGATTGCCAGCAATTGAAATAAGCTTGTATGCTAACAAGCACAGAATCCCTATCAAAACATAAGCCTTTTGTTATTGTTTGCACTAAAAATGGGCCAACCCAATTTAATGATTATTTTTAAAAAGGTTGGTTAAAAGGTGTTGTTTTTATCGAAGATGAAAACAAATTTTTTTGCCAAAAAGAAAGGACATACAGATGTATGTAAAATAACTTTAAGGCGTGTATTTGGGAACGTTTGGTTCTGTGCTTTACATAACAAGGACAGATCTCTCGTCACACTGCTAATTTGTATAAAGTGGTCATATCCATTCTTGAGCTTAAAATTTTGTTTGTAATAAGATTCTTTCGATTTTTGGAAGAATAGATGTAGGTTTTCTTTGCACAATTCTAACATTGGTGTTGGTTGCATTAGAATTCCTACTTTGTGTACATATTTCACTTTGGGAAAAATAAATGTATCTTGATTATGTTTTCAAATAAAAGTTGCAATCTTGCACCCCCTTCAGGTGATTCCCTTACAATGCCACTTCCCATGTTGTCTCGTAAACTGGGTGTGATCCCTGGCTATATGGAAGTGTGTTGTTGTTGTTTAATTTCTGACTGGCGCACCCTGGATAAAGATATTGACAAAATAGGGAGACTGTCACAAAGGGCTAGATGGCTCAGTTGGTAGAGCACCGGCACATAAACCTGGAGGTGACAGGTTCAACTCCTGCTCTAGTCATTTTCTCCTTGTTCACTTTTTGCTTTAAAATAGAAAAGAAACAATCCTTTTTTTGTAAACATTGTTTTCTATCCATTCCCAGATGTTTCATAAGTTCACTCTGACAATTTTCATATATATATTGTAAATGTAAAAGTTGTTCTCCTTTTTTGACTTTTGAATCAGGTTCAACTGTCGTCGCTGTGTCAACAACATCCAAGTCCGACCCCCACCGCCAGACTCGGACTGCAACAGTGACCTGAGCAACTGGAGCCACTGCAGCAGTAAGCGTGGCGTAACGGACTGTATCTTAAAGAAAGCAATGGAAATGGATAATATATCCTTCATTTTCCACCACAGATCACATGAGCAGATTAAAACTGTATAGAGGAGCCGATGTGGATTTCCTGAGCCAGATAGATGACTCTTGAGGCAGTGGAATTATTACTATTATTATTATTGTATAATTCTGTTAATGAAACCAAAGATGCCTTATCATAAAAACGAGCGAACTCAGGCATTGCTGACATCGGCTGTCCACTGGTCTCTTCGCTCTATGATTGCCGGTAGGTCACGGTGGTTAATGCCACAGTCATGCTCCAGGGTGTCCACAAATGTTGCTGCAGGGCGCCCTCTTAGTGGATGCCTTATAAGTGAACTTAATCACTGTAGCTCGCAAGCCTGAGGAAACCTGTACACAAGGGTGCTTGCTATGTAAACCAGAAACACCGGGGTTAACCCCTACTCTTCCATGATGTGTTCTGGTTTTTTTTTTATGTGCATGACCAATCTCAAGGACTTAAGTGCAACGACCAGGACTCGAACCCACACTCTGCCTATCAGAAACACCGGGGCCGATTTCATAGAACTGCTTAAGCACAAAAAGCAGCTGAGCACAACAAATTATGCTAACCACAACCAAACTATGCTAACCGGAAAAAGATTACCAGCTAAAATGCCATTTGTGTACCATCTGTGACTGGTTTCCTGTTCATTTTTGCCTAGCAGTAAATTTTGTAAGCAATTTTTTCTGCTTAAGCAGCTCTATGAAATTGAGCCCAGAGCTTGAGTCTGGTGCTCTTAACGGCTCGACATGGAATACGGGCTTCAAAGAGAAAAGTGAACGGAACTAGTCAACTTTGTTCCATTTTGCCGATGTTTGTAGTCCTTAAGTGGTTTACCCCTTGGAAACTTCTAACTTCTGTTTAATCATCCCCATACGCCAAGGCATGGCTAATATTGTTTAATTATCAACTCTTTCTTTTCAGTAAAAATGTCTGGAAATAACTCTGAACAGAACATTGGTTTTGTTTGGGAATTGTTTATAGTAACTATACAGGTAGGGTCATCATTTGTTTTTTGTAAACGCAGCGGTGATTTATAGGCCAATTTTATTAAGAAAGATACAATAAAAGTGACCTCGAAAAAGTTTCAGCTGAATGCAGTATACTTGTTGAGAAAACCAAAGTAGTTTCATCAAGAACCTTGAATCATCCACGTTTATTGAGGTAACAGTAGACACACTGCTAAAAATGGTATTCTTGAAAAAAAGGGGAAACAAACTTAATTCAAGAGAACAATTCTTTTGTCACTCCCTATAAAATTTGTCTACCAAGTTTTTTTGGAGTGACACAAGAAAGGTTTATCTTGAAGTAAGATGTTTTCTTATTTCATGAATTCTTTTTTAGCAGTGTACCAACCGCTTCTCTGGCCACAGAATTTATAAACTGACACCACAGAAATTTGAATCTCCAAAAAAATGTCTATAGGGGATCTTTGGAGATTCATATAATGTTTTCAGATCAAAAATACGCACATTTTTTTTTTTTTGGGGGGGGGTCATAACCAAAGTGTGGTGACTCTATCTCTAACATGGGAAGATTTTTAACAATGTCAAAATGGGACATGAACTCTACTTTAATAGACTGTGGAAGTCTTGCAAGAATTCGAACATCGGGACCTGTGGAAGTGCGCAACTTTGTTTCCTTCACGCTTTAAAGCAATGTATGTGGGACCAAAGTGGTCCAAAAAATGTTTGGATATGCGCGAGACTTGCATGCTCTATAAATAAACTTTTCTGAAAACCACTTGTGTATGCACCTTTAAATAATAAATATGTTGGCTTCTTGAATCCAAAACATCAGTGATGGTGTGAAGACAAAGCTTTAAGGCCAAGATTGCAACTAAATAATGTAAATAACATATTAAAACATCATAATGTCATTGCATACATCAGGTCTGCTTCATAGTGAGCAGGTGGGATGTATGACACTCCTCAGAAAGGAGATGCCAGTTGGCAAATTGGCTTCCAAATACAAAGAGTACTGGATGCCAGTTGGCAAATTAAGGCTTCCAAATACAAAGAGTACTGGATGCCAGTTGGCAAATTGGCTTCCAAATACCCCCAGAAAGGAGAAGCCAGTTGGCAAATTGGCTTCCAAACACAGAAAGGAGATGCTATATATGGTAAATTGGCTTCCAAATACCCCAGAAAGGAGATGCCAGTTGGCAAATTGGCTTTCAAATACCCCCAGAAAGGAGATGCCAGTTGGCAAATTGGCTTCCAAATACCCCAGAAAGGAGATGCTATATGGCAAATTGGCTTCCAAATAAAATACCCCTGTAAGGAGATGCCAGTTTGCACTTGCCCATACACCCTTCCAAATAAAATGTCCTTGCTATGCTCCATGAATTGCTTTCGTCTAACATATTATTTTCTGTGCATGTTTTTGCCTACATTCTGATTGTTAGCTTGATGGTACAAACATGAAGCACCTCAATAGCAGGACGTGTGCTATTAGTTCTAGACTCAATCTGAGGTCAGTTACTGTTGAAAAATACAACCGTACAAGATTGAGACCATGCCACAAGAAAGGAAAAACCAACGCTATCAAAACCCACAAAAAGACAGGGCTTGAGATCGTTAAAAAAATGCAAAATATTTTCTGGTTGTAGTGAATGTACCAAGTTTAATTTCTACCTCCATGGTTTAATACACTGCTGGATTCTAACCAGACCATATTTAAAACGTTACGTATTGGCATTTCAACTATTGTTTTCTGTCCTAGTGTCCTTTCTCTATGGTATATCATTAGTAGAATTGAAAATTCAATTCGTTGTTTATTTACGAAGTATGACACACAAAACATTGATTTATTGTGACCTTGGTCCGAATTAAATGACAATGGTTTTTTTAACTGGCGTGAAAAGTATTCCCTTGTATTTGGTGTTTGTGACTTCCCTACATCGGGAGTTGGTCTGATTGTTGTGTGACGGGTCTAAGTTTTTACTTTGGCGGGCTCGACTCTCCGCCGCGCCGTTTCCCCAAGTTTTAATGAAAGTGAGAGTGAAAAAATCGATGAGCCAAAACGGTCGCTGTGTGGCGCCCTCGTCTTCTCAACTATATGAAACATCAACAATCGATTGTCCCATTCCCAGCTTGGGTGCAAACAATTCAATCAATAATTTCATTAATAAGTGTTTTCTCTTTCCTAACATTGTTTGGATGTGATGAATTACGTGCCGATATGGTCTGAGTGATAGTAACGACTAAGTGGCAGCTACTTTCAACGATTCAACAAGTGTTTGAAGTAAGGTCAACACGGCCACGAGGTACAACTTGTTATATTGTAAACTTGTACGTCGGCTGCGCTTCGCTACTTGTTTCAAACTTTGTTGTGCATGAGCTGTTTTTGCATGTGGGTAACTTCGTCGTCAGTGTAGGGTCAGTCAGTGATTCAAGGACTACGTCTACGGAGACTAATGCCACGGATCCCCGATCAGTGGTGAGTCTAAGCATAGACTAGAGCATGGAGGAAAAGACAAGTGACTGAAAGTGATTTCCCAAACTAAATCAATGTATTTCAAGTCCTCGATTCTCTGTTAAAATAAAAAAGAGCAACTTACAAAATGCCAAAATATCACACCCGTCGGACTCGTGCGTAGCCGTACTGGAGTTTTAAATTAATTTTAGCAAAAATGAACTAGGTCTTCCCATGGAGGTAGAAAATGGTCTTCCACACCTCCAGTCCATGCTATTGCTAGGTACAATCGTGGAGCAATAAATTTAGCTATAAAGTTTGTATGTGTAAATCATGGCTTTTTATGCTCACACTCGCAGTCATAGATAGTTGGAGGAGGGGGGAGGCCAGCCCGCTAGCCCCACTCATGAGTAGTGTTGCCAAATTGATGGACACACTAAGTCAGTGGGGCTAGGGGAGGGCTGCATTATAGTCATATAATAACTAGCAGTTAATCACCGACCGGCCTGGGGTACATTTTTTAAAAGGCCCATCTCGTTGAGTGCAGATAAATATTCTTTGTGAAAATATCATCAGCTGCACACTGCTTACCAACCAAAGGACCTGTGGTATAAATGCGGGGAAAAAAATAGTTAATGGCCTGACAATTCAACCCTAGTACTAGTAGCAGTCTTCGAGAAAGACTCTGCTAGGGTCGGAATGTCAGGCTTTTAACCATTTTTTGCATTAAACATTATTTGGGAGGGCATCAGATATTATAAACTATAGACATAGTACTCACGAGTCAGATAACTTGGCACATTTTGAAGCGAGGTTCACACAGAAATTTTACTGTGCAATAATTATTCGTAGACTGTACTACAGTAGAATATTGGCCGCAATTGAAAATTGTCAGTAGAAAATCGCTTTTGTTAGCGAGTAGTTAACGCTAAAAGTACAGTTTACACAATGTATCTTTCCCCAGGTTGGAGTGTACAAATGGACCTCTGTAGCCCTCTTCATGTGCCAAGTCAACACAATCACCTGTACTGTAAACCATCCCATCTGGAAAATCCCTCAAAGCACGGCGAAAGAGTCCAATATGAGAAAAAGGTATCAAGAAGTTCAGACATTATCCAAAAACCTCTTTATTAACTGCAAGTGATAAATGAACTTAAAAAGAACAGTTGAAGGTGGCCTCTTGTCCTAAATAATTTATATCCTAAATTTTCACTTTTGACTCTCCTAAAGCTTCATATCCTACTGCTAGGTGGTGATTAAAACTGCACCATAAACTCGTCCACTAACACTTTTTGGCCCCAATAATGACTACTTATATTACTTTTGCATATTTTGCCAAACTTTTTATGCATTTGCTGGAGGTATGAACCGGGCTTTACTGGCCGAATAGGACTCTGGCCAGTAGACCAGGACTTGGGTATTTCGAGCTCTGGTTTAACTCAAATGTAATTTTACATTGTCAGGAATTCACTGCATGGATGAATGATTACCTGCAACATGTTCCTCACTGTAAGTGTATATCAGACCTACAGGAGGACCTTGCTGATGGTATCACGCTACTGTATTTTGTCCAACAAATCTGTGAGTATAAATGGTCAGGGGATTTTACTTTATTTGGTGTTTTAACTTCTGAATTTTTGTTTAAAAAAAGTTGTTTAAAAAAATGCATTTCAGGCAGGAAATTTGCCTTGGTGTTTGGGTTTTGTTTTTTATTTTCCCTACCCCCCCTTTTCATTTTTCATTGTATAATATCTTATTTGTAAAGCCTAATGAAAAATACCGTTATAATTAAGAGTCACTGCCTGTAAGAATGTACCAAATTAGGGGGGGGTGTGATTCATGGGTTCTCAGATCTTCTTCTAAAAAATCAGAGTGATACACCTTCATACCAAACTAATATATCCAAAATTTTAGCTTACAGACTCTTTCGGTTTTGGAGTAATAAATTTTCAAAGTTTCAGCCAAAAAACCCTCGTGAAACGACAAGTACATTCCTAGAAAACGCAAAAATGTGCGCCAAGCTTGTCCCAAAAAAATTTAAACATTTTTTTAAACCTCCAGTTGGGTGTAAAACACAAGTAAAAAAAAAAATTTGGGATCTCGTTGGCGCGTCATGTTATGCGGACCTGAACCTTTGACGAACAGCGCCCTCGTGCTGTTTTCAAGGCCTCATAACTCGATGCGCCTTTAAGATCCCAGGAAATAAACAAGTTTACATGAAAGAACTTGCAGCCCTAAAACAAATTTAAGCACAAAGTGGATGGGATCTCGTTGGCGCAGAGAGATAATAGAGGTCAAAGGTCAAATTTTACCAATTTCTTGCGTTTCCGCACCTCCGTAACCTCGCGCGCCAACATCAAAAAACTTTTAAAATGACAACCAGGTGTAGAAACAGTTTTCCTCTATGAACAAATAAAACAAGAATCTTGGGATCTCTACAATTTTCATGTTAAAATATTTTTTGAAACTTCTCTAAGCATTTGCATTTCACACATATTAGCCTAGAATTAGCTTCGAACGGCACAACATGCACTTTTCTCATTCTTGTAAATACTTGCGCCAACAAGATCCCATCAATTTTTTCTTGTATTTGGTTTAGTTTAGTGTTCCTAAACAGATTTCAATTGGAAAATAATTGGGATCATGTTGGCGCACAAATATAACAAAGGTCAAAGGTCGTACCCAACAACAAATTTTTACAATTTCGGGTGATTTTGCGTCATCACGATATATACGCGCCAATATGGTCCCATTAAATTGTCTGCATTTTATGATTATATAGGTTCTCAGCAACACATAACAAACAAAAACTGTATGGGATTTGTATGGCGGTAAAAAATATCACAGGTCAAAGGTCACAACAGCAATGATGATGTTGCTTCGTGCAAATCATGCAATAGAACTCTGTCATACGCGTACGTGTACACTATTGATCCCAAAGTGTTGTAAAAATGACAATTAAACCACTATTGTTATAAAATAATGATTTAATCTGACATTATTGTGTAGCCCATCTTTAAGACACAATTTTGTAAGATCAGATTAAATCATTATTTTATAACAAAAGTGGTTAAATTGTCATATAACAACACTTTGAGACAATGTACACGTGTATTACACAGTGTATACATGATGTACATGCATATCCTTATGCATTGCTGTGGCAACCGAAAATGGGCAAAATACCCCAATTTCAAAATGTTGCCTAACCATGAAGGAGATGAGTCTCCAAAACGAAATTTAGTCCAGATATAGATTGGACTTGTATCTACAATTGGTCTAAGTTTAATGTTGGTGGGTAACTGTTGCCAAGGTCAAAGGTCACCAAGAATGTCGGTGTTTTTTAAATATTTTCGGTCAAGAACCAACTTTGGAGCCTTGCAAACTTTTTATTAAATGAATAAGGGCTCTATCCTTGTTTGAGGATAGCCACATGTGCCTAGATATAATACAAATAGCAATATCAAGTTTTTCAAACTATCAATTGTGAGTATGAGGGGGTCTGAATATGGAAATTAAATTTTTTCGGCAGATGAAATTAGTGTTTTCAGCATCCTGTAGAGAGATAAGGGGATGTGATGCTCTTGTTTTGAGGTCAGATTTGAGCTATTTGGGTGACAGTCACCCTAGGTACCAATTTATAGCTTTGTATCTTTTTTTAAAGGCGCGTTTAAGCACATTACAAAACGCAAAATATTCATTGTCGCAAATCGCATTCACTGAAAGGGGGTTGCCACGCCCACTTTAAGGGGCCTTAATTTTGGAACGACTTGGAGTTGGAATTTTCTTTTTTGCATGCTCATTATATACATAGATGAACATTAGAAATGAATTTCAGCCAAATCTGAGAGGTGACCTGCAACCCCATTGGTTGATTTGACATGGAATGACCCAATTACAAAACACATGCATATTATACTGGGTCTACATTGTGTGTACTATGCAAGTCCATAAAGTCATGAACTGAAAGTGTGAAGTTTCAACTCATAAACTTAATGTTATATAACATTTTTAATGTTATTATTGTTACCATATTATATTACTGTTAACATCCATGGACAATTCAGGTACTTTGTACCCATTCAGGAAATAGCTGAAAGAAACCTGCAGTAATTGTCTTTTTTATTTGTTTTTAAATATTGTTATTTTGTTCACAGTTTCTCTAAAAAAATATAATGCATGTGCTTTTGTTTGCCACCAACTCCGAGTCTTGATAGCCTCAGAACTTATAAAGAGATAAAGGTTTGTGAAATCATTGATTGAAATGTCTGACAGAGTTCTATTGCATGATTTGCACGAAGCAACATCATCATTGCTGTTGTGACCTTTGACCTGTAATATTTGTTAGCGCCATACAAATCCCATACAGTTTTTGTTTGTTATGTGTTGCTGAGAACCTATATTATCATAAAATGCAGACAATTTAATGGGACCATATTGGCGCGTATATATCGTGATGACGCAAAATCGCCCGAAATTGTAAGAATTTGTAGTTGGGTACGACCTTTGACCTTTGTTATATTTGTGCGCCAACATGATCCCAATTATTTTCCAATTGAAATCTGTTTAGGAACACTAAACTAAACCAAATACAAGAAAAAATTGATGGGATCTTGTTGGCGCAAGTATTTACAAGAATGAGAAAAGTGCATGTTATGCCATTCAAAGCTAATTCTAGGCTAATATGTGTGAAATACAAATGCTTAATAGAGAAGTTTCAAAAAATATTTTAACATGAAAATTGTAGAGATCCCAAGATTCTTGTTTTATTTGTTCATAGAGGAAAACTGTTTCTACACCTGGTTGTCATTTTAAAAGTTTTTTGATGTTGGCGCGCAAGGTTACGGAGGTGCGGAAACGCAAGAAATTGGTAAAATTTGACCTTTGACCTCTATTATCTCTCTGCGCCAACGAGATCCCATCCACTTTGTGCTTAAATTTGTTTTAGGGCTGCAAGTTCTTTCATGTAAACTTGTTTATTTCCTGGGATCTTAAAGGCGCATCGAGTTATGAGGCCTTGAAAACAGTACGAGGGCGCTGTTCGTCAAAGGTTCAGGTCTGCATAACATGACGCGCCAACGAGATCCCAAATTTTTTTTTTTACTTGTGTTATGCGCCCAACTGGAGGTTTAAAAAAATGTTAAAATTTTTTTGGGACAAGCTTGGCGCACATTTTTGCGTTTTCCGGGAATGTGCTTGTCGTTTCACAAGGTTTTTTTCGCTAAAACTTTGATAATTTATTACGCCCAAACCGAAAGAGTCAGCGAGCTAAAATTTTGGATATATTAGTTTGGTATGAAGGTGCATCACTCTGATTTTTTAGAAGAAGATCTGAGAACCCATGAATCACCACTTGGTACATTCTTACAGGCAGTGGCTCTTAACAAAACATTCAGGTAAATTATCTTATTTTGGAGGAAAAGTTTTAACAAGGTAGTTATGTAATCCATTGAAATTACACCAAATTTAGAGTAACATTCATTTCCTGTATATATTGTGCCATCACGAGTAAGTTTTTAGTTTTTGTATTTCTTGTACTATCATGAGTTTGTCTCATTTTAAAGCCTGTGATAAAGACAAATAGAATATCAGTTACAAAACATTCAGGTATATTATCTCATCTTGGTAAAGAATTTTTGTATCAAAGTTTCGACAAGGTAGTTGTGGTTCTAGTGAATTTTAATAATTGTCCTGGATAAATGGTATCATCATAAGTATTTTTTTTACTTATGTATTAATTCATCTGTAAGTGTAGACTCTTTATAGGTCTGTCCTATAAAAAGGAAACAATATCTAACCATCGCAAAGCATTTAAATGGAGAATGTTCTATCGAACTTCTTTCAATTTTGTTGTTGTTTATGTTTCAACAAAGAACCGTGTTTTCTTTTCTCTAGCATATGAGTCGCCCCCATGCATACATCAGAAGCCTGCCCTCTATGTTCATCGTGTTGAAAACACCGAAGAGTGTCTTTTATTCCTAGACAGATTGGGGGTTGATTTGAGAGGAGTATATGCTGAGGGTAAGGAATACATTTTTGTGTAACTTTCATTTGTCTCTTTTATTTTGTATTTTTAGTTGTTTTTCCTTATTTCAACTTAGTACCTTTTATTTGGTTTTCAAGTTTATTAAAACAATTCTTAGATGTTTTTAATGTTGCATTGATTTGTTGTTTGAGATTTGGAACTTGCTTGTTTGTCCACATTTGTAGTTTTAAAACATTCTTCCGACAAAAAAAAAAAAATCTGGATCTTTGCTGACTTTTAAACTATTTTGAATTCTTTCTTTTATTACACACTTTCACCTTCTTTAAACTCAATAATTGTACCTTTTATTTCCTTTCAGATGTAGTAAGCGGTAACATTAAGACTATACTGGCCCTGTGCAGGGCAATGCAAATACGCTTTCAAGGTAGGCAGTGTTTTGTTGAAATTTCTCTTTTTCATTTAAAAAATGGGGCGGCCTTTTCGCGAGTTATAATAATACATTTATATAGCGCCAAATTTATTTTTGGAAAATGCTCTAAGGCCCGTCACAAAAACGCATAAAAGGGTATATAAAAAGCACTAAGATGATTTACATAAGCATAAAAAGATATAAAGGAATAGTTAAATTAAAATTAAGGGACAATAAAATCCCACTGACAACACATGCCAACAGTGTATTTTGTGCATTGTTTGGGAATATGCAGAAGTTTTTTATGCATATGTTTTTCCATTTTGAAACAGTACCTCCTTGTTAAAATTCCTTCACAGAAAAAAAACCCAAAAAACAAACAAAAAACATTTTCAGCAAAAAATTTGGCCATGCAACTTTAATATGTACAGTTGCAGTTTGCATTAAATTTCACAAAGCCCAGACACACCAGCTACACAATGAACGCTCTCTATGAGCGTGGGAAAGTGTCAAAAGGGTTGTGCAGGAATGTTGTTTATACGACAGTGTCTTTGTCTAAACACAAACCGGACAGAAAGGGATAAACAAACAAAATTGCTTTTGAAACAAAATGTTTATATGTGACTGGTTACCTGTCAGGTGTACATAAGTGTGTTAATTTAGTGGACCATGGTGAGTTTGTAATCATTGAGGAGGATGTGAAATGAATCACATGATTGGAAAACTCAGAAGATGGTTTCAAAGCAGTCTTCTGGATAAAATGTAATGCCAAAATACAAAACAATATTTCCGATCCATTTGGTCAGTGTGACGTATTCCACTGTAAGCCACGCCCACTTGGTGCAAACTGGCTCCATGGCCAATTGCCAGAAGTCCATAGGAAATGCTTTGACCCTTTTGTTTGTCTTTGATGATTTGTGTATGAATCAAATTAATATTTTGGACTTGCCGTTCTCACATTGTCTTGCAAAGACTCATGGTCTTATCAGAAGTATCAGTTTCTGTCATAAGAAATGTCTTTGATTGATGGAATGAGTTTATTTTGGGGGTAAAATAACGAAGAAATTTATGCCATAATTTTAGCCGGATGAAGCAAAAACCCTGCGTGTGCATCATCACAGTTATCCTGGCTGTGCTATTTTGGAAGTCAATGTACACTTTTATTATTTTTTTTCCAAGTTCTTTTTTCGCTAAAGTGTAACCACCTAGTTTGACACTAAATTTTCACAGGTTAGCTTGGTAAAACTAGTTCAATGAAAACTAGAGGATGAAAATTGCTTGCTTGTAGTGTTAAGAAATATACTCGGGACAATAGATAGTACCTGGTAGACTCCATCTTCAAGGGCACCTTGGTTATGGCTTTGAGCTGCGTCAAGTTTTCAATGCAGCCAAGTGGTTCACTGACCAAGCATGCAAGGAATTTGATAAAACTCCTGCATACCACCCGCAGTATTTACGAGTCCAACACGGTTGTGCTTTAAAAAAATCATTTGTTTTGCCCATAAAAGATGGCTGACTTTACACTGTGTAAAGTATCTATTGGTTCTGGTGTCAAAGCTTTCAAATTTAAGTAGTGAAGGCAAGTGTGCCCTCAATCTTACTTGGGCCTGATACAACTTTCTTATTTGTGTATTTACTGCAAAAAGTTTGTGTCTGCGACCTTTGGACCTTTCTCTTTTTCATTTTAGCTTTGAGCAAGAGAGAGCACATTTATTTTGTATAGTTATTTCTCTCTATTTTGTAGAGAGCATGGCTGGCTGTGGCCATGCTCCAAATACTGTTTACTTAGGAGGGATAATGTCCTAGAGCTCACTGTGAGTATTGTTTGTGTTTAAACGATCTTTTTATCGGAGAAATATTGTAAATTGTAGGGCTACTTGAATGAGGTATTGTAAACTTGTATGTGTAGCCAGCCTCGTGTTGACCTCTTGCCCTTCACATGAAGTGACTGTGTTGTGCTATTTGTAATGTGTGCTATTGATTGGAGGATTAAAATCAACTCAAGTGCAGGAGATTATTTTAGACGCCATCGTGTGAATTTTGCTGTAGTATTTTTAATGAATGCCCGTCAATTTTAAATTAGAGGGCTTCCTTCCTGTGCCTCTACATTTAAAAATCATTCACAAGTTTTATTTATCATGACCAATCATGCATTGCATTATGCCCATAAAATACCAACTGCAATAAAGTAGATATTGGAAATGATCGTAATTTTGTATACATTTCTCAGGTGATATGTTGGAGGATCATCATTGCTTTAGCCCAGTGTTGTCATGGAAACACAAGTCTTTATCCCCGTCACTCAGCGCATCCCTCTCATCAGCCGGTTTCACATGGCCCCAGAATTCATTGAGACAAGGTAACATTTCAAGTTTGTTTTTTCCCCTGCCTTTCACCTCTGTGGACACTGGTTCGAATCCGCCTTGGCACTGGCGCCTTGCCTGTTGATTGGGTTTTCAGTCCCTACGTAATAGGGTTTTTCTCCCACATCTAAAGCTGAGATTTCTTCAACACCTTCTCTTCACAGGTATTTTCAGGTCTACAGGTCAAAGTGCAAGACACTTTTCAGATTCAGAATGATTTGTTTGTTTACCAATCATGAAATTGTACCTTTACGATTTCCATTTGTCAATTTGATTTGAAGCTTGCATGTTTATGAGTGTTTTTTGTGTGATTATATCTTTGTGGAAAAACACAGGTAAATCTTTTACTTAAATTAATACCCTGATTTTGAGTGATTTTCCTTTATACTCTACCACAGTTCAGACAATTCTAAGATTAATGTTTCCTTTCAGCTGTCATAAAAGTTTTGTGTTTGTTTGTTTGTTGTTGTTTTTGTGTGTGTTTTCTGGGAAATGATTAGGGTGCGTGATCAGCCTCAAAGGTGTTTGGTTTGTTTTTTGTTTTTTTAAGTTGCTTTATTTGTATTAGATCTCATTTTTAATTAAATCTTCAATGGCAATCTTCAAGGCATTTTTCAAAACATCAGTTTCCAAATGCAGTGAATATACACTTTATGAATTTACAGAGGGAGAACTAACGCCAAGCCTTCAGGGTGAATCAGTTTCACCAGGGGATGGAACAGCGGCTGGTTGTGAGACTAGCTCCAGCAGTATCTTCACTGTGTGGTACAAGGAGGACATGGCAGTCTTCAGCTGGATTAAGAGACTACTGGGAATCGAGCTGAAAGATTACTCAGAGTAAGTTTTGCAGGTATTTGGTATGGTACCCTGACTTAAGAACATTGGTGGAACTCCTGGAACTGGTTTCATAGTTTCTTGCACACCTTATTGGAATGTTTTGGTCCAGTGATGGAGTTCTCTAGAGTCCATCTCTGGTGTTGTGAGAGTGTGGACTCAGTGGGGAAAGATTATTCACAGTAAGTTTTGCAGGTATCAAGTATGGTATCCTGTCTTTAGAAAATTCGTGGAACTCCTGAAACTGCAATTCCAGTTAACTGGTTTCCTACTTTCTGGCACAATTTTTATTGGAGCATTGTGGCCCAGTGATGTAGTGCTCTAGAGTCCATCTCTGGTGTTGTCAGAGTGTGGGTTAGTGGGGGGAAAGATTATTTCAGAGTAAATTTTGCAGGTATGGTACCCTGTCCTAAGAACATTGGAGGAACTCCTGGAACTGGTTTCCTAGTGTCTGGGACATTTTATTGGAGCATTGTGGCCTAGTGGCGTGGTGCTCTAGAGACTCATGCGTTGGTGTTGTCAGAGTGTGGGTTCAGGTGCTGGTAGCAGCACTTGTGTCCTTAATTGTCTCCTTGAACCATAACGGCTTTATCTTTTGGTAGGCCCTAGTGTCTGTTGTGTAATGTATGTTTAAAGAGGGACTCTAAGAAATACTAAACCAGTGAAGTTTACACATTTCTGGAAGACTATATTGTACAGACACTATATTTAATTAGTTTGTTAGCCTTTGAATCTTTGTAATTAATTTAAATGCCATTTATTTCCAACCCGTATGAGTTCTGTTTTAAGAAAAGCGAGAGGTCATGTTTGTTTATCTCTCAATAAGGTGTGACGTCACATTTAGAAAGACAACCGCTGTGCTGTTGCATGCGGCCGGCTGTGCAGTGTATTACGCGAGTCATGTAGCGACGATAATACCAACTTGAAAAGCCCATTGTTGTACATGTACGCTCATAGTGTAAAATAGTGTACATGTTCCATTATTGATCACGATTCAACTTGGACGACTTTCATGCATGATTTGTGTACTATACATGTGTAAGACGTTTCTTTGGGGCGACTTATTGGGTGCGATTTGGTCGATCGATCGCTTGGCTTGGATTGTGTAGTCTGGTACCTTGGTTATACGGCCTGGTTTCCCATAAACAATCTACGCAGTACGTACAGTAGTACTGGACTCAAGCTACTCGCAGTCAGTCACGTCGTATCTATCGTAAACAAAATGTCAGGATCAGATTCGGACGCTTCTTGGGAAGAAAATAGTGTGACATCGGAGGCTTTCCATCCATATTCTAGCAGTGAAAGTAGTGGTAGTAGCAGTAGCGACAGCAACAGCAGTGTCAATAGCGAAGCTAGCGACGACGAAGATTTGTTGCTCAACAATGACGACGATGTAGACGCGGCTGTTGGACACGCGTTGGTCGTCCGAGGGGTTCAGCCCTATAGTATAGGTTCGAGCCTTTGGCCCCGGTGGTCCCAGCTCATGCTGCTGACGAGTAAAACGAGGAGGACGAAGCGATGCCACTCAACTTGGATCGTTTACAAAACACAGAATGGTAATTATTTAAAGATTTGTACCAGAAAATCATAGCACCAACTTGTTCAACTTTTAAAAAATCACAACAGTTGTTCATTGACTGTATGTATTGACTATTTTATTGTACTTGGGTATTATGTGGCTAGTGTTTACAAGTACTGAAGTCGTCTGGCATCTTGGCATGGAGGTCTGTGTTACACAGTGAAAATATAATTTATCAAGGTGGGTTTGTGGTAACACCATGTATGCAATATTTTTCTGAGTTGTGGTGGTTTTGGGTAACAACTCAACATTACACAAAATTGTACATATATTCCTTTCTAATTGCACCTTTGTGATTTATTTCCACCAGGTGTTCATGTGGGAAATGTGAGGTAATGGAGAGTGTTGTGAACTGCAGATGTTGCGTGGAAGTTGAAAAGTTGACAGCAAAACTCGATGAGCTTGCCCCCAGACCGCCACGCATAACTTGCTTCACAGATCATCCCTGGTTTGAGGCAACAGCCCTTAATCCAGGGACACTGCAGACAGCCTACCATGCCTACCGCCAACAGTATGGAGCTCATGCTATTGAAGGGGACAGAACTAGGTAAGCTATTTCAGTGGGGTACATGTAAATTAACTTGAGATTATTTTATAGTTGTAACACAACAAAAACAGATTTTGCATAAGCTCCATTCATTGAATAAGAGAACCACAAACCAAGAGAACCACAAAAAGGTACATTGAAAAATATAAATAAATGTAGGCACTGTAATTAACTCCCCCCCCTTTTTGTTTTCTTTGTTTATTTTTGTGTGGGATGATTGACAGTTTTTGACATGATCCTCGTTCCTTATGCTGTTTATTTAATTATTGTATTTCTTTACTCCTTGATTACAGAAAATTTTGGCATGTAGCCTACCGACAGGTTGTGCGCTGGTGCTGGAGTTTTCTTGGACGCCACAACCGTGTGCCACTACCTGCATGCGTAATGCTCAAAATAAGGCAGACAAATCCGGATGAAGAGGGCAATTACAAAGGCTTTCAGTTTCCCCCTTTAGACGACTTAGATTAAACAAACTTGTAAATAAGGTTCATTTTAAGTTATTAAATGTTTATTCAGTTGTTAAAAAAAATGTGAAACTAAAAGCCTTTACCTAAAATTTGATAAAAACTTGAATACAAAGGTCAAGTAAAACAATAATACAGTAGGTCATCTGCTCACGTACTAATTTTGTGTTTCCATTAAAATTTGTTGAAACATACAGAACTTTCATTTTAACCAATTCATTTCTAGTTGGACTTTTACAGTTTCAACAAAAACCAACAAAATTTACTTACTTTTTCGATTATTGAAAGAACTTCATATGTAGAGGTATAGACCATATGACATCACATGTTTACAAAAGAGCCACAGAGCCTGGACTTCCTGAAGGCACAGTTTGTGTCTCATGTTTTATGGAGATTGCACTGTCTGATTTTGCCGAATTTTTCTCAACTTTTGACATCTCAAAAGCTGTACAGCTGGTGCTTTTGTAACTCTTAAATTTATGTGAAAAATATACCAAATGTAAGTTTTGTGTCATATGGCCTGTGCAGTATCTTGCCTGTCAAGAAATGCAGAATATACATGTACAGTATAAGGTCACTATTTTAGTTCATAAAGGTCACATGGTCTATACTTGTACCCCTGAAATAATTAAATATTTTTGTAAGCCCTGTCAAATATGTAAATTATGAGATGTCACACACAAACAGTGATCTTCTGCACAAAAAATTGTACTTTATTTACAAGCATGTACATGTATTCACATGTATTATCAATTGAATTCCAGTACAACACATACATGTAGTGCATATAAAGTCAAAAATTTTGCCAATGTTTCAAAGTGGTTCAAGTTCAAATCCATTGAGCACTGATGTAAAATTAACATGCTCAAAGGGGTCTTGATTTGTCTCCCCATAGGCATTTATAAGTCTTTCTTTAAAGTCATGTGGTATACACATATACAAGAAAATAAGTAAATAAATAAAATATTTACTGAAAGTCATCTCTCTTGCTCAATGTTTTTTTTTACCCCCTTATCAAAAACTGTACCAAATAACGAAATGTACTCATCTGCAAATTTTGTTTGTCTATTCTGTTTGGGATGTCCCTCCTCTACCACTTTTCTTTCTTTTTCGGCTTCTCCTTTTTACTGCTGATTCCTGACCACTTTCATCATCTGTCCTATTTTTGTTCACTCCTTTTCCCCTCTTTTTTTTGGCTGACTTAACTTTATTGTCTTTATTCTTACTCGCTTCATCTTCATCTACCATGTCTTGCGTTCCTTCCGGTCTCCCTACTGGTGCTACGGATTTTGAAAATCTTGAAACAAAACTAGATACTGCTTCTGCCTTGTCCGGCTTTGAGTGTTTTAGTGTGAGGGGCCCAGGGTTCTTCATCAGCTGTCCGTACCTTGTACGTGCATCTTTGCTGCCTTCCTCGAAAAGCCTTAGAGTTTGGTCGATTATGCGCTGGTTGTATTCTAGAAGGACAAAAACACAAACATTTGTTTACATAAAGATTGACCTTGTGTATTCGGATTCCAGGGCTTTTTTAGATACTGCACTGGTCATACAGGAAAATGCATTTTGTGTCACAGTTACAATAAAAATGACAGCTGAACAAGTTTGAAATGTGCCCATTTAGTCATATCAAAAGTTGATAAGAATTAGATACTAACCCCCCTCAAAATGTATAATGAGAAAATGTCTTCCATTACGCTGTGTAGAAATCTTGCCAGCAATAAATCCATGCTCCTTTAAATTTAAACATTGTCACAGTACAAGGTTTATACGTGTACTCACTGTATGTGCATTGCACCAGCCTTTTCCGCACAGTGTATCCACCGGTATCCTGTTTTCACCCTGGGGTAGCTGATGTAGGCCAAACTCCCACCAGTGCTCCTCGCTTGCTCCCTGCCAGTGTTTTCGTTATAATGCAGGGCAGCAAGGTACATCCTGTGGAACAAGCAATAGTGTTTTTTTATCACAAAAATGATGCAATGCAATTTAATAAATGTTCATTGGGTGCACTGTAATTGAAAGGGTGTATTGTAATTGAAAAAAAAAAAAATAACAATGGGCAAAGCTAGTCATGTTTTTTTTCACGAAAATGGTGCACTGCATTTGCAACCTAAAGAAAAGGCAATCTTCCAGTACTACTAAGTACTACTACTACTAGTACTACTACTAGTGTGGTTTTTTTTTTATCACGAAAAGGGTTAATTCATTGCAAAATTAATCACACCAAATGAACGGAGAAAAATTCGGACCAATTTTTTAAGTCTATGAATTTACTTACCCTGGCACGTTCTCTTTTCTCAAACGCCAATCCTGATCGCTTCCGACGCTTGGTGAGTGGTGATTTCAGCGACGGTTTGTTGCCACCAGCCAAAGTCGTCCCGCTACTGCCAGCAGAATTAGAACAGCCGGCGGCAGGAGGGACCGTGTCGGTGGCCGCGGTTGCCTTCACGGAGTACGCAAACGGTGCCTTCAGTGTTGGTACGGAACCAGGCTTCAGGCGAAACTTAATTTTCAGGCCAAATTGACCTTGAAGTTTCGTGGATTCGTCTTGGCATGTAGTATCAAAATGTGAGGAGCATATCAACGACGACGATGTCAGTTGAAAGTCCGATCTTGTGTTGTTTACAAAACGTTTCCATTATCGTCGCGTGGCAGGATCCTTGGTGGCGTTTGGAAATGCCAGAAAATGTACGTTGGGACTTTTCTTAGCATTTCTTTAGCATCCGCCAACGACACAAGACGCTGGCATACTGGTGACTAGGCACTTTCTACTGCATGTGTAACATAACATCGACTTTCAGGACTTCCAAATTAAAACAAATTCGCGGAGACAAAAAATGAAGCAATCTTGTCACGCAGAAGAAAAGAAGATCGAGTGTGTGAGCATGTGATCGTGAGTGGGCATGCACGCGTCCTGTGTGTGGGTTGCTCAGCAAGCCCAACATAAACAGTGCATGCACGCCAGAGTCTTCTAAATGTGACGTATGCTCAGAGGTCAACTGCCTCATTTGCATATCGGACGCTTTTACTGAATTGAATAACAACAAAGGCCAAAGCCCCGCATTTTGAGTTGCATTTTCTTGGACAATTCAAACTTTGATAAATAAAATAAAAAAGTATTTGTTTAATTTATTTATAATAAGTAATAAAAAGTCCATATAAGGTATAACAACGAATTCTTAGAACCACTCTTTAAGAATCCAGTGCACTTATTACAATGAAAGTGAGCAGTTAAGGAGACAGGTAAAGAAAACAAAATTATTACAGAACAGTTATTTCATTCTCTCAAAATACTATTTCAAGGTAACAATTATTATTTTGACGGAACAATTATATATTTTGAGGGAACAAAATACCTTTTTTTTTTACCTGTTAATTTTTTCTTTACCTGTCCCTTTAGGGGCACCGTAGTTTTACAAAAACCTTCTAGATTATGCCAGTAATTTTGGTTTGTGGTTCCGTTGTGTAGGTTTGCTGATGGTATCCTACTGTGTGCTATTGTGAACCAACTATGGGATGAAAGCGTTACACAGGAGGTATGTATGGCCATAGAACAAGGACCAGCTGATGGCCACAGTAGTGTCCACAAAAAGATCTAATGGTTGGCCTCAATGACCAAACAACCTTGAGGGAATGTTCGTACCTTAAATGAGCTCAGAAATAAAAGAAATATCCCAAGGAAACAGTCGAGCGTCTTATTTTATCTCTGCGATAAAAAGAAAGAAAAAAATCCAAGATATTCAGCGTATACCCATGGGTTTTTCCAAGTGAATAACGGCGATTTTAGGTGATTGCTCACTAGTTTTTAATTTCATCAAATTCATTCTCTACTCCAGCTTCTTTTTAACTCAATTATTTTCAAACAATGGTTAAAAAACTAGTTCCATTTCTTTTTTGAGGAAGTATAAGATGAAAACCTAAAGATAAAAAAAGATACTGAAAAAAATTGTCACTCAAAAACTTGGTTTACAGGATGTAAGATTGGGACTTTGTTCAGGATTTGTGGACACAAAAGCTCATTTATAACCAATTCCACCTTTTGTTTCCATCTCTTGTCTCAGGAGGTGCTTTACAGTACTCCTCTAGAAAGACTTGAGATTGCCACGGAAGCTGCTGAGCAGTTCTTGGGAGTCCCAAGGAATGAGATTGACCTCAAGGCGGTGATTGACGGACAGGGTAAAGATGGCTTACTTTGGTATCTCTTAGATCTCAAAGCAGCAAGTGAACAGATGATGACGGTAAGAGCTTGATAGTTTTACAGTATAGCGCCCTCTTTGACGAGAACACAAGTAGCCAAAATTTTAAGTTTTAAATACCTCTCAATTTCGGTTTTGTTGCGTGGCATGATGCGATGAGCCGATGTCTTCAATGCCGAAAGTGCCAGGGTCAGTTCTCGCAAGTTTTAGTCTTTTTTTTTTTTCATCCCCCAAATTAAGAATCCTCTTCTTTTACTAATACAAAGGAAAAGTAGGTGGTTTTTTTTCTAATTTGTGGCTCCCAAGAATTTTTTTTAAATGGAAATAAAGTCTGAATTTCATAAACGGTCTGATTCCCATCTCGGGACTATGAAGTCGCAAGGACAATGTTGGCAGGGAACCAGACTTAACATTTATCCTGGTAAAAGTTTGTAAGTTCCCAAAAAACTATTATTTTGTTATCTCAATCTGGGCAAGTGGTGAGACATTTTGGAGCTCCGTACAAAAGCATGACACAGAGGTGTATTTGTGCAGGTGTCGTGTACTCCCTTGTCAAAATGAACATATTGGATTAATTTGAACCTTATCCAAGAAATCATACTCATCAATAAAGAGATAGCAATTCAAAGCAGTCTACTTTATTTCCTCATTCTAAAAAACACATTCATAGAGTAAGCACAGTAATAGAAAATGATTAATGCTCTATCTACTAACTGAGCCATCTAGCCCTAATGTTGGCGGTCTCCCTATTTTGTCAATACCTTTGTTCAAGGGTTGTATCTTTGTTGAATGCCTTCTGACTGGCATCCCTGAACAAAGATATTGTCAAAATAGGGCTAGATACATATAGCTCACTTGTGCCAGCACGTTATTCCGCAGGTCGCAGGTTCAAATTTCGCTCTCGTCAATTTTACCTTGTTCAACCAAAAATTTAAATAAAATATGCCCGGTCAGTTTCCCCTGTGGTTCACTTCTTGAAGTTTGAAATTCAATCCATAATAATCATTGCCTCGTATAACTTTTTGTGTGTGGAACAAATACAGCAATATTTAGCCATGGCAGAGGAGAAGGACAGAATGAGGAGTGAAGAGGAAACGGTCAGTCGAATGCGTCGCCAGCTCATCAGGCAGTACTCCCGAGATAATAACACCGTCCCTATGCCAACTGTCGATTCATCTAGAAGAAGTCAAACCAACCAAAAGCCACAAGGTGTTTCAACTAGCTACCCAACAGAGGAAAGATTGATTGGCAATTTCCAAAGGAACGCAACTAGAAGCTCTCCGCCAATGAGTCTTCCAGAAAAGTGTATTTCGGACCAAAGGAGGACAGAACCAGACAGTATCAGTGATAGAGAAAGTGCTGATACACGTTTTCCATCAGTGCCCAACCACAAGACAAGGGTGTCACTTGGGTTTGATGGTAGCACTGATGTGCCAGAGCAAGCAACAGTTCAAGATGAAATGGAAGAGCTAGAGACCAGCCTGTCCTCCCTGATGAAACCAACTGCAAGGCTCTCCTCACCACCGCCCACGCCAGAATCCAGAGAATATGACGCAGAAATCAATGACGACGCTCCGCTGTTTCAACAGACTACCAATCGGCCTGTAGATGCGTCTCCTGCTGAAGCGTCACACTTGCAAAGAGACACTCCATCGCGGATGCCGAACCGACCGGACCTCTCAGGATTCCTCTCTCCATTCTCCATGCCGTTCTTGTCAACCGCGTCCAGGACGGATGTAAGAACCAGACTCGGAAACAGTTTGCGAAACACATCTTCCAGCGTGGTGGATGATGACAGCCTCGCAAGGGATAAGTTGACAACCTGGAACGACAAAGATGTGTTGAGAGATCAAGGTCAGGACAGGTAAGTAGAGTGTTAAAAGAAATCCATTTGATTTCATGCAGTGTACAAAATTCGTAAAGAGAAGGGGTTTCGCCCCGGTGTTCCTGGTTTGATCGGATGCATATAGCGCCACAGCACCTTGTAAACCATTACATGGTGCTATGTAAAGGAATAGGTCTCATACTACAACACGTAGCTCCACATACCTTAGGAAAATACTGACAGTGCATAGGGACCTCACGGTGATATGCGCTATATAAGAATGGGGATTTAAAAATATATATATTATTTACTGTTTTATTCTTTAAATGCATTTTTACAGTTCATTAAAGGAGCCTGATTTGCCACAGAAGCCCATGACTCGAAAAATAAGCGCAACAATGATGGCGAGATTGGCTGCTCGATCGCCAGGGGGAGTTGCCGGAATGAACTCATCCGATTCTGATGACTGAAACCCACAGAGATATTGGCTTTGGCTGTTCCATGTCCAGGTGAGCTGGAATTAACCTCATTTGGGTCCATGGAGTAACCCGAGATAACATAGCTGAGCGATCTATGGGAAAAGGAGCTTAAGTGAACTCACCTAACTCAGGGCCCAATTTCATAAAGCTGTTAAGCAGAAAATACTGCTCTGCAATTTTCTATGCTAAGCAAATGATCGGGGCACCAGTCACAACAATGTAAACTTAATGGAATTTTGGCTGGTAACCAGTTTCTGCTAAGCAATATTTGTCTGTGCTTAGCAAGTTTATGTGCTTACAGGCTTTATGAAATTGGTCCCTGATGACTAAACCAGGCATTAGGCTTGGCTGTTCCAACTCCAGGTGAATAAGCTGTAACCTCAGTTGGTTCCAACAAACAGCCCAAGATAACAGAGCTGAACTATCTCCAGGAACAGAAGCTGGAATGAACTCGTCTTATTCTGCTGATTTAGGGGCTATTCAGAATAGTCAGTGTTAAAAAAAATTGATTTGTTTTCGAAATTGTGGGTGGGTGGGTCACAAGAAATCACTGAAAATAAAAATTCAGTTTTTATTTTTTTTAAAGTATAAAAATTAACAACTGAAAAAGAGGAAGAAAAATTACCTAGCTGGCCAAGATATTCAATTCAATTCCTGATTAAACTACAAAGTTGTTTGTTTATGCCTGAAAAAACATTGAAAACTACTGATGTTGGAGACCTTTGGTCTAAAATATCTGGTTCATTTGAGGCATTACTTTGTTTTTCAGTTTATAGTTTATAGATTTTTTAACATTGACTATTCTGAATGGCCCCTTATGCATCACACTTCTTAATTTAACATTCATAAATACCCCGGACAGTTTCGCTATTCCTATTGGTGGAGAGCATGTCACGTGGGGGTGTTTAAACGGCTGATAAAGACATAGCTAGAGCTGTTTAAAACCGGCTGGCTTCGCGTGTTGGGCGCGCAAGCTCATGTACGCCAATTTAATTACGCGGAACAGAACATAGCTATTAGTACCAGCGCGTAGTCTATTTTTACACACGCGCACACACAACCCAACGCGCACCAAACATAATTTTTAAAACGTTGTTGAAAATGTACAAACTTTGAAAATTCGCAAAAATTGCTACGAAGCAGATTGGGCACGCAAGCTCATGTACGCCAATTTAATTACGTGGAACGCAATATATAGCTATTAGTACCAGCGCGTAGTCTATTTTTACACGCGCGCACACACAACCCAACGCGCACCAAACAGAATTTTTAAAACGTTGTTGAAAATGTACAAACTTTGAAAATTCGCAAAATTCGCTACGAAGCAGATTGGGCGTGCAAGCTCATGTACGCCAATTTAATTACGCGGAACGCAATATATAGCTATTAGTACCAGCGCATAGTCTATTTTTACACGCGCGCACACACAACCCAAACAGAATGTTTGAAACATTTTTTTAAAATGTACAAACTTCGAAAATTCGGCTGCGAAGCAGATTGTCACAGATTGTCTATAACATTTTTCGCTTTTTAACAAAAGGGCATTTATGAATGGGAATAAAAGAGTAGTGACTTGTTCTTAAACGGCCGTTTAAGAACTCGTCGCCACTCTTTTATTCCCTTAATAAAAAACTAGTAATTATTGGAGAAAAATCAAATATTAGTTTTATTCTGAAAGCTGATTGATGATCAAGTTTATATTTGAGTGACAATCCTGAATTGAAATATTTCCTTCTGAAATACTCTCAATGTTGAAACACAATTGTGTTATGAAATGCCACAGATCATCACTGTTCATTTGGATGTTTGCAATAAAATTTAATCCTAAGTATGATATGAAAGTGTATAAAATATCCCTGAGAAGGACATACGCCGTTCTCAGTTTTTCACCAAAAACAGGACAACCTAGCTTGATGACAGTTTCATAAGTTGCTTGTATGGTGTATTTATTGAAACTAGATTTGATAGAAATGAAATGTCTCAGCTCTCCCCAAACCAACAGGGGCCCAATTTCATAGAGATGCTTAGCGGCCGATTCTGTGCTTACTGCGCGGTTTCCATTTCACAGCGCTGCTAACCGTAAGCACACAAAAAGGCATGCTATAACCTTCCGATGCTTACTGTATGAAAATGATTGACATATCAATGCAAATCCATGGTGAACGCGCAAGATGGCTGCCTAATTTTCTTGCTAACCTGTGAAATACGCTTAGGCCTAAGCACATTTTTCTGCTATAGTTTGCATGAAAAATTTGCTTACCGTTAAGCAGCTCTATGAAATTGGGCCCTTGCCTGATACTTCATGGAGGCAACGGAGGCAATTGCCTCCGTTGCCCCTCAGGTGATTGCCTCGGTGCCCCTTGAACGTTCCGATAGAAATTTACTAATTCCTCATAGATGTGCCCTTTAGCATAAACAAAGCGCCTTAGTTCCTCGCCCTTTCCAAAAACAAAGCATCTGGGCCCAATTTCATGGCTCTGCTTAACGCCGAAATCCGCGCTTACGGTCACCATTTTCCGCTTATTTTGCAAGCGCTGAATTTTTGCGCTAGCTGTGTAAGCGAAGAATATGCCTAGTAACGTGGAGTACGCACGCGCACAAGCCAAAATTCCCTGCTAACCCGTGAAATACGCTTGACGTAAGCACTGAATTCTCTGCTTCCGTAAACATTGATTCTTTGCTTGCGGTAAGCAGAGCCATGAAGTTGGGCCCAGGGCACTAAAAAAAAATTGGGCTCATTTCAAAGCATGTTAGCAGAAAAATTTGCTAAGCGCAGCAAAATATTGCTTAGCAGAAACTGGTTAACAACCCAAATTCCATAAAGTTTACACTGTTTTGACTAGTGTCCCCCACTCATTTTTTGCTAAGCATGGAAATTTGATAAGCAGTATTTTCTGCTTAACAGCTTTATGAAATTGGGCCCCGGCCTGAACCAAAGATTATGTTGTTGTAATGTATTGTTAATCACTGATTGGGTACAGTGCTTATCCAGGGTTTTTGCTGATCCTTAAAAAGTATTAAAAAGTCGTAAATTGGACTATCCAAATTTAAGGCCTTAAAAAGCATTACAAAGTATTAAATTCAGTTATTTTGAGGTCTTTTAAATATGCAACATGTAAGTGAATTTCCTATTGGTTCGAAGAGAACCAAATAACGCTGCATGAAAAAAAGTAAGAAAATGTGAGCAGTTGTAGCTGTTTCTCCCCTGCTGTATTCACGCATTTTTGGTCTTAAATTTTGTTAAGAGTAGCATTAAAAGGGTCTTAAAAAGTCTTCTTTATTAACTTTTTGAAGTGTGCAGATATCCTGCTATCACACATTGGTGTAAGGTAAAAACCAAAACTAAAGTTCTTTATCCTATTATTACATCTACTAGATTGTTGCAGTACCCACTGCTAGTTACAGGATTCGAATTTGCCTCTTGTCAACAGGCAGGCACGCTCAGTGGTCAGTGGTAAGACATCTGCTCTAGAATGGCAAGGGTCCTGGGTTCAAATCCCACCTGATTAGCGGGGGTGGTTTACGCAGGACTCAGGGAGGTGGGTGTAAGCACGGAGTGTACAGTGCTTATCACCTTTGAGTGTAGGGGATAACATAAATTGTAAGATCGGTAATCAAAACAAAGATACTATTTTATTGTTTTAATAACTTGGTACCACTACCAATTATCCCCCCAGAAATTTCAATCTGAAAATTTTGTGATGTGCAGGAAAAAAAACCTCCCATCAGTCAGTTTGGTGTTAAAAATAAAAGTACATATTTTAGGAAGTGGAGTGCACAAAACTCCCTAACAAAACATGTATGCCTCTATTTGGTATTTTCTCGAACATGTGGATTCCAAATTCGACAACAATAATTTCAACAGGTTGGTTGGCAGTTTTGGTTATAGGAAAGTAGAGGAGAGGAATAATGTACTATTCCAAAAACATATTTTTACATATAACGTATCATATATTTAACATGATTTTGTACTGCAAACTTGCCATTATCTTATTGTGCTGTACAGAATGTGGAAACTTTAAAGGATTGTTTTTATTTATGAATTATATTTAAGTATGAAAATGTCAAATTCTTCCTAAATGTTTCTTTAGAAAAAAAAACCCATGTTTTTATGAAGGCAGAGTATGTAGTTTTCGATTCTGGAATCTGCCACTTTTATTTTATTTGTTTGTTTTGCTCCAAATCAAGGTTTTTTCGTGTGCTATTTTGTATGTTTGTTGTAGTCTTGAACTTAACTACATGTATTTATGAACTAAAATGGCCAACACGCCTCTGTGTCAAAGTTTTCACTTCCACACTTAGCCGTTGACTCTATGCCTTAATACAGTGTTACTTTTTATACATCACAATTTTGTCCGTGTTTGGGGTGTGATATATTTACTGATAATTTTATGTGTTTTGTCCGTCTTGTATGGTACAAAATTCCAAAAGGGTCTTAAAAAGTCCTCTTTTTTAACTTTTTGAAGTGTGCAGATTTCCTGTTATCACACATCGCGTAAGGTAGAAACCAAAACTAAAGTTCTTTATCCTTGATACAATTATTACAACATGTGGATTCCAAATTTGACAACAATTTTCAACAGGTTGGTTGGCAGTTTTGGTTATAGGAAAGTAGAGGAGAGGAATAACGTACTATTCCAAAAACATATTTATACATATATATGATGTATCATATATTTAACATTATTTTGTTACTGCAAACTTGCCATTATCTTATTGTGCTGTATAGAATGTGGAAACTTTAAAGGATTGTTTTTATTTATGAAGTATGAAAATGTCAAATTCTTCCTAAATGTTTCTTTAGAAAAAAAACAACATGTTTTATGAAGGCAGAGTATGTAGTTTTCGATTCTGGAATCTGCCACTTTTATTTTATCTGTTTGTTTTGCTCCAAATCAAGGTTTTTTCGTGTGCTATTTTGTATGTTTATTGTAGTCTTGAACTTAACTATTTATGAACTAAAATGACCAACACGCCTCTGTGTCAAAGTTTTCACTTCCACACTTAGCCGTTGACTCTATGCCTTAATACAGTGTTACTTTTTATACATCACAATTTTGTCCGTGTTTGGGGTGTGATATATTTACTGAAAATTTTTTGTGTTTTGTCCGTCTTGTATGGTACAAAATTCCATTATTATTTTAACAAAACTGTACAATATTAATAACTAGTGTTTCAAAATACAATATTAGTACTACTTTAATGTGTCTATTGAATACATTCTTTATACAAAAAATACTGTAGATTAAGAAATACACGCATGCTTTAGTTAGAAATCGTTTTGCCTCTCAACTTAAAGGAGATGTGTCGTCATGATCAAGCAGGCATTGTAAACTCTCATCCAGTTTTTGTGGGTAGGCGTGCGCTCTCCCCATAGATTTGATAGTGGGGAGGGTGCGCGCGTGCTGTTACTGGGTGAGAATTCTATTCCATGTACAGCCTAGCCACAGGCCTGCATTGATCATGACGACACAGTAAATTTACTTTTTTGATGGCTTCGTATTCTTTGAAATTCAGTTCCATTATTGCTTCCATGTGATCACATGATTTACGTAAACATTCCCATGAATATTTTATTTTGTATATACAATGTTGTAAGGGGGTTAACGCGTTTGGTGAGAACGATTTAAATTGTCAAAATGAAGTTTTATAAAATAAAAAGGTATTTGGTGTCGACACGAGATTACGGTTTTTCGAGCCGGTCGTTATTTGTCCTGAATTTTGCAATGGTTATTCACATGAATTTATAGGTATTCACACTGTGTTTAGTTTAACCATAGAGACAGGACAGAGATTATGGTTTAACCATGGAGGAACCGCGCACTTTTGCTTGATCCACATTCCAACCTATATTGGTCCAAGATCAGCACAAACAATTTGCATAAAGGTCAGCCCTGCAGCTCGGGAAAGAGGCAACTTGAGCCTTTTTGGCTTGTCTAGCAAATAACATTCCACAACAAACGGGTGACAGAGGATGAAAATTATAAAGAAATAAGGTAAAGCATCACAGCTCAGCTGACTTTGGGTTATTAAACAAAATTGTTATATGAAGTCCATTCGTTTCCAAAAACACGAAGCGCTAGATTCTTTATTTCACGTCTTGGGTTGTATTTTGGTAATGGCCCCCAAAATAGGTGTGTAATTTGTATCCGAAGTTACTTGTTATAAAGATGGTACTGGTAGTAAAGCATCCTGCTAGTCGAAAATGTTGAATTCTCCAAAAGATTGCTTGCAGGCGACATTTGGAAATTCCTGTGGTGTCCCGTTTGAATGCTGACCTCAATAACAGCAACAGAGAGTAGAACACCCCTGCGCGAGGAGTGTAATAGTCCAAGATTCAGTGACCATGCTAGCGCGTGCTATTGGTGAGCGCGGTCACGTGTGGACGTGGCGAAGGCTATAAAACCAGCGACGCGCAAAGTGATGAGGGCGGAATGGTCAATCTGTAATATTGAACACGCCGATCTGACTGCTCAGTTGGAAAGTATTGTACGCGTCCCGTCTACGTATAGTAAGTTTGATTGAGGGGCTATTGCGTGTGTTAGAATCGTTTGACTTAAAAAAGTCGGCTGTAACGATTCTTTGTACAAGCTAGTTGAGGGGGCCGGCTGTGCAGTGTAGTAGTTGAGGGACCACTGGGTTGTGCGGCGAATAGGTTCCTTTGAGGGGCCAATTAGGTTGTGCGGCGATTACGGGTTTCTTGAGGAGCTCTTTGAGGCGGGGTTCATTGCCAGTCGTGGCGAGATCCCTATTGGTCCAATAACGAAATTACATAGTCCAATCATGTAGCTTGTGGGTCACTCTGGGTTTGTTGAATCATTACTGGTATGCTGTATACTGTTGCGTGTTAGCTGTGACGTCACAAATTGGTGTCAGAAGTGGGATTTTGGATGGTGTATATTGTTTAGCAATTGGGCAAAATGTCAGGAGTGCCGGCTGGTGAGGACCTACATAGGTCCCGAATGGAAATTCAGCTATTGCAGTTGGAGAAATGTCAGCATTTGGAACAAATAAAGAACTTGGAAGCATCATCGAAGGAGGTGAAACCGTCCAGGGTAAGCCCAATCAGCGATGCCCCAAGTGGTGTTCGTAGGATTCCGTACCAGGATCTAGCTGAAATGAGACAGGAGACGTCTGGTTACTTGTCTTGGGAAGAACCAATGTCAGGTGGAGAAAAGTCGTCGAAATCCCATCCCGTTGAGGGGGGTGGTGAGTCTAGTTTATTTGATTGGACAACGCCAGTTAAAGAGAAGTTGTCGAGTCCAGAAGCATTGTCAGAAGCATTGCAAGCCACCTTAGAGACGGAGAACTTTCATAAGGTGGAGGCCCAACGGGTAGGAGAGAGGCCGCTTAAGTTTGCCCGAGGGGCTAACGATAAAGATGAAGTAGAGACTAGACTTCAGTCGATTGAGCGAACTTTAAGTAAACAGTCAGAGTGTGTGAACAATATGGCTCAGCAGTTAGATAAAATACTGGGTGCACTGTTGCCACAGCAACGAGAGCAGCAGGCATCCGGTATGGTCCCCGGACAGTTCAATGGTTCACAGCTACCGATGAAGAGACATAAGGCAAATATGAAGTGTCATAATTGTGGAGTTCCGGGTCATTTTTCAAGAGAGTGTCCGCAACCGAGAAGAAAGCGCCCTCAGTTGCAGGGAAACGAACCAGCCAACCGGTGGGTCCGCGGGAAGGCTGAGCGAAGGACAGGGCCCCCAGTAGAAGTAAACAGCTGTCCGTTTCATGTTGCGGCGGCGCCCCTAATTGGACCATCGTATGGGTTGTTTGTGGAAGGATCGATTCAATCGGTTAAATTTCAGTTGTTGATCGATACTGGTGCAACTGATACTTTCTTAAGTATGGCAGTGTATCATAAGATACCGAAGGAACGGCAACCTCATTTGCAAGAATGTGAGTCAAAGGTTAGACAGGTGGACGGAAGTTTGTTGAAAGTGTATGGATCGGCATGGTTGGAATTGCAAATTGGGATGACAGTGCATCCCATAAAAGCTGTATTTACCGATGTAGGAACCCCTGCGACGCTGGGAATGGATTGGTTGTTGCAGACGGGCGGGAATCTTGATTTCGGCAGACTAGAGTTATGCATAATGGTGAGAGGATTAAATGCACTGAATGCACTGGGAGTGCTGGTAATCAGTTTGTTGGACGAGTCGTAGTAACAGAGACTACGGTGATCCCAGCTGGTCACGAGGCAGTTGTGGCGGGAACAATGTTGTCCCAGATTCAGTGACCATGCTAGCGCGTGCTATTGGTGAGCGCGGTCACGTGTGCACGTGGCGAAGGCTATAAAACCAGCGACGTGTAGAGTGATGAGGGCAGAATGGTCAATATGTAATATTGATCACGTCGATCTGACTGCACAGTTGGGAAGTTAATAATTGTACTGCGTCCCGTCCGCAATTTTTTTTTTTTTTGCACGTTGTTCCGGCAGAAAAAAATGAGGGCGCTCTTCACACAGGTTTGAAACATGAATACGCATGTAAAGTGTTGCATTGTGGAATTGTCGGATAAGTCGGCTGTAACGATTCTTTGTACATTTTGTAAGCTAGTTGAGGGGGCTGTGTGGTGTAGTATTGAGGGACCACTGGGTTGTGCGGCGAATAGGTTCCTTTGAGGGGCCAATATTAGGGTTGTGCGGCGATTACGGGTTCCTTGAGGCCGGGTTCATTGCCAGTCGTGGCGAGATCCCTATTGGTCCATTAACGAAATTTCATAGTCCAATCATAAAGCTTGTGGGTCACACTGGGTTTGTTGAATCATTACTGGTATGCTGTTGCGTGTTGCGTGTTAGCTGCATATAGTGCGCTCACCCTGTTCTTTTTGGCTGATACTGCTGGAGACTGTTGCTGCTGTGGCACATTCGTCCTGAAAGCTGATCGTTAGGACGCCCTCTGTTGTCTACACGTCTGAGGTTGAGGCGTTCCCTTCATCACTACGAACAATATTTTAAGGATAAACCATTCTCGGGACGGTATACTTCCATCCCAACGGACTCGTCTCTAACACTGATCTCTATACTGGTCTGTAACCGCTCGGAGACGTTCTCGTCATTGCCGTCCGCGTCACGCCCTCTACGTAGGGGGTGTGACGTCACACAATGTAGATGGATTCGACGTTCTCTGAAAACACCGTGACAATTTTGTTGCTGGTTTTTAAGGTTTTGTTTTTTAGGCACTGTATGTAATCAACTGACACTTCAACGGGTGGCTTTAATTGTATCTTTCTTTATAATTTTCTTGTAAATCAGCATTACGTTGACAAAAGCCAAACGATGACTGGTCACCTCAACTAAACAAACAACACAGAGAAAGAAACGACAGAACTAACTATGTCGTTAGATAAGTTTTTAAAAACTTCGCCGCAATCCAACAAAACTCTCATTTGACCGCTGAATCCCTCACGAAAAACAGAATGTTCTCCTATTGTCCAATTCTTGAGTTATAATATTGCCGTCTTCACGTACCCATTTTCAACTGAAACCCACTGTGCGAGTCTCGTGTGTACGGTAGGCCTACACGATGTTGTTTTACTTGCGCACAGGTAAGCGCGTAGAAAAGTAAGGTTTTCGAAAAAGTTTTACTTTGGCGGTCTCTATTATTTTCTGGGCGACTGTTCTATGTTCCGACTCCACAAGAGTTGTGAAATTGAAGTTCTATATATGCTTTATGATTCAGGTAATTATGGGATTCAGTGGGGCGGCCGTCGGCAAGCTCTCGGTGGATGAGTTGTTCTATTTCGATTGACTTACCTTCATCAAATGTTGTTTTGGGTTTTTTTGTTTCTTGTTTTAATTGAAAACTGTGATCGAATGGGTAATTAATGCTACCCTGTGTGCTATCAGCCAGAGGCGCGCCACCGGATCCCCATTTTGTGATGCGTGGTGCAGGTTCACTGCTGCCCCCCCCCCCCCCCAACACCATACCCTTGCTATGGTCGGGGTTATATTAAGTGTTTAGAAGGATTATGGCCGGACATAGACTGAGCAAGGTTGCTCTTCGGTCATGTGATTGCATTAGTTATAACCCATCCATATCATGTGAGAGACATGCCGCGCCCCTGGAGAGAGAATTCGGCTAGTGGGAGAGCTCTCGTCGTCTCTTGATCTATCACACACACAAGTCAACCAACCATGGCGCGTACAGGTTGAGGTTGAGATCAACGAAACCGCGCACCGGTGTCAATCCATATCGGGTACCAGTCTGTTGTTTTGTTTTTTGTTGACAGCCAGCAAAAAGGTGCAGTGAGTGTCAGAGGACGGATTTTGCCTGTGCGCGGAAAGGAAGTAGTATTTGGGAGTATTTTGCCAGAAAATCGAGCAGAATGGGTGTGAATCAAGAAGGTGAAGACGTCATTCTGCCTGAGGAATCTAAGTAGGTCGTTCGTGTTCGTTTATTGTTAATTTTTGAGAAAGAAAATAAGCTCTATATCAGCCAGCTTTTTAATTTTTGTCGGATGGGATGGGTGAGGGCGCTGGTATAAATTGCATAAGGTTGTGCAAAAGGATAGGCCAGAGCAACCCTCAAAGCAAACTCTTGTTGTTTTTTTGTAAAACCACAAAAACACAATTAATTGAAACTCCATATCGAATAAAGTGACTAATGTATCAGTTAGAATTCAGGCCAAGAACTTAGAAGACTAGGGAGTGGGTATTTATTTATTATTATGGAATGGATGGGTATTGTTCTAACCAGGACCCCCATCCCACCATACCATACATAACAATAACATAGTGTTTACTGTTTTAGTGTTACTGTTGTTAGTGTTATGAAAAATTTGTTTAAAAAAAATGCTGAAGCCGACCCCCAACTTCTTCACTTAATGCATGGAGGTTTTTTCTTCAATGCTCAATGTGACCAAAAACATAATCAAATCTAGATAAGCAGATACTAAAAAAAAATAAGTTTCCTCATGTCATAGTCATAGTCATTGTGAATTAATTTAAACATTATTTAATGTACTGAGTACTTCTATTTAGTATTGTTCTAGGGCTCCCCCGTGAGCCTCATATAGGAGCACACATTTTGTGCCTCTGTAAAAACGCTACACATTTTCAAAGTGGTCATTGATCGTTCAATATAATCTGGTCTTGAGCCAGTAATAACTCCAGTTTCCTTTCATGCTATTTGGTACAATACTAGAATCTTGTTCAAGGCATAATTTGTTTTACTTTGAACACTCCTTAAAGCCTTGCCGTCCCCAGCGACTTGGCACTCAAACTCTCTAAGGTTCCTCATGTTGAGTCACAGGCGGCAATAAATAAATACGTCCCTTGAACAAGATGGCATATCACCGTGAAAGTGTTTATTCAGTTGTACTAGCCTAGTCAGAAAAATATTATATTTGTTACTGGACTTCACTAAAGCTAAGGATGTCCTATACTTCAACACGCAAAGTCGGACACGGCCATACAATATTAATATTGAACAACCTTTTTATTTGATCAGTTTGATTTTGGCGGGGGATGAGGTTGTGGAACCAAAGCCCGATGTACAAAAGAAACCAAAGCACAAACAGAACCGTCACTTCTGCCCAACTCTGCAGCCCAAGTCAGCTGGTCATAAGACCGGGGGTCAGAAACGTACTCGCCGCTATGAAAACAGTGAGTCACCGGAAGTTTCATTGTATGTAACAGTGAAAATAATACTTTCATCTCTATCATCTATTTCCTCTTGACTGATTTTGTTACACCAATATATACCTGTTTATGTTTGTAGTGTTGTCATTTAGCCTTCGAGAAAGACTCTGCTAGGGTCAAAGTGTCAGGCCACTAACTAAAATAGGGCTAGTTGGCTCAGTTGGTATAGCACCGGCACGTAAAACCGGAGGTCGTTCCAATTCGAATCCTGCTCTGGTCACTTTTTCTTTGTTCAACCACAAACTTGTAAACATTGTACCAGAGCATCTCACACTATTACTACCCTTGTTCATTGGGCATTCCTGAAACCATCTCAACTCCTTTTATAGTATGCTGCACTGGCAGCCAAATGGGTGCAAGGTTACTAATCATTGACCGCAACAATCTCCACTCTTGCAGCTTTTCGCAGGTACCCAGTTACTCTGGGTGATGAGAAGCAATTATAGTTAAGTGTCTTGCCCAAGAACCATAGTGTTAGTCAGAGGGGTGTCTGGTGTCTTTTGGACACCCTGTTTTGTCTTTCATTACATGTAAATTTATTGTAAGTAAACGATTTGGACACCCAGTTTTTAGATTTCCAGCAAATTTGGACACCCTTCTACCAAATCCTGGCTAAAACCTTGCCAAGAAGACACGTGACACAACTAGGATTCAAACCCACACTCTGATGACTCAACCATCAGGACCTGAGTTTGATGCTCTCGACCACTCGGCCGTGGCATGCTGACAATTAAACAATTCTTTTTATGATTATTGCAAACAAATTAATGTAATTTAATAAGAAGGTCAAAACATCATGTGTTCATATGTGGTTTACACCATAGGCTATCAGTACAGGCCAAAAACCATTGTTTATGTCAGGATTTGTAAAGTAAGAATGCTAAATGTAATTTTTTAAATTTTAAAATCCACCTTTGCATTTATTTTGAAACAAAGCGTGCTTCCTCCTGAGTTTGGTGGATGAGAGTGATTTTGGTGAAGTGACTATTACTGATTTTGTGGAGTCCAGCCAGTCTGTTTTTGAGCAGCTTCTCGCTGACCGTAACAGCCTTGAGGTACGTATAACTTACAGGCCTTTTTGCTTACAAGCATATTGTAAAGTAGCCCACCTGGCTAGTAGACCTAAACTGTGTGATTAAATTGCCCCCTAGGAAACATTAGTAGCCCATGTTTTAAACATGCATTGTCATAAATGTATCTTGCGTATGTAATAATGAAAGCGATCACAACCAGTGTAATAGTCTAAAGAAAGAACATTCACACACTAAAAAAAAAAAAAAAATCAACACGTTTTAAAAATTTATTATTCACATCTAAAAAGGCAGAAATATAAGCATCTTGATCAAGTAGGTTGAACAGGTTTTAGTAGCCCACAGGGCAAGTTGAGAAGTGGTGTTTACTAGCCTGTAGCAGTTTTTACTAGACTATGTACACCAGGTTAGTGTTAAGGGTGAGTCCAGTAGTAAGCAGTTCAGCGGCCTGTGAAAATCGTATGCTCGTTTCATAGGGAGATTTTTTGTGGACGCTCCGGTGGCAGCAAACTTACGAGCTAAATACGTCATTCTTGGAAGTGTGCGCATGCTCAGAATTACTAAAACTATGGACAGTTACCTGGTATGTCTGCTGTCAATGAGCGTCCCAAAGAAAAAAAACCTTGCTGTTTCAGTCATTTACTATTGTTTTAAACTATCCTATTGTCGCAGTCGCTCTTCTATTTTTGTGAAGCCCATTACAAACAAACAGGCGTGATGCTTCACAGAGGCAACTGCCTCCATGTCCTGGTCATTGCCTCGGTGCACCTTGAAACGTTCCAATAGAATTTTACAATTTCCTCATACAAGGTGCCCTTTACCAAGGAGAAAACGCCTTGGTGTCCTTGCCCTGTCCTTGCCCTGTCAAGCATCGGGCCAGAACACATTTTGAATAATGTATTCAATGGACATGAGTATGCAAAAACTTTTTTTTTAAATTATTCAAACGTTTGGTTGTAGATATTTGATCCACGAAAAATAATTGTTTTCTCTTGAAAACCATTTTGAAAACCTCAAAATGTCGACCGCTAAAAAGACAGCTTAATGCAACCCGTGTTATTTGTGTATTGTGTTTTTGTTTTTCTCCTCTCCATGAGCCAGCTCCCACATTGAATTAAAAAAAAAATAAAAATGATTACAAATCATCAGATATGGAATGACTTCATGAACCGTCCCGGGGAAGAGCAAGAGATCTTCCTCCAGAAGGTTGCTACGAAGGAGACGTCCAAGGACGAAACGAGCAAAGTAGAGAAGTTAGACGGGACTTCACCTCAGGAACATCCGGTGAGAAAAGCTGAAGATCAACGAACAGGTAATTCAACGTTAATTGGTTTTTTAATACCGTTTACTGCTTTCACTTGCCTTTATATTTTTAGTGTGTTTTTGTTGCCTTTGGCTGGATTATTGGAATTTTTTCCTTCATTTTGTCTTGTTTCTGGTTTCCCTATTGAATTTGTACAGCACATAGAGACCTTTTGTTTTATGCGCTTCATAAATATTAATATAGTTAATATTATATAAAACCGGAGGTCACAGGGGTCTGAAGGGTTTTTTGTGATGACAGTCGTTAATTGTGGTCTTTAGGTAACCAATGATCTATGCTTGTTGATTTTAGTCCATCCTGCCCACACCCCAGAGGAGAGCTTCAAGAGGATCAGTTCACGTCTGCGCACCATGCTGCGAAGGAAGCACCTTCCTAAGGTAATGCCAATTACAGAGACCTACTACCATAAAGAAGTTCACTCTTGAGCACACACCAGGCGCCAATTTCATATTTTCAATTTGTGAAACAGAAAATACTGCTCAAAATTGTTGTCATTTGGTAGGCCCCTTCTGTCAAGGGGTCACAGTCTGCTTACTCTGAACTCAGTAAACATATGGTTTTAAAAATCACAATTTTTTGCCTACACCATTCTACACATAAGCTGTATAAGCAATACATACTTAGTGCCGTGATGCATGCTTGGATCCGAGATCAGCTGTGCATTTATTGATTTCTTTTGACACCCCCCCCCCAGGGCATGTTGAAGAATCACGAGGATGATCTGGTGCCGTGGTTCACTGAGGATCCTCGGGCGGTCTTCATATCGCACATTAACTGCAGCTTCGATCGTCTGCTGCTTCACGCTGTCTGTCAGTACCTGGACTTGCATTCAACAAGTAAGTGTAATAATCAGGAACATGTTTGGCTCATACGTGTGGATTGTTTGTTACGACTGAGCAATGGTGACTTGGGGTTTCATAACTAAACTGATGCCTCTCGCTTGTCAAGTGAGAAATAACTTGTGGATAATAACAACTGCAGTTTGTATCAAATGGTTGTTTTTCTGTGCGAAAGATGGAAAATGCAAGAACTTCTGTCTCTGTTTTTAATCAAGTGAAAATACATTCGTTCTCTACAAATCTCCCATCCCTACACCTAGTGTGTAATTACTAGTACCATGATTGTGACGATCATACGTAACCCTCCCATTAGGTAGATTATTAATGACTATCGTCAATATGTAGTTTATGTTATTCCTTTTTATCAAGTCTGTTTTAAAGTTACTTTTTTTTTTTTTTTCCGTAATTAATCAACCTCACGCATTTTTTTTCTTCTGACTGGCACCCCCGAACAAAGATATGGACCAAAAAAAAGGGAGGCTGCCAACATAGGGCTAGATAGCTCAGTTGGTAGAGCGCCGGCACGTTAAACCGGAGGCCTTTGGTTTATTATTTAAAATTTACCCAGTCAGTTTCCCCTCATGATTTAGAACTTGGCATTTGTTTTTCATAAATAATTTACTTATCTCGCGGAAAATATCCAAAGATCACCACCAGACACATTTTTTATCTTCTTTTTTTTTTCCCCCCCTATTATCCAGGTTACGACTGCGATGGACGTCGTCAGACCAAAGTGGAGAACTGTCAGGATTCTTTTGCCCCTCCGCCGTTACTTCTCTCTCAGTATTTGGACACTCTCGGCAGCTAGCACAACATTCCACAATACTATTTTTGTGCAGATTGGAAGGGTTTGCCGCCACTAGAAAAATTGAATCACTTCCGCGTCCAAGTCGGAAGATGTGTAATGTGGGTTTTTAAAAAAACCTTTTGTGGTGTTGGTCTGAGGTTTTGAAAAGCTTCCTGCTGGTGTTTTTGGCGATCAGCCTGATTTTTAAGTTAACTTGATCTTTTAAAAATATGTCTGAAAAAAACCCAAATATTTGCTCACTAAATTTTTTTATGTACTGTACATATTGACTTGTTTTGTAACAAGTGACTCGTCAATTTTTAATATCTCTGACTAAGTGTTGCTATATCAGAGTTAATTCTGGCAAGATTTTGAAAGTGTTTAGTAGACAACAAAAACGGTTGTCCCAGGGGTATTGGAAGTTGCTATGCAAGAGCTTGAGCCCAACTATGGGATATAGCAACACTGTCAACGTTGAGCAGACAGGGAGTAACTATCGCTATGAAACTTGCTGACACAAACCATGTGTAAATCTCTTTTCAGGGAGGAGTGGTGGCTCTGAAAAAGAGCTCTTGATGTGGTCTGAATTTTTCAAACAGTGTACTCCACTCATCTCCAGGAGAATGCATTCACTTGTAAAATCACTGTACCTAAAATCTTGTTCGAACATTGCAAATAGCTTAAAAGCTGATTCTCGCATACTTTTATGTAGTAACATTGAGAGACTCTTTGGGACGCTAGGTTGGCGGCAGACTTTCCAGGTTTTCCGTTGATCTTTGAAATGCACGCATGCTCAGGTCTATGTGAACAATGGAAATGTACCCTGGCCCCAATCTCATAGAGCTGCTTAAGCACAAAAAGTAGCTAAGCACAACAAAATTATGCTTAGCAGATTTAGGTTACCAGTCAAAATACCTTGTCACATGTACAATCTGTGACTGGTATCCTGCTTACTTTAACTAAGCAGAAAAAGTTTAAGCAATAGTTTCTGCTTAAACAGCTCTATGAAATTGGGCCCTGGTAGGTGTGCTTCCAGCTTGCGTTCCAAAGTCTCCCAATCAAGATACAAGGCTTTAAATATGGATCGCCCAACACACTACAGGAAGCTTATCATCTGGGCCGAGTTTCATGGCTTCGCTCACTGCAGAATTCTATGTTAACGGCCAATAGAATCGCGTTTTTTACTGGGCGTCGTAATCGCGGAATTCTGTTGTACGCAGTGCCATGAAGTTGAGACCTGTTATTTTACCATGTTTTTAGAGTAATGACATTTTTAATGTTTCTGCAGCCAGTGTGGAACCAATTTTTAGCCTAATTTACTTTCACCTACCTCAATTATGACCATCGTGGTCCAGCTTCCATAGCGCTGCTTATATGCCCCGTTTCAATGTGCCCATTTTTCACACTGTGTATTGACAGAGCAAATTAAGTTGGCTGTGTTTACAACACTTTCTATTGGTTGCAACACACCATGTGACCGTAAAATTACCTTTGCGGAGGTTCATGTTGTGACCAAAAAAAAGAAGTTTTGCTTGAAATTGTGTATGCCTTGGCTGCGGTCATTGTCATTTGCTATTTTTGAAAAAGTAGCAATTTGAGGCTTAACTTGCTCTCTTTAAAAGCATATTTTAAAGGTAAGCAAGTAACTTTTTGCTTGTGCCTGTGTGTGGACTTCGCACTACTAAGCATGCTTTGCTTATGCAGTAAGCCTAGAAATTTGGTGCTAACTCTGTAAGTGGAGAGTGGTTACCGTCAGTGCAAGATGCCGCTGTAAGTGACGCTATGAAATTGGACCCTGGTCTGAAAATATGAAAGGTGCCGCAAGCTAGACCAATTTTTTGGTATCAAATATGAAAATGTACTCACCTTGTGATAGCAGTAAGTATATGGTCTGGTGTGATAGAGAAGCCACTGGTTGGTTTGGGGATAAATGAATATATATCTTTTTGCTATAAATGGATCTGTTTGTGTTTGTGCTTGTTTATGCCTCTGTCGAAGGTCCGGTTCTGATCGAAAGCTAAGGCCATCTCCCCTACTAGTTTTATATATAAATATATATATATAGGAAATACTGCACTCTGATCTTTTGCAATGAAGGCCCAGTGATGCTTTCAATAATATGTAGAGGTATAGCTGTACATAAACACATATAGTATTTGTGGTAAGCACTGTACACCCAGTGCTTTGTGGGTCTGTGGGATCCACAGGCTACTCTAGTCAGGTGGGATTCGAACCCACTACCCCCTGCACTCTAGATCAGATTATGTCTTTATGGCTAGACCACCAAGCTAACCTAGTGAAGAGAGACCATTTTGAGTCTTGTAATGGACCCTTCCCATGGAATATGTCAATTGGACATTGTGCCTGCGCACTAACACTACTGGTTAGCTAATTGAGGGAACATCACGCCTTTTTGTATGGGGTTGATGGTGGCGTGACACATACGCATTTGTGCGTATGCCTAGGAAGTTTGCCAATCAATAGTGTCTGTACGCATGCGTGAATGTAATTAGCCTATTTCATTGGAAAAGCTAATTAGCAGCGGGTACCACAAACACTTTTATAGAAGTAATAATTGCATTGGGGATGAAGATTATATATTATATATATATATATATTTTTTTTAAACTTATAAACCGACGTATATAGGTATAATAAAAAATATGTATCATCCCATTAGTGCGAAAATGTACGTTGATTTTGCAAAAACATTTCCCTCGCACGAACATGCTCTGTGCAAAAGCGCATACTTGGTTTTGTTTGTGCATACGGGCAATGTTTTGACAATTTCAAACTAGCGATTTTAAAACGTCAATGCTATTTTATGACATTTATACATTTGCACGATATATTATTCTTCATTCTAGATGCAATTGTTATAGCTCATATTAGTACTTCACAATGAGTATTGTTGTTGATGTTTGTGTTGATGTTGTTGAGTCATTGTCAGCTCTGTTCACTTGTCGGGTCAGTCCACAAAGTACCTGTGACAATCATGTAATGTCTAAATTGGTCGGTAAGAAAATGTCATAGCAAGTAATGTGGTAATAAATATAAAGATATTCTATGCTATTTGTTATGTTTCTGAGGCGTTTTTTATATCTCTTGTGAATATTGTACCTTTGGGGTTTTTTTTTTTTTTAAACTCTCACGAGTATTTGGGTTTGTCTTTGGTTTTGGTTTTTTGCCACTCTTCTGGAAGCCTAAATATTGTCATGGGATGATTACTAAAATGGCAAAACAGTTGATTATTCTTTTAGACGTGTTTCTAGATACACTCTAGCAAAAAACACAAAAAAAGCATTTGAAGGTATTTTTAACATGTTGTCCTGAGCCGTCGTGAAACCGATGAGTTGACGCTAAATAGTACTAAATTCAAAATCAAATTCCTTGGTTTATTTTACAGTTAAAAAAACAGCTGGACTATATAGTCCGAAGACTAAACAAGTCAAGTTTACAAAAGATTTTAAAAGATTACAGTAAAAAGACAGATTATGAAGGCTACCGCTCACCTCCGCCAGGGTATGGACAAAATCACCTCATCAGTTCCCCCAGGAGTCAGTTTTGTTGGACTATTTTGTGAAGATGGGTACTAAGGGCATAGTGGAGGGGGCCTTTTGGAACTTTGGAAGATTTTGGTAAGAGTTTATTCAAAACTTTTATTCGCAGATGATTTTTGTGCGGGCCTCTTACATGCCATGTTAAATCATGATCTGGTCTTGAAATGACTGATGTTTCTTGAAATACTTTTTTTTTTTACTATTTGAATTATTATCACTTGAAAGTTCTAGATTTATACTCAAGTGAAGTATAAGATAGCACACAAAATTTGTTTGCAATTTTGTGTTAGATGTGGTTGGTGTCGGATTAATATTTAATGATTACCCTCACTCCCACAGTGATGTTGAATCCTTCAGCCTATTGTTGTCATTGCTTCATGTATTGATGACAACAACAACAACAACAACAACACAAAGCAAAACAAAACATAAACAACATTTTTGGAAATAATTGTACCTGGAAATTTTAATCCATGGTGCCCCCTGAGAATGGTTAATAATCAGACTGGCAATTTTTCAGCTGGTTTACTTTATTTTCTCTTTTCCTTGTTTTGTCCCATTAAAAAATAAAAACCACTGTACAGAGTTGTTGTGTGCTCTTCAGTTTTCTCTTTTTTTGCAAACACAAAGTTGCATTTCTGATCTGAATAATATGGGGAAAGTTTGACAACTTCGAGTTAGGGTGGTCAAAAGAGGGCGCTGCTCCTAAACTTGACCCAGCAGTTCAAAATAGAATGGCGGACGAAATGGAAGATGAAATTGACGTCGAAGGTTTCGACGAAAAAGAAGGGTAAATAACCTGTCTTTGCTCTTGAAATTACATTTTTAGTAGTATACTATCCCGACACATACTATTTTGTCTACATATGGGGTAAATTGTGGACTTAATTAAGTGTAAAGTGTATTTACTTGAAATTGACGTTTGTGTTTTGTGTTGCATTGATTTCGTGATAAAAGTATAGGCAAAATTATATTTCCAATTCAATTGTAACGTGAAGTATAGTCTTTAAACGGTGCAACGGGTTATCATTGTATAGTGTAACTTGGAACGTTTGATCAAATTATTTTAAAAGAATGCAAAAAGAATCTGACTGCCAATTTTAAGAAAGGCAGCGGATATTTTATAATTATTTTACCACTACAGTCATTTGACCAGTTCGGGATCATTGACCAGTTCGGGATCACTTCAACTTTGCAACAACCCCATAATTAAGTTACTTCTCACATTACCAATTTCTGTTGATACATGTGAAGAATAACATGCAATAAACCAACAAACCCAAAATAAGGTTCCATACTTAATCAACAAATAAATTATGGCCATTTTCTTGAAGTTTGTCTGCGATTTTGATCATTTTTTTTTTTTAAATGTTGGTTGAAAAACGCTGTTTAAACTTCTCACCTTTAAAATTTGAACGCCAGGGCGAATAAAATTTATGTTAAATGCTTAGAATGTGTTAAAAATATTTCAGGTAAATACTGAGCAGTCGTCTTGTTTTTTTGAGGAGACGAAATTACCGAAATCGTCTTTTGGGGGGCATCGTACCCTTGACCAGTTCGGGATCACTCACTACTCAGCATCTCTCATTGCGTCAAATGGTGCCGCACTCAGTGAGGTAAAATCTTACTGCTGCAGTCGAAAGTTTATTTGTTGCTTTTAAGATTTCTTCAACAAATTCTTGTAGGAATATTGTTTTTTGGGAGAAAATGAAACTTGGAGGAGGAAATTGCGACTGTAAGAATAGATATTTGGGTCAATGTTGCTATTAGGCGTGCTTCACCTTTTCATTTGCCTTTACTGTTGTTTTGTGTTTTTGTTGCTGGATTTTTGCGCTGCTGTTGAATACACTTGCATGAAATTCTCTGGAGAAAGGAAGTCCATGTCCATGCCAACACACTTGTGAAGTTTGTGTCCTTGAGAGACAGTTTTATGAATGGGAGTATTGGTTTGCAATAGAGGGCAAGCTACTGATTCAGAATAGAATCAACTGATCCTGAACTGGTCAAACAGGTGACAATACTTTTCTCAAAGCCTCTTCAAAAGTACTAATCTTTTTTTGTCAGTGGATACTTGGTGAGTTTTATAACATGTTTAGGTAAACTGATAAACTTTTTTGTTTAAAATGTCAAAGAGATTGCAACCAAAAACAATGTGAATTCAAAAAGTGATCCTGAACTGGTCAAATGACTGTACCAGCATTCAGCAACGGTAAAATTATCCAAAATGCTATGTTGTGTTGCGGACCATCCATCCATGCCGACCGACGTAGCCAGGGGGTACTGTATTTTTCTTTAAAAAATGATAGTCCATTTAAATGTAGTGCTTCAGGAGAAAATTTTTAATAAGAATAGAAGAATTCTTACTTTGGCCGGGGGATGAATTACATGAATACAAATAATGCTAACAAAGTAGCTGGCATGTGAACAGTGAGTGTGTCGGTCAACATCCAAAACATCTGACAATATTCTGAGAAAAATGTGTGCATTTTTGTACAGGGGTGTTTTAGTTCTTTTCTTACTTTCGACGGCCTTGAATTTGACCTTTTGACTGAGAAAAAAATTCCTCCTTGGAATGTAAATACCCATAGTTAAACAACAAAGTCAAGACTGCTGAATGCTGAACTCAGCAGGATGATAATGAAAATATTATGAACTAGATTATTATCCACACATACACGTAGATGCAATATTTTCATATTTATCACCAATAGATCAAGTAGTCTCCTCGTCAAAGAAGAAACTCAGTTAACTGATGAATACAATACCGACAAAAAAGCTCAGGTTTGGGGTGAGGTAAGTACGGACGGCTTTGACGCTGAAAAATATATTTTAAAAAAAATGCAGTGATTGCAAATAAATTATGCTAACAAATGGTAGCTTCATTGAAACTTGTTTTGAAACCTTTTCCATCATGCGTAGTTTTGTAATCGCATGTTGTTGTCAAGTTGTTTATCAGCAATGCGTCGCGATCATCTGATGTCTCAACTATTAAATTGAATCGTTCTCATTTCACTCGACGAGCTTACTACATGTAGCTTCAATGTTCAATTCAGTCAAGTACCTCTTTAGCTCAAACACTGTTTAACCCTAACCATGCTAAATGCAACAATATGCACCAAATGGTAATAGTTGTTGTGATCTGTTGCATTTGGCAGTCAACTCAGATGTCATTTTTGACTGAATTTGTTGCATTCAGCAGTAAAGTGACTTCATATAGGTTTGGGTGCTTCTATTGTATCTGAACAACTTATAATGGGTATTTCAAAATATTTTTTATGGGAAAAGTATTGAGAAGTATGATGTAATATTAGGTAAGAATCATAATTCAAATCATATTCAAAAGACTGTATAATAACAGTTAAACATTACACTTATGTGCATACTGTTGTATTTAGCAGGGCAAACACCCTTGCTCAGTCCTTTCCCAAACAGCATGCCTGCACATTGCAACAATATCCCTTGTTGCATTCTGTTGCATTTGGCATGGTTCTCATTTCAACTGTGTTGCATTCTGTTGTATTTGGCAGGCTTTGTAGAGAGACCCTAATGGGGGTTAGGGTTAAGGGACCTAAGCTGTGGAACTTGTTCTCTAATTCAACTTCAAGTATCTACCAATCTCTACACTTATTCAAATCTATGTATTCAAATCTATGTATTTTAAAATATAATTAATGTATCAAAGAGCATTCCAGAGAACTTTAAGCCACTTTCATCATCAGAGTCGAGACTTTTCCTGAAGACCATCAAGAGTATACTGATCGAAATGTCGAGTTGTTATACCACCACACAAGTTCTTTTGAGAACTTCCTCAACCCATTGCACTTGGTGTTTGTGCAAATTTTGCTTGTGCATTGTTTACTATGTCATTATTTTCAATACAGTTTGGTGTTCCAGTCAGTGATTGGTCAATGGGAGACATAGACCAAGAAAGTCGCCTGACTATCGAGAGCATGCTTCATGAAGAACGGTATCCTTTATACCCAGAAAGTCAAACCTGTGTTTAAATTAACGTTAACCATGATTAACTCTATTATGACAGTCGGCTCTTGTTATAAAGAGGTTCTGCTTATAAAGAGTGCTTTCTGAAAACCTGAATCTCATTTCTGCTTTGTGTTTCATTGTTTTACTGTCCTCTTATAACAACGTTCCTGTTATAAAGAGGTAATTTGGCCAGCCCCAGCATTCTTGTTATAATGAGAGTCGACTGTACAGGTTTGGTACTTAGTCCTCATAAGGATGAGGCAATTTTTCCTTAGTAAAGGGCACCTCTATGAGGAAGTTTAAATTTCTACTGGAACATTTCTAAGGGCATCAAGGCAATGGGCCAGGGGCATGGAGGCCCTCCATTTGTTTGTTAACATTCCTTAACTGTCTCAATCAGTCAATATTTGAAAAGCAATAATGGACCTGCCACTAAAAGGTAAAGTTTTTTATTTGTATATTCTGACATCAGCATCATTAGAGACTACTTTAGACAGAGGTTAATCGAATGTTTACATTGTGTTTGTTCACTCTTAGCCATGGTTACACTGTATCTCTTATCCCCGTGGTATACAACCCTGGGGAGGCCCCGGGAGTTTTTTACCCCACGGTTTCCCCGGGGCACTTTCACAATGCGTCCCTATTCCATGGGGTTCCGGTTGCACGTTTCAGGAATACCCCAGGGTTTTACAGCTTACCCCTACTCCAGAGCAGGGGTGGCTATTCCCCGGGGTATGCCCTTTTACCGGGGTAGATCAGGGGTAAAGCAATCCAAGTGTGAAAGGATTGGCCGTTATTCCCCGGGGAATAGAGTTGTGTGAAAAGGGCTTAAGTTGACAGCTCTGATACTAAACAATTATCGACTTCCAACTTGTGGTTCAGTCATTTTAATAGGTGTGAAATTTGCATCATAAATATCCAAACATTAAGTGTGTTTACCCATACACTGATGAGTGTTGAGCTACTTTCTTGAGTCCTGTGAAAACAAACAATTCCTCAGGCCTATTACTCTAGAATGGCAAAGGTCTTGGGTTCGATTCCCTCCCGAGTAGTATACCTGTGGATTTTTTTCCCCCACAGGACTCGGGGGGGGGGGGAAGTCCTGGTAAATACTGCACCCTCCAGAGGTCATCCCCTAGGTGTTCTCTAGACTCTGCCTCGGGGAAAAATTTAAACATGATGACCTTTTTCTGTTTTACTGGACAGTTTTATGCTTATTCTTTTCAGACCCAAGAAGAAGCCGTCGCCATATTTAAGATGGACAGCACACGAAAGACAGACATTTGAGAGAGGCTTTGTGAGTATCAGTATTTGGTCTTTAAAAAAAATCACAAGATTTAAACCATACATTTCAGGCAAAATGCAAAAGAGTTTTACACCACCATCAATTTCCCAGTGAAACATCGCGTAACAATATTGGCTTAGCAGGCAGTTTCACCCAAGTTGAGCAATGTTCAACTTTTTGGAATCTTCGCAACTACAACCAATCTAATCACAATATTATCTACCACCTGGGAGCACACTTTGGGTAGTTACAAGTTGGACAAACTGGTACACTTGGTATGGAACTCACAGACGCACTTTAACCCTATGGAAACCATTCATTTCTATATCATCACGACACGCACAGACTAATATTGTTGAGATTTTGACACAATATTTTCTTACAAAAGTGTCTGAAAAATTAATATGAACAGAAATTGTTGTGTTTTAGAAACATAGATACTATGTTAACATGGAAAATGTCAATTCAAGTCACGACCTTTACTTTGACCTTTTTGGTTGAGTGGAAGTAGGTCATTTTTTGCAGCCATTTGCACCAGCTATGGGCATATGGTACAAGCCGTTTTCAGCCGCTGTGGGCATTTTGGTATAAGCCATTTCCAGCCACTATGGTCTCTAAAGGGTTAATATAGCAACATGAAGGGGGAACCAGACAGGCTGCAAGGAGGAAATTATTTTTTTATCAACAGGCTTGATGGTTTGTGCAAGCAATGATGGTAAAGCAGGTATGATTGTTCTTGTGCTATGTATGTTCATTTGTTGGCATTTAACTGTTGTTCTTTACATTTGGTTTTAGCTGTAATTTTCCTTTGCTTTTCTTTTCTCCAGCTGACTCATGGAAACAAGTGGACTCAGATTGCCAAACTCATCCCTACCAGAACCCCTCTTCAAGTCAAGAACTATGCTAGATACTATTTTCCATCAAAGGTAGCCTTTTAACCTTCCTGTTACCAAATTCTTCTTGCTAACTTTTGTTTGTTCAACCCCAAATTTTTTGCCCAGTCAGTTTCCCTTGTGGTTTATTACCTTGACACAAATTACTGCTGGTGACCAAATTGTTTGACAACTCAAATTTCATGCAAATCAACTCCTTTACCCCCTGTACCCCCCCTTTACCAAAGAGTTCCCATACACCCTTGTATTCATATGTTATAACACCCTCTGTCTTGCAAATTATTTCACCAGATTGACTTGCCGAAAGTCAACTGCAATATCGACAACCAAAACCTCATTCTCAGAGAAGCAATCCACTCACACATACCAGCGTCGCTCAACACCGGATCACCGACCGTCCCAACCAGGCTCTCGTCTCCGACTAACC